>JAMJFZ010004066.1:2295000-2891065 GCA_026225945.1 Cricetomys ansorgei
CCTTTTCTAAAGTTAACCAGTTATGTATGCGTGGTGCATGCATCTGAGTACATGGGCGTCTATACCCACGTGTGTGAAGAGGCCAGAAGACACTGGGCTATCTTCCTCTATTGCTCTCCTCCTTACTGCTTCGAGTCAGGGTCTCTCACTGAACCAGAAGTTCACCATTTTGGCTAGGGCAGACTGTCCTAGTGAACTCCTGAGATGGACCTGTCTCATCCCCCTGAAGCTGGGGTCACAAGCACTCGATGCAATGCCTGGCTATTTCACGCGGATGTTGGGGGTTCGATCTTAGGTCCTTATGTTTGCAATGAGAGCGCTCTTGGCTGTGGAGCCATCTCCTCGGTCTCTTAATTAACCATTTTAAATTATTTTTTAAATTTATGGCATGTCTATCTATGTGAGTGTATATGACACTCAGAGGCCAGACGAGGGTGTCAGAGCCCCCGGAGCTGGAATTAGAGGTGGCTGCGAGCCACCTGACATGGGTGCTGGGAACCAAACTTGGTCGTCTGGAAGAGCAGCACAAATACTCACAGCTGCTGCATCATCTTACCCTTGATCAGCTTTTTGATATATGCATGTGAATGCTCACGTATGTGCAGGAGCATGCATGCGCGGGCATGTGTGCATTCCAGAGGCCAGAGGCCAACTTCTGGTGCCGTTCCTCCAGAGCCGTCTACCTTACTTTTGGAGATAGGGTTTCTCACTGTTTGGGACCTTGCCTGATTAGACTGTCCAGCCACTGAGCCCCAGGGAACCCGCCTGTCTCTGCCTCCCAGCTGTGGGGTTAGCAGTTCATGCCGCCATGCTTGGCTTTCTACGTGTATCCCAAGGGTTAAACTCAGGTCCTCGTGCTTGCAAGACAAACACTCCCCAGCTCCTTGTAGTCCCAATCTCTCTCATTTGTTTTATTTGTAAGCGTGTGATGTGCACTTGAGTGTCTTACTCTTCCCCCGAGCGCCTCTCTTTTCATAACCCAGTGCTGAACCCTGTATTAAAATCTCTTCTTCAGCTTTGCCTCACAATGGCTCATCCTGAAATCCTTGCTGTGGTGAAGTCAAGAATCTCGTCTTCAGCTACGGCCCAGATCTGGGATGTCTCTGGACTCACACCCCACCACTGACATCATCCTCTGCAGGGGTTCACGTGGTTACCACGGGACTCTGGTAAGTCTCTTGAGAATGAATTCTCTTAAAAATATTGAACCTGGTTCCTGAACCTCTCTGGCTTCCCATCTCACTCTTTACTGTCTCCCGTGCCCTCTTCCCGTCATGCCATCCACCATATTTGATGTCACGAGGCAGATCTCCTTAGAGCAGAGCGGAAGCACCGCCATACTCTCAAACCTCCAGAACCTCCAACAGTGTAAACAGTTAGTTTTCCTTTACAAACTACCCAGCCTCAGGTGTTTTGTTATGGCAAGAGCAGACAGACTGATACACTGCCTTCCAACCTCAACCCGCAAATATTTGTGTGTGTGTGTGAATGTATAGACGTGTGCACACTCATGTGTGTGCGCTAGTAACCACATACACACGGAGGCCAGAGGACAACCTCTGCTGTCGTCCCTCGGACGCCATCTACCCTGAGACAGGGTCTATCACTGGCCCAGAACTCACCAAATCATTAAGACTGGCTGACCAGCAAGCCCCAGGTATTCTCCTGTCTGCCCCACAGCACTGGGATTCCAAACACTGACCACCATGCCTATCTTTTCTTTTGTTCTAATTTTTTAATGAGTTCTGGAATTGGACTCAGGCTACTCTCTGGCCCCACAAGCATTTATTGCACACTTGAGTTGTTGTGGGACCTTAAGATGCAGCAGGGACCGGGGGAATCTGGGTTCTAGTCACCTGGATGAGGCCTTCCTACTGTGGGGAGAGATATACTCAAGAAATACGGGAAATGCAAAATGTATGGAGATGTTAGCAGTGTTACCAATGACAAATGTTTGAAAACAAACAAACTAGGTTGGCTGTGTGTCACACAAACACACACACACCATTGCCTGATATGGATGCTGGGAGTCAAACTTGGGTCCTCCGGAAAAGCAGCAAGTGCTCTTAACTGCTGAGCCATCTCCCCAGCTCCCCAATCTAGATTCTTAGTCGAGTCTCCCAGAAGGTCTACATGTGCAGGGTAAGACTGAGAAAGAGGGTCGCTCAGGGACTGAGCCTCGGACACCATCTCTCATAAGCAGCCTTGTGTTTTATTACAAGCCTGTGTCAGGAACACGGGAGGTTCAAGCAGGTGGGGGTGGTGTGTGCAGCAGTCAGAAAGCCCCAGGGGAGGGGCAGAAGCCCCTCGGAGCTGTTTTAATTGAAAGATCCCCTCTTCTCAGTGTTCTCTGAAGGCAGCAGGGTGGCTTTGAATTAAACATGAGCGGTAATTTATTTATCAAGTCTTTGAAAATGTCTCTCTCTCTCTCTCTCTCTCTCTCTCTCTCTTTCTCTCTGCCTCTGAGTCCATGCCCTGCTCCTGTTAACCCTTTCCTGGCATCTGACCCAGGGGTTGCCCAGATCGTTCTGTGCCAAGTCCGACCACGGAGAGCATGCGCCTGGAGCAGGGAGGGGACGGATGCTGGCTCTACCTGGAAGCAGGTCAGGGAGGGTGCAGAGGTCATCCCCTTCTATGTCCTGCTGACCTGCCGGCCAGTCTCCACCCTTTCCTGGTTTTGCAGAAGCTTACTGCAGATTATCAGGGTTTCTGCTTCTTTGCTCTGGGACTACCAGTGACCCATGGAGTGCAAGCTCCTCCACCTCTGTATTACTCTCCCTGGTGTTGTGATAAGGGTTTGTTCTGGCTCACTGTTGCAGGGGAGGCTTGGTGGCAGAAGTATGAGGCAGTTGGTCACGTGACACCCACAGTCAGGAAGCAGAGGAAGACTCAGGATACTGTTCAGCTTTATCTTCCGTTCTTAATTAGCCCATGGGATGACGCTACTCACATTTAGTGTGAGACTTCCAACCTTGATTAACCTAATCCAGACAATCCCTCAGGGGTATGCCCAGAGGCTCATCTCCCACATGAGTCTACATCCTGATAACAATCAACACCCACCATCACAATCCCTTCCCCTCAGCAAGCACCCACATGAGGAGGGCTTTTAGAATTCCCATAGGCTGGCAATTTTGAATGTTTGTTCTTCACCAGGTGGCGCTATTCTGGGAGGCTGTGGAATGGTTAAACCAGTACCTGATTGCTATCTCTTCCTGGTCCACCATGATGTGAACAGCTTCTGCCACACACTCCAGTAGCCATCAGCTGAGCTCCCTTCCCCCACCATGATGGACTAAAACCATCTGAAACTGTGAGCTGAATAAATCTTTCACCCTGTAAATTTCTATCAGGTATTATGCCCACCGTGATACAAAAGTACCAAATACAGGGTCAGAACAGAAAGGGATCTTGTGAGACTCCCTTTGAGGTATCCTTCAGACTGTGGTATCCCAGGCTACCCAGAAATCTCAGGCTGTGTCATTTCTGTTGCTGAAATAAAATATCCTGACAAAAAACAACTTCAGGGAGAAAGGGGTTGTTTTGGCTCACAGTTCCAATTACTGTCCATCGTGACGGGTGTGGTGCTTTGAGAATGTCCCCCATAGGCTCAGATGTTTAAATATTTTGTCTCTAATTGGTGGTGATGTTTGTGAAGCAGGCTAAGAAGTTTCAAAAGCCACATGCCACTTTTAGTTCGCTCTCTCAGCGTCCTGCTGTGGTTCAAGATGTGAGCCCTTAGCTTCCTGCTCCTGTCACCATGGACTCTTACCCGCTGGAACCATAAGCCCAAATAAACTCTTTTTTCCTGTAAGTTGTCTCGGTCATGGTGCTTTAACACAGCAACAGAAAAGTGACCAATATGGTGGGGAAGGCAAGACAGGAACTTGAAGCAGCTATTCCAACACTTCCAAGATCAGAGACATGATGAATGTACGCATGCACAGTGCTCACCTAGCTACCATACAGCCCAGAGCTAAGGTACAGTCAAGACAATCCCCTACAGACACACCCACAGGCCAACCTGATGCAGACAATCCCTCATTGAGACTCTCTTCACCGATGATTCTAGGTTGTTCTAACAGTTAGAACTATCTCCATCTGTATATGGATGACTCTGGTCCCTGCATCTCAACTCCCAAGTTCATCTGCTGTTCATAGGCAGAGCTTAACTTTGCTCATAGTTTCCTCCTCAAGAGCCTGCATCTCTTATTTTCCTGGATACCAGGAGTCTGCTTAGCCTGGATGCTCAGATACCTGGGGTACCTAACATTCTTAGTCACTTCAGCCACTGTGGCGCGGGAACAGGAAGTTAATTAGTCTGGCTTACTGGTATCCTTGTGGGTCAGTCTTGAGGCTCAGTCACCAGGGGAACCTGCTAAGCAGCACACGCCTCCCTGCTGCTGTCTTCCCTCTGCACTGGTTTCTTACTTTCTTGAGGGTGGGGTGTGCTTGGACCAGATCCCTCTGCCCAGGGAAACTAAACTTACAGATGAGAGAAACCAGGGAAACCACAGAGAAATGTTCACCTCTGCCTGATTCCACAGCACAGAAACCTGAGCCATCCCTGTCTTCTGGAAGTGAATTCCTGTGTGGGGAGACCAGGTAGACGCAGGAGCCTGCTTTCAGGCTCTGGCACCAGACACCTGAGGGAGCATGATCTCCTAGCAGTGAAACAAATCACTGGTATTCAATGAGACCCCATCATCCCCATAGATAAATGGTTGGCCCACCAAGGTGCCCAGAGGTGGGTGGGAGCCTGGAGTCCCCAGCAGCGCAGGAGGGAACTGTTCTGCTAGTCCTAGCTTTGCCACCTGCCTCTGCCTGCCTGGACTATCAGCCTCGTAAGGTGTGGGGATGTCACCCAGCCCTGACCCACTGGCTTTCAAGACCTGTGGCACAGCAGACATGTGTATCCAACGACAGTCCCCGGTTCTCTGTGTGCTGTGTCAGCACGGGTATCAGATCTGAAATTGCTGGCTGGTGGTGCTCACTTAAGCCACCTCTTCCCACCGTGCGTGTCAGTGTTCAGAATCTGGAGCCATGCTAGGTGTTTCTGTGCTCTGACCTTGGGGGTCACCCCCCACTTCTTTTTCTGTTTGTGCGTGTGTGTACATATGTGTGCAAGCCACACGTCAGTATCTTCCATCACTTCCACTTTTGTTTTTTTTTGAGACAGGGTTTCTCTGCAGTAGCTCTGGCTGTCCTGGAACTCACGCTGTAGACCAGGCTGGCCTTGAACTCACGGAGATCCCCCTGCCTCTGCCTCCCAAGTGCTGGGATTAAAGGTGTATGCCACCACCTCCCAGCTCCACTTTAGTTTTTGAGATAGAGTCTCTCACTGAACCTGGAGCTCACCAATCTGGCTAGAGTGGCCGACAAGCAAACCCCAGGGTTCTTCTTGTCTCTCCCTGGTGTTGTGAGTGTAAGTATGTGCCACTGCTCGGCGCGGTCTTTTTTTTTTTTTTTTACATTTCTTTCATGTTAGATTTTAGTGTGTGTGTGTGTGTGTGTGTGTGTGTGCGCGCGTGCGTGTTCATGATGCTTTCATGCATGTATGGACATGATGTGCACATACCATGCATGCATGAAGTTCAAAGGATAATCGGTCAGTTCTCTCCTTCAACTGTATGGGTCTCCAGAACAGAACTGGGGTTATTAGTCTTGGTGGCAAATGCCTTTGCCCACTGTGCCATCTTGCTGGCCCTGCACTCAAACTTTTTCTGTGGGTTCTGGAGCCTCAAACTCAGGTCCTTATGTGTGCACAGAAAACACTTTGCCAACCGAGTCCTGTCTCTCTCCCTTCCCTCCCATACCCCTATTTCTAAGTACTTCCAACCTGAGGCAGCGTCAAGCAGAGTGGCCAGTCAGTGGCTCCCGGAAGCAGCTGGTCACAGCTGGACAGCTCGATTAATCGCCTAATGAACTCTAAAATCACCCCATTCCCCACCCTCCATGCCAACTGTATCTTCCTCCTAAGATTGCTATTGGTTCTTCAAATGGGGAAACGTAAGTGGAACAAAAAAGACCGTTTTGCATGTAGGGACCAGAGAGCAACTTGTGAAGGCTGAAAGAAAAAGGACCCAGTACAGAGATGACTTGATTTTTAAGAGCAATTCATTTTATTTTATTTCATGTGCATGGGTGTTTGTGATTCCCTGTACGTCTATGCACCGTGTGCACGACTGGTTCCTGTGTAGGTCAGAAGAGGTGTAGGTCATGAATCCCCCAGGAACTGGAGTTACAGATGTCTGTGAGCTGCGTGTGTGTGCTGGGAACCAAACTTGGATCCTCTGGAAGAGCAGTGAGTGCTCCTAACCACTGAGCCCGCTCTCCAGCTAGAGCTGGAGATTTTTCTCTCCAGACAGACAACCCCCCACCTATGCGGTTGGCAAGGACAATTTGCCTCGTTTTTAATGCTGGAGGCTTGTCGGAGCACCGGATGTTGGAGCCAGAAAACAGGTCCCACGTTCACCCGGGGCTCACCACACGGGTCCTCTGAGGAATTCACTTCCACAAGACAAGGAATTCTTCATAGGACTATCCTTGACCCAGACATCAGTTCTTGGTGGAGAAGCAAGTTGAGGGGTAGATAAGGCGTCCAGATTTAGCAAATGGAACTACAAAGTGCCTGCCTTAAAGTGAAAGCAAAAGATATTTTCCAGTATAGGAATTTCCCGTGCCGCATTTGGAGGCATGCTTATGCTTAGAAGTATTTGTCGTTGATCCTGAAAAGCAGGATTTTTTAAACATCTTGTTTTATCAATCAGTTCTAAGGCTGTGTGGGGATACCATATCCCTTGATTTCCAAAGCTGGGCATGCCCACCCCTACATTGAATCCAATATTTGTTTCAAACAGAGAACACTAGTGTGCAGCAAGACACCACAATGCACCTTGCAATGGCTGCGCATTCTTCCAGGTAAGGCGCAGGGCTCTTCCTCTTTGGCAATTTCTACAAATCAAATTCCTACTTGGGGACTCATCCTTCAACATTTTGTATTATACTGTGTTTATTTTGCATGTGTGTGTGTATCAGCATACATGCTATGGTACACACAGGTGGAGGTCAGAGGAGGTTGAGGCACTCCTTCGGTCATGTGGGTCCTGGGAACTGAACTCAGGTCTTCAGGCTTGGCAGTAGGTTCCTACAATGATTAATCTTGGCTGTCAATTTGACACATCCGGGGAAGAGAGAATCTCAGTTGAGGAACTGCATCCATCAGATCGACCTGTGAGCATGACTGTGGGGCATTTTCTTAACTGCCAATTGATGTAGGAAGGTCCACTCACTGCAGACAGCACTGCCCTGGGGTAGGTGGTCCTGGTGTCTAAGAAAGGCAGCTGAACATGAGTGAGGGAAAAGCAAGCCAGTGAGCAGTGTTCTTTCGTGGTCTCTGCTTTAATCCAGTAACACAAAATTGGGTGTAGCAGTACTCCGTGGTGTGTTCAGCAAGGATGACATGGAGACATATTCATAAGTGCAAGCCCTGCCAGACCTCAGCAGAGGGAACCACCGTCCTGGCCAGCGCCAGACTCCACAGCGGAACCTCGAGCCTCTCAGCTCAGGTGTTTGCATTCCTTCAGAACTCCTCAGGTATTTTACTGATAGCGTATGCAGACCATTACCAATCAACATCCCCCCACATAAAGCCAACAGCTGCAGACAATACGAAACACCAAAAACCTAGGCAGCCCCTCACCCTACGGTGCATAAAAACATTTTAAACATAACTGAAGATAAACTTCCCCCACAACTGGGTGGCTTTGTTTAACGGCACTACTGGAAATGAGAACTTGCCGTGTTGGTGGGGTCGCATTCCCTCTGACGCCTCCAGAGAAAGAGTCTTCCCAGCCTCTAGCGCCTCTGGTGGTCCCTGACATCCCTTGTCTTGGGAAAGCATCAGTCTAATATGTTTCTATCCTCACATGGCTTCTCTGGCCCCCCTAGTTCTTGCCTTGGCTTTCCTCGATGACAGACTACAACCTGTAAGCCAAATAAACCCTTTCTTCCCCTTGATTGCTTTTGGTCCAGGAGTTTATCACGGCAACAAGAACTCAACTAGGATAATGCCTTTCTCTTCTGAGCCATCTCACTGGCCCCCTGGGGCCTCGTCTTTGAACTGTGAGCTGAGGGACGTCGACATTGCTGTTTATTTAAGTATTTGATACTTTTCAAAAGATTCATTTTTATTTTAGTTTATATGTATGTGTGTTTATGTATACCATGTGTGTGCAAGTACTTACAGAGGCTAGAAGTGGGTACTGTATCCTCTGGAGCTGGGGTTGTAAGCTGTCCAACCTGGGTGCTGGGGTTCAGCTTCAGTCCTCTGGAAGAGCAGCAAGTGATCTGAACTTCTGAGCAGCGGATCCAGCCCCTGGATCAGCTACTTTTGTACCACTGAGATCAAAATACACAAGAAACAAACTTATAGGAAGAAAGATTTGTTTCTGCTCATTGTTTCAGAGGAAGCAGTCCATCATGGCAGGGAAGGCATGGTGGACCAGCCTCCATCGTGGCCAGGAAGCAGAGAAGGGAGTGTGTAGGAAGGAGCTAAGTCAAAATATAGCCCCCAAGGACAGACCCCCAGGGACCTGCTTCCCTCAGCTAGGTTCTAGCACTCACCTCTCACCATTTCCAAATATGCAATCATACTATGAAGCCATCAAGGGATGAACCCATCCATGAGCTTAGAGACCTCAGGTTCTAATCCTCTCTGGAAACATGTCACGAATACATTGTTTCTAGAATTCATTCCCTGGGGAGATACAAGAAATGTCTATCCCCTCCTCTTAAAGTCCCAGTGACAAATCAAAGAACGGTCCCACCAAAGCCCCCCCTGGGGAACCAGTGAGTTGATTGGGCTTCTTTACAGGATTTAGGTAAGGGGTTACTTATGGGTGTGTGGGTGACCCTAAAGCAGCCGCACTGCAAAGTCTTCACCCAGCATGGACGATGGTTTAGTTGTAGCCACACAGATGGAGTCTCCTGCCCTCCCAGCCCATATTCTCTCGAACCTCCCAATACCCCGTGTGATTAGGACAGAATTACATACACATGGCCGGAGAAACACCTGGAAGCTCAGGCGAGAGTTCAAGGACCTTCCCACCCCTTCCTTCTCTGAAGGAATGCTGACAGTCCACAGCCCCACTACGGTGGACCGTTGCAAACAGTAGGCAAAGCTGAGCTGATGAAGATGGGGCTGTTTTGCTGGGAGGACTGCATTTTATATCACACATCCAAAGACGAGCATCACCAATCCTTCAGGTGATTGTCAGTCTCTTCAGGTTGGTAAGGAAGACTAACCATTCTACCTGTGGCGTTTTAAAACTCACTCTAACCTGGCATGGCCTCATCTCACCTAATTATATCTGCAAATGGCCTGCTTCTGAGGCGTTCTCATTCTGAAGTTCAGATGGATGTGAACAGAGGGGGTGTGGGACTAGGTGGGGAGCCTATTCTATCCACTGTAGCTCCTGATTGCATTGGCAGGGAACAAATCTCCCTCCTCTGAAATGTTTTTTGAGCTTGTTTACTGAGTCTCTATTTACTTCAATTTTACTCTCCCCCCAGCCCCCACCCAGTGTTAGAAATGTTAGTCAGGTCCAATTAATGCTAGGCAGGTGCTCTACCACTGAGCCACACCCCAGCCCCTCACTGGGGGATTCTGGGCAGGTGCTCTACCACTGAGCAACACCCCCAGCCCCTCACTGGGGGATTCTAGGCAGGTGCTCTACTACTGAGCCACACCCCCAACTCCTCACTGGGGGATTCTAGGCAGGTGCTCTACCACAGAGCCACACCCCCAACTCCTCACTGGGGGATTCTAGGCAGGGGCTCTTACCTGAACCATTGGAGATTCTGCAAAGGAATACCCCAGGCCTCTTGGCCTTGCCCTCCTGCTGCTGGCCTTTCCTGTGTAGTTCTTGCTCCTCCCTTGACCTCTAGCCTAGGGCTATCCTGGCCTACTTCTCTGTTCCCTCCCAGTTTAAATTCAACCTATCTCCTGATCTATATTCCTGTTCCTAACTCTGGTGGCTTTCTCTAACCTCAGACACCCCTCCAGCACCAGGGTCTAAGCCCTATGGAGACCCATCCCCACCCTCTACCTCAGCATTCCATCTTAGCAAGTGGTAGCAGCACCCCAGGCTGTGGCCCAAACTCTGAGTCATCCCTGGCCTGTCCCCCACCTGCACCCACAGCCAATCTGCCAGGAACCCCTGTCAGATCTGTTTTCAGAAGAAATCTAGCTTCCAACCCCTTCTCACCACCTCCATCAGCGTCACCTTAGCTCTGCCCCCACCATGTGCCTGTTGGATTACTAAAATAGGCTCCTTGGTCCCCTGATTTTTCCCTGAGCCCCCCACGGTCTGTTCCCACGGCAGCCAGGACTCTCCCATCGGCACCCAAGTCAGATGATGTCATTGCCACTGTCAGGTTTCCAGCAGTTCCCATGAGACTAGAATCGAATATGAAGTCCTGGCACGGACATATGGGATAGGGGCTACGGCTCCAAATGGCTCACGTTCAGCTCTTGGCGTCAGTGACTCCCACCCTTTCTGATGGCCACGAGGCAAACTGACTTTCCCTTACACATGCTCCTCACCACAGGCCCCAAAGCATCTGTGATGGGGGCTGGAGATATAGCTCAGTGGGTGGGGTGCTCACCCAGCATGCAATCCTGAGCACTGTATGAAGTGGGTGTGGTAGCACATGCCTGTAATCCCAGCACTTGGGAGGTAGAAACAGAAGGATCAGAAGTTCAAGGTCACCCTTGGCTTAATAGAGAGTGTTCTGGTTAGATTTTGGTCAGTTTACCACAAGCCTGAGTTACCTGGAAAAAGAGAACCTCAGTTGAGAAAACGCCATCATGAAATTGGCCTGTAAACAAGTCTGTAAGGCATTTTCTTGCTTAATGATTGGTGTGGCAGGGCTCGGACCAGCATGGGTGGTGTCAGCCCTGGGCAGGTGGTCCTGGGGCGTATCAGCAAGCACACTAAGTATGGAGGCGTAACTCAGTGAAGTTCCTGCCTGGTCTCGGCCTTGAGTTCCAGGTTGCTTGTGGTTTTGGTGTTTTATCACTGCGTTAGAAGCCTAACTAAAGGTGTGAGTGGGAGGCTAGCCTGGGCTACCAGAGACCCCATCTTGTAGAAAGGAACAAAGAAACAAAACAGAGCACTGTGATAGTTAATCTTCATCAACTTGACGGGGTTTAGGATCACCTGGGAGACATGCATCTATGAGGGTATTTCCAGAACGGTCTAAGATGAGAAGACCCATCTTAAATGTGGGCAGCACTTGTCCGTGGGGCTGAGTTAAAAGGAGAGCTGAGCTCCAGCGTTCTTCCTGTGGACCAGATGTGACCGGCCACCTCACAATCCTGCTGCTGCCAGCTCTTGCCATTACACCTTCCTCACCGTGATGGACTGTGGGCCCTCAGACTGTGAGCCAAACAAACCCTTCCATCTTTAAATTGTTTTTGTCACAGCAACATGAAAATATATCTTTCTTTTTTTTTTTTTTTTTTTTTTTTTTGGCAGGACTTCCTATATTCCAAGCCAACTTCAAACACTCCTTGTAGCTGAGGATGATTTTAAATGTCTGATCCTCCTGCCTCTACCTCTAGAATGCTGGGGTTACAGACATTAATATAGTATCTAAACTAACTATAGACTAAAATTTCAGAAATCATGAGCCAAAATAACCTTTCCTATTTTTATTGTATTCTATTTTTTAAAGATTTATTTATTTGTGTCTGAGTATTCTGTCTGCATGTACACCTGCATGCCTGAAGAGGGCATCAGACCCCATTATAGATGTTTGTGAGCCACCGTGTGGTTGCTGGGAATTGAACTGAGGTCCTCTGGAAGAACAGCCAGTGCTCTGAACCACGGAGCCATCTCTCCAGCCCCTCTTATTTTTAAATCGATTGTCTCAAGAATTTTCTCACAAGAGCAGAAAAACTCATTAATACCAGGTTAGCAGTCTGCTGGTAACTGCTCACACATGGGCATATAGCATCCACTGAGTGACCTAGGGAAACCGGAATCGTCCGTTCAGAGACTGCGGAAGATGCCTGGAAATGCTCAGGGCCAGTAATGAAGGCACCACAGGCAAGACTGGCCGTTTTGGTAACAGACTCTGATGTCGTCACCGTGTCCGCTGGAAAGTTGTGCTCACACACAGTTCATTCATTTATTCATCCACTCATTCATTTGTTCATCATTTAACTTTTTATTTTAGTGTGGCGGGGTGGATTGAGATGAGGTCTTTCTAGGTAGCACCGGTTGCCTGGGAACTCACACATAGCCCGGGCTAGTTTCAAACTTGTGGGCAATCCTCTTGCCTCTGCTTCAAGAGCTGAGATAACAGGTGTCCTCATAGCTAGCTCAAGGGCACACTTCTGTGTGTGTGTGTGTTAGGGTGTATATACACATCAGGTGTGTGCATACGTGTGTGTTCTTGTGTGTCTTCAATTCATTGCTATTTTGTTTTTGAGACAAGGTCTCTCACTGAGCCTGGAGGCCTCTGGCTGGGCTACGCTGGTTGGTCACCCAGACTGAGGGATCCACCTGCCTTCACCTGCCAGCAACTGGTCTTCTAAGTGTGGGCTACCCATGTGGCTTTTTATGTGGGTTCTGGGAATCAAACTCCGGTCCTAACGCTTGTACGGCAAGTGTTTCACAGGAGCCATGTCCCTAGCTCCCCCAAAGGGCACACTTCTAAAAAGCTGCTGCCAGCCCATTTGGGGACACTGAGGCAGCCCATCCCTGTGGAATGCTGGAATCTTCTGGAGACAAGTTTGCCTCCTCTGTGTTAGTTAGACCTCTCATTGTCTTACCGTGAACTTCCCCGGCCTCTCGTAATGCCCGACTGCAAATGGGTTGGCTTACAAGGCACCATGATTTCAAGACAGTCAGGAGGCTGGGAAGCTGAAATCAAGTTGTCACCAGGGTTGTTTCCCCTGAGTGCTGTGCAGGAGGAACCTTCCTGCCTCTCTCCTGCTCCAGAGGTTGCCAATCCTAGTTTCCCGACTCTCTCAAGTGGCTACATGGTGCGTGGCTGCATGGTGCCTTAACACCGTCTTCTTCCCCACATTACAGTGTCTTGAACGTCCCTTCCTGTTTCTCAGGGGCTCCTCTACTTTGAAGATGACCTCATCTTGAAAGCCTTCATAGTTTACATCTGCAAAGAACTTATTTCCAAATAAGGTCACATTTGAGGCAGCAGGATCAGGGCTTGGCTATATGGAATTCCCTCCTCATTTGCCTTTATATTTTCTGTGACAAATGTGCTCGTACGCTGAATCCTGTGCGATCTTACGTTGGTGTATGTTTTTCTCAAAGGACCAGCGCTGATTCATATACAGATGAGACTTTTCAATAAAAAAAGGATTCTATATTTTCTTGCTTTTTTTTCCTGTTGCTGTGATAAAATATCCCAACAGAAGTAACTTACGGGGAAAAGGTTTATTGTGGCTCATGGTTTAGGGGACACAGTCTATTGCTGTGGGAAGTCAAGGCAGAGGCAGCAGGAGTTCGAAGCAACTGCTCATATCACATCCATAATCAAGAGCAGAGAGCTTAACTTGTTTTCTCCACACTTATACAATCCAAGACCCCTGCCTAGGGAATTGTGCCACCGAGAGTGGGCATGGCTATGAGGGAGTTTCTAGATTATGTTAATTGAGGTGGAAAGATCTACTTTAAATGTGGATGGCACCATCCTGTGTACTGAAGTCCTAATCTGAATAAATCGGAGAAGGAGCTGAGCACCAGTATTCACCTCTCTGCTTCCTGACTAGGGATGCAATGTGACCAGCTGCCTCACCTTCCTGCTGCCATGCCCTCCCTGCAATGATGGACTGTGAGTCCAGAGAAACCCTTCCCTCCCTAGGTTGCTTTCATCAGGTACTTTGTCACAGCAATGAGAAAAGTAACATACACCTTAGACCTTTCAGTCCTCAAAACTCTCTTTTGTATAGTATTGTCTCCTTTGTACAGGTGAGCAGAAACCATGCTGGTTACGAACTTCTCAGAGAGAATGCCGTGCCTAAAAGAGTATATCCTTGGGTGGTGTGTATGTGGTGTGTGTGTGTGTGTGTGTGTGTGTGTCTGTGTGTCTCTGTGTGTGGTATGTGTATGTGTGTGTGTGGTGTGTGTGTGTGTGTATGTGTATGTGTGGTGTGTGTATGTGTGTACATGTGTGTATGTGGTATGTGTGTGTATGTGTGTTTTGTGTGAGTGTGTATGTGTGTGTATGTGTGTGTGTATGTGTGTTTGTTTGTGTGTGTATGTGTGTGTTTGTGTGTGTATATGTGTGTGTTTGTGTGTGTGTATGCATGTGTGTGTATGTGTGTGTATGTGTGTGTCTGTGTGTGTGTGTGTGTGTGAGTGTATGTGTGTGTATGTGTCTGTTGGTGTATTTGTGTGTGTTTGTGTGTGTTTGTGTGTGTGTGTGTGTATATGTTTGTGTTGTGTGTGTGTGGTGTTGTTTTATCACAGCAACAGAAAAAAGATGAGGTGAATTCATTCAAACCTTTGTGTCACTGGAGACTGGGACTTCCCAGAAGTAGAGTCTCCTTCTAAGGGAGGCTTATTGATTGTCTGTCTCTCTGGCCCTGGGGCTGTGGGCTAGAGCTCCCCCAGAACCCCACTTTTCTTTTCCCCAACTACTTAGTCCACAAAGGAGTTGTAACCCAGCAACAGGACACCATTACTTGTGGCTTTGGAGTTTTAAGAAGCAACCCACTTACTCTGCTCTTGAATTTTGAAGTTGAAAGTCCAACTTGGACCCTCAGCTTCTGAGGATGCTGTAACTATGGCAACAGCTCTCTGTGCAACAGTAAATATTTGCAAGAGGGAGACAAGAGGAGAAGGAGGAAGAGAGCCTGGGCTTGGGGAGCAGGACTCGGCCCTGGGCACTTGCAGATGACTGGAGGCTGCTCCTGGGCTCCCAGGGGCCACTCAGAGGCTTGCAGTAAGAATTGCTAGGGTCAGGGCCTGGCGAACACCTGCCTCTTCTCAGACCCATCCCCCAGGTCTCTAGGGCAGGTGTTCTCAGGGTAGGCGTTCAGAGCCAGACTCCAGGATCGACCCTCTTCTCTCACTGTGTATGCATTAAGCTCCTTCATTCTTTTTCTTTTTAAAATTTTTTTAAAATTTATTTTGTGTGTGTGCGTGTTACAGTGTACATGTGGAGGTCAGAGAACAATTTGCTAGAGTCAGCTCTCTCCTTCCACCATGTGGATGGCAGGGATGGAGCTTGGGTTGGCAGGTTTGGTGGGCAAGCACATTTACCCACAGAGCCATCTCACTGCCCTCCCCAGTTCTGTTTCTTAAGCCTCAGCCACCTCATCTTTGTAATGGGAATGAAAACCTGCCGACCTTAGTGGGGATGCTGTGTGGCTAAAGGAATTCCAGCTGCTAGAGCATCCTCCTGGAGCAAAGCTGTAAAGAGCCCCCACCCCCAATTCCCTTAGAGTCCCAGAGCAAATGGGTAACAAGAGCTTTGGGTTAGGGCTGAAGTGATGGCTCAGTCAGTAAACTACTTGCTGTACAAGCATGAGAACCCAAGTTCAAGCCCCTAGAACCCTTTCAAAAGCTAGGCATGGTGGTACATGCTTGTGGTCCCAGTATTGGAGAGGCAGAGATGGGACTCATCGGCCAACCACCCTGGCCAAATTGGCAAACTCCAGGTTAGTGAGGGTCCATAATCTCTAAGACACACGCACACATACACACTACATCCCATTGGCCCCCAGGCCCCACAAAGCACAGGTAACTAAGCCAGATCTGTGGAGTGCTGCCGTCATCTCAGGCCTTGGGGACTTGCCCTTGCCCAGCTGTTGCCAGCTGTGCAGCCGTGTAGTAGCTGGCATGGGGTATTTTCCTACAGATGTACTCAGGCTTAACCATGATCTAGGTCAGAGCCACAGGGACAGTGTGCAGAGAGAGTCTCAGCAGAGAGAAGGCAGGGAATCAGAGTCCTATGTCCCCCGGTGGCTAGCGGGGACCTAGCGTCCCTAGTGCCAAAGCAAGCTTGACCTGGGCTTTCCCAATGAGGCAGTTCCCATCACCACAGGTCTCCAGGTTAACTGATCCCCATGCACACCTTGCTTTGTAAATAGGCCAAATGGTGTATTTATTTTTAAATGACATCTCAAGGGGTGCAAAGCATTGCATACATCTTATAGCAAGAGAATGAGGTAGGCAGTGTGAGCAAGCAGAGTATACTCTCAAATGTGGGTGGGTCTTGGCTTTTAAAAAAATTGTCTGGGCCTGTTACAGGTTTCCCCACCTGTAAATACGGGTGGTCTCCTGACTCCAGCCTTCAAAGTGAATCTGAATATTCCCACGGGCTGTTTCTGGAAACATTCCTGGGAACTGTTTCCATACTATATCCTTCCTGGTAGAAGCTCATGTAATTTTTTGTGTGTTTCCTGCCTCTTGTAGCTTCTATATTTGTTTATTCTATGTTGGTTGCACTGGGAACCCCTAAAATAGAACAGGAGAGGAGGCTCCGAGGAGGGGTCCCAGTGGGAGGACCTGAGCTGGAGGAGCAATCTGATGGGACTTGGACAGTTCCCTTCACGCCTGGGCTGTGCAGAGACCTGAACTTCTCGATGGACAAGGTGACCCTTCCGGTCACAGAATTCAGCCAAGAGGGGCTGAGACGATCCCGTTGGTAAAATACTGCTGCGTAATCAGCATAAGGGCCTGTCTGACCCCAAGAGCATGGATTAAAAAGATGCCCATGGTCCCAGCCCTGGGGGTATGGAGACAGGAGCAGTAAGCCAGTCCAGCCCGACTGGTGAGCTCTGGGTTCAGTGAGAGGCCCTGACTTGAAAAAAAAAAAAACAACAAAAAAATTGGAGAGATGGCTCAGAGGATAAATGCTTGATGCACAAGTGTGTGTGTGCGTGTGCGTGTGTGTGTGCGTGTGTGTGTACCCGTGTGTGGTGGGATACACGCACCTGTGTGTGTGGAGGCCAGAGGTTGATGCCAGCTGTTTTCCCCAACCACTCTCTACCTATCATTTTTTTTAAGATTTACTTTTTGTGGGCATGTGGGGTGCCATCAGGGTGGGAGTGCTCTTGGGAGCTAGAAGTATTCTTTGGATGCCCTGGAGCTGGAATCACAAGCGGTTGTGAGTGCTGGGAACTGAGCTGGCCCCTTGCCAGAGCAGCAAGTGCTCTTAACCACTGAGCACCCCTCTAGCTCCTTTCCACCTTGTGTTTTAAGAGGATCTCACTGAACCTTGAACTCACTGACCATCAAGAACCAGGGATCCTCCTGTCTCCATCTCCCCAGAGCTGGGATCATGTTGGATTTAAAAAAAACAAATAAACTTAGGTGCTGGGAATCTAAACTGAGTTCTAACTCACTGTACCAGTGCACCCCACCCCCCAAAAAACAACATACTGCGATGGCTAGTTCTATGTCAACTTGACACACAAACTAGAATTATCTGAAAGGAAGGAATCTCAATTGAGAAAGTATCTCTGTAAGATCCATTAGTAGTGCATTTTATTAATTACTGATTGATAGGAAGGCCCAGCCCATGATGAGTGGTCCCTGGGCAGGTGGACCTAGGTTCTATAAGAAAGCAGGCTGAGCAAGCCAGTGGGCAGCACCCCTCCATGGCCTCTGCATCAGCTCCTGCCTCAGGGTTCCTGCGCTGCTTGAGTCATTGTCCTGGCTTCCTTCAGTGATGGGCCATAATGTGTAAGTGTAAGCCAAATAAACACTCTCCTCGCCAACTTGCTTTTTGGTCATGATGTTTCATCGCAGCAATGGAAACCCTAACTAAGACACACACGCGCTTTTGCGAGACCTGAGTTTTGAGCTGAGATGTGCCCCCTTCACGCTCCATGCTGCCCCTCACGCAGAGAAACTCAGAGGTTGGCCGTGCTGTTCCCTCAGGACACTGTCACTTGTGTGGGACAACAAGTGACAAGGAAATGTCAATGTACCCCCAAGCTGCAAGCTTCTGTGATTCATTTCTGCTTGAACAGGGTTTTAAAATGTGCTTGAGAATATTTGCACTGAAAATGGCAGCGAGCAGGAGCGCTTTGCAGAGTGGGTAAATTTGCTTTGTGCTTCTTTGAGAAAACAAAGGGAAAACCAGCAGCCCATCAAGGCCAGAGCAATAGAAGGGGCCGTGTGCAGTCCTGGCCTTGGTGAGCTTCCCAGGCATTGAGATCTCCACTGACTGTCAAATCCTCTCTATACAGACGCTCACCCACACCCACACCTCTTGCAGAGTTGATGGCTGCTCTGGGAGCTATGGTGGCTTAGTTCAAGGGCTCATCTTGGCTGCATCACGTGGACCGAGGGAGCATTAAGGAAGTCTCTATGCTTGAAGTGTGGATGCTCAAAGTTGTCATTCCAGCCCTCTGGAGGCAGACAAAGGAAGACTGCAGGTTGCAGGTCAGCCTGGGTTGTATGGTGATTCAAAGCCAGCCTTGGCTACAGAAAAACACTGTGTTTCAAAAAGAAAGAAGAAGGAAAGGAAGGAAGGAAGGAAGGAAGGAAGGAAGGAAGGAAGGAAGGAAGGAAGGAAGGAAGGAAGGAAAAGAAAGGAAGGAAGAAAAAGGAAGGAAGGAAGAAAAAGGAAGGAAGGAAGAAAAAGGAAGGAAGGAAGGAACCGCTGTGAGCCTTGGGGAAAGGGCTCTGGAAGTAAAGTGCTTGCTGTGTAAGCATGAGGACCTGAGTTTGAATCCCCTGCACACTTGTAAAATAGCCAGAACAGTGATATGCGCTTATAATCCCAGAACTGGAGAGGTGGAGACAGGATGACCCCAGGCTTGCTGGGGAGCCAGTTCAGTCAAACCGATCCAGCTCCAGCTCCAGGTTCAGTGAGAGACTCTGCCTCAAACAACAAGGTGAAGAGTGATTGAAGACACCAGATGCCAAGCTCTGGTCTCTACTGGAATGTGAACACACACACATCACACACACACCACACACACACACCACACACACTCACACACCACACACACTCACACACCACACACACACACACACATCACACACACACACACACCCCACACACTCACACATACACACATCACACACACACACATACACACATCATGCACACACACACCACACACTCACACACACACCACACATACACACCACACACACACACACACCCCCCCCCCACACACACACACCACACACACACACACACACACACACACACACTATGGAAATTGTCCCAACTCCAGTTCTACTCAGATTTCTTTCTTTCTGAGATGATATTTTGCATACTATTTGGCTTTTTGACGACCTCTCTCATTCTAGGCTGTGAGGTGATCATCTGCAACTGGATCTGGAATCACACATGGAATTGAGCAGGGTCTTGCCTGAATCTGCTTCCTACCAGTTCAAACACGATTGTCTGTGTGAGCGTAGACTTGACTCTGGTTCTTTATGTTTGCTTTTAGAAGTTGCGAGGTGCCAAATGACCGGGAGGATGTTTTGTTTTGTTTTCTTTGTTCGCTTGGTTGGTTTTGTTTTACGTGTATATCTTAAAACAAAACACAAGGTAAACCACACCTGAGGAACAACAGCTGAAGTGACAGGAGAGAGAGGGATAGAGGGAGGTGGAGGGGGAAGAAGGGGGAGAGGTATAAACAGTTGATATTTTACTTTTAACTGGTCCATCCCTTCTACCTTTCCCCTCTCTCCTTTCCTCTTTCTCCCTCCCTCCCTCTTCCTTCCTTCCTTCCTTCCTTCCTGCCCTGGAACTCACTGTGTAGACCGGGCTGGCCTCAAACCACCACCATTCTTGGCTTCCAGTCCTATTTCTTTGAATGTGTTCTTTGGAATCACTCTCTTAGTGGTTTCCTGGGCACTATAATTAGCATTTTAATTTACAGCAATCTAGCTCAGATTAGTATTAATTTAATTAACAACAGTGTCCCAAATTTTGCTTTCACATAGCTCCATTCTCTTCCCAGTGGGTCTGTTATTGTTACACAAATGACAACTTCCTATACTGTCTGCCAAAGCAAATTTATAATTATTGCTTTGTGTAATTGTCTTTTAAACCCTATAGAAGGAAAGAGCCACACACACAGATCGTATTCATAGTCTTTTATAATTTCCCACACAGCTACACTTAATAAATGTTCTTCGGTCCCTGTTTCCTCCTCCTCCCTCCACCCCTTCTTCACCTTCTCTTCTGGTTCTCAACATAGAACTCCGGTTGGCCTCAGACTGAAATCCTCCTGCCTCGGCCTCGCAAATAACACAAGTACAGGTAGGTACCACACGTGGTGATCCCCTGCATCTCTTCTCGAGGGTTTGATCTCATCCTCCATCTCAGCCTGAAGGACCTCCTCTACTGTTCCTCAGGGAGGGGCCTGCCCCCGTTAGATTTGGTCGGGTTTTCTGTTCGTTACTAAGGCTTGTCTGAATCTGCCTTCGGCTTTGAGGAACAGTTTTGCTGGATGTAGGATTCTTGCCTGTTTCTCTCAGCTCTTGGAATACGATCTACCCGTGTCTGTTCTCCAGAGATTCTGATGAGAGCGCAGCCGTACAACTGACTAGCACCACGGTTCATGACGAGGCTTTCCTCTCTCGTTTTCAAGATCGGCCTCGGAGGCTTTTTTTAACCTATGCGTACGCACGCATGTTCACACTTGAACAAGTATACGTGTGTGCAGGGGTGTGTGACGTGAAGGCCAGAGGACAACCTTGGGTGTTATTCCCAGTTTTGATTTTGAGAGAGGGTCTCCCAGTGGCCTGAGACTCACTAACTAAGCTAGGCTGGCTGGCCAGCAAGCCCCAGGATTGCCAGCACTGGGATTACAAGTATGTTTTGTTACACCTGGATTTAAATGTTTTCCACATGACTTCTGGAGATTAAACTCAGCTCCTTCTGCGTATAACGTGAACACTTTGTCAACTGAACCATCACCTCAGCCCTGTCTGTGACAGTTCTCAACTTGGCTATGGCTGTGAAGTTTCTGGGTCTCTCACTCTACTGTATTTGGGATCTAAGTATTTTTAAACTTCATATTTGATTTATCTCTCCTAAGTCCCGTAGTACAGCAAATCTTGAGAGCACTGCTTCCAAATGTATGCTAAATCCTCCCACGTTCCCGCCCCCTCTGCTCACGTTGACCTCTTACCTGGACACACGCTGCTGGACCTCACCAGTCTTCCTGTTTCTAGAATCATCTTCAATCCATTTTCCAACCACCGGGGAGAGAGAGAGTAGGGTTCTTAAGGCTTTAATTAAATCATCAGGCTGGGGAGATGCTCAGTGGGCATTTTCAACATAAGCACGGTACCTGGCTTAGAGCCCCCAGTACCCACATAAAAAGCTAGGCATGTGTGTACATCTGCAACGCCAGTGCTGTGGGGAGCAGAGGCAGGAGGATCACTACTGGCTGCCAGCCTAACTCCAGGTTCAGTGAGAGACTCTGCCTCAAGAGAGTAAGGCAGAGAGTGATAAAGCAGACACCTGATGCTCCCCTCTAGCCTTGCGCATGTGTACATACACCACCCCACCCCCACCACACCACCCCAGCCTCATCACTGTACCATCCCACCCCTGTGGCCGTACCACCCCACTCCCACCACCGCACTTCCTTGTTTAATCTCCACGTTTCTTACTTCACTTTGAGGAAGATCTGAACTTGAGTCCTTCACAGTCCAGCCCTGTTTCATCTCCTTCTTAGACTTCTAGTCTCTGCGGCCACCTCTCTGCTGCATGAGCCTGCTTTCACCACCTGTGACAAAATACTCAAGGACAATCACTTCCAAGGAGGAAGGCTTCTTTTAGTTCATGGTTTCAGAGGGCTCAGCCTGTGATCACTTGCCCCCATTGCTGTGGAAGGAAGGACACCATGGCAAGGATAGTATGTGGGAACAAAGCCTACTTGTGGTAGGAAAGGAGAGAGAGAGAAAGAGAGAAAGAGAGAGAGAGAGGAATCTACCTACTCAAACTTGGTTCTACCTCCTACATTCTACCATCCCCCAATAACACCATCAAAACACTGGCGAGAGGGCTCAGCAGGCAAAGGTGCTTGCAGCCAAGGCTGACAATCTGAGTTCTATCTTGGGACCCACACAGAAGGGAACTAACTCCCATAAGTTGTCCTTTGATTCTCACGTGTGTGCCATGGCATACACGTGTGTGTGCGCATCACATACACACACACACACACACACACACACACACACACACATTCACGATAGAATGAATGATAATACTTGTACTGAAAAGGGTGATGTCATTTCTCTCCAAGGCCTTCCACACGTTGTGAGCTGGTGCTGGTTTCCTGGCACCCGGGAGACACTAGCCTGCATTCTCATCAGCAGACGCCTGCTGCCAGCCTACCTTAGTTTTAGCTGCAGCTTGATCACTTTCATGAATCATTGATCATCTGGCTACAGTTTCCATGGTGATCCTTAAACAGCATGACGGTTCAAGAGGTGTCCCACTCCATCCTTTTAAGAGAAGCAAGTTCACTATGGAGGTGTTCTCCAGCCTTGAGCAAAGGTAAGTACTCTGAGTTGGGAAACTGAGTCCGGAAGTCTTCCTCAGATGGGAAGCTCAAGACACAAGGAACTCACTGGGTTCTCTGGGTGATTATGTGTGTGAGTGTGAAAGTGTGTCCGGAGGTCAGAGGTCAACCTTGGGCGCTAAATTCCTCGAGGGCCACCCACCTAATTTTATGTCTTAATAGAACATCTTTGATTTATTCTTTCACTTCATACATGTAAACAATATGTCTTGGTCATATCCACTCCCAACCCCTCCCCCAGCCCCATTGGTTACCCTCAACACATCCTGTGCCCCTTCAATGTCCTCTTGGAATCCAGTTATTGCTGCCTGTTGGAGTGTTGACTTACCTTCTTGGGCTGATCCTGTGCAGGTCTTGTGTACGTAACTGTGGTGGTCTGAATGAGGATGGGCCCCGTAGGCTCATGTTTGAATGTTTGGTCCCCAATTAGCGGACTATTCAGGAAGGATTAGGAGGTGTGTCACTGAGAGTGGGCTTTTGGGGTTTCAAAAGCCCATGCCAGGCCCAGTCTTGCTCTCTCTCCAGCTTGATGTTCAGATTTTAAAGCTCTCCTCCTACTTCTCCACCATGATTCCTGCTGTGGTGATCAGGGACTAACCCTCCGAAACTGGAAGCGAGCACAGAATTAAACGCTTTATTTTTGTAAGTCGTCTTGGTCATGGTGTCTCCTCCCAGCCATAGTAGCCCCTAAGACAGCAGCCACAGCTGCAGGGAGTTCAGTACCGCGTGTCGTGTCCAGAGGATGGCAGTTCACAGTACTTCTCCACATCCTCTGACTCTTGCCTTCCTCCTCTCCCGTAAGGTCCCTGAGCCTCGGCACCTGCCTTCTTTCTTGAAACCAAGGGCTCACGCTGACTTGCTCTCTTGGGCTACACTGGCTGGCCAGGTAACTGAGATTACAAGTGTGTCCCTCCATGCTTTTATTATTCATTTATTTTGAGACAGAGTCTCACTGTGTAGTCTGGCTGGCCTCAAACTCAGATCTTCCTGCTTCTGCCTCCCAAATACTGTGATTCAGGTGTGAGCCACCATGACAGGCCCCATGCCCAGCTTTTAAAATGTGGGTTCTGGGAATCCATTTAGAAACTCAGATCCTTGTGCTTGCCAGGTATACACTTTACCAACTGAGCCATCTTCTTGGCTTGTATGAATGCTTCTTCTCTGCTTTTATGTTAGGAAGGTCAAATGTCTGAAGACATTTGTAGAAGAAGACCAGTAAGATAAGGACTTGTCTTGGGGCAGGTCAGCAGGGGGTACTTTGACCCCATACTCTGGGTTCCCAAGCTCCCTTAGTCACAGAAAGGAAGCTGTCTGGCTGAGCAGGGGCTCCTGAGAGGCAGCACCAAGAGACAGAGGCAAATCAGCTCAATGCCTGGCAAGGAGAAACTCTCAAAGCACAGTGTGGAAAGTGGGGTGAGTGTGCACCCAAGTGTGTGCATGCAGACCAGGTGAATTTTAGAGTCTCCTCCTCTCAATCTTCTACTTTATGATAGTGTCTCTCACTGAACCTGGAGCTCACTGGGTGGCTAGGCTGGCCATCCACTGTGCTCCAGCGATCCTCCTGTCTCCCATTCCCCCAGCCCCGACTAGAGTTAGTGTTAGACTTTTGCTACTGTGCTTACCTTTTAGGGATCTGCTCAACACTTGCTTGCATAGCACTTTATTTACTGAGCCATCTCCCTAACCTCACTAGGAACCTTTCCACGGAAAGCTGCCTGGCTGGTAGTCTCACCATGAAAAGGATTAAAAATAAATCGCTCTCCACCAGCCTTATCCCGTTGAACTCAAAAGGCCCCCAAGCAGGGCATCTGCCCTAATTTCATGTTCTACCCAACACCAGTGATGTTCAGTCTACCAGGTCATAATTCACATTGAAAACAGACTCCAGGGACATCCGTGAGCCACCAAGGTCTTGATTTTGGAGGCTGAGTTCCACTGGGCCTCAGTATCAGTATATCTGGTGTATGATGTCAGGTGGCTCCACAGTGAGATGCCACGGCCATACAATTGAAAACATTGCTCTGCAGCTGCCAAGAGAGTAGATAAAAAAATGGAAAGTGGTGGCAGTATAGAGACTATCACCATGCCAGCCAGTCAGGCGGGTGCACAGAAGGGACTCTGGAAGGATGCAGGCACCTGGCCCTGCAGAACCAAAGACCAGAAGGCAGAGGTGAACAGGACCAAGCAGGGGAAGGTACAGGCCTCCAGATCCAAAGGCTGGCTGTGACCCTGGTCTGCCTTTCGTTGGCTATAAAAGCTCCAAACCTGGGCTGAAGAGCCTCATTTGATAGCATAAGGACCTAAGTTCTAGCCCCAGTGCTGAGAAGAGACAAGCAGCCTAGCCTACTTTGGGAGTTCCAGGTCAGTGAGAGACAGTCTTGATATTAAAAGTTGGGAAGGGGGAGGGGAGAGATGGCCCAGGAAGTAAAGTTCTTGTCATGTAAGCTTGAGGACCAGAGTACACCACAGTGTGTCTGTAACCCTAGTTTTCCTATGTTGAGATAGAGCCAAAGACAAAAAGTCCTCAGAAGCTAGCCTGGTGAACACAGAGGCAAGCAAAAGATCCTGTTTCAAACATGGTGGAAGGTGAAGACCAATACCTGAGGTGTGCCACTGATTTTTATACATAAACCCAATGGCATGCACACATGCATGTGCACGCACATACACACACACACACACACACACACATTTTTTAAAAAGGTGGACAGTGCTTAATCAGCCAAGGTGGTCCACTGGCTTCCACATGCACACACACATACGTGCACATATACACACAAGTATCCAAATGCCACTTTTCATTGTTCCTTGAACTCACCTGCGAATTAGGATTGTCTCTTTCAGAGAGCTGCATTAAATAAATCAAATGAGATGTAGCAGGAGCACCTACACTGAGAAGGTACAGAGCAGAGCTCAGGTCTCCTTAGATGGGCTGGGGACAGATAGTCTGCTGAACACTCATAGTACGATGCTGAGAAGAAGGGGGACACAACTGGACCATATACTCCAAGTATCAACACCCCGTGTCCTTCAGATACAGGTGTGAGTCTGTTCACTGAGGTCAGGCTTGGGCAAACCAAAGTAACCATGCATTAGCCAGGAAGCACAAATCCCCACCCAGACTAGCTGGATTTCGATTGTGTATGTGTATAAGAGAAAGAGAGAGAGAAGGGGGGAGAGGGAGAGAAAGAGTGAGAGAAAATAAAGCTCGAAGCATCTTCCAGTGCACTTTAATCAAAATTCCATCATCACAAGAGCTCTTGTGGCATACAATGTCAGGATGGGCACATCAACTTGGTCCTACGAATGGAACGTCCATGGATCTGCACTTCAAACATGTATGAAAAATAAAATATATAATATTTATAGCTTTATAAATTTCCCCACTGAATCACTTTCTCTTTAAAATAAATTATGATATATGATGCAGCCTGGAGTCACTAAGCAAGTAGCAGCCAAATGACACCCGTTCCCTCCAAGGTCCTTGGGGAAACACTCGATGGGGATGGTCAGATGCTCACAGGAACCAATGTGGCTTACACAACAAGCTCACTCTTCACAGTGGGCTGAGCATCAAAAGAATGGGAGGCTTCTAATTGCTGTCCATTTTTTTTTTTTTTGAGGAAAAAAGTAAATTCCCCAAACTACACCGAATGTTGTAGAAGCTGCAAATGAACTTTTGGCACCAGATGAGAAGAGCAGCTTTTCAAAGCTAACCCAGCAATGATCCTTAGAAGCATGGGTCTGAGAGGTGGCAGAGGGGAGGGGAGGGCTGTGGGGACCTTCTCCATGGAGGGTCTCTGCTTCAGGGACAGTGGGGATTGTCTGGGCAGCTGGCCGTCCACCAGCTGTGATCCCCTCAGAGGAAAAGACCAGAATGCACAGGACACTGAGGGAGAGAGCCTTTTGTGGAGGGGGAGGGGACGGACTGCTTTGCAATGTGTTCATTCGAAAGCAGGAATATGCTACACACACAAAGGACACAGGCCACCGCAGTAGGATGGCCGCACAGCCATTAAAGGGGACAGACAGGAAGCACGCACGGGGCACCAAGGATCCAAAGGGACAGGCAGGCTGGGCTGCACTAGCATTTACAGGGGCTGGAGGAGGGGCTCACAGACTTTGAGGGAGACCCCTGCAGGAAGTGGCTCAGGACTTCCAAGAGATTCTGGCACTATCTCCCCAAATGACAAAATCGTGAGAAGGAACAAAAGAACCTAAAACAAAGGCAGATACACAGCCTGCCAGAGGCTTCCTGGGAATAGGCTCTGGCTCTTCTCTGTTCAGACCAGAGGTTATAGTTGACCTGGGGAGTAGATGGCCTGAACTCCCCAGAAAAGCCCGAACCTGGCCTCCTGGACAGGGAGAAGGTAGCTACAAATCCAGGAGACGCTCCTCACAGGTCTCCACGGGCCACTTGGAAGCCCCTCCAAACACATCCACGTTGTTGTCTACCCACGGGATGATGTTTCCAGGCATGTTCGTGGAGCAGTTGGCGATGTTGATGATTTCTTGCGCCCGGAGGACACGGTCCCATATGTTGAATTGGCTAAGCTCTCCAACAAAGGCCTGTGTGGCGTCAAATCTGCCCCCAACAGTGTCCTGGAAAATGGAAACAGGCATTTTGGGGCAGGTTCACAAGCAGAACTGGCCTCCTGACTCTCCAAGGGAAGCAAGATGGGGAGAACCATGCAGTCTACAGGTCCTGAAGTCCCATGGCATTTGAGGCCTGGGAAATGGCTTTACTCAAACCACCCATTTTACACAGGAGAAACTGAGGCAAAAGGAAAAGCCTGACTCTCAGCCCCTTTTAGGGGGGGAGTAGAGAAGGAGGTGAGGGAGAAGGCCATGAATGAGACTGCAAGCTCCCAAGTGCTTAGTGATATCCAAGCTAGCTCTTCCCTGCCCAGGACCAGCAGCTGCCCCTCACCTAGATAGCGAGTTTCCTGGATCATCTTCCTTCCCATTTCCTCCCCAGACATCTCCTAAGTGGCCTTCGCTGGGTCCTGGGATCCTGAGCAAGTAGTTTTGGGAAGACTCCAGTTCCACCACTATTAGCAAAGGTCAAATGCAAGGACTCACAGGGACACTGGAGATGCCTTCCAGGGTTTACCCTATAAGGTAGCTGGACCTGAGTCACTGGATGACCCTGTGATTACAAGGATACCCCTACACTTCTTTGTCAGATGCTACTTTAGTATGTCTTGGGCTGTGCAGCCAGGGAGCTCGTTCACGGGGCTGGCTGTCAGGATACAGTGGCAAGAAGTAGGAGACAGATGTCTTGGCCAAGAGCAAGGAGATCCTGGGTAGTTGGATCGGGCAGCCTCCTTTGCAGCATCCTGCGAGAGTACCCACCTGCTCCTGCCCCAGGATGAGCACACCCCCCGGCTTGATGGGGTGCCAGGGTGCCAGGTTTTCCCCAGTGCCCAGCTTCTCTCCATCCTGGAATGCTTCCCACATGCCATCCCGAGTGGTCCAGGTGATGCAGATGTGGTGCCACTTGCCATCACTAACAAATAGGGGCAGCTGTGCGACCTGTGGGTATCAACACGCAGGTGAGGACTTGCCAGGTCCCGACGTTATGGGTCCCCCAGGGAAGGGACTGGAATGTCACCTAGAGATCTAGAGTTACTCTTTTCTCCTGCTCTGGGCTCCCTTTCCCTGTCTTGTGAGTGACACACCCATCGCCCATCTGCCTGTGTGTGACAATCAGGAGACTGAGTAAAGCCTCAGGACTCAGAACATTTTTGGTTCTGGACTTAGCTATAGACTGACCTTCCTATGCTAACATGAGCTCTCTGTGTAGACCCTGCCAGGTGGAACCCAGGAACATGTGTGTGTGTGTGTGTGTGTGTGTGTGTGTGTGTGTGTGTATCAAATCTCGCCTGTGCCAAGGGAGGGGCAGGAGGTCTCCATGCATTTGTATGTGAGTGTAGTACAGTGGTATGTGCATATAGACTCAACTACAGGAAAGCCCCAGCAGCCTGTGAGCACAAGGCTACGATGGCCCTGTTGTGACTGTTGGTCTCCTAGCAACCCTGAAGTCTCCCTCCCAGGAATTTGATGTTTACAAGAGGTCCAAAGGGAGAGGAAAACAAGGCTCTCATGCACTACAGTTTTATTTAGAACAATAAATCCTTGGTTCAGGAAAGCTGCCCCTGCTAGAAGTCTTGCAGGATCACTCCATTCCACAGAACTTCAACTTCTCCACAGTGCTCCCAAAGTAAACAAACTCCACCCAGTGGCAGTTTGGTAAAGATCACAGACAGGCAGTGTGGTCTCCTCTTTGCCCGCCCTGATTGGAGCTTGGGCCATCTACAGCAGGGGTAGCCATTCAAATATTAGACTAAGGACATTCTTTTATTGTGTTGAATCTGGCTTAGAAAAAAAGTTTGATTCATTTGTTTTATTTAGAGATAGGGTTTTGCTGTGTGGCACAAGCTGGCTTTAAATCCAATCATCCTGCATTAGCTTCTCACGAACTTAAAGAGTGTGCCACCACGCCCAACTAGGTAACTGATGACCAGGGGCTCAAAAGTAGCCCATACTCCTGAATGCCTATGAAAACGGGGCATCTGCTCTGGGAAAGACAAGACTACAGGAGCAGAGAATAGAATGTGTAGCCAAGGGCTGAAAGGGGCTGGGCAGGATGACTACAATGGTGACTGAGGGAATGAGGCAGTGGCATCATTTCATATTTTCATTGTGATGTGATCATATAGCTGTATGCATTTGTCAAGGTCAGCTTAAACTGAAATGTATGCTTAAAAGGTCAGTTTTGTCACCTGTGAATTTTATCTCTATAAACCTTACCTCTTTAAAACATGCCTTCACTCTGACCTGGGTACCGTCAAGCAGAGCATCGAGGGAGGGACCACAAAGCTGCCCCTGCATGTGGGGTCCTGCTTTCCTGCCCCTAACCTTCCTTTGACTCCTGGATCCTCTACTGCCTCTTGGCCAGACTCAGAGCTTGGGTCTCCATGGGCTGCAGATACCCTGTGCCACCCCATCCCACTGCCAGCCCTCTAGAGTGGGCGAGCCTCCTCCACGCTGAGAGGGCATCACCACACTCCTAGTCTGTGGGTGGCACAGGCTGGCTGGCCAGAATCTGCTCTGTGTGTTACCAAAAGCCAGTGCCGACTGCTTTTGGCATCTACTCCCTTGGCCACCAGGGTGAAACTGGAGCAGCCCTCACCTTGTCGTTGATGAGCAGCTCGATGGGATTGTTGCCCCACTCTATCAGCACAATCTCATTGGCTTGCCCAGGCACAGCGTAGGAGAATGGCGTGCCGATGCCTGGCGAGGCGCTGGACCGCAGCCACAGGCAGATGGTGAAGGCGTACAGCTCGGGCAATGTCTTCTTGATCTTGCCATACAGGTAGTTAGTGCGGAGTGGAAGGGATACCTTGAATGCGTCTGGTGACTTGAATGCACTGTTACCTGGGTAGGAAAAAGAGAGGATAAAGCAAGCCAGCCTGGCCCAAGTATGCCTCAGGGGGCCCATCACTCAGGCAGACCTACAGCACCTCAGCTCCTGGTCAAAGTGCCCACATCCAGCAGTCCTAGGGACAGTGTCTGCCTCCTGGAAGCCTACAGCCTGGTAGGAAAGACAGACCAAAGCCAGTTTAGAAGGGAAAGGGGGAAAGGCAGGCAGTGGTTCCCCTAGGAGGACAGTGGCTAGAGAAAGACTAAAGGGTGAGATAAAGAATCATGAAAACACCCAGCTCTGGTCCTTTCTGACCACCATTTCCTCGTCTCACAGTTGCAATGACTGCAGACTGGAGGAAGGCTCTAGAGAGAAACTGAGTTCAATTTTCTTGTTCTGTAGCCAGGAAAATCTTCCTCAGCTGAGTCTTATCTCCTTGAGCTCTCAGCCCCTCTGGCTTCTTCTGTAAGAGCAGGCTTCAAAACCCAAGGGACTAGGGATTGCAGGAGGAAATGTCTCCCGGGGACCTGAGCACTTGATAAACATTGGTGAGCAAGTAAGCCTACAACCCTTGTAATAGTAAATGATTACCACTGCTCAGGTGAAGGAGTCAGGCTTGAGGTCTTGACACTACAATTTTTCAGAAGTGGCAATTTGTCTGTGTCCCTGCTGGGAAATCCTTTGCTCCTGATGTGGCCTTTCCTTCTCCAGAGAAGATTGTTGCTAGATTGTTTTCTATAATGTGGAAACAGAGGGAGACATGCCCAGGTGCCCGGCCCTCGGGCTAACACCTAGCCAGACCTTTAGCACCTCCAGACCTTACTGGTAGTGGTGAGATCCCTCTCCCATCTCAGGCTCTCCTCACATACACGACACTTCTAAGGTCTTTGAAGACAAACTCTTACAAGGCATGTAGCTTTCAGCATAGTCTTGATTTAAACTCTAATTTAATAGCCCTGGTTGTTACCCCAAGTTTGCAGGAAACCACCGCAGTGAAAGCTTTCCTTGTGTGTGAGGACCAGATCCTGCTAGTGAAGGAGCCTTGGTATTCTTCAGTCATTCAACAACGCTTATTAAGATCCCTGGAGGGCCAGATAACCTTACTCCATCATGATCTTCCCAAAATTGAAAAGTCCCAGGGCTCAGGCCTTATCGGAAGAAGTTTCCTGCACAGGCCAGTAGCAGAGTCCAGGGTCACCTTCCTGGTCTCTCTGGGTTTTCCAGCTAGTATTTGCTCATGCCCCTGTGGCTGTAGTCTCCCCGATTCAACCTGGCTTCCCACAGTAGGCATCCTTTAAGACAGGCTGTGGACCTGCCGAGCACTTGCCCAGAGCTGGAAAGGCCTGGCCATCTCAAGCACCCGAGGAAGCAAGCCAGAGGAAAAGCAAGGGCTTGTCCCTCATTATGCCAAAGAAAAACAGAAAAAGAACCAGACAACACCCTCTCCAATTTTGCAGGTTGTTCTGTTGTGTTGAGGCTCAGAGACATGACTGATCCAAGGTCACACAGCTTCTGAACCAACAGGACCGGAAGCCCCTCTTGCCATTACACATAGCCACTGGTGCTTAGTCTTCAAGTGGCAAATGGCTGTGTTCTTAATGAAGGCATCATTATCTAATAAGGAGAAATGGCTTCTATGCGTGCAGGTGGGCAGGCTTGCCAATTTAATAAGACTCAGGGGCTGTAATATCATTAGGTCGGTGACAACAGATAGCTTTAATTAGAGCGGGGAGAGCCCAGAGGCGGAGGAGGGGGCTCTAACCTGAAAACTGGCACCCTTTATTTGAATAAAAGCAGCTTGGAGGTTCAGAGGAAACTTAGTTAGAACCAATTAAGGAATTAAAAGGCTTGACCAATAAATCAGAAGCTGCAGGTGGTGGACAAGCCTAAGGAGGGGGGCGGGCAGCCTGGGACTTGAAGGGAGGAGGCTCTGGTCTTCAGTGCCAATGCTGGTTTCAGCACCCAGGCAGCTGCACCTGGCCAGCTGGCCCATAATCTAAGCCTTTGCAAGCGAACAGGTCTTGCAGACAAGAGAAAGTGGCACCCTTGGGACATGGGTGCTGTGTGGAGTCAACTGCTACCTGCTGGGCTCCAGAGAGCTTCGGGCCCAGTAGACGTAAAAGCCTATTTCTTCTCTGGGATCACTACCGACCCACTCAGAGCTGCAGAGATAGAAAGCCTCATCATCATTGCCTCATCTGTACCTGCCATGGATACCTGTTGCAGGGTTGGGAGAAGACAAGGACCCTCAGCTAAGCATCTAGCTCATAACTGATGTAGACTGACAGACAGATCACAGGACAGAGACTCCCCAAAGCCTTCCTGACTGGCCACATGAGGTCTACCTCTGCTGGGCTCAGCTGGATGCTTCTAAAGCACCTGGTGGAGTTTCCACTCATGGTGCACGCCAGGAGCTAGGCATTTGCATACCCTTCTCCAGTGGAAACAAAGCAGAATAGGCATAAACTCAGAAGGGCCCGGAAACAAATGGCTTACCAGATGGTCATTTTGCTTTAAGATTCACTCCAGAATTGAGTAGGTGGAATACAAGGCAAAAGTCTAGCATTCCCATTGTGGGGGAGCCAAAGGGCAATTTGGGACTGCTCAGCAATTAAGAACTCTTGTTGATATTGAAAAGGACCCAGGCTCATTTCCCAGCACCCATGTGGTGGCTCACAATCATCTGTAACTCCAGTTCCAGGGGATCTGACACCCTTTTCTAGTTTCTGTGAGCATGAAGTTTCAATGTGGTACACATATACATGCAGGCAAAACACCCATTCATGTAAAATTATACACACACACACACTCATATGCAGTGTGCAGAAGCTTCAGGCTCCTCTGAACCACCACCGTGCACAAGGCTTGGCTCTTGTAGAGCCCAGCATCCTGTGGCCCATTTGGCTGAGGGCTTTCAGTAATAACTAAGGGGCGAGAATGTGGGTGCTGAACAGACAGGTTGAGAACAGGTGGGAAAGCTACAAAGCGGCAGCACCCAAGAAACTACTTCACTGTCTGGAGCCCAAGGACAGAGAATGGAGAGGCTCAGGTTTATGACAAGTGTCTCAGGCTTCTTTCATGTCCCTCCATAAAGGATACTTGTCTGCCTGAGAAGTGAGCATTTTCCTCATCTGTGAAATGGGTACTGTGCTCAGCACTCTGCCTGGCACTAACTCCACTCTCCACATCTACTGACCTGTCTCCTTGTTGGCAAGCTGACCACTGTGCCAAGGGAGACATAGCCACAGAGTCCTGTCTGGTTCTAGTTACCCTTTTCAGTTACTTACTACTGTGCTCACTCCATGGCCCTGAATGTCCCAAGGATACACAGACTGTGGTGGGGTAGACACTGCCCTCCCTCTTGTCAGGCAAGAAAGGCATCAGAGGCAGTGGCTTTGCCTTTGACAAAGGCTCTGAGACCTAGTGAGTCTCCTGATGTCACCTAGCAGCAGAAGTGAGAGAAACTGTTTTGAAAACTCAAGAATCAATGTCAAGCCAGAGATGGTAACACAAGCCTGTAGTCCCCAGGCTTGGGAGGCTGAGGCAGGAGTACGGCAAGCTGAAGGCCAAGTTAGGCTATATAACAAGATGCTGCTGCTAGGGAGAAAAAACCAACAACAAACAAACCTAAGTCAAACAGGTAAGCTATACTCTTCATCCTTTTATAAGAAAGGTGTGGGAAAGCCGGGAGGCGCGTGTGTGCACGCACCTTTAATCCCAGCACTCGGGAGGCAGAGGCAGGTGGACCTCTGTGAGTTTGAGGCCAGCCTGTTCTATAGAGTGAGTTCCAGGCCAGCCAGAGTTACAACAAAGAAACCCTGTCTCAAAACAACAACAACAGCAGAAAGGAAGGGAGGGAGGAAGACAGGAGGACACGTGGAAAACCTGGGGCTCATAATGAAACAATACCCCATTGGCCATTCCCTTCTCCATCTGACCCTTCGTTTCATTACAAGAGTCATTGGACATCTCGCTGTTGGACAGTCTCCTGTCAATCATGGAAGTGAAATTGCCATTGTCAGTTTAGTGCATCTGAGATTATGATCCTATATCCTCTTCCACCAACCCTGAAACACCACACGCCACCCAGAGATCTGGGGTTGGGACTGAAGCACTTAGGACCCTTAATCTCTTCTGCCTTTCTGTCTCTTGTGGGAAAATCTTACCCACCACAGCATGAGATGAGAAAGATAGAGAATCTGCTGTAATTACTAGTTAAAAAGAGACCTAACTGCCCATATGGCAGGAGGTCAGAGGTCAGGCTGTTTATTCAAGCTGGTCCTGAGTTCCTTTGTTTTCCCATGGGTAATGCTGGTAGAGCCAGAGCTAATTCCTAGGACCACTGTCAATTACCTTTGCCATTTACACAAGAATCATCTCATCACCTCTATGTTATGCCACTATTACCACTTTACTGCTGTCCATAAATGGAAATCTTTCGTCTACCCAAAGTGGCAAAAAGGAGGCCACTCTCAGACAGAGCAGACACAGCACCTACCTCGCTCCAGCTCGGCCACCCTCTGCAGCAGTGCATTCAGCGTATTCTCTGTCTTCTGCCGGTGAGCTGAGGTCTCATTGTGGAGCAGGGACTTCTCATCCTCCAGCTCAGCCACCTTACGTAGCAACTGCCTCTCTAGCTCCCCAAGCCTCCGCTGGAGCACCTCCCGAAAGTCGCTTGGCAGCCCGGCATTAGACACATTTGTGCGGAGCTGGAGCTTTGGAAGGGTGGGTGGGGGGAGGGAGAGATATTCAGGCCAGTTGAGTAGAAACTGTGGCATGCAGCTCCAATGACCCAACCCCATAGCGAGAAGCTTCCAAAGCAGCATTGAATTGTGCCAGTGGCTCAAAAAGAGAACATTTTACTGATGCCCTTTTTTTTTGGTAGGGAAAGGCTTTCAAAGTCAGACAAAATTACTTTGCTGCAATATTTGAAACTTGTGAATCTCACTTTTTCCTCTGGAAAGGCTTTTTCCTCTTACTTAAAAAGCCTAAAAATTTAGCCAACATATATAATTCTATGTCATATTTTTTTTTCTCAAGCAGTTAATGGTACTCAAAGCTGGTAAACTTTCATCTAAAAATGAACACGGTCCCCAAGTTCCAAAATGGTACAAAGGTGTATGTGCGCAGAGATTTTCCTGGAAAATGACAAGCACAAGACATTCCTATTCTAAATCCCAGAAAGCTTCATTCTTAGTGCTGTATCCGAATCCCACGTTCTCTTTCTCCTACTCCCCTGGCATCATGCTGGCTCAGAGGCGATCAGCTACCCTTGGCCATGAGCCCTGGGCAAGCCCCTGGATCTCTGTGTCCCAGTGTTCCAGATTATAAATTGTAGAAAACAGGACCTGACTCGTGCCATTCTCTATTGCACAGATTAAAATTAAATAATATGAGTCATATTTAGAGCTCAAGAAGTGTTAGCTCTTAGTAATCACAATGACTCATGGGATCTACAGATGCTGGAAATACTGTATATGGCCAATATGCCAAAAGAAACCCTCCAATAATTTAGCAATAATTAACACCTGTAATATAAACCTCATTTTTGCTAATAGGTATTTTTACAAACGCTGTTAACAGAAATGTCCACACTTCTTAAACAAGGTGGGAAGTAAGAGGAAAATTAATTGAAGATTTCTCCCCCAAAGTTCCAAACTGCATACCAGTGAAAGTCCGTTCCCCTAAAGTCATGGCGAAGGGCACCTTAAAAAACGTTCTGACTCAATGAATGGAGGCGTCTTTGAGGTTAATCGGGGGTTGTTAGCATTTTGGGGTCACTGGCTTTCCCCTCCCCTCCACTCTCCAGCGGATCAGTCAAAACCCAGTCCTCACACCCCGACCCAATTTATCAAAGAAAACACCAGATGCCCAGGGGCAGCTGGCCTCCGGCGACAGGCTCTCAGCACTGGGCACAGCCAGCGGGAGCGTGTCCCGCTTCCGATCGCGGGGATTTGCGAGGAGAGGAAAACAGACTGCCGGGGCCTCCAGGTATTGCCCTCCAGGTCTGGCCGTCTGGGTTCGGTAGCCAAAAACCTCAGTAAGTTCACGGTGAGTCTAGTGGGTAAGTCCCCGCGTGCGACGGGATGGAGATGCGGGTGGGGATTTCACCTCTCCCATCGGAGGAGGGGACAGGGAGAAGGGAGGCCATCCCAGTAAGGTCCAGAACAGGAGCGAGATGTGCACCCCCTAACCCAGCTCTCCTCATGGATGGGCGCGCCCAGCTAGCCCACGTACCCAATTCTCCCGCACCCTCCGTCCCACGATCCCGGGGGCCACCACCCACGAGATGCGCGCGCTACCTCGAGGCTCTCCAAGCGGTCCTTGAGGGTCTGCAGGGAGCGGCTGAGCTGCTCCACGACGTGGCCGGGGTCCCGCGGCAGGTCGCCCATGGTGTCCTTGCCTGTGGCCCCCACGCCGCGCGACTTGCCGCCCGCCAGCCCCTCGCAGCGCGCCAGCTTGCTGGTGAGCTCTCGGATGGCCTCGCGCTGGGCGCCCAGCGTCTCCTTCTGCTGCACGACGGTCTCGCGCAGCTGCAGCACGGCGGCTCGCAGCTCCTCCTCGGGGCTCAGCGCGCCGCCCTGCATGGGCATCGCGGGCAGCGGGCAGCCGGAGCGCGCCGCTTCGGGAGGCAACGCGGTGCACACGAAGCGGCTGCCCGGTACTGGGCTGTCCTGGGCTCCTCCGGCCGCCACGGAGAGGGCCACGCCGGCCGTCAGTAGCGCCAGCATCTCGCTGACCCGCGCGCTCACTTCAGCATGGGTCGCCGGGCTGCCGTCTGGGCGCCTTCGCGGCCGGCTACGTCCCGTCCGAGCGCGGCGCTCGAGGGAACCGCGCGCGGCGCGGAAGCTGCCGCGCAAGCGCCGCCTGCCGTCGCGGAAGCCCACTCTCCGCTCCGCGCAGCGTTCTGGCCCGGGCTCTGCCCGCGCGCCCTTTCTTAAGCTTAGAGGGCGGGGCCACAGGCGCGTGGGGCTCGCGCCGCGCTCTTTGATTGGTCGGCCTGCGTGCGCGTCGCTTGGAGGAGGGCGGGACGAGGGAGTGTCTCTCGGCTTAACCGGGGCGGCTGGGCTCTAGCGTGGGCCGAGTTCCCGAGGTGCGAGTGCGGGGTTCCCAAGGCTTCTTGGAAAAAGAAAATCGGGGTTCAAAACGGTCAAAGAAAGCGGTGGCGGGCCTCTCTCAGGAGCCCCTCGCGGGGCTCACGGGCAGAGAAGCTCTGGGGACACCCTGACGCCCACGAGGAGACGGTGGCGCGGCTTCCGGCGCTGCCTGAGAAACCCTGACCGAGATGTGGCGCCGCTGGCCAAGGAGGATTCCCCCGGGCAGGACTCGAACCCAAGTCTTCCGCGCGAGCCACCCTCGCGGCCCGCGTGGGTTTGCTCACTCTGGGTGCGGAAGGAGCCGCTTGCAGAGGCCGACAGTCTGGAGGCATCTTCAAATCCCAGGCCCAACCGCAGAGAACTCAAAGGAAAAAAAAAAAAAAAAAAAAGCTCAGGCCAACTGGGGTGCGGGCCGGGGAGGGGCGGTGGTGGATGGGATGGGAGAGCAGGAATGGGCCCCGGATGTTGCAAGGAGGGAGGGGACGGCCAGCACAGGCGACCAGGAGGCCGTAGTCACGAGGTCACTCGAAGGTTCTGTGCATGGATGACGTCCCTCTAGGCATGACCTTATTTATTTAGCATGACCTCAGTTTGATGAGGACATTCAACCGGAGTCAGTATGATGGGGTTATATATATACACAAGAACGGCGCCCGTTCTTGTAAGTGGGGGAACCCACCAAGTCTAGTTTACACCTGGAGACAGGTATCATCAAATTCTTAGAGAGAACCTAATATTAATACCCAGAAATCCCCAAAAGACTGGGGGAGAGGGGTGGAGGTGGGATTTATTTCAAAATCTTACCCATGGCTTACAAGTTCAGAGCAGTTCTGATGCACAACTGCAGACTGAGCCGGTTTACTGTGAATTAAAAATGGAAAAAAAAAATGTCTTTTTAAAGAAATCCTGTTGCAAGGTCATTAATCACATTATCCATTCTACCAGAAACAAATGGATTTGTCACTTGTGCACAGAGGCTGAGGTTGATTCTGAAAACAAATTGTATCAAAATAAATGAAATTATTATGATAATATAAAATAGACTGCAGTGATTAATCTCTAGAAACCAAATTCTGACCTGTTTTGCACTTCAAACAATAGCTTCTGTTATGTAAATAGTTGTGGGGTTTTCAAGGACAGTGTTGCTAAATTATAAGAAAAGTTCTGCTCATGAAACATCTCTTCAAGGATTAAAAACTACAGACAGGAAACCTGGTCTACACAGGATCCAGAGCAAAGGACAAGGGATGCAGTGAAAGCTCAGGTAAGAATATTCATCAGCGGAGAAGGCACGGCGTAGATTGGAGGGGGAATAAAGGCTAATGTCTCTGTTGGTCTACTGTCACCACTGAGTTTCACCTTGTCGGATTTGACCTTGAGCCTTCGCTTTCTTCCTAGACCCTCTTCAGCTCCTTCGAAATTCAAACGTTCAAACAAATCCACACATACACAAATCGCAGTAGTAAAGGCAACAAGATCTCAAATCATTTTCTAAAATACTACTCTTTCAGATGATTTTGTAAGACGCTAAATCCAGGCATGTTCAGAATTATCCGAATATAGCCATGCCACTTGAAGTTTCCACTCAGACTTGAAGTTCTCTTGTTCATATACCAGGGTAGCTCCTAACTGGGCGTGACAGTGGGTTATTATTGTTTCTATTCAGTTCTCCAGTCCTTTCGTGACATGGACTAATAATTCGTATTTGCAACTACTTGAAGTTGAAGCTTATCCTTTTAATAATTAAATCAAGTGTATTTCCAGAATTCTAATTTCCTCCCGACTAAAGAAGGCAGTGTACAAGACATAAAAATAGCATATATCCCCAAAATAATTGCTCTTAAATTTCTTACAAGAGTTTCCAATATGAGGAATGATCAGCAAAGTTGCCAAACCCCAGATGGAAAGACCCAGGCGTTGAGGATGTTGTTGTCTCTGGAGACTGTAAAATTAGAGGACTTGTGCTATTTGGGGTTTTATTTTGTTTTTCCTGGTACAATGGGAAAAAAAATCTGCGGGTTTGGGAATAAGGCGTTCTAGTCTCAATGCCAACTGTTACTAGTTAAGTGGTATGGGGCAAGCCATTTTCTCCTCTTTGGACCTTGCAGGGAAGATAAGGCAATTAGTGTCAACTCTTTAACGGCCCTTCTGGCTTTATTCAAGAGCTTAGTAGTTTGGGAAGGAAGGAATCACTCTTCCATGTGATAAACCTTAGAAATCATTTGTTTTCTTTCATGTGTGTTATGAACTGCCTGTGGCCAAGGCTGGCTACGGAAGGGCAGGCTGGTTGTGTAAACAGCAGGTAGACTTTCATGCAAGGAGATGCTGTCCCTGAAACCTGTTCCCGACAGCATGGGAGCTTGCCTTGATTTCCTCCTCAGAGCACAGACACTGTCTACCTGAGAGATCCTGCATGGATGACTCATGTGACAGAGCCCAGGGCCCACAGATTCTCTGCTGCTTGAGAAAGTCGTGCAGTTCTGCAGCAGTGAATCACTGCCACCTAATCTCTTAGTGTAACTGGCGCCGCAGCATAGTAACCACCCACTCAGTCACCATGTCTGCTGGTCCTAGGTCAGCTGAGAGCCCAGTATGGACTTAGCCCATGTGCTGGGAATCCCGATGAGCTCGTTCTACCTCCATTTTATTGCCCCATCTGTTTGGCTCCCTGGTTCTTCTCACATGCATTTTTATCTTGGTCTTCTGGGGAATGTGCTAATTTCCACGTGGTGTCAGAGGAACCCATCTTATACAGTTCCGCCCCCCGCACCCCCCGCACCCCCCCCCGCCTTGTCTGCATTTCCTTCTGTCTTTCTCAAAGCCACTTGGGAAGTCAGGAATGGGGGTGTGAGCTCAATAGCACCGGATTCAAGGACAGCTCCCTGCAAACATGACTCAGGAACTGTCCTCGGTGCTGCCTGCCGTTCAGTCGGGGGAATACAGAAAGGGGTGTGTGTATGCGCGCAATAGATTCAGTGCTGGAGGCGTCAAAGGATCCTGATTGCTCCCCTTTTATACATAAAATGCTAATACCCTTTTATGAGTGTATTTTTCACTAGACCAAACTGCCTGGTAAAGTGGAAAGAGCTTCAGTTTGGAGTTAGACAGCTCTTGTTTCAATCCCAGTTTTATAACTTGAGAGTGTAGCTTAACCTCCCGAACCTTAGTTTTCTCATTTCTAAAATTAAAGGTAAATTTATGAACACTCATTGTTTCTGGGCTTGAGCGAGATCGTGTTTTTGGACATGTTTAGCATATAGCAAGTGCACAATAGATGCTAATGTCCTTTTCTTCCCCTTCCTCCATTGAAGCTAGACCTGAATTATATAAGTTCTATTAAAAACAAAATTAAAACTTCTCCATATTCTGTAAAATATCCTTTAGGACTAAATGCAATAAGAGTCTGGGGTGGTAGGAGCCAACTTCCCCGGAGAGATGACGAGAGTTGAGAACTCCAGAGAAATGTACAGATCTCAGCAAGTAAAAGATATCTACCCTCCTCGCCCCTGTGTGTGTATGTGTGTGTGTGTGTGTGTGTGTGTGTGTGTGTGTGTGTGTGTGATTTCAGCACATTAAAGATATCTCCCCCTCCCCCTGTGTGTGTGTGTTTGTGTGTGTGTGTGTTATCTCAGCAAGTTAAAGTTATCTACCACCCCAGTGTGTGTGTGTGTGTGTGCGCGCATGTGCACATGTGTGTGTGTGTGTGTGTGTGTGTGTGTGTGTATGTATGTTTAAGATAAACCTTGGTGTTGTTGAGATTTAATCAAGTGAGCTATTTTGTGTCTGTGTAAAGGGACTCAACTGAAAAACTTGTATTTAACATCTTAGCAAATGAATTTAAATTGCTATGGGATCTAAGAGAGACCTGCCCCTCTGATAAAGCATTTTTTTTCTTTCTTCAGTGCATCTGGCTTCTTCCTGAATGATGTATCTCTGGTTTAATTTTGGAGCCTGTGATAGAAAACATTGACTTTCAGAAAATGTTCCTGTGTGAGCGTGTGTTACAAGTGGGTAGACAGCCATGGTTTGAGGAAACAGGTTGTTCATGTAACTCCACTGATTTCAACAAACAAAAGAAGGCTCTGTGGCACTTTCTGATTTCTAGCTATAGAATAAACCATTAGATAAACTAGGAATAACAGCTTAGCTTGGTTTCTAAAGGGAATGGATTCTGAGCAGCAAGCTAGCTGGGGATGACGTAACCCAGTTGGTAGAGCACTGCCTAATATAAAGCCCAAGCTTCACCTCAAGCACACAAAAAAGACTCATTGAAGTTGGTTTGCTTTGAGGAAATCGAAGGGCATGGTCTCAATTTCTCTATATTAGGAAACACTAAAGATAATACTTCCTTTATATGCCAATTTAAAAAGCTAAAAAAAAAATTGGAACTGGGGAGATGGCTCAGGGGTTGGGGAACCACTGAAAATGCAAGTATGAGGATCTGAGTTCAAATCCCCAGAACCCAAAGTAGTGTGCCTACAAGAAGATGGAAGTGGAGACAGGAGAATCTCTAGAAGCTGCCCTGGCATACACAACAGCAAACAACAAAAAACCCTTGCCTCATACAAGGTGGAAAGTGAGAACCGACATACAGCATTGCCCTCCAACTTTCACACATGTGCTTTGCGCGCGTGCACACACACACATACACACACACTGCCAAATTGACCTAATTGTGACAAAGAATGTAGCTCAGTATCTCCATATCATTTAGGCACAGAGATAGCTTGTATGAACATTTGAGTTTTAAAATTTTATGTTTTTATTTTATGCATATGTGAATGTGCTTGAGGGTATGTGTGTGCACCACATGCGTGCAGGAGCCCAGATCGGAAAAGGATCGCCTTGAACTGTAATTACGGGCAGTTGTAGGCTGACACGTGGGTGCTGGGAACCAAACCCGGGTCCTTTGCCAGAGCAGTAAGTACTCTTAACCGCTGAGCCATCTCCCTGGCTTGTATGAACCTTTGAAAGTCCAAGATGGAAGCAATTCTGTAGAAATTTGAAGACTAGAAAACAGTTTAAGAAAAATTAAAATGTAATACATCTACTTAGCAGCAGGGCCTTTGATCGTCAGGGAAAGTCTCTTCTCGGTACTACTTCTTAACTTACTCATTAACCCTGAAAATCCTAGTCTTTTCTTCAAGAAAAAAAAACTTCATTAAAAATGAATAAATTGCCATCAATGGCAATGGCCTCTTTATTATAATTCTCCTAGAACTCACCAAAGTATCCAGTATTGTTGATCAAGTTTAGTTTGCAGTAAAACTCTCCATGTGAAAGCTGGGGAGACTAAGTAGGAAAAAGCACTCGCTGACAAGCTTGACGGCCTACTTTGGTCTCTGGAACCCACATGGTAGAAGGAGAGAGCTGACTCCTAAAAATTATCCTCTGACCTCCAAATGTACTCTGTACACACACACTTAATTTTTTTTTTTTTTACAAACTTTCCATTGTAGGTTTCTATGTTATTGTATTCTTCAGATTTTCTCCTTTGCTTTCCTAGCCTGCCTCCTCCCCCTCCGTCCTCCCCTCCGTCCTTTCCCCCCTTCCTCTTCAATACACATGCCCATAGCTGAGTGGCCCTTAGCTCTCTCCTCTCCCTCACCATACTCGCTACCTTTACAATTTTATGCTTTTAATTACCATCGCCGATGCAGATCTTTACCAGGCCCCAGAATAGAGTGAACCCATTGTATGTTGGACATCTCAAGAATTTTTACCTGGATTTCTGACCTGGTATGTCTTCGACTAAATCTATGGTGCCCTTAGTCATCCCTTAGTCATGTCCTGTGTTCCCTACCTCTGGTTTTGTTAATGCTTTCCACGTGGTTCTGAATCTCCTTCTTTACCCCCAGCACTTCCAAATCCCTGTCCATTCCTGGGTCCTGACTCCTCTGCATGTCAAGTTCATCGGCACTGCTTCAACTCCACTAGTTTTGTTCTAAACTAGACAATTGCCTCCTGACCACTTTTTTTTTTAAAAAAAAAAATTTGTTTTCTTCTCTCATACGATACATCCCCACTGCAGCCTCCTCTCCCTCCACTCCTCCAGCTCCCCCCTACCTCTCCTCTCCCTTAGATCCACCCCTCCACCCCCACTTCCCCTCAGAACACAGCAGGCCATCTAGGGTTACCAATCAACAAGATGCACCAGGACTGCACACCGCTAACCATGTTTTCTAACTCAAATCTCCATTGGTGCTCACATTTCCTGAAGTATTTTTCTCTTGTGCTCAGCTAGCCGCTAGCATTTCCCTAGATAAGTCTGTAAACATTTTAGTCTCATTCATTTGCTCCCAACCTTCCTGTTCGACTTCATTTTCTAATACATCTCTTGACCTACCTTTCTTTGGAACCACGAAATCCGTTCACCTTTCGTGACTCTGTTTTACACAATACTTCCTCTAAAGAGTTCGCCTTGGGGCTGGAGAAGATGTCGCTGCTGAGAGCGTGTGATGCTCTTCCATAGGACCCAAGTTCAGACCCTCGCAACTATGTTGGGTGCCTCACAACCATCTGTAACTCTAACTCCAGAGGATCCAGTTCCTCCTTCTGGTCTCCATCTGCATGCACACATACATGTGCACATATATACAGAGACACATACAGACACACATTGATATTGATAAGATACATTTTTAACCTTTGTCTTGACTTGACTTTGTCATAATAACGAATGGCAGTTTACTGAACGCTGTCTTCTTATTCGGGCCTCTGCTCATTATCTTTTCTACTGGATTATGAGCTCAGTATGAGCAACATCTAGGACTTCTTTCTTTTCATTAATAATTAAGTTGGATGTCATTGTTTGCAACTAAGATGGTGTTATAAGAAAGAAACGAAGAGTTTGTTTAACATATAATTTATTCTGTAACTATAGAGAAAAATTCACTATTTACATGGAACTTCCATTTTAATAGAGAAGTTAGGAATTAGCCCTTGAAAAAAATAATAAAAAGAGTGACAGGAAGTGACAGGTGTTGTGGTTTGAGTATAAAATGCACCTCCTGCCCTCGCTCGTGTCAAGCAATTCAACCCTAACTCAGTGGCACCATTTTGGGGTGTTCTGGAAACTCAAGGAGGTAGAACCTTACTGCAAATGGAACACTGAAGGGGGGCAGGGTGCTTTGAAAATTTTACCTTGTCCTGGTCCCTTCTGTGCTTTCTGATTTCTGACCACCATGAAGTGAACATCCCATTGCCTTGACGGTTTTTGTCCAATCACTCGGAGTCAGGCACCTGTGAACTGAATCCACTAAAACCCTGATTCAAAAGAAGTAATTCCCAATCCTAAGTCATCTCATAAGTTATTTTGTAACAGTGAGGACAAGATCTGATGGAACAGGCATTTGGAAGAGAAGGCAGAAGAGGGGACAATTAAACCCACTGGGGAAAAGCAAGATATGTAGTTATAATCTCTGACTTACAGGCTTTGGTTCCAAATCCACCTGCTGTTTCCAAGGATACCTCAAGATAAATTTATCTCATTTCTAGTAGGTATCACTCACCTATCCTCTACAACAAAGACAAGGTCATTGTTTAGACCCAGTGAATATAAGAGCGAGCATACTGAGCAGTAGCAATAATCAGTTTTTAGACAAGCAAAGGAAAAGTGGAAGTTTGTGTCTTAAACGTCTACAGATTTCATACTTTCTGAGCTTTCTCCATCTGTGCGCTAAGATGGAAGCACCCTGGTAATCGGGATGTAGGGGTGAGGACTTTTAAACCTGCAGATGTTTTACTTTAACCCTCGGTGGGAGTTAAGATGAAAATGTAAAAGAAAAGACATCTCTCCCAGTGATGTTGGAGGTCCTGAGCCCAAAGTGTAGTTGAAATGAGAGGGTCGGAGCCAAAGCAGGTGCTCCAGTAAAATATAAAAAATTTAAACCAACAGATTAGGATCAAAGCAGCCTTGGACTTTGAGCTGAATTCCTCCCTCCCTCCCTCTCTCCCTCCTTCTCTTCCTCCCTCCCTCCCTCTCTCCCTCTCTCCCTTCCTTCCTCATCCTTTCTTTTTTGTTAGGTAATTTTATTTTATTTTTTTGAACATGGTGTTTCTAAATTCATTTTTGAGAATGTTCTACATGCATACAGTGTATTTTGACCATTTCCTACTCCTTCCCCCTTCCAAATCCTTCTAGATCGTGCACTCTCTTTTAATCTTTTAGAGTAACACATTGAGTCCCTTTAGTGTTGCATTTATATGCCTGGGTGTGGAGCCATCCCCTGGAGCATGGTCAACTTAGCAGGGACCTCATCTTTAAAGAGAGATGACTCTCCGTCCCGAAGCAGCCATGAACTGCCAGTGTGAGCTAAAACTCACACCGGTTCTGTCCTCTCCCCTGAGTCCCTATATTCACGAAAGATCATCTCTTCCTGGCTGCTCTGGTTAGCGCTAACTGTCCACCTGACACAGCCTAAGAGTCCTCTGAGAGAACAAGCTCAGTTGGGGAATTACCAAGTCAGATTGACCTGTAGACTTGGCTGTGGAGGAGTGTTTTGACTATTAATCGGTAAGGGAGGGCTCAGCGCATAGTGGGCAGTAGGCATATGGTCCTGAACTGTGTTTTGTTTTGTTTGTTTTTGAAGATGAAGCCAGCTGAGTGTTTTGGGGTCTATAAGCTACGCTTCCTTGGCTGTGAAGTGAGTTCCTTGGTCGGTGCTAATGTTGCATGAGATAGCAAGCAGGCCTGCTCCGAGTTCTTGCCTTGATTTCCCTCAGCAGCAGACTGTAACCCTGAATTGTAAGTTGAACCCTGTCCTGCCTTAAGTTTCTTTTGGTCTGGGCGCTTTATCACGGCAACAGAAAGAAACTAGAGCAACAGTTTAATGACACAGTTTAATGAAAGACACAAAGAGACTGCATAGCTCGGATTGCCCATCTGAGAGGAACTGGACCGTTACCAGCCTCCATCAGGAGACCGTGTTCTCGTGTGATTCAGATGTCCCCTGGCCATCCCAGCTCAGCCCTGGACCACATGATGTGAGAGAAACCCTTCATGCACCACAGCTTTTGTTGCAGAGGCAGCTGCTCGGCCCACCCAAGTTCTTTTCTTCTTTTGCTCTGTGATCTGGTCCAGCTAATGAGCAGCCTTTATGAGCTGAAGGGGTTGGAGGGTATTTCCCTTCAATTTAAACATCCCTAAATACATCCATTCTCCACATACGATTCCCTTTCCTTTTTGACAAAAATCAGTTTTTGTCTAACTCCCCAACTCAAATGGATTCTACCTCTTTATGGAAACTGACACCGTGTTATGGTTGTTTTTAGGTCTAGCTTCCTGAACACTATATAAAGTGGTTAAAGGGTTCTGAGAACAAAGGCATAATACTGTACTGTAGCCTTGAGTTTCTGAGTTTGACAGATAAGGTCAATTTAATGCCAAAAAATAAAGAATCCTCATGGCATATGAAAGCCAAAAGAATCTGAGCCAGCGTGTGATATTTGAGGTCAAAGCTTCGACTCCGTTCTTTTTATTGTATCTCAATTTTTCCCTTGCCTTCTTCCCTCTAAAAAAGGACACTCTCGATTTCCAAACTCCAGTAACAAAATTAATTTGCATTTATGTACGTTACTCCGAGCTACAGACTTATGTTTTGGCTTTTCATCTTTATTTTTAAACCAATAAAGTGGTATCATGAGTCCTGATTTGAAAGCCACCAAAGCCAGGAAGAAAAAGGAGTGTGTGTGTTTGCTGGGGGCTGTGGCAGGGGTGAGTGGTAAGGTGGAGGGGTTGCTGGTTCCTTCCCACTCGAAACCACCCTCCATCCTTGAACTATTACATAAATACAAGTCACAGTGCTGAAGGTTATACTGATACACGGGTCAGAAACTAAGATCTCAGCAGGTAATTATGAAGGATGTAGATTATTTTTGTTTGCTTCTATGTCTCTATTGGATAGGGCCGGGTATATTGTAAGTGCCTGTCTTCGTTATGGTTTCTAATGCTCTGATGAAACACCATGATTAAAAGGAACTTGGGGAAGTGTTTATTTGGCTTATATTTCCATATCAGAAGTCGTCATCAAAGGCAGTCAGGACAAGACCTCAAACAAGACAGAAACCTGCAGGCAGGAGCTGATGCAGAGGCCTTAGAGGGGTGCTGCTCACTGGCTTGCTCTTCATGTTTGCTCAGCCTGCTTTCTTATAGAACTCAGATGACCAGCCTAGGAAGGGCACCGCCCACAATGGACTGGGCCCTCCTGCATCAATCACTAATTAAGAAAATGCCCTACAGGCTTGCTTATAGCACAATCTTATAGAGGCATTTTCTCAGGTGAGGTTCCCTCCTCGAATGACTCTAGCTACTAGAATCTAGCATGTGACGAGTTAACATACAACTAGCCAACACTGTACTCACATGTTAATGACGGAGGGCATGCTTTTGGGTCTAGGGATAATATTATGTTTTAGATTATTTTTGTTTTATCCACACATGCAGGTGCCCAAAGAGACCAGGAGAACGTTGTTGGATCCCCTAGAGCTGGAGTTACAGATAGTGAGGCTGTCTGAGTGGAATGCTTTTAACTGCTGAGCCATGTCTACACACACATACACACACACACACACACACACACACTTAAATATCTTATTATCATTTCCTGTGTGTATGGTGTGTGTGTGCGGAGGGGGGGTGTGCCACAGCTTGCATGTGGAACTGTGCATGCTTCATGCATATGTGGAGGTCAGGGGACAACTTTCAAAAGTCAGTTGTCCCTCACTGTGTGTTCTAGGGATCAAGGCCAGATCGTCAGCCTTGGCCTCCTACCTCTTTTACCCATTGAGCATCTCACCAACCCTGCTTCACAAGACGTTATGCCTGAGTAGGGTCCTAATTTTGTTCCTGAGAACTGCAAGCAAGCCTGCTGGATTGCAATCATATGTTGGAAATGTCTATATCCAAGACAGACAACAGAAGCAAAGCCCTCTAAGACAGACAACAGAAGCAAAGCCCTCTAACACTAATGGCCTTTTGAGGACCTTGCCCTAAAGAATGAAAACTTTAAGCTGGGTGTGGCGGCTCGCACCTGCTGTCCTAGCCCTTGGGAAGCTGAGGTATGAGTATTGTAGGTTCAAGGACTGTCTGGACTACATAGTGAGTTTGCAGCCAACCTGAGGTCTACGGTGAGACCCTGGCTCAAAAACAACCAGAGTACGGGTAGATGACTCAGTGGATAAAGTGCTTGTTGCCCAATCATAAGGACGAGAGTTCAGGTCCTCAGAGCCCACATGAGTGGGTAACAGCGCCCTGTAATCCCAGCTCTGAGGAGGTAGAGATGGGGAATCCTTAGAGGAAGTTGGCTACCTAGACTAACCTGCATCAGCAAGTGCTGGGTTCAATGCAGAGGCCTGCCTCAATGAGTAAGGCGGAGAACAGTAGAGGATGACTCCCAGCCTCAGCCTCAGGCCTCTGCAGGTACATACGTGCGTGCACATACACACAGGTGCACACACACACACAGGTGCACACACACACACACACACAGCATGCACATACATGCAGGCACACACACACACACATGACAGCATGCATACACATATCCACACACAAACACATACAAAACTATTCCATGTGAACCTTCAGGTGCCATCCAAGCTTCAGGCATGCATACACACACACACACACACACACAAGCACACATACATACAGGCATGCACATACATGCAGGCATACACGTACATACATACAGGTATGCACACATATGCAGGTACACACACACACACAGAGGCATGCACACACACACACACACATGGGCATGCACATACACACAGGCACAAACACACACATACACACACACACACAGGCACACATACATACAGGCATGCACATACATGCAGGCATACACGTACATACATACAGGTATGCACACACATACAAGTACATACATACAGGTATGCACATACATGCAGGTACACACACACACAGAGGCATGCACACACACACACGGGCATGCACATACACACAGGCACACACACACACATGCACACACACACACACACACAAGCACACACACACAAGCACATATACATACAGGCATGAACATACATGCAGGCACACACACATACACACACACTGGCATGCACATACACACAGGAATGCACACACACACACAAGCACACACAAATACAGGCATGCATGCACACACACATACACAAGCACACACACAAGCACACATACATACGGGCATGCACATACATGCAGGTACACACACACACATACACATATGGGCATGCACACACACACACAGGCATGCACGCACACACACTCACACTCACAGCACTTCGAATAGGCTGTTGGAATGTGAGGCAGAAGAGGAAGGGTGTCCGTGGATCTCTGGTGTCGCTTATGTCCCTGTTTCATCATTCTAGAGCCGTGGACAGCACATAGGGGCTCTTTAGGGCGACCTGGGTTGAACAAGAGTTACTCTTGTGACCCTCTCAATCAAGAGGCTTGTTTTATTCTTAGTCCAAATTAAAAGTTAACCCCACTGAAGTTTTGTTGAGTCCCCAGTCACCAAGATAAGCACATGTCTTCAGAGATCTATTTAGACAAACTTATTACAGAAAGAGTTAGAGCAAAAGCAACACGCTCACCTGCCCTGTGCTTGGGACCGAGCTGAGCTGATGGGTCGGAAACAAATGATTCTGAAACTCCATTTCACAATGCGCCTCATTGCTGGGAGGAATCAAAAGAAGCCTAGGATGCAAGTGGCAGAATGAGGGGGAAGGCCTGCCCAGTGAAACGTGCCTCTCTCCCAGGACCTGGAGGAAAGATCAGGGGATATGGCTTCTGACTTTCCAGCCATGCAATAGGATCCTGGAGGTCATGTCAGGGGGGATTCATGGTCTAAAAGCTCAGCCCAGTTCCTGTTATGGCAGCTTCTGATGGAACATCTTAATGTTTGGACATAGCTAATATTAAATATGGAGGTCCACTGTGGGCATGGATTCTGTTCTTATATCGTCTGTTGGTTGAATAGAAATAATGTTACAGAATTCCTGGTAAAGGCGATGTCCCTTCTTTAAGTAATTCATGGAATTAAAAAAAAATTCAATTGCTATGGATGGGTCCATGTGGCTTAAGAATTTTGTATAATTTCTAAGTAATTTCTTACTATCTTTTTTGGTGCTTTGAATGTCATTTTATGTGTGTATGATATATTTATGTATGTATGTATTGAGAGACTGACCGTGTACTCACAATGTGGATGGCCTTGAACTTCTGATTCTCCAACCTCCATTTCCTAAATGCTGGGATTACAAGTGCCTGGTTCATGTGGTACTAGCGTTCATGTGGTACTAGCGTTAAATCCAGGTCTTTGTGAATGTCAGACAAGCACTGTCCCTACTGAGATACATCCTCAGACCCTCTTCAGACAGAGTGTGTGTGTGTGTGTGTGTGTGTGTGTGTGTGTGTGTGTGTGTGTTGTATCTACATGTGCATGGAAATGTGTGAATGTCAGTGTTGGGTACCCTTACTCAGTTGCTCCTTTTTGACAGAGTTCATGGACTTGGCTGGGCTGACAGGCCAGTGAGCTCCAGGGGTCGTCCTGTCACCCTGCCCCCTAACACTGGGCTGCTGACAGGTACTGCTTTTATGTGGGTTCTGGGGATCCAAACGCAGGTCTTTACCTTTGCATGGCAAGCCCTTTGCCTACTGAGCTTTCTCTCCAGCCTGTAAATTCCTTAAAACTAATGATAAAAAGAAAAGTCTTAAAAGCAGCAGAGGACGGGGTGAAAGGGATAGACTGCATACAGAGAAGAAAGGCAGGAAGCATAGCCGACTTCTGGTTGGAAAAGTGAAAGTCAGAAGAAAAGGAAACTCACTCTGTAGCCCAGGCTCGTCTTGAACACACAGAGATCCACCTGCCTCAGCTTCCTGAGCGCTGGGATTAAAGGCGTGCATCACCACCACCCAGCAACATATGTCATCTTACAGAAAGGAAATACATCAATCTAGAATTACATAATTTAGCGAAAACACCTTTCAACTGTGGAAGCAAAATAAAGATGTGCAAAAGACCCCAACATACACTTACCACTGGCAGACCCACAACAAGGAACTATTAAAGGAAATCTTCAGGCATAAGATAACATATGTCAGCCGGGTGTGGTGTTGCTTGCCTTTAATCCAAGCACTGAGGAGGCAGAAGCAGGCAGAGCTCTGTCTGTGAGTCTGAGGCCAGCTTGTCTACATAGCAAATTCCGTGACGGCTGGGGCTGCATAGAAAGATTCTGTCTCAAAAAGAGAAGAAGAAAGAAAAATATATACCAGATGACAATATTAATCTATGCGAACGAACAGTGAGCACCAAAAATAACTACACAGCTGCATCGTAATTGTCTATGGAGAAAGTTCTAAAGGATCTACCAAAAAAAGAAGGAAAGAAAGGAAAGAAAGAAAGAAAGAAAGAAAGAAAGAAAGAAAGAAAGAAAGAAAGAAAGAAAGAGAGGAAAGAACAAGCAGCTGTAACTGATAGTAAGTTGAAGATGCTGTCTGGATTCAAGATCAGTTACACATCCATGCTACCTGAGCTGTAAAGCGGGATTTTTTAGTTTACGAGAGCATTAAATGTGAACTGTATTTATCCCAGCACTGGGAATTCTGAGCAGAAGGTCAGAAGTTCAAGGCCAGCCTGTGATGCACAAAGAGACTTCTCTCAACGCTTTTCTCTTTCTCAGATTTATTTTACTTTAACTTACACGTGTGGGGGAGGGTAGGAGCCACATATATTTGAGGAAGCCAGAAGGGATGAGATGCCGGGGAGCACAGCTACAGGGAGTTATGAGCCATACGATATAGGTGCTAAGAGTCAAACTCGGGTCCTCTGCCAGAGCGGTCCACGCTCTTAATGGCTGAGACATTTCTCCAGCCCCCCTCCCATTTTAACTCAAAAAATGATATATTTAGAAATATAACTATCAAATCCAATTATGTTTGAATTGGCAGACTCAGCGTTGTTAGGATGCCAGCTCCATCAAAATGACTGATGGAGTCAATGTAATCCCAATCAAAACTTCAACAAACTAGTTTATATGTATCAACAAGCTCCTTTTCAGTGTTGGATTTTGTCTGTGGGGTGTGTGTGTGTGTGTGTGTGTGTCCAGAGCTCCACCTTAGGTGCTAGCCGCCATTTTTCTAAGAGAGAAATAGAGGGAGGGGAGATAGATAGATAGATAGATAGATAGATAGATAGATAGATAGATAGATAGATGATAGATAGAAGGGAGAGAGAGGGAAGAGAGAGAGAGAGAGAGAGAAGGAGAGTCTCTCTCATTAGCTTGGACATTGCCCAGTGGGCTAGGCTAGTCCCAGGGATCCACCTATTTCCACCTACCCAGACTGGGATTGTAAACACACAAGACCAGGCCTGGAATTTTTAGAACATGAATTCTGAAGGTCTTCATGCTTGCCAGGCATTCCCTTTACTGACTCCAGTCCATGTTTTTGGTGTTTTGAGACAAAGTCTTACTGTGTAGCCCTGCCTGGCCCAGAACTCACTGTATAAATCAGGCTCCAACTTGATTGATCCTCCCGCTTTTCCTGAGATTATAGGCTCGCCCCACCCAGCCGGGTTATCTACTCCTAACATTTATACAGAAATTCAAAGGACCAAGAAGAGCCCACCTCTTGGCAGGGAAGGACAAAGTTGCAGAGACCATGCCATTCTACTTCAGCCTAACAGTAAAGCTACAGAAATCAAGGTGTTGGATCGGAGGGATGATAGACAAATGGATCAACCGAATGAGACAGTGCATCCAGTGATAGATACTGTATGCATACGCGGCTGGCTGGTTGTTGACAAATTCACAAAGTTCAGAGAAGAAAATGAGTCTTTAAAAGGTTGTTAAGGGGGCTAGAGAGACAGCTTTGCAATTATGAGCACTTGCTACTTTGGATTTAGTTCCCAGCACCCCATCAGGTGGTTCGCAAGTACCTGTAACTCTAGCTGCAGGGATCCAACACCCTCTTCTGGTCTCTTCGGGCATTGTGTGCAAAGACACACACACACACACACACACACACACACACACAAATAAAAAATAATTAAAATAAACTCCATCTGTTCCTTGCATCATATTAACAAGTGTGATGATTGATGTTGATTGCCAACTGACAGACTCTGTAATCGTCTAGGAGACGAGCCCCTGGGTGTTTCTTCTGGGATCCCGGACTGAATGAAAAGGAGAGAGTGAGTGTAGCGGCAGCATTCAGCTCTCTCTGCTTCCTGACTGTGCAGGCAGTATGCCCGGCTGCCTCTCGGTTCTGCTGCCGTGCCATTCCTGCCATGACTGGCTGGATCCTCTCCATCTGTGAGTCCACATGAACCCTTCTCCCTTAAGTAGTCTTTGTCAGGAAATTTTTTAAAGAATTTATCTTTATTATTTTCAATGTGTGTGTGTGTGTGTGCACGCGCGCGCGCGTGCACACGAGCATGGATGTGTGTGCCCATGAGTGCAGGTGCCCTTGGATACCGGAGGCATTGGGTCCCCTGGAGTTGGAGTTCTAGGCAGTAGTGAGGTGTCCCATGTAGGTGCTGGGTTCTGAGCTTGGGTCTTCTGGCAGAGCAGAAAGTGCTCTTAACTGCTGGTCCATCTCTTCAGCCCCTGTTTTTCTGTCAAACATTTTGTAGCAGCAACAGAAGAAATAACTAGTAAAATAAGTAATAAATAAAATAAAAAGTAATAAAAATAGGTGTAAATATAAAGCTTACAGCCATAAAACTTCTAGAAAAAGCATGGAAGAATATCTTATGACTTCACAAAGATTTTTTTGGATACAACTTTAGAACACACTTTTTAAAGAGGGATATATAGGATTTAATAAAAATTAAGAATTACTGCTATTTGAAAGACAGTGTGAAGGAATTCTGTGGCAATCTTATGGAAAATATATTCAAATTACAAGTCTGACCAAGTACTTGCTTCCAAAATATGTAAAGAATTCTCAAAACTCGAGCATAAGTAAATGAGCACTGCCAAGGCTAGCTAGAAAGGCATTTGCCACAAAGCTCGGTGACATGAGTTCGATCCTTGGGTCCCGCATGGGAGGAGAGAAAGGACCCCAGAGAGCTGTCATCTGACCTCTACACCTGTATCATGGCATGTGCACATGCACACACACAACAATAAGTAAATAAGTTAATTTAAAAAACAAATAATTAACAACTCAGTTAATAAGCAGTAGGATATCTGAACAGCTGCTTCACAAATCAGAATGGACAGATGGCTAATAAACACTTGAAAAGACATTCACCACCATTAGTCATTGAGGAAATGCAAATTTAAGCAAGGATCTATCACCACACACCCACTAGACTGTCTAAAATTAAAAATGACTGACACCAAATGTTCGCAAGAGCATGGAGCAACCGGAACTCACAGAGACTGTTGCAAACGTTGGGAACTGGTTCAGCCAGTGTGGCCAATTGTGGAGACGTTGACCATATACCGATTGTAGATTCCAACCATTCCACACCAAGGCACTGTTGAAAAAGAGTTCAAAACTGTTTTCATATAGACTCGTATGTGTGTATTCATTATAGCTTTATGCATAATAGCCAGGAAGTGAAAACAAACCAACTGTCCACCAACCGATGTGGTAGATCCATGCAATAGACTTTTATTCAGTAATGAGTGCAAACGGATGGACCTAAAGACAATGTTAAGTGAAGGAAGACCACGTTCTATTTTCAATATATAAAATGCCCAGAAAATGATAGTTTAAGGAACAGAAAGTAGATTTATAGGTTGGGAATGGCCATAGGAGTTGACTATAAATATGGAAAGGGATCTTCCCTGTCATCCCTGGCACTCAGGAAGCTGAGGCAAGAGGATCACAAGTTCAAGACCTTCCTGGGCTGCAGAGTGAGTTCCAGGGAAGCCTGGACAGTTTAGTGAGAGCCTGGCTCAAGGTCGAAAAAACAAAACCAAACATAAAATGGCTTATGGATACAAGCCAATGATAAGCTCTTTCTTAGGTTTGCGTCCTGATTTCAAAATCCAAACAAAACTGAATCGTGAGTATGGTTATACCGTCCTGTGAATTTACTACACAATTTAAGTCACATACTTGAAAACAGGTGAAATATATATCGCGTACATTTTAGGGGGTTTCATATACAGGATATGTGTGCATATATGCATGTGTGTGTGTGAGTGTGGGCTCAGTGTTTACGTGGAGGTCTGAGGACAACCTGGGTGTTGGTCCTCGTCTTCCACCTTGTTTGAGATAGCTTCTCCTGTTGTTTGCCCCCGTGCGCACCAAGCTAGCTGCAAGCTTCCAGCAATTCTCATGTTCCCGCCTTCCATCTTGTCACAGCAGAGCTGGGCTTACAGACACATGTATCCACGCGCGGCTTTTACGTGGTCCCCGGGAAGTCACATTCAGTTTGCGTGTGAAACAAGTGCTTTGGTAACTGAGCCGTCTCCCTCCAGACCGGTTTGGAAAGCCACTAGATCACCAGAAGCTAGAATATAAGGCTGCTGGTGGGCTAGCACAGCAACCTGAGCACAAGCCCATACAGGAAGAGGAAGAGGGGACTGTGGCATGAGATTGACCACGCAACATCACTGTCTTTTTCTGTGTGGGGGCGTGTGCATCTTGTGGTGCCATTCATTCATTCATTTATTTGATATGTGTGCCACCGCACATATGTCAAGTGTGGAGGTCAGAGGACAGCCTACAATTTTCTCCTTCACAATGTGGGGATAGAACTCAGGTTGTCAGCCTTGGGAACCAACAGCTTTACCCACTGAGCCATCTGACCAACCACCCACCTTGTCTTTGACAGGACTCACTAAGTAGGCTAAGCTGGCTGACCCCGAGCTCTAGGGATCCACCTGTCTCCATCTCCTCAGAGCTGGGATTACAATCGCTGACACCACACCTGACATTTTCACCTGGTTCTGGGATTTGAACTCAAATCCTAAGGCTTGCACACTTTACTGACTGAGCCATCTCAACCCCCGCAGTATGATTAATACAGAAAGACCCGTAAGAAATCTTCACCACGCTAAGCTCCGACTTCCTTCTTCCTGAGCATGCAATCCTGGCCAGTGATGTTCTGCTCTTTTTACCCACTTCACTTCCGAGTCCACAGGGAAAGCACAATGGCCAAGCCTTCCGGGGCTCTGTGCGCTGCAGGCTGGTCTGCTCAGTCCTGTCCGCACAGCAGCCATTTGTTCCTGGACAGCTCAGGTGAATCCTAGAGGATTTCTTTCTGAAACAAAACCCTTGCACTAAAGCTGCAAAGATGAAAGCACCAATTCTCAGAGAAGCTCACTGAGCGACAATGCAGACTTTAAAAGAATATTCTTGGCTTTTTTGCAAGAGGCCAAGACCAGGTCTTGAGCTGAGTTGATACAAAATTCAAAAGCAAGAGCAGATGAATACTTCTCAACAATTTGTTTGGACCTTGACTGCTTCTCCCCCACCACCCAAGGTTAAGTAAAGGTAAGCTGATCCTAAGAGAGCCCTTTTGACATAACTGAATAAACCAGTTACTTAAATTTATAAGAGAATGCAGGTGGGGCCTGGGAGAGTGCTTGCTGTGCAAGTGGGGGGACCAGGGTCCCACGTCCAACATCCAGGGTCCCACCTCCAACATCCACGTAAATGCCCTGGAATATGTGGCCTTATCATCCCAGAGCTGGAGAGTGGAGACAGGCAGATTTCTGGGGCTCACTGGCTAGCCAGCTAGACTACTGTCTCAAAAACACCTGAGGTTGTCCTCTGACCTCCCTGTGCTTGCACACGCATGTGCGCGCGTGCACACACACACACTCACGAAGGTCTTTTATGATTCCTTCTTCCTTTCCTTCCTTTTCCCTCCCCCGCACCTTCCCCTCCTTTCCTTCTGCCTCTCTTTCTTTCTCCTTCCTTCTTTCCTTCTTCCCTCTCTCCCTCTTCCCCACCACACACATACAGACAAATACATACTGCGTCTCTCTCTCTTCCCTCCCCCTCCTCAACACAGTAAATCTGGGAACAAATTCCTGTGGGTGACATTTCCTTCTCTGTAAAATGGAAACCGGCATGATCACTAAGGCCCACGGGGGAACCATCCTGTGCGGAAACGCCGTGAGATGCTCTGCTCACCCTTTCGGCACAGGCAAGAGCTGGCTGTTTCCAGACTGAGACTGAAACCTTCCCGGTTACTGTGCTGTTTGATGTCAGAAAGCTGAAGAATTTTTAAAGCCTAGCAGAGCAACCTGTTTATAAGACCTCAGTGCCACCACAGAGAGAGTTTCACTGGTTTCAAACCTTGATTAAAAGCCAGGCTCAGGGGCTGAGGAGATGGGGCAGCCGTCTCCTCACATCAGTGAAGCGCTTGCCTTGCAAGCATGAGGTCCCAAGTTCGAGCCCCAGAATCCATGTGAAAAGCTGGGCACGGTGCCTGTGTTTGTAAAGCTAGCGCTGGAGAGGTGGAAACAGATTTCTAGAGCTCTCTGGCCAGCCAGACAAAGCTGCTCGCAGAACTCCAAGCCAGGCTGTCTCAAAACACAGGTGGGTGCTGCCTTGTGACATTCAGTGACCTTTAAGGTTGACCTCTGGCCTCCACATATATCACACACACATCACACATATCACACGCGCAGGAACACACAGGCACACAAGTGTACACACACACACACACATTCACAGGAATATACAGGCACACACTGTACACATTCACATGCACAGGAACACACAGGCACACAAGTGTATACACACACACATACACATGCACAGGAACACACAGGCACACAAGTGTACATACACACATACACACATGCACAGGAACACACCGGCACACAAGTGTACATACACACATACACATGCACAGGAACACACAGGCACACAAGTGTATACACACACACATACACATGCACAGGAACACACAGGCATACAAGTGTACACACACATACACATGCACAGGAACACACAGGCACACAAGTGTATACACACACACATACACATGCACAGGAACACACAGGCATACAAGTGTACACACACATACACATGCACAGGAACACACAGGCATACAAGTGTATACACACACATACACATGCACAGGAACACACAGGCACACAAGTGTATACACACACACATACACATGCACAGGAACACACAGGCACACAAGTGTATACACACACATACACATGCACAGGAACACACAGGCATACAAGTGTATACACACACACATACACATGCACAGGAACACACAGGCATACAAGTGTATACACACACACATACACATGCACAGGAACACACAGGCATACAAGTGTATACACACACACATACACATGCACAGGAACACACAGGCATACAAGTGTATACACACACCCATACACACATGCACAGGAACACACAGGCACACAAGTGTATACACACACACATACACACATGCACAGGAACACACAGGCATACAAGTGTACACACACATACACATGCACAGGAACACACAGGCACACAAGTGTATACACACACACATACACATGCACAGGAACACACAGGCATACAAGTGTACACACACACATGCACAGGAACACACAGGCACACAAGTGTATACACACACACATACACACATGCACAGGAACACACAGGCACACAAGTGTACATACACACATACACACATGCACAGGAACACACAGGCACACAAATGTACATACTCACACACACAGTCAGGCATGGTGGCACACTCCTGGGATCTCACTCAGAAGACTGAGGCAGGAGGTCCATAAATTTGAGGTCAGGTCCTATATCAAAAACCAAAATGATAAAAAGTAAAAATCTTTTTGAAAAAGAAGGGGCAGGGCTTGAGAAAGAAGATGGCTGAGCAGGTCTGAGTCCAGATTCCAGCAGCCTTGTGAGGTGGCTCACCTGTAACACCAGCTCCAGGGATCCACTCTCTTCTGTCCATTTCAGGTACCCCACACCCCCCACACACACACACACACACAGATGTACACATACACATAAATTAAAATTAAAATCTTGCTGAGTGTGGTGGTGTATGCCTTTATTCCTAGCACTCTGGAGGCAGAAGCAGACAGATCTTTATGAGTTTGAAGCTAGCCTGATTTATATAGCTTGTTGTAGGCTAGCCATGGCTACATAGTGAGACCCTGTTTCAAAAAACAAAAGACTTTTCACAACTACATAAATGAACGTCAGCATCCCCCAACACACACACACACTCACACACACACACACAATATTAGACTTACCTGAGTACTTAATCTGAGGTCAGAGCAACGAGGTCTTTTGTTGTAGCTGCTGCTGTTGCTAAGTACTTCATACACAAAGCCAGACCAGAGAACCGCTCATTCATACTATAGCAGTTAAGGGTTTAAAACAGACTCAAGTCCAAAGGCTTCAGACTTAAATATTAGGATTTTGCTTGCCTTGTGTAGGTGCAGCCAACATCTGAGACAACATCTGGGACTCCGTGGTCTTCCTTCCCTGAAGCCCCAAGGCCTGCACAGGTCACCCAGGTTGCCATGTAAATCTTTTAAAATGTCAGTTTGGAGTTCAGTGGTTAGGACTGCTCTTGTAGAAGACTCAAGTTTGTTTCCCATATCCCACGTCAGAGGGTTTATAACTACCTGTTCCTCCAGCTCCAAGGGCGTCCGACACCATGTTCTGGCCTCTGTGTGCAACTGCACTCATGTGCTCCCACCCTCCCCACCCCCCCCCCCACCCGTCCCCATTCATGGGCGCATGCATGTACACACACACATACATGCACACGCACACACATGCCATCTTTTAAGTGTCATTTTGTGCAAAGAACATGTACTTGCAATATTTTCCAATTGCACAAGTAACCCTTCTTACTCTTTGCGATAATTCAAATTGTCCTTGTCCTACCCGCTCTTCACCCTGACTCCAACACACGTCTGAGACCTGAGGTGACTTGTGTCCACGGCCAGGAGCTTATCCCTTCACTCCGCGTGTTAAAGGCCGCGTGCAAGCCTGCGTGAGCGTGGCGAGTGCCTGAGCCCGCGCAGTGTCCGTCGCTTCTTTGTATTTCTTTCGTCGCATTCAGGAAACAGCTCTGTCGTTTTCTTTTTGTTCCACGATATTCTTTATTCACTTAATCTACATCATGAGATTTCATAAAAACCTGGTAGATTGAATGCCCTCCCACAGGATGTTCAACAGCAGCAAAGGCACCGGAAGGGACTCGAGCTGCAGGGATAAAGAGAGCTTTGAAAAAGACGAGAACAACAACACCTTGGAACAATAAAAGCAGATGGAAGAGCTGAAATGCAACAGAGGAGGCCAGAGAAAGATGGAAACGGGACACTGGAGAGAGTCCTCAAAACCACTGTTTTCAGGGCTGGAGAGACGACTTAGCTCTGCAGCTGCGAGCACTAGCTGCTCTTCCAGAGAACCTGAGCTCAGCTCTCAGCACCAACGAGGGGCAGCTCCCCAGTGCCTATAAACACACACACACACACACACACACACACACACACACACACCCCTGAAAGACATCTTTATTGAAGTGAGAGAAATGATCAAAATATTGATGACCCATAAATGTCAAACCCTCGGATATTTTCAGAGCTCAGTTTTCTCTTTATTGCATCAAAGCTCTGTCAAAACAAATTAACATACGACTGGAGAGACGGCTCAGTGGTTAAGAGCAGGCACTGCTCTTCCAGAGGTTAGAGGTTAGTTCCCAGGACCTGTGTTGGGCAGCTCACAACCATCCTAACTCCAGATCCAGGGGATTTGGTACCCTCTCCCGGCCTCGACAGGGACCCGGACTCATATACACAAGCGCATACACCCGTACACAGGAATTAAAATAAAACCCTCTCGTTTCCCTTTCATCTGCGTTGAAATGGATTTTCCCTCCTTCTCACGTTCTCTCAGGGAAAGCCTAAGAGCTTATGCCTCTATCTGTAACTATTTCTGAAACACAGCCTCCAGGTTTGAAAGGCTTCTCTTATCTGTTTCTTGTCGTTCACATCATACTTAACAGTATCTGGGAAAAGATTAGCGTTTCCGGTGCATGGACGTGATGAGATCTGTCTGCAGCACAGCTGTATATTGAGGGGAGGCAGAGACAGACGTGGAAGATGATTCCAGAATAGCAGTTCATGCTTCTGGAGTCGTCCTTGACGGCCCTGCACTGCTAAAAATACAAACATACAGACAAACAGTGTCGAGCAAAATATCTGGCGAGTGCAGGAGAAGTAATTCAATGATCTGCCGTCGAGAGGCGGCTGTTAGTCTGGTTTATATTGTGATAACAAAACACTGAAGACCTTGCCATTGATACAGAAAAGAGATTTGTTCTCAGTTCTGGAGGCCCAAGAGCATGACCCTGGCATCTGCTCCCAGAAGCACAGGTGAGTGGTGCGCAGTTGCAAGTGGAGGACGAAAACAGCGGGGAGGGGAGGGGTGGGGGGGGTCTTTACTTCCACACGACTCTTCCAACAGTAACTAATCCAGCCCCTCAGACTCGACTCCCAGGGAAACTCAATCAGCTTCAAGATCCTGGCCCACCCACTCACGAAGGTGGAGACCCCACGCCCTAATCATTAGTATTTGGGTCTGTGTGAGTGTGGGGTCCATGTGTGTGCACCTGTGTGTGGAGGCCGATGACAGCTTTTGGTGGCATTCCCCTGACAGTACCCACTAACTTTTTGAGATGAGGTCTCTCAGTTGCCTGGAACTCATCAAGTAGACCCCATGTAGCGGCCTGGCCCCTAGCTTTGTCGTCTGACTATCCGTAACTTCACAAAGTAAGGGTGAGCCTGCTGGGCCCCTAGCATGGGCTCTTCTTGCTCCCTTTCTTTTCTGAAGTCTCTTGTAGCCCAGGCTGGTCTTGAACTAACTATACAGCCAAGGGTAACCCTGAACTCCTGATCCTCCTGCTTCTAACTCCTAAGTGTTGGGATTACAGTTAGGTATCCCCTTGCCTGGTTCTCGCCTGGTGCTGGGGTGGAACCTAGGGATTCCTGCTTGCTCAGTAACTACTTTACCCACTGAGCCATATCCCCAGCCCCTCTGATGATTCCTGAATACACAGTGTGTTGTCAATCTGCTTCCTGCTGTGTAGAGGGATTGATTCTTCTGGGCAAGCCATCTAGGCATCAGAGTCCCCTCCCCCTCCATTTTCAAACCTCCCTGCCTGAGTCTCCATAGCATGTTTTGACTTCCATCCCGTGTCCTCTGTCTCAGACCTTCGAAGACAGAGTGGTCGCTTGTTCAACCTCTCCATTCGCACGGACTGCAGCCCCGTTTATTTCATTGCTCTTCCGTCGATTCCCTCCTGATCGATGGCCTTCTGCCCAAGCCCAGCACGTCTGTGAAGGTGATCTCACCTTTCTTGTGTGCTTGACTCATGTCCCCAAGCTTTCCCTAGAGAGACTTTCCACAGAACGCTAGTCACTGTATTTGCTCACTGACTCTGTTCCGGCAACGTGCAGTTCCCTCTAGAGACCTGTGTATCACTCTCGTCTTTCTTCCAACTGCTCGGTAGCCACCAGCGTTCACAGGTTCATTTGGGAGACTAGGAGCCGGGCACAGAACTCAGACAGCAATGAATAAGACACTCAGTCACCGTCCTTCCAGAACTGGCAGCTTGGTCAGGGAGCCTGAGGTGCAAACAAAACATCTGATGAAGTGTAAGAGCGGCACAAGGCTGGGAAGACGGTTTGACGGGTAAGTCACCGGCTGTGCATGCATGGGACCTGAGTTTGGACCAAGGACCTATGTAAAAGCCAGGTGTGGCAGTTCTTGCCTTAACATTAGAGCTGGTGGGGGTGCGTTGAAGACAGGTGGATCCTTGGGCTTGCTGGCTGCTAGCCCAGCCAGACCCATGAGCTCTGGATTCTATGAATGACCTTGTCTCATTAAAAGTAGAAGGAAAACTAGTTGGGAAGAGGAAGGGGATCAGAGGGGGACAAGAGGGTAGCAAGGGTAAATATTATCAAAATGGATTTTGCATATGCACAAAACTATCACAATGAAGTCCATTATTGTGTACAACTGATGTATGATAAAAGGATTTATATCACACATGCACACACATACACTCAGAGTGTGAAGGCAGCTGTGAATGCTTTGTTGTTTGAAGAGAGGTGTCAAAAAATGAGATCGTGGACTGGCACGGTGGTGCACATCTGTAAGCTCCGTCCTCTGGAGGCTGAGACAGAAGGAAAGAGAGTTCACAGCCATCCTGGGCTACACAGTGAGAGTATGTCTGTCTTTAGAAATACATATGAGGTCTAGGTATGTGGCTCAGTTGGCAGAATGTTTGCCTAGTGTGCACGAAGCCCTGGGTTCAGTCCCCAGGTCTGCATAAACTGGACATGGTGGAGCATACCCGAATCCAGCGCTCAGGAGATGGAGGCAGAAGGAGCAGAAGTTCGAAATTATTCGCAGTACATAGTGAGTCTGAGGCCAGCCTGAGCTACATGAAATCCTGCCTTAATAAGACACAAGAAATAAAATAAAATAATTATGGAAAATATACGAGAAAGGAGACTGCAAAGATCAGCAGAGGGCCGTGCAAAAGCACCTGCCTCCACTCAGGATACTGGAAAGGTGCAAGGGTTTCCAGCCAGAGGGCGGTCACGTGACTGGATTTGCATTTTTGAAAGGTCGCTCGCTGGAGCTTCTGCAGGGAGGCCCCAGGGGAAGGAGGTGAGGAGGAGGTGCCTGCAGCCTGGGGAAGTGGCAGTCCCTGTCTGGAAATTGCCCTCATCCTAAATCACCCCTGCTTCCCCGGGGCAGCCGCATCCAATGACTGCTCCCAGGAGCATCCCGGTGGCTGGACAGGTCAGCTCAAGAACCACCCACTAACAGACTAGCTCAAGTGAGGTTGGACCTGCCGGGCCCCCGGCACTGCCCCCTCTTGGTGAGGCAAGGTGCCCCCTCTTCTCGTAGTCTCACGAGCCCACGCCCCCCAAACCCGCCTAACCCCCCCCCCCCCCGAACCTGCGAAAGCCTTGGGCTCTGACTGCTTTTGTTTAACTCCTTTATCCTCTCTCCCCTCTCGATGTGGCGCTAGGGCTCCCAGGTAAACTTCCTACCCCAACTCTCCACTGCGAGGAAATGAACCTCAGATGGTGGAGATCAGGAGGGTTCACGAGGAAGTGGACTCCGAAGTAGGATTTAGGTCCCACACCCATCAGACAGACCTCGTTCATGGTGGGTGGCACTCTGGTACCTTTCCAGACAAGGACATGGGACAGGATATGTGCAAGAGTACCCAGGCAAGCACAAGCTCTTTTTAAAGACTCCAGACAGAGCTGAAAGTCGGCGACAAAACGACTAGGTGTTCAAGGGCTAGAGATCTCACACTCAGCGAGTAAAGGACCTTGCCCACCAGACCGAACGGCCAGAGTCCATTCTCGAACCGGCATGGTAGGGGAGAACTGACTCCTGCAAGGTTCTTCTTGACCTCCACATGTGCCCCGTGGCATGCGTATTTGCACACACAACACAAGCACATGCTAAATAAGTGTAAAAAAATATTTATGAAGAAGAAATGTTCAAGGTTATCTTTAGCTACATGGTGAGTTCGAGACCAGTCTGAGACTCTGAGAGTCTCAATACAAAGAGCAGCCGTCAGAGATGTAGTCCAGTTGGTACAGTGCTTGCCTAGCATGCAGGAAGTGCTGCATTTGATTGGATATAGAAAGTCTGGGGGAGGCCAGCCTGGGCTATTTGAGACTCTGTATTTAAAAAGAAAAAAGGGAAAAGAAAAAGAAAAAGAGGAAAAGCATAAGCCACGGAAGTTTCATATTGCTTACATGACAGGTAATTGTAAGTATCTATGGGGTACAGTACAGTGATTTCTTTTTTCTTTCCTCCCCTAGTCCTATATTGGAAACCTGTGTGTGTGTGTGTGTGTGTGTGTGTGTGTGTGTGTCTGTTCCTGTGTATTCCAGTGTGCACATGTGCGGGGAGGCCAAAGGTCAGCCTTGGGAATCGTTCCTCAGGAGCCGAGCTCACCTTGATTTTTGAGGCAGGATCTCTCTCTGAGACCCGTAGCTCACTGATTAGGTTAGGCTAGTGGTTCTCAACCTGTGGGTTGAGAGTCCGTCGGGGGTCGAATGACCCTTTCACAGGAGTCACCTAAGAACCATCTGCATACCGGATATTTACAATGTGATTCATAACATAGTAAAATTACAGTTACGTGGTAGCAATGGAGGTAATTTTATGGTTGGGGTCACTACAACATAAGGAGCTGTGTTAAAGGGTCGCAACTTAGGAAGGTTGAGAACCACTGGGCTAGGCTGACTGACCGCCAAGCCCAGGGATCCGGCTGCCTCCACCTCCCCAGCACTGGGATTCAGTGTACGCCACCTGGCCCAGCTTGCTACACAGGTGATGGAACTCGGGCCCTCCCGCTCGCCCGGCAAGCGCTTTTACCGACTGATCTGTCTCCCCAGCATCCATATTGGAGACCTGTGAACTCCTCTCTTTTAATGATTTTGGGATTTTTAATGCGTTGTTGTAAGTTAGAATTGTCCTACTGCGCTGGAAAGCACCAAGACTTATTCCTCTCATCTAACTATATTTCGGTGCCGGCCATCAAGGGGTTAAAGTGATACGAGAGTGAATGAATGATGTCAATGGAACTGGAAGCTTTTTAATGAGCTGGCCACGGATGCCTCAGGGAGAAGATCGTAAAAGTCAACACGTGAAATTCAGAGAGCCTCTTCCACAGCAAAGAAAGGGACTCTTATCTCTTGCAGGCAGGGACAGGAAAAGTCAAGGCCTGGCCTTCATTGTTAGAGTAGGCCAGGTCCTCCCCAGTCAATTGAGTGAATTTCTTCCTCAGCCCCAGCCAGTCTGTTGTTGGGGGAGCGTAAGCAGGAAAGATGTTAGATCCTGAAGACGGAGATGGGGTTACAGGGCCCCTGTCCTTTGGCACCTTGAGGACAGAGCCTTCTGTCCCATTAAGAGACTAATTGAAGATTATGGAGCAGCATCAAGAGCTGTGTTCCCCTCCTTCCCTAGGGCCAACCTGGCATCGAGGGTCCAGTCACAACACACCTGGCGGGGAGGGGTGCACCTGCCAGAGAACCGAAGTGACCGTGGCCAGGAGGAATGGGAGGGGAGTTGAGCTTTGAATGTCCTGCCAGCCCATGTGTTTGGACACTTGCTCTCAAGCTGGTGGCGCTGTTCCGGAAGGTTGTGGGACCTCTAGGAGGTGGAGCCTCGCCAGGGATGAGTCTTAAGGCTTAGGGATTTTTTAGAAAAGGAATTGTTTTCAATTAATTTACTGTGTGTGTATGTGTGTGTGTGTATGTGTGTGTATGTGTGTGAGTGTGTGTGTGTGTGTGTGTGTGTGTGTGTGTCCCACAATACTCTGGTGTAGGTCAGAGAACAGTTAATTCTCTTCTTCCATTTTTTTTTAAAATTACATTTTATTATTATTAGAGTATCATATGCACGAGCACACACACACATGCACACGTGTGGACACTTGTGTCACAGGGTGCATATGGCGGTGGGAGGACACCCTGTGTGAATCGGTTCTTTCTTTCTACCATGTGGGTGCCAAGGATTGAACTCAGGTCGTCAGGCTTGACAGCAGGTGTCTCTACCTGATGAGCCATCTCACTGACCCAGACACTATGTTTTTTGTCAAGGTCTGTCTTGTTTCTTGCCTGCAGAGGGCTGGTACTGGGTCTGGAAAGATGCCTCAGCAGTTAAGAGCACTGACTGCTCTTCCAGAGTACCAGAGTTCAAGCACCCACATGGCAGCTTGTAACTGTCTGTAACTCCAAGGGGATCTGACACCCTCACACCAATGCACATAAAATAAAAATAAATTATTTTTTAAGAAAGGAGTGCTGGTACAGAGCTGGAGAATGGCTGTGGTTAAGAGCACAGGAATTCCAGAGGAATTCCCAGCACTCACATGGCAGCTAATAACTGCCTATAACTCCAGCTCCAAGGGATCTGACACCCCCTTCTGGCCTTTGTGGGCAACTGCATACACACATGCACATACCCACACACAGACACACACAGGTAAAATAAAAATAAATTGTAAAAATTAAGAATCAAAGCTCAGATGGAGGAACTACTTGACAAACTTCCAGCACAGTCCAGCACAGAGAAACTCAATTGACAACAGAAATTTTTAAAAAATTATTTTATTTGTATAGTATTTGCCTGCATGTATGTAAATGCACTACAACTAGAGCTACAGAGTGTTGTGAACTGCCATGTGAGTGCTGGGAGCCAAACCCAGAGCCTCTGTGAGAACAGCCAGTGCTGTTAACCGCTGAGCCCTCGTCATCATGATGGAAACTTTTAGGTATTTAAGAATACAATTCATTTTCATAACATAGGATTAACTCACGCCACTTAAAATGTTTTTACACTTATGTTTTTGAAATGTGTGTGTTCGTGCGTGTGCACCTGCCACGGCACACATGTGAAAGTCAGAGGACAACTTGCAAGAGTGAGTTCTGTCCTTCCGCCCAGTGTGTACTGGGGACGGGACTGGGGTCATATGGCTTGGCGGTGAGCCGTCTTGCCAGCCCTCGCTCCATTTTATGCATTTCATCCTTTGCAAAGTTTGAGTTTATTAAAAACTATCTGAGCTCACTTGAGGGAAAAAGTGCCCTCCCCTCCTCTCCTGTCTCTTGACAGTTTTGAATATGAAGTATTTATGAGGGAGATGTTCTTTCCTTGGAAGTTTTTAGGAAGCAGATTGTTCAGTTTTTTTTGTTTTTTTTTCTTTTTCAGAGAAAGCTTTGTGCCATATCTTTCTCAAGAACAAACTCTTACCATTCTGGCTGCTGAGAAGATTTACCCTGGATCACTTTACTGCTTGGTTCTCGTGGTTCAGTTTTTGCCTAGCCAGGCCATGAGATCTCCCTCCTTGTAAGCTTCCCCGGTGTTTGGTGTGAATCACACATGAAGCCTAGTTTTAGTCATTCCCTATTAGTTATGATTCTGAGTAATTGTGCTGTTTTATTCCCTCTCTCTCTCTCTGTCTGTCTCTCTCTGTATGTGTGTGTACAAGCCTGTAAGTAGATCCCAGAGGTCATTTCTTAGGTACCATTCAACTTGTTTATTGAGACAGGGTCTCTCAGTGGCCTGGAACTTGCTTGTTAGACTGGGCTAGTTCAGCAGTGCACCCGGGGATCTGCCTTCCCAGCACAGGTCCCCATGCTTACAAGGAAAGCACTCTATCAACTAAGCTACTGCTTCAGCTCACCAATATTGTGTTGTCTTTTCTTTCTTTTTTTTTTTTTTTTCCTTTTCTCTTTTTGCAGTGCTAGAGAATGAACTCAAGAGTTTCAGAGCATGCTAGAAAAAGGCAGTACTCACTAAGCTTACATCCTCATTGGTTAAACACCAATGGTGTTTAACATTCATGTCAAATAATAATATAAACCATCCCACTACGACCACACAATGGTGACACTTCCAGAGTTTGGTCACATCAGGGATTACTCCAAAGCCCATCGGTTGCTTTTTCACCCTCAGGATCCTATCCTGCAGATGAGGAAGTTGAAAGACCCACTCACCTGTCAGAGACATGAGATCAACAACGTGGGAGTGTCATCGCCAAGGGACAGATGTAGAAATTAGCCCAGAGGTCAGATGGTCTATACTTGAGGCCTACCAAGGAAGGGGAGGTAATTTGACCCTTCCCATGCAGCCATGGTCAAGGGAGCGTAGCATCAGCAGATCTGGAAGTCTGGCATTCAAAGTTCAATGATTTCATTTCCTGTTGTTTGTGCCCATACAGATGTTGTTTGTGCCCATCCACGGGACCCTTGGGGGTGGGGGTAGAGTTGGTGCAGAAGCGAGACGCACAGCCTCTGGGAGTCAGGTAAGCGGCAAAAAACGGATCAGTTTATTGCAGGAAGGGAAAGCCCTTTTATCCCCTCTGCCCAGCCCAGAGTCCCATTGCCTGCCAGACTGCAGGCTGTTTGCTTTGGCTCTTCTCGTCTCTGGGCACGTCCGGGCAGGTCTCAGGCCTTGTTCTGTCCAGTGGTAGGTCTAGTTTCTCCTACAATTTCCTGCCCTAAACATGTGTTTTTGGAACATGGTGGTCGTCTGAGCAAAACAGCTTCCATGTTCATCAGAGCAGCTGTGCCTACTATTAGCAGGCATCCATCATGATGGGGCCTGTTGGTTGTTTTGTTTTTTGCTTTTTTTTTTGTATATTGGGGCTGTTTTGCTTTGTTTTGTTTTGAGACAGGGTTTCTCTGTTGTAACTCTGACTGTCCCAGAACTCACTCTGTAGACCAGGCTGGCCTCGAACTCACAGAGATCCGCCTGCCTCTGCCTCTCTAGTGCTGGGATTACAGGAGTGCACTACCACTTCCTGGTGGGGCCTGTTGATTGTTGATGTTCTGTTCCCTCAAAGCAGGAGGGAAGGTCATTCATTGGACTCTCTCCTAGCTTCCAGTTGCTCCTCAAAGCCATGTTTATGCCACTCTACCCTAATTGCACATGGCCTCTTGGTCTTAGGGAGGGGTTAGAGTATATGGGCTGCAGCAGGTTAACTGGAGGGGGTTTCCATTTATGTGGCTATGGGACGCCGTCGTCTATGTGGGCTGGAGAATTTCTAGTGTGGCTACCTTGGTGTGTTCTGTGCTCCTGTAAGTAACCCCTCCCCTGGCGCAGCCGTGACCAATGGAAATGGCAAAAGTCATGAAGTCAGCACAGCTATTTGACACACTTCCAGCAAAGCTGAGCCGAATGCTGTGATCACTGTCGTGTTGTCTCTCACTTTTGGGCTTTGGTCTCTATGTGTTGCATTGTTAGGGGACTTACTACATCATGATTCATTTATGTCTTTACCAGAGAAAATTACCTCCGAGTCTTTTTAGGAAAGCCCTAGTATACAACCTCTTCTGCTGTCAGGGAAGTAACCTTATCTGGTCTTATCCAGGAGTCTTCCTTATGCCTTGGAGATTGTGATAAGCACAAAAGTGCTAGGAAATTTTTTATGAGGCTGTGGCTTCAGGATCTTCTTGGTGCATCCACCCCTGAGCAAAATCAGGAACAAGGTACTCAGGGCAATATAAACTTGGGAAAAGCTGATAAGCTCCAGCCAGCCAGGAGAAGTGGTGGTAGATCAGAGCCTCCTCCTACATGTGCTCAGAGTTTCCTGGATATGTAGCTTACAGGATGGGGGCTATAATGACATGTCCCCAGAGGAAAAGGAACTTAGTAACAAAGTTCGATTGGCTAAAACACCTTTACCCTACATAGTAGTATAATATAAAAGAAAAAAGATTTAGGCATAAAGATTTGCCATTTATAAAAAGACTGGCTTATACCAAGTTACAGTGAGGTCATTTAACTAGGGAACAAAAGAAGTTATTTTAAACAAACAGATTTTTTTTTATATACAGACCATAAAAGCAGGTCAGCTTCAGAGGCTCTTGGGCTTGAGAAAGCTTTTGGGTTATACCTTAACCACCAAAGTCTAATTATACATTGTTCAAAGCTTGAGGACTCACATAAACTAGCTCAGATATTTATAAAATGATATGATCTGTATCCCCTTGGAAACCATGAGTTTGTCTTTGTTTTGTGAAATCTGTATAAATTTTAAAAAACACCCTGATTGCTAGTCAGTCAGAGCTGCAAGATCCTCTCAGCCTCTGACTAATCTCTCCTCACTTACTCTTTACCTTCTGTTTGGGCCCTGTTGACTGCTGGGGCCCTGGGCACTCTCCTATGCACTGTAAGAAAGAGCAATGGACTCATAGGTTCCTCCATTGAACTTTGGTTTGTCCTTGGGCCCTTACAAGGAGAACATAGAGGTTGTTTGTTTTCTCTCCAGGAATGGAATCCTTCCAACACCTAATGAGGTAGACTTTGAGGGGTCACCAGCCATGGAATTTAGGTAACCTGGATTCTGGTTGTGCCCAGAAACAAATCACTTTTCACAGTGGGACTTTTGTCTGTAAAATGAGGGTACAGACTAGATCAGTAATTATACGTTGGTGACTTGAGGGCCAGTTGATGCCCATGATGTGTTTTGTGTAGCTTGCTATATATTAGAGAACAGGTATTTTGAATTTTAATTCTTTCATATAAGCAGTCAGATGCTTGGATAAGTCAGACCCAAACATTTACACACTTGCTTGGTCCTGAATTGCAGTTTAGAGATTAAATTATCTCTGAGACCAAGGTCAATTATTTCCCTTCCTGTATTCCCCTGATCAGAGGAATACAGAACCCTAGGAGGGCAAGGTAGATGGGGATATAGGAGGTTGTGTGTGGTGTGTGTGTGTGTGTGTCTGTGTTGATGTGCACTATGGTATTCATGTAATGGTCAGAGGATGACTTGCTGGAGTTGCTAGATCATGCAGATGTGTTCCCATGTCCCTGTTTGTTCAGAGACACAGAGAAGAGCGAGTTTGAGTATGGATGTAAAGATCAAAGGTCAACCTTGGGTATCATTCCTCAGGAGCCATTCACCTTGTTTTCTAGAGCAAGGTCTCTCACTGGAACCTGAGGCTCACTGAGTAGGCCAGGCTGGCCAGGAAGCCCTAGGGAATCCCCCTGTCTCTGCCTTCGCAGTGCTGGGATTACAAATGTTCACTACCATGTTTGGCTTTGAAGCTTTTTATTCTTAGATTACATTTATTTATTTTATTTTGTGCATGCACATGCCACTGTACAGACATGGAGGTCAGAGGACAGCCTGCAGGAGGCAGTTCTCTCTCTACATCACACGCGCCCTGGGACTCAGACTCAGACTGGCAGGTTTGGTGGCAAATGCCTTTACCCAGAGCCATCTCATCAGCCTAGCTTTTGTACGTGGAGCCTAGGGCTTGAACTCAGGCCCTCATGCTTGTGTGGCAAGCACTTGACCGACTGTACATGGTCTTGGTGCCCCAGAATGGCAGACATTTGCCCTGAACTACTCACTCCACAGAGCAGAAGAGGACTTCCTTTCCCCTTTACACTGACTCGTCCCATGCCCAACTAGGTGCCAGACTTAATCAGGCCTGGTATTATCTCTCAAGCAATAAGGCATCTCATAACACCCAGGCACCAGGTGGACCGAGAAAGTGTCTGAGGGAACTCGATAGGGTTCCACTCAGGCCTGACAGGAAACACAAAAGGACAAATCACAGAGTCTCTATAGAGCCTTTAGTAAGTGCGGGAACAAGGGCGGGAAAAAGAATCCATCAGCGTCAAGGGCCTTTCTGAGTGTGAGCTGTCTGCTCTCAGATCCAGATGGAGTGTGTGCCTTACGACACCCATTCTCCTCCCGCGGGCTTCTTCATGCTCAGGGACAACATTTCAGGCTGAACATAGAGTTAGATCCACACAGACAGCATGCATGTATACTCCCGGCTAAAGCAGCCTGTGAATGAATTCTGCCCCTTTGTTTTGGCGCCAGCTCAAACACCCTGTTTGAACAGCATCATTTAAGCCCTACCAACACTGTACAAGCTAGTATACTTTAAGGTCTGGCCATTTAAATTGCTCCTTTCCTTAAAACTCTTCTCATAAACATTAGAAGTGAAATTGGGAACAGGGAAAGCCAAGCCTGTAAATGCACAAACATAGGTGGAATCTTGTAAGAGACATCATATATTTTTATACTTTGTGTGTATGAGAGCATGTTGATGTGTAGGTGTGTATGGGAAAGTACACATACACATGTCTTTGCATACGTGTTGAGACTGAGGTCAACATCAGGTATTTTCCATATCAATTTATGGCTTATTTTTAAAAAATTACTATTATTATTATTACTATTACTGTATTATTATTATTATCATTATTATTATATTGTGTGTGTGTGTGTTTGTGTGTACTGTGTTGTGCACGTAGAAGTCAGAGGACAGCTTACTAGGTCCTAGGGATTGAACTCAGATCATCGGGTTTGACAGCTTTGAAACCCCCTTACCTGATGAGCCACCTCGCCTGCCCTCTACCTTATCTGAGACAGGGTGTCTTGCTGAACCTGAAGGTCATCTATTTGGCTGAACTTATTGGCCAGTGAGCCCTGGAGGCCTTCCTGGTGCTGGGGTGTGCAGGCTTGTGTGGTTTTTTGAGAGGGCCCTGGGGTCCCCATGTCCTCTTGTCGGTTCAGCAAACACTTTGCTGACTGAGCCATCTCCCAGCCCCTGTTTTTACATTATGGAAACATAAAATACCTAAGAGGGAAAGCCTCCTTTAATAATCGGTTTCCTTATGTCTCTGTAACCCTCATCGCACTGAGGTCTGTGCCTTATACACACACAGATGACTCCCAGGGACTGTGAGCCGATGTGAGCTTATCAAATATTTATTAATCTTCTACATTTGGTTGTACAACTTAGCGGAGTAGGAGTGCTGCATGAATAGCTTTAGAGAAATTCAATTTTGCAGGGTAGACCTACTGTGCGTGCGTGTGTGTGTGTGTGTGTGTGTGTGTGTGTGCGCGCATACACACACACACACACACTTACGCACACGCACTCATGCATGCATGCACAAGCAAGTACGTAAGAAGGCTAGAGGCCCACACCAGGCGTCCTTCTCCTCAGACAACACCCACCTTTCTTTTGAGACAAGGCCTCTCTCAATGAGATCTGGGATGCACCAACTATGGCTATGCTGGCTGGCCATAGACAGACTTAGGCAAGACAGTCTTCAAGGATTCTCCTGTCTCCACTTCCCCCAGTACTGGGGTCACATATACATGCCACCATAACCAGCTTTTAAAAAGCTGCTGGCTGGGATAGTGTGTGTGTGTGTGTGTGTGTGTGTGTGTGTGTGTGTGTGTGTGCACGTGACATGTATGTGTAGGTGTTCACAGAGGCCAGTAGAGGCTGTCTGATCCCCTGGAGCTGAAGTTTCAGGCAGTTGAGAGCTGCCTGACATGGGTACTGAGAACTGAACTCGAGTCCCCTGCAAGAGCAGTAGGTACTCTTAACCACAGAGCCATCAGCTCTAGCCCCACACCCACTGGGACTCAAACCCAGGTCCTCATGCTAGCAAAGGCAAGCACTTTACCTACTGAGCTGGCTCCTAGACCCCTATAGGGTAGACTTAATTTGTTTAATGTATCTCAGATAGCTCAAAATCATGACACGTGTCGTCATTAACACAAGCTGTGGTGAAATAGATCTGGGTTGACTGTTTTCCTTACCCAGTGCTACTCACGTGTGGTTGGTTTAAAGTTAAGCTGGCAGAATCCATGGACAGGTTTTTTTTTAAAATCTCCTTAATTATCAAGCAGCATTTGTGTGGTCCTCACGGCCCCAGATATACATCTCAGAGCTCAAAATTAGTTTGTGAACAGTGTGCAAAGCAACAACAACAAAAAAGAAGAAAGAAAGGGAGAGAGAGAGAGAAAGAGAGAGAGAAAGACAAGAAAAAGAAAGTCACAAATAGCTAGCTGTGTAAATGGGAAACCCCTTCCCTCTTGTCTGTGTCTGACTGAGCCAATGGGATCCTGCAATGCCACATGCCCTGGAGGGAGCAGATTAAAGACCTTCTGGAAACGTTTTTATTCTGCAGATCTTCTTAGACAGGTGCATTTTGCACCTCTGCAGTTTATCTAAGCCTCGCCTCACAGCCTTGGAGGAAGCTCTGCCTTCCGAAACTACAGGAAGCAAAAGAAACCCAGAGCCGAAAAAATGATATGCTAAAGCAAAGTCAACGTCACCCAAATGACAGACAGGAGGAGGGCGGGGCCAGTCCCTTATAAACACGTGTGCGTTCGTGGGCTCTAGAGATGACTCAGCAGGAAAAGTGCTTGCTGTGCCAGCTGAGGACCGGAGTCCGGGTCTCCAACACCAGTGTAACAAGCCAAGCAGGGCCACACAACAGCACCTGTAGCCAACGCTGGTTGGGATGGAAACGGGAACTCTGGGGGTTGCTGCCTGCCAGCCTAACTCTGGGTTCAGTAAGATGCTATGGGAGCCTGTAATGCCACACATTAGGGAAATGGGAAATGGTGGAGAGTGATAGAGGACACCCAGCTTCCTCTTCTGGCTTTCTCACAGGAGCATGCACGCACACACACCACACACACACACACCCACACACACACGCAAGGCTATGGTCCTTGAAGGTTACAGCCTGGCTCCTGCTTCTGGCAGCAATCTGCTTCCTGGTCCTTTGTTCTTGAATAGCTGCTTTGGGGGGGATCAGACTCAGATCCTGTAGTAGCAGCAGGCGCTTCGTCAACTGAGCAGCCTCTCTAGCCCTGTGTTAATTTTTCATTATTGTGGCAAAAATTCTGACATAAGCTACTTAAAAAGATGGAGGTTTATTTTGTTTGGTGTCAAGAGGGTCTGGTCCCTGGCAGCCTGGCTCGATTTCTTCTGTAGACACAGTGCATTGTGGTTGGGAGAGTATACGAAGCAGAATTGCTTACCTTGTTCACCTTGGGAGGGAGGGAGGGAGGAAGGGAGGGAGGGAAGGAGAGAAAGTGCGAGAATGTTACTTTTGTATCTCTATGACCAACGCATGAGATAGGAACAACTTAAGAGAGGAAATACTTACTTTGGCTCATGGTTTCTGAGGGCTTTGCTCCACCACAGCAGTGAAGGAATGGCAGAGTTCCTGGTGGTAAGAGCATGTCGTGCAAGCTCTATGTATCACAATGGTCCACGAAGCAGAGAGTGAGGCAGGGACCAGCCCATAACCTTCAAAGGTCCACCCAAGTAACTCACTTCCAAGCCAGTCAGATTCTACCTTCTAAAGGTTCTGTAGCCTCCCACACTGGACATGAAGCCCCCAACACACGAGGCTGTGGAGGACATTTCATATTGAAACCACAACCATATTTGTTATCAGATTGACTATAAGCCATGTTTGTACATAAACCACAGATGGTGGATACAATACCGTCCATATTCCAAGCATCCAGTAGAGGGGCTCTGAGCATATCCTCCATGAATGAGGAGCAAATTGCTTTCTTTAAAAAAAAAACATTTTAAATTACGTGCATGTATGCATGATTTTATATGCACCATGTGCATGCAGGTGCCTGTGCAGGCCAGAAGAGGGTGCCAGATCTCTGGAGCTGAAGTCACAAGTGGTTGTGAGCTGATGTGGGTGCTAGGCTCCAAACCCAGGTCCTCTGGATGAGCTGAAAACCCTCTTAACCTTTGAACCACTCAAAGTTGGCCATTTTGTTTCAGCAGCCTGAACTGACAAGTTCATAAACAGCGGTAGTACCATCACCTGTTTAGACAGGATTGCGCCGCTTACCCCCAGTGCTGGCACCCCCAGTGCTAAGTGGTCGGTGATGAAAGAACTCTGTTAAACGGCACTCTGGGAAAGAGGACCAGATACTCTGCTTTGGACTTCTTTTCTGTCTGAAAATCATGTCACTCCTCTCTTCGCTCAAGGTATTTGTCTGCCTCGGGAAGACTGCAATGACCCAAAATAGTTTAAGCTTAGAAGAGGTGTGTGTGTAAAACCACTCTGTTGTCTCCATCACACACAATTCTCTGGCTCCTGCTTTCAGGGAGGGAAAAATGCTAAGTAAAAATCACATTCTTTACCCTGCTGGCTTTATGGTCACCCGCTCAAGTGACGAAGACGCTTGTCAGTCCTCCAGTGACCCAAGAGTTGTAAATAATGGCCTTTCTGGATATTAGAGAAAGGCTTGTGTTTGGCAAAGTTGTAAAGAGTTTGCTTGCTTTGTGTGTCTCCTTCCTGCTCCCTAAGGCGCTGGTGGCTCCAAGTTACACGGATGCTTGCTTCCAGACAATTTGCTGTAAAATATATTCGTGTGTGTGTATGTGTGCGTGTATGTTATATATATAGTAGTATATATATAAATATAGTATGTATATATGTATATATATACTATATATACTATATATATAGTGTATGTTATATATATATATATATAGAGAGAGAGAGAGAGAAAGAGGGAGAGAGAGTAGTATATATAGTATGCTGTAGTATACTTTGAACTCAGGGCCCTCACACATGCTAAGCAAGCATTCTAACATTGAGACACACCCCCACCCCTCACTGAGACACACCCCTACCCCTCACTGAGACACCCCCCCCACTCCTCACTGAGATATACCCCCAGTGTCTCACTGGGATACACCCCCACCCCTCACTGAGATACACCCTCATCCCCTCACTGGGATATACCCCCACCCCTCACTGGGATACACCCTCATCCCCTCACTGGGATACACCCCCACCCCTCACTGGGATACACCCTCATCCCCTCACTGGGATACACCCCCACCCCTCACTGGGATACACCCTCATCCCTTCACTGGGATACACCCCCACCCCTCACTGGGATACACCCCCACCCCTCACTGGGATACACCCCCCACTCCTCACTGGGATACACCCCCACCCCTCACTGGGATACACCCCCACCCCTCACTGGGATACACACCCACCCCTCACTGGGATACACACCCACCCCTCACTGGGATATACCCCCACCCCTCACTGGGATACACCCCCACCCCTCACTGGGATACACCCCCACCCCTCACTGGGATACACCCCCACCCCTCACTGGGATACACCCCACCCTCACTGGGATACACCCCCACCCCTCACTGGGATACACCCCACCCTCACTGGGATACACCCCACCCTCACTGGGATACACCCCACCCCTCACTGGGATACACCCACCCCTCACTGGGATACACACCCCCACCCTCACTGGGATACATCCTCATCCCCTCACTGGGATACACCCACCCCTCACTGGGATACACCCCCACCCCTCACTGGGATACACCCCACCCCTCACTGGGATACACCCCACCCTCACTGGGATACACCCCACCCTCACTGGGGGATTCTAGGCAGGCCAGTGAGAGTTTCCAGGCTTGGCTCAGCAGGGCAGTGCTTGCCTTGTACATGTGAAGCCTTGGGTTCCATCCCAAGTACCAAGAAAATAAGGGGAAAGGAATTCATTCCAACCCAAAAGAGAAATGGGGGAAATAATGACCTCACGGAAAGAAGTAAATGGTCCTTGTGTAAAAGTGTGCTCCTCCTCGCTCGTGATAAGATACATACAAATTAAAACTGCACTGAGACGCCACTTCTCATCTGTAACAGTGGCGTGCTGTCGCAGGGAAAGGGGCATCCACACAACTTATTGATAAGAACGGAGACGATTATAATGTTTACAGAGGAAATTCGTGTAGCTCACAAGCAAGCATGTGCTTTGATTTTTTGACCAGCATTCCACTTGTAGGAATCTCCCCAAAGACTAAAATAACAACTGAAATCCTGGAGACATTTTAAATGCAAATGCACAGCAGAGAGACTGAACCAACCGTGAGACATCTGCTCAAGGAAGTATTATGCAGCAAAACAGAGACAGTGAATCCTATAAGTTGGCTGGGACTGATTCCTAGAATGTTCTATTAAGTAAAGGGAAGTAAGCCGGGTGTAGTGGTGCGTGCCTGTAATCATAGCACAGCCCACACGCAGGAGGCGGAGGCAGCAGGATTAAATTCAAGGTCATCTTGGACTACACAGTGCTTCTGAGACCAGCCTGCGCTACATGAGACCTTGTCTCAAAGATGAAGAGAATGAGCTGGAGGAGGGGGAGGAGGGGGAGGAGGGGGAGGAGGGGGGAGGAGGGGGAGGAGGGGGAGGAGGGAGGGGGGAGGAGGGGGAGGAGGGGGAGGAGGGAGGAGGGGGGAGGAGGAGGAGGAGGGGGAGGAGGAGGGGGGGAGGGGGAGGAGGAGGAGGAAGGGGGGAGGAGGGGGAGGAGGAGGGGAGGAGGAGGGGGGAGGGGGGAGGAGGAGGAGGAGGAAGGGGAAAGAGGAAATAATGAATGGTTAGGAAGTGGCTCAGTGGATAATGCTTGCCCTGAGAGCATGAGGACTTGAGTTCAAATCCCCAGCACCCATACAGAAAGCGGGGAAGTCACAAACAGGCAGATCCCAAGTGCTTGCTAGCTGCCAGCCTAGCCTGACAGCTTCAGGTTCAGGAAGAGATGCTCTCAAGGCAAGAAGCAGAGAGCAACAGAAGAGAACGCTCAATGGTCTGTTCTGGTATCCATATTGATGCACATGGATACACACACACTCACATACATGCACCACACACACGCACACACACACACACACACACACCATGCACACATACATGTATACACATACACACTACACCATACATACCACATAATCTAGGGAAACTTCTTCTTAATCTAAAACAAGAAGAGCAGGAAGAAAGGATGGATTGGAAAATAACTCCAAGAAATGAATACAAACAGAACCAACCTGAGCCACGATTCAAATCAATCATAACACTGAAATGCGTGGAAAAGAACAAACTCAATTAACTTTTGAAAACAGTATTTGGCCTATATACCCTCAGGCTAAAACCAGAAAGAGTTCTAAGTAAATATTGAATTTTAATTAGTCACTTGTTTCTCTGACTTGAGCAAGCTGTTATGAAACTAGTCTCTGAGCAGCCTAAGACCGAAGAAAGTATTTACGGTGGAAAATGGGAGTCAAGTTTTGTTCTTTGTGCGTGCACATACATGTGCATGTGTATGTGCCTGGGTGTTCGTGCATGTGGTGTGTGTGTGTGTGTAGGCCAGAAGCCAGCATCTGTCGTCTTTCTCAGTTGCTCCCCATCTTAGTTTTTGAGACTGTCAGTGAATCGGGAGCTCAGGTTGAAACTCTCAGTGGACCTGGTCTCTCCCTGAACCTGGACCCCTCCTAGCCGCAGGCACTCTCTTCTCTCTGCCCCACAGTCTTAAGATTACAGGGGGGCCACTACCACCTCTGCATCACCCACTTCTATCATGACTCTTGGGGATTCGAACTCTGATCCTCACGCTTGTACTGCAAGCACTTCTACCCGCCGAGGCGCCTCCCCGGGCTGAGCGTCAGATTTCTTACTGCCAGAAGAGGAGGTGCAAATATGGAAAGAGGTCAGGACACACAGACTCTGTGGCTTTAAAAATGGAGGTTGTTTGTTTCCTCGAGTGTTGCAGAGTTCTCTACACGTGTAACTCCTTAGCTGAAATTTGGGGACAGTCATTTGTTTGTAGCACAGACTCAGATGTAGATTAGAAACCAGCTCATGATCTTCCGGTCTCAGCCTCCCAACTTCTGGGATTACAAGTCTGGTAAGGTTATTTTTGGCTGGGTTTGCAGATTTGTTTGTTTGCTCTGTAGTACTGGGGTCCTGAGTCAGGTCCCCAGAACCATGTAAAGCCAAACATGGTAGCACGCTGTCTACAGTTCCAGCATGCCTCTGGGTAGATGGGAGGCAGAGACAGGAGAATTTCTGGACTCGTTCAGGCCCATGGCATGTGCAGCAGTGAACAAGGTAGACGGTGAGGACTAACACTGGAGGTTGACCTCTGACCTCCACATGCATACTATGGCACACACATGCTTGCACTTAACAATAATAATAATAATAATAATAATGTGACCTTTTACATACGAGGCAAGCACTCTACCACTGAGATCTCTGCTTTGACATATGGAAGCCTCCATGTCTGTTCAGGCAGGGGAAGGACGTTTGAGCATTCTGTATCATGGCCTGGAAGGAGAGCTGTCTGCGGCTTTGGGCTCAAGGCATGAGACACTGAGGAAACATTTGCTTATAGTGATGGACTATACTCCACACGCCAGGCTGAGCGACGGGAACTAATCCGCCAAGCCAAAGGTAGCTGTCATAGTACATCAAGCCCACACGTTGTTTTCTTTGGCCCACACAAGGGTTCGACAAAATTTTAAATTAGTTTCCATGATACACTGGGAAATTCATGTAAAAATTTTATGTTTCCAGCTTACCTTGGGGAAAAAAAATGGAAAACTTAAACTCATGATCCCTCTCTTTCAAGGGTCACCTGGAATGGAGATGTGGTTTCCATGGTGACCGGGTGTGTCTATGCTCTCCCTGCCTGCTCCCTCAGTGAAGCCTCCTGCCTGGTTCCTGCGGGCTGTGGCTTTGTGTCTAAAGTCCAGGGAGAGGAGAGCTGTTGACATTTTCTGAAAAATGGAGAGGTGAACGGATACCTTCAGCTGTGTGGTACTGGTGTTCGTCGTGGATTGAAGTGGGAAAGATGGGGTTAGAAGCAGGGAAATGAATAGAATATTCCAGACTGGGACAGTAGGAATGGGGCATGGCTCGGAGGGGGAATGCTTGCCTTGCAAACACAAGGAAGTGAGTTTGATCCCCAGAGCTTTGCTTTAAAAAGTTCTACAGGCAGGTGAGAGGACACCATGGATAAGGGCACTTGCCAACAAGCCTGAGGATCTGAGTTCAATTCCCAGACCTACAAGAGAGGGCTGATTTCCAAAGATTGTCCTCAGATGTCCACTTGTGTGTGACACGCGCACACACAAATACACACACACACACATACACACACACACACACACACAATGGGTGTGAAGGCTCGAGTTTGTAATCCCAGCACCAAGGGGATCAACTGATGACTTCCGAATGCACACCATGAAGCAGGGACAAATGAATCTGTCAGGCTCACTGGCCAGCCATCCTAGCCTACTTGGTGAGTTCTGGGTCAGTGGGAGACCGATAAGATAAGCTGGATGGTGCCCGAGGATGACACCGAAGGATGTTTATGGATACGCACGGGTACACACATGTGCGTGCACAGAGGCATCCTCTGAGTTCAGGAAAGGATGCCAGACCTTCTGGAGCTGCAGTTAGAAGTGGCTGTGAGCTGCTTAACATGGGTTAAACTGGGAGCTGAACTGGGGTCCTCTGTGAGAGTGGAATGTACTTTAGCCTCTGAGCCATCTCTCCAGCCCCCAGAAAGCACATTCTGACTCATTTACCCAGCGCTGGCTGATGCAGGGCCGCATGCCATCCATCTTAGTGTGCATGGTATCTCCCCATCCCTCTGACCTACCAGGGAGAAGCAGATGCCATTCCTCAGCCCCAGTACAACCCAGCCACATGGCTGAGATGCAGGCTCAGCCCCCGTTAGCCATTCTGCTTTGTCTCCAGGCATTCTCACCTCTACTGCCCGAGTCAAGCCTTTCCTCTTTTTGCACTTTGGCGAACGTCGCCATCCTTGCCCTAGGATGCCAGATCCCGGATCTGATGGAGCACAGGGCCCTTGGGTGCCCATCCTGCATCTCCATTTTTGAAACAAAAATCTCCCTGACTGATTCCATAGTCATTTCTCTTCCATTTCTTTTGTTTCTTCTTTTTCAATAGACTGGAGTTTTGGGGTACAGAAAGCCAGAGAGAATGTTTTTCCTTCTCCAGCAATAAGAACATCATAAATTCTTCCAAAGGGTGAGATTGCAGGGCGGTTGTGCGGTCTGTAGTTATGGCGGTTAGTTTTAACTGTCAACTTGACAGGATCTAGAGTCAGCTAGGAAAGGCTTAATGTAGAATTGCCTGGACGAGGTTGGGCTCTGGGTGTGGCTTGAGAGATTTCATTTCTGCTTTTGTTTTTGTTTTGTTTTTTGAAATAGGGTTTCTCTGTTGAAACTCTGGCTAGCCTGGAACTCACTCTGTAGACCAGGCTGGCCCCAAAATCACAGAGATTTGCCTGTCTCTGCCTCCCCAGTGCTGGGGTAAAAGGCGTACACACCGCTGCCTGGCTGAGATATTTTCTTAATATATTGGGTTAATTGAGGTGAGAAGCTCACTCTGACTGTGAGTGGCACCATTTCATGGGCTGCATCAGAGTCCTATTGGTAAGGGGGGCGGGGGGAGACCGTGCCCTGAGCACTGGCATACATGTATTAACTCACTGTTCACTGCTCTTGATTGTGGATATGACGTGACTAGATGCTTCAAGTGTCTGCCCCCTTTACTTTCCCACAACTATGGATAACATGAGCCAAATGGACCCTTCTCCTTTAAGTTGCTTTTGTTGAAAAGAAACCAAAGCTGCAATCTAAAGAAAAATGGGCTCTTCCGAGAGAAAATGGGAAGCATGCTCAAATCAACTCTGACAGAGCACAAGAGGGAAAAGCTTCGGGAGCCACATAAGTGGGTAGGAATTCCAGTAACATTTTCAACAATTTTCCAAAGTCTAAAGAAGGCTTCTACCAGGAGAGTATACAACTATAGATACAAACTCTCTCTTGCAGGTTTTCTCCACCAAGGTGTACATGTGGAGGTCTGAGGACAACTCTTTGAAGTCAGTTCTCTTCTCCCACCATTTGGGTCCTGGGGATAGAACATCAAGCTCGGCAGCAATCACCTTCACTCGGTGTGCCACGAATTTTAATAGAAGTTTACAGACACTGTCATGAAACAGAAAGAAGAAAAGAAACAAGCAAACAAACAAAAACAATTCAGGACAGAGCCTCTAGATGTGGGGCAGTCACCAGTAATCTAACATACGTGTCACAGGAATCCCGGAAGGCAAAGAGAGAAACTGAGAAAAGTATTTATCTAAATACTTGTGGAGATACTGAGCTGTAATTTTCCAAAATGAAATAACTTTAAATTACAGCTCTGAACAGATCAGAGGATCACACTAGAGCAAATAGCCATCCATCAATATGCTAAAAAGGGAAAAACTCAGACAGAGCCTATTCCCAGTCCTAATGACTAGTGAGAAGCAGTGCATCCCAAAAGCAGCCAAGGAGAAACAGATAGGTTTCAGACAGAATCGTACACATGACAGTAGGAGTTTCTTATCAAAAAGTATGCAAGTCAGGGACTGGCAAGGTGGCTTACTGGAGAAAGCACTTGCAGCTGGTCCTGACGGCCTGAGTTCAATCCCCAGCACCTACAGGGTAGAAGTAGAGAAGTAGAGACTCCCCAAACTTGTCCTCTGACCTCAACACACATGCATATGTACACAGAAACACATGATAGATGATAGATGATAGATGATAGATAGATAGATAGATAGATAGATAGATAGATAGATGTAATACTTTTTTAAAAGTATGTAAGGGGTGTTATATTTAAAGTCTTAAAGGGGAAAAAAGTCACTGACAAATTCTATCTCACAAAAACAATCATGAAAGAAAGACTTCTTTTCCAGACTAACAAAAAAAAAAAAAAAAACGGAGAGAGAGAGAGAGAATTCTGATTTGAAGATCTATAATTTAAGCTGTGTTAAAGACAATCCTTTGGGAGGAAGAATATAACACCAGACAGAAACTTGGAACTATACAGAGAAATTAAGACCTCCCAAAATAGTTTGAAAGAAAGTAAAAAGTTGAAATGCATTTTCCTCTCACTCTAAATTGTTCTAAAAGATCAAAGGTGCAGAAAGCAAAAATAGTTGTGGTGTATTATGATCAGATTTGAGGAGCTCACTAGGAGAGCACCTACATAGAATCCCCCAGTAAGGGGCCAGTGAGTGGCTCAGTGGTAAAACACCTAGTATCCCCCAGTGAGGGGCTGATGTGCGGCTCAGTGCTAGAATACCTGATTAAAGGGTGAAGACCCTGGGTTTCAGCTTGGGGTGCATCCCAAGCAAAATAAAATGAAAGTGCATCTTTGCTAGGTGTGGTGGCATGCCCGTATAAAGCCAGGCCTTGGGAGGCACAGACAAAAACTCTAAGTTCTAGGCTAGCTTGGGCTACTTGGGGAGATTCTATTAAAAAAAAAAAAAAAAAACCAAACAAACCTGCAATTAGGGAATTGTACGTAGAAAACATAAAGAACTCTAAGCATTCAAGAAAACAAACAACATAATTTTTTAAAATGGGCAAAAGATCCAAACATCTTGCCAAAGAAAATACACAGATGGCAAATAAGTACATGAAGACATGCTCAGCACCATTAGACATTGGAGAGATGTAAATGGAAAGCCACAGGGAGATACCATTTACATGTCAATTATTGGCACAAGACAAACAAAGGCAAACTTGCCTGCGCCAGATGCCTGTGGTGATGGGTACAACATGTTGCAGAAGTTTATCTCCAGCTATGTTTTAAATGGTTGTTTTGTGCACTGTTTGGGGAAGGGCTGCCTAGGCCTTGGCATTTTGTATTGTCTGCACGTATTAGCTTTATCTAAAAGATGATTGATTGTTCATGATCTGCACACGCTATCAATAGAGCATCTGAGGAGCTTCTGCATCAATAATGACCCCTGAGATGAGAGGCTCAGGGTCCAATATGGCGCTTGCCATGATAGTGGTTCCCTCTGCTGAGATCTGGCAGGGTTTGTAGCTATGAGATGCCTCCTTGTCTTCTTTGCTGAGCTACCCGGTAGCTGACAACTAAAACAACACTCAGAAAGTTTCCTATGAGGTTTAACACACAGCTGTCAAGAACCAGCAAGCCACGCTTCTGAATATTTGCCTGAGGCCGGTGAGAAGCCGCGCCTTCACAACACTGGGATACGGGTAATCATGACCGATTTGTTTATATTTATCAAAGAATTTATCAAATCAAAGACATTCTGATCAAACGTCTCTCACCTGGGGAAGAGGTAAACCAAGATGTATCAATGCCATGGGAAGCTACTTGGCAAAAAAAAAGGAATGAACTGGGCTGGAGAGATGGGTCAGTTAGTGAAGGGTTTGGCTGAATTCAGTACCCAAAAGCCACACACAAAAATTTGGCCAGGGAGGCATGCGTATTTAATCCAAGAGCTAGGGAGGTAGACCTTGGCGGTTCCCTGGGGCTTGTTGGCCAGGCATCCCACCCTACTTGGGCAAGATCCAGGCCAGCGAGAGACCCTGTCTCAGAAAAAAAAAAAAGGTGGATGGCTCCTGAGGGACATCACACACTGTCCATGCATGAATATACACGCATACATGCATACCCATGTGCATGCACTGTGCACATGCATGAACACACTCACACACACACACACACACACACACACAGTGAACAGTTAAGAGAACCAGGGACTCAAGATCCATATGTATCACTGACTGACTGAAAGAAGCTGGACTCAGACAGCTATATATTGTGTGTTTCCATTTATATACTTTGGGAAAATGCAAAATTGTAGGGACAGATGAGGAGCACCATAGGAGGGGCACAGGTAATGTGAGGGGCTGTTCGAGGGCAGTGGGATGATTTGGGAGGTTCAAGGATAGGATTCTATGATCCTATGATATACTTTGTGAAAACTCATAGAGTCAGAGCAGAGCTAGAGACACGACTCAGCAGTTAGGAGCACATGATGCTCTTGCCGAGGATCTGAGTTCTGATTCCCAGCTCCACACGGAGGGAGTTCCAGGCCAGCCAGGGCTGCAAAGTGAGACCTTGGATCAGAAAACAAAACAAAGCCAGGTGGTGGCAGCACACGCCTTTAATCCTAGCACTCAGGAGGCAGAGGCAGGAGGATCTCTGTGAGTCTGAGACCAGCCTGGTCTACTGAGTGAGTTCCAGGACAACCAACCAGGGCTACTCAGAGAAACCCAGTCTTGAAAAACCAGGAAAAAAAGGAAAGAAAGGAAAAGAAAGGAAGGAAGGACAACAGTAGGGCTGGAAGAGATGGTTCAGGGGCCACAAACACCCATGTGAGAAGCCAGGTTCTATGGTACACATCTGTTACCTAGAACTGGAGATGCAGAGATGGGAGGATCCCTGGGGTGTCAGGGCCAGACAGTTTAACTGGTCAGTGAGAGACCTTGACTGAAAAATCAAGAGAGAGTGATTGAGGAAAGAACCCAATGTCAACCTCTGGCCTCCACTTGCAGATGGCACAGAGAGAGAGAAGTGGGGAGGGGGGCACACACAGAACATCTGCTATCAATTCTGTGAGCGGGAGCCAAATACAATGTATTTATTAAAGTCTTTTGTTATACTTTGAATCTGCAGTGTCCCCCACAGGCTCATCTTTTGAGTACCCAGTTCCCATTTCTTGATGCTGGTTTGTTTGAAAGCTATGGAGCCTTTAGGAGGTGGGACCTGGCTGGCAGAAGCAGGACACTAGGTTAAGCCTATGAAGGTCATCCCCACTGTTGGCTCCTCTCCATTTTCTACCGGACACCTCAGGATCCCACTGCCATGGGTGGAGCCATTCCTGTCTATGGTGCCTTTCCCCACGGTGATGGGCTGAATTCTCTCTGAAACTGTGAGCCAAAATAAGCCTTTGCTCTTCTGACAGTTAATCGTCATTGTCAACTTGACTGGACTTAGAATCACCATGGAAACACCTCTGGGTGTGTGGACAAGGGTGTTTCCAGGGAGGTTTGACAGAAGCAGGAAGATGCAACCTGAATGTGGGCAGCACCGTCCATGAGCTGGTGGGAGCTGGAGAGCTGAGCCATCGTCTCTCTCTGCATCCCGGCTGCAGACACAACGTGACCACCTGTGATGGCTGTATCACCTCTTCAACTGTGACCCAAAATGAACCTTCCTCCCTTAAGTTGGTTTCCTGTTAGGTGTTTGGTCATAGTAAGGAGATAAGTAACCAATATATAGACACCCAGACACCTAAAAGAGCCAGGCAGAGGCCTTGGCTCAGAGTCACGTGACTTGTTTCTGAAAGCTCAGATGTTGAAATGTCTACATTTGAGTTCACATCACATTCACTAGTATTCACTGGCAAAAGTGAGCCAAGGCCAAAATAAGGGTGTGTGTGTGTGTGCAAAGTGTCAGCCCTTAGAGAAGCCTTTGCAAATGCAGAGCAGGAAGGCAACCTGCCAGCCTTGGTTAGCCTGACAGGTGCTCTCTATTAATTACTTTTCTCTTTGCTGAAACCAAATACCTGACACAACGCAATCTGAGGAAGGCTTGTTTTGGGTTTTTTTGTTTGTTTGGTTTGGTTTGGATTGGTTTTTTTTTTTTTTTTTTGGCTCACAGTTGGAGGGGACACAGTCTGTTGTGACGGCAGGAGCATGAGGCAGCTGGTCACAGTGGACCCACAGTCAGGAAGCAGAGAGCCATGAATGCCCTGCTCAACTCGCTTTCTCCTTTTCACTCAGCCCAGGGTTCCAGCCCGTGGCAGGATGACCTACATTCAGAGTGGGTCTTCCACTTAAATTAAGTCAGTCTAGAAAATCCCTCGCAGACATACCCAAAGATGTGCCTCCAGTGGTTATAGACCCTGTCAAGTTGATAACATTAACCAACACATGCTCCGTTCCCTGCAGATCAAGATCCAGCCAGATAGTGGGATCTTCCAGGCAAGGCCAGGGCAGATGGGAGAGGAGACCAACCAAGGGCTTTCTTTCCTGTCGACACAATCTGTCTTTATATAAGTTATACATCAAATCCAATTATAGTTCTGCTGACGGGAGCTGCTCTCTCTAAGGTGACTTTGCCTACTTCGGTCTAATGCGGGACTGGGCTCTATTACTCAGCCTTCCAAGGTGAGTCTCTCTCCTTGCGTCGCTATTTCTTCAGCGAGCCTCACCGTGGGGGCACCACGTGACTCTTCCCCGAGACACTTGCTTCAACAGGGCAGCTGAGTGTGCTGCTTGAGTTGAACTTGTCTCATCTAAACCAATGCACCTGTTATATATCCACCCCCAGCGGCAGGAGAGATGGCTCCGTGGGTAAGAACACTTGCAACATGAGGATCTTAGCTCAGGTCCTTACAGTCGTGTAAAAGCCAGGCACGGCAATGCTTGCCTGGAACCCCGGTGGTGTAGGGAGGCAGAGGGCCTCTGGGCTTGCTGGTCTCCTAGCTCCAGGTTCAGTGAGATACTCTGCTCGGGGGAACAAGGTGGTGAGTGTTGGAGCAGGGCGCCTGACATCCTCTTCCGGCCACACAGAAGCAGGCATTTTACAGAGAAAGAGGGAGTGGGGAGGAAGGAAAAGGAAAGGAAAGAAAATTGAATTGACCCCTGGGAGCTTCAGGTAAATTGTTGTGAATATATATATATATATATTTAACAAAAATAAAAGTTTCACTGCCATGCCAGGTACTGTGGCATCTGAATGTAATCCTAGCACTTAAAAGGTGAAGGTAGCCTGGGTTACACAGAAAAATCCTGTCTCAAATCAAAGAAACAGGGGTTTTCATTGCCTGTGACCCAGCTATGCATAGGAACAGGGTGGGGTGGGGGTGGGGCGGCTCCATCCTGCAGCGCCTACAAGAGCCCTTGTTCCCAAGGGAAGCTCCATGAGAACCGAGGAGTGGGTGAAACCACGCATGCCCGCTCAGATCTCGCCATTGTCAGCCGCCAGTGGCTTCTCTGCCACTTAGCCAGACCGCCTGAGAGTTTTCAAGGACGTACTCTATACGTAGTCCTAGCCTTGACTCTGCCAAGCAGGAGCGTCTCATCCTAGGAGGGAACAGAACGTTCTCTTCCACACACCTTTCCTCCCTGGCTTCCCATTCGCCTCCCTCAGACCCAACAGTAGTTAATGGAGTCACAATGGCCGGGACTGAATCAACAAGGGGCTGTTGGACAGGTGCCCGGGCTCACACCTACTGATAAGGCACTTCTTTTCCTTGAACCCCCTGACCATCCCCAGCCCCTGTGTTTCCCCAGGGACTTGCTTATACCACCTCCCCACGTGAACCCGTGATTCTCACTCATGGTTCTGTGCACGCCTTGGATCAGACACAGCACTCAGGGAGGCCATTGTTCTGTTGGTCTTTCAGAGAGCTGTCTGGGAGCAGCTCTGAGCCTCTCACTGTAACACCATTCAGAAGTGAGCCCTTGAATCTCCACTGGCCGCTTCATTCCGCCGTTCCTCATCATCACGGCACAATGTGTGGGAGACTGGTCCTAAGGACTCACCCAGGGAAAAAAGAGACGGTCTATCCTGCCACCCCCAGATTCTCTTCCTTTTCCTTGTTCTTGAGGTTAATTTGTGTCTACCAGAGTCACCAGGTGCAGAAAACAATGTGTTGGAAGCCAGCGGCATATACCGGTGATCAGGCAGAGAGCCGGTCATGGGATTGCATGCCTATAATCCCAGCCCTCAGGAGGCTGAAGAAGGAGGGTCTTGAGTTAGAGGCCTGGGCGCTGTCTAAAAAAGAATACAAGCCAATAACAAACAAGACAAAAAAAGCCAAAGAGCTGGGAAGATGGCTCAGGGAACAAAAATGTATACATCACAAGTGTAACATGTGGAATTTGGAATGAATAAATATATAGCTATATATACACAAGCTTTCTGGATAGACAAGTCAGTAATCTCTGTGTTCAATGAAAGACCTTACCTCAATATATAAAGTGGACAGTAATTGAGGAAGACTCCTGCCAGTGTTAGCTTCCGGTCTTCACATGCATGTGCACACATGTGCACACGCACCCGCGCGCACACACATACAAACATGTATTCATTCACAGTACACCCACCTATACAAGCCAAAACAGCCAAGCGCATGTTACAACATTTTTTTTTTTGGGGGTTTGCAATTTATTTCACATTCACCGCCTCTTTATACAGTGTTGTCATTGTGCTCATTCTATGGTTTAAAAAAACAAAAAAAAAGAAACTAAAGTTCATTGGCGTTAAAAGATCTGTCCAAGTCAGGCAGTGGTGCACACCTTCAATCCCAGCACCCGGGAGGCAGAGGCAGGCGGGTCTCTCTGAGTTCGAGGCCAGCCTGGTCTACAGAGTGAGTTCCAGGACAGCCAGAGTTACAACAGAGAAACCCTGTCTCAAAAATAAAAACAAAATAGATTTGTCCAAGGGGCGAGGAGATGTCTCAGCCCATGAAGTGCTTGTCATGCAAGTGTGAGGACCTGAGTTCGATCCCCAGATCCCATATTAAAATACTGGGCACGGTGATTGCATGATTATAACTCTGTATTGGGGATGCAAGGGGACCTCCGGGGCGCACTAGCTAGCCAATCTTACCTAAGTGGTGGACTTCAGGAAAATGAGAGATCTTAACTTCAAAAATAAAAATAAAAAATTGGATGACTTCTGAAGAACAATACCCAAGGTTGTCCTTTGACCTCCACATGCATGTGTGCACACACACATACACACACACACACACACACACACACACACACACACACGTGCACACCTCAACACACGCACACAAACATGCTCACCTGCCCAAGGCTGGCAAACCAATGAGCTGAGAACCTGAGACAAAGTTTTGTGCTGGTCACTATGACCAAGAGGATTTGTCCACTGTGCCCTCGGTGGGAAAAGATGATGCTGTTGTCATGACGCCGGTCCCCACCCGTGGCCGTGTGGTAGAAGCTGTGTGCTGAGGGCCACACGGCTCCATCTTAAAGGAGCACGGTCACCGGGGAGTGGAAAGGCAGCTTCTTATGGCAGGAAGGGATCCCTGGACCTCTGTGGAATCCGTATCTAGCTGTCCATCAGAAGCGCAGTCAAGGGCACAGCTGGCAACAGGGCTCTGGCAGCTAAGTGAACCCCACCAACTTCCACACCTGAGGCAAAGGAGCCCTACCTGCCTGCCACGGACCATGCCTCCACCTCCCTCAGAGTTTTGCCTTATTTCAAAATTAGTCCACAAGCTGTCCACCACTAATTAGGGGCAAGCATGTTGAAACCTCCCCCTTTCTGAATGCAGAACTTGCATAAAAAATGGTTTCTCTCCCCGCAATGTGGAATCAGATAAATGAACTTTCTTTCAGCTCCCTTCTTTGGAGAGGGGGTTTGCTTCCATGCAGAGCAGGGTGACGCTGACACCCAGCCAGTATTTGGGAATGGGGGAAGAAGTCAGGGAGAAGCGAACACATCCAGGCCCTTCCATTCCACGTGCAGGATGCCCAGAAGGTTCCCATGCCGATAAATAGAGACTGTCATACCACGTGTGTACTCACCCAGCAATGTCTACAGATATTCCTGATGCAACGGTTATTATGATAATTTCTGCAGTGTCTGGGCTAGACTACAGCTCAGCACCCAGTGCCCTAATGACACAAGGACAGTGGCCTTCTCAGAGAAAAGGACAAATATCAATTAGTATCAGATTCTGAAATGTCTCCAAGGAAAGGCCAGTTGCTGTGGATCAAAGGTTCCCCACAATGCATGCATTTTTTTTCTTTTTTGCCATCTCCCACATTAACTAATCTAAAAATATATGTGACTTTAGGGGTCTGGGGAGGTAGCTTGGTCAGTAAAGTGCTTGCTGTGCAAGCTTGTGGACCTGAGTTGGGATCCCCAGCATGGCTCGTGGCATGCCAAGCTAGGCGTGGCAGTGTGCACCCATAATCCCAGCCAGTCTAGCTGAATCAAGCTCCAGACTCAGGGAGACACCCTCAAAGATAAGATGAGGACCAAGGAGATGGCTCAGAGGGTAAGAGCACCTGCTGCAAGCTTGACCATCCAAGTTGGGCTTCCTAACGCTCACCTAAAAACAAAACCAAACCAACTGGATGTGGTGGTGAGCATCTGCAACCCACCACTCCTACAGTGTGATGGGAGGCAGAGGCAGGAGAATCACCTGGAGTACACAGGGCAGAGGCAGAGGCAACAAAGACCCTGCCACAAATATGGTAGAAGGCAAGAACCAACTCAGAAAAGTTGTCCTGTGACCTCCACACCTGCCCCGTGACACACACATGTCTCCTACACACAAATAAATTAGAGAACAACTGAGGGCTACAACTACATTGGCCTCTGATCTGCAGGTGCATGAGGACACATGTACATGCAAATACACACACGTGTGTATGTGTCAGATTCATATATATATATATAGCGGTATATATATAGCGGTTCCTCTGGGACATGGGACCCAAGAGTTGTGACATTCTTCAGGTCAGCACAAAGTTGATCACCAGTACTCCGACTGGCCACAGCTGCAGGTGTGGTTCCAAGCTCTTGTCTCCCTGCCAAGGACCATCTAACATGTTAGGAGACCATGGGTGAGCAGGCATGCCCTGGTGCATTTCCCCATCAATGTCTTGGTTTCCCAGTATTTAGGATGTGGATGAGGGTAACACGGTTTGGACTCCAGTGTCTTAAAGTACCTCTGTCATCCCGTGGGGACCACAGCTTTTGACTTCTCCTAACCCTCACCTTCCCTCTTCCCACTCTCCCAGGCTCCTGGTAGGAATGCCTCTTCACCTGGAGGCAGATGGCATCCCCCTGGGTTGTCATAGGAACTAAGGTTAATTAGTCATCCTGGATTTCAACCCTTGGCAACACGTCTCTGCGGGGACCCTTGGAACAACTGTCCCTAGATATATGATTATAGCAAATGAAAAATTCCCACGATTTGTGCCACACCGCCAGGAACTTCTTCACCCACATATCACCTGAGTTGTCTCTAGTGTGGTCCCAGTAGTCCAGGACCGGAAAGGAGCCCACCCTTCACATAAAGTTCAGTGGAATCTACCAAGTAACGAAGCTTTTGCTATTATCTGAGACAGAAAGTCTATTTACCCTAGACATTGGCTGTTCTGTTTTCTGTCCAGGGAATTGGGCTGAAACAGAGAAAAGCAAAACTGTCAGACCAGACCCCGGTGCCAGAGGGAGGTCAGACAGCTGTTCACCATGTACAACTGACTCCATCATGGGACATATGAGGAGGACCACACAAAGATGAAGAAGAAGGCTCTGCTCTTTACACCAACCCACAGGGGCAGGAGGAATCACCATGAAGACTGGAGGACACAGCATACATCCTGCTCTTCACCTGTCTACCCACCCATCCATCCACCTATCATCTACATATGCCTCTGTTTACCCACCTACATTCCCACCCATACATGTATACACCATAAACATAAACTCACATATTCAACTACACTCACTTGTGCATTTATCTATCCATCTACCCACCATCTACACACACACACACACACACACACACACACACACACCTATCCCCTCATCTAGCCATATATTCACATGTACACACATATAGTCACTCATCCATCCACCCACCCACGCATCCATCTTCCACCTATCCATTCACTCATCCATCCACCCCCCACCCACCCTTCTATCCATCTAGCCACCACTCACATACACATCACCCATCCATTCATCTGTCTGCCCGCCATCAACATACATACCTACCTATCCATTTACCTCTCCATCTGTCCAGCTATCTATCCATTCACCCACCCACTCCCCCGCCCAACTGTGTGTTCATCCATGCAAATATGCATCCATCTGCCTACCCACCGTACACATATTCGGCCACTCTGAGCAGATCCATCCACCATCTTCCCCATCTGCCTTTCTACCCACCACCTACACATATAAACCCATCTACCCACTCACCTGTCCACCCATTGACCCATCCATCCCCTCAGCAATTCACAGACCCATCTTCCCATCCAAGGAGCAATTATTAGGCACCTAATATAAGAGACTGTGCACTTTATAACGAGTAGAAATTAACTGAGTCATAGTTCTGGGGACTGAGGATCCCCAGATGGAAATGCTAGCACTTGGCAAGGACCTTTTTATTGTACCAGCTCATAACAGCTGGACAAAGATAGGGTGAAAAAGGAAACAAAAAATAGAACTTATAGCACCAAACCTTTGGATCATCAATGCTACCCATTCAAGAGAATGGAGCCCTTATGATCTAACACTTCCAATTAGAACCCCCCTCAACATTGATGCATTGATCAAGTTTCCAACATATGCATGCACACAAATGTGTACACATACACACATACAAATAACTTCCTAACATATGTTTTTTGGGAAACACACATAAACCATTATAGCCCCCCCCCACGTTAATTAGGATAATGTTGAGTCCACAGCGGGAGATTAATTACGCTGCTAAATGAAGAAGCTGCCAGGTAGTCTGTGGAGTTCATGCTTGCAGAGTCCCGTGGATCCTCAAATGCCTTCCTCTTCCTTCGTTGGCCTTATTAAAGCTGTGCGACCAAACCCCCTATTTAGTATTCTCCTGGTGAGGTGCCAGCAAAACTATATGGAACAGAACTGATGGGAACAAACCAGTTGTAACTGAATCTTTCATCAGAATAATCCCTCTCACTGTACCCACTCATCCCCAAGTCATCCCTTGAATTCTGGATCATCTTTTGGGAACAGCCTTTGAGGTCTCACTGAGGCCAGGACACCAGAGGCTATGGGGCAGGACCTCCCCGCCCCCGACTTCCCAGGACCAGAGAACCCCTCAGCCTGAGCTCCCTCAGCCTCATGGGAAGGGCGAAGTCTTCATTATTCATCTCCGCTCATTATTTCCACTGAAATCACAAGTCTTCAGAGTAGATTTGGATCAGCCTTTCTCCCAGGTCCCCGTGTGTGCATCTCATTGTCTAAAGCCAAAACAGAGTGAGTACAGGGAAAATAAGGAACTTCCTGCTGAGCAGGGCTTGTCGGCCATGGGTATCTGCGGTTGCTCTGTGCATTTGAACCAATGGGGCGTTCGGGAGTGTTGGTATCTTGCTACAGACGCCTCTAATCTTCTACCAACCACCCATGTATACATCCATCTACCCACCCGTAGATTCGCTTATCTATGCGTCATCTGTCTATCCATCCACACATTTATCCATCTACCCATCACCCACACATCTACCCATCTACCCACCATCTACATATACATCCACATAGATACCTCTGCCCACCCATTCCTCTACCAACCATCCATATATGCACTCATATACCCACCCATCTATTTACCCATTGGTGCATCCATCTGCCCACTATTTACATATCCACCCAGCACAGGTCTTTGGAATAGAGGCACCATCTTTGCTGTATGGGTTCAGTGGACATCCATTACATTATGTAAGACCACCTGACCCTGGATCAGTAGTTCTGCCCTCACTCCCAGGACAGGGGACGGGTCATGAGACCACACTGTGCTTTATGGTGAAGCAGGTCAACCATCTATGTCAGAGAAATGATAACATGAGAAAACTGAATCACTCCTCGCCTCTCCCTCCAGTGAAGCCTCACCCCTTAGAGGACTGCAGAAGCCTCAGGTTCCTGGGTTGCTATGGAAGCAGTCTACCAGGACCACCACTAGCTAGCGACTTGGCTAGCTTGCTGGCATAGTTTAAGGAATAACATGCCTGACATCATAGCCACCTTAACTGGACATACATCACCCTAACAATGGCTGCTACTATGTCCAACTCCTGTTTACCTTAGGCTAAGTTATACAAGGATGAACGTATTCTCTCAATTAATATGTATGACAGCTCTTTGAGGTAGATCTACCCATCCATCCAATCACCAACCTACTTTCACTCATCCCTCCCTCCCTCAGTCTGTATGAATCCATCCTCCCACCTATCTGCCCGTCTGCTGTGGAATTACAGCGGCCATCTTCATCAGATCCGCTGTGTTTGCTTGCGAGAGTCCGTTGTGACCGGGCCTGCTGACTGTTGGCATTGCCTCAAAGAGGGAAGTGATGGGAGGTGCCGCTGGCCCCTAACCTCAGACTCCAGCTGCTCCTCCAGCCATTTATATCCAGTGATGCCCTAGTTGCATGTATCCTTGAGGCCTCAGGAGGTACTAGCATACATAGACCGGGGAGGCTAATTAAAGAGGGGCTCCTATTACTCGGCTACAGGGACGCCATCGCCATGCTGAGTGGAGGGGTTTTACTGTGTCTGCTTTAAGGTTGCCCACGCTTCTACCACTAGGTCCTCTCCTACGCTCCATAAGTAGGTCCAAGAAACTCATTGGTTCCCCAGAATGAACTTTACTAGAGTTGTTCTTTGATTTGCTGCTGGGACCTTATGAGAAGGGGATATATTTAAGAAATTTTCATAATACCATCCACCCATCCATTTATCCATCAATCCACCTGTCTGTCTCGACTATTACCAGCTGATCTATCCGTTCGTCTGTCCACCTATCCCCCCATTCATAAACCGATCCATCCTTCTAACCACCAGTCTATTCTTTAACCCACTCATCTCTCCATCCCTCCGTCTCTCCATCCCTCCATCTCTCCATCCCTCCATCTCTCCATCCCTCCGTCTTTCCATCCCTCCGTCTCTCCATCCCTCCATCTCTCCATCCCTCCATCTCTCCATCCCTCCGTCTCTCCATTTACCCATGTTTATCATTCACCTACCTATCGATTTATCCATACATACATCTGTCCACCCACCCAAGGAATGCTTATTGGACACATACTGTTGGGGCTCTGCAATAAGCAGAGTCCACAGTGGGGCTCTGCACTGGAGAGCTACCCTTCCCCAGACCACAGCACACAGCACGGGATTCAGCGCTGGAGAGCTCCGCCCCTACCCAGTCTACAGCAATTCAGGGCTCCTGTTTTGGGCACCCCCTACATAGCCCACAGTCAGGGCTCCCCTTTGGGAGGGTTCTGCCACCCCCCACCCCCATACACACAGTCCACAGCGTGGAACTCCCACTTCTGCGGAGAGCTCCACTCCTGACATGCCCTTCCATATTTACCTAGCGGTCAGCATCCACAGGTTGGTGGAGAGAGCTCTGCCTTAGCCCCGCCCCCTTGCCAGGCCCAACCCTCCAGCTGTCAAATTGCAAAGCAGCCTTGGTGGAGGCAGCAGGCAAAGGAATTGAGAACTACACTGCTGACTGCATGTTCCCAGTCCAAAATGGCACCTCACAGCTATCTGTGTTTCTGCCAGGGAGCAAATCTGACTTTCCCCAGCAAGCCTAGCCCCTCCTGCTGTCAACTGCTGTTTCCGGCTGCTGCTTGCCTCCCTCATCACCCTGTTGGGGATCCCAGGGTCCTGGCCACCACCCCTTGTGCCCACCATGAATCCCAAATGGCGCCAAGGACCACTGGGGACCCAGCATATTTCCCCTTTGGGGAAGTCTGGCTCTGCAAGGCCGGGGAGCTCTGGGACTTGAGGACCCCCCATAAAAATGCTCCCTCCTAGGACTATCAGGGACCCCAACTCCCAGCCAGCTACAGAGTCCCCCAACCTGACAGAGCAGCACAGAAGTGGCCCCAACTAACACAAATGGCCCTAAGCTGGGCCACTCATTCCTCTCCAGACTTGCCAAATGAAGGCAAAAAATCCCACCAACCCCAGGCCACCCTGAGAGGCTCTACCTCCTCAGGGACACTATATAAAGAGCAGTCTTCTGGACTCTACAGGATGGGAGGAAGGGGGTGCAGCTTTGGCTGCTGCCTTCCTCCCAAGTGGAGGCAGCCACCGAGAAGCATGAAGAACAGCTCAGCTCAGTCAGAGATATTTCCCTTCAGAGCTGCAACATTGGGGACACCTTCCCACCTCAGAGCTGAATGGTCCCTGGGCTCCCAACTGCCAGGGCACCTTCTTGTCAGAGCTGTGTGGTTCCTGGGCTCCCAAATGCCAGGCCACTTTTCCATCACAAAAGAGCTCAGCACAAACCCTAACCCATGCCACGTTTATACCCTTTAAAAATCAATTTCTTGTCACACATCAGACATAGAGGCTCAGCTGAGTGACTTGCCACAAAACCTGTGAGTGCTGTATCTTTTTGAGCTGGGGGAGCTATGATGTATCTCATGGAAACAGAGACCGGAAGGGAATGTGCAAAGTATCAGTGCTAGTACCAATACCTGCACCCCTGCTTTGCCCGTGCCTATGCCCAGCTTTGGTCCAGCTTTCTTGGGGACACTTTCTGGATTTCCTTTATCCTCCCAACCTTAAGCCCATCTCAGATACATGAGTCTTCCACCTGGCTTTTCTAACCCAGGTGAACATACTTGAAGGTGACCTTGGCTCTTGGCACCACAGAGCCAATGGGAAGTCAGATCTCCTAGCAATACTTTCTCAAGCCCTAGACTTGACTCACACCTAGCCACTCCTCACATGGCACCTATTTCATGCTAATTTTTGGCATCTCACCCTGCACATCCTACCAGATACTTTTGGCCTCACCAACCCATCTATGTACCAGTTTGGCATGGGTCTCCATTTCCTACACTATTAAAAAGTCTTGGGTTTGGGGAGATAGTTCAATTAGTAAAGCACTTGCTGTGCAACTCTAAGGACCTAAGTTTGATCCCCCAAATCCATATGAAAAACTGGTGTGTTGGTACATGTTTGTAATCCCAGCACTGGGGAGGCAGAGACAGGAGGAAACGTAGGCTTTGCAAGGTGAAGGAGCTGGAGAGATGGTTCAGCAGTTACGACCTCTTGCTGGTCTTCCAAAGGATCTGGTTTGGTTCCCAGCATCCACACCAGATGGCTCACAACTGCCTGTACTTCTGGTCCCTGGAGATACTGCATGTATGCAGTACACTGCATGAACTGGGTAGAGTGGTGTGTCTGTAATCCCAGCGCGTGAGAGGTGATAGAGGGTCAGAAGTACAAAGTTGTCTTCAGCAAATAGCCAGTTTGAAGTCACTCTGGTCTACAAGATCTTGTTTCAGAAAAATAGATTGATAGATGATAGATCGATAGGTAGATAGATAGGTAGATAGATAGATAGATAAAATTTGAAACTAAAGCTGCCCTACCCCCTCTAACAGCAGGTGAACAGGCACAAAGCTCACCCTCTTTCCTCAATCAACCTTCACTCTCCTGCATCCCACACAGGGCCTGACAGCCTCCACCCAGCTCAGGGAATAACTGCTGGATAAATAAATAAACCCTGCAATCAAGAGGGGGGCCCAAGGGTGCTCCCCAAGCCAGGACCTGAGTGAACTTGAGCCACTGTTAGGCAGTAACCAAGAAAACCCAGAGAACAGCCCGGGGCACAGAATTAACTAACAGGCTTCTCTTTGTCTGGGGCTGATGAAAGTGAAATTGATGCACCCTCCGGGCTGAAGGAGGCTGAATGCCAAGTTGAACACCTTGTCAATCGCTCTGGCTGAATCCTCAGTCCTCGGATCCCTTCATTTTCCCAACCTGGGTGAGCTGCCACAGGGCCATGCTTACTCAAGGCCTGGCACCTCAGGCTGCAAGAGTCCTCAGACAAAAACCCACCTTCTGCTCCTCCCACCTGCCAAAGATCCCCCTTCACTCTGTGCCTGACTTAATTAGGCAATTACAGACCCTGCTGCATGCTTCACTGTCTGGCTGAACAGGGCTTCGGAGAGGCTGAAAAGCTGCTCCCCGGATCTAGTGAGAACACCGGGTCCTTTGAGGGCTCTTCAGCTGAAACACATCCCCATATCCAATCACAGCCTCTGCGGCTTCCAGGAACACACAAAACTGTCTGTTCAGTCCTCGGGACACGGAGAACAGGGTATTAGCATATCCGAGGGGAGCCATATTGGGTGCCCGACAGCCCCCCTCCCTCACTCAAGTGCACCACAGCACCCAGACTCCCATGATGCACTTGGCTTCAGCAAGCTGTCTACTTGCTCTGTGTCTGGTCACCTGGTGAGATTGATTAATTCCACACCACCATGAATGTCTCATGTGACCCAGGGGTCAGCCTGTCAATTCAGAGACTACCCAATACTGCCCATGTATTAAATGACACGTAAGGAAAGTTCCTGGGGAAAGTTTCCTCATTTGTCTGAAAGCAGCTCAAGGAGAGACAAGATAGCAGTGGTAAGGAGTGGAACTATAGAAGGCCTTTTGTCACCATAAATACCAAGTTTCCACCATTCTTGCTACCAACCAGCCTTTCCATTCTTGTTCCTATTTTATCGATTTTACTTTTGTCTGATGCATTTACGCTGGGGACAGACCCCAGGGACTTGCACATGCTAGCCAAGCGCTCCACCACTGAGTGACCTCCACTCTCCTTGGAGACCTGATCTCCACAGACTCAGTCTTCAGAGGTCAATTCTTGGTTAGCATCTGGATGTCCCTGAGAGCTCAGAGCTGTAACACCCATCTGTAGCCTCCCTCAGTGGGCATCCCAAGGCCCAGCAAGGGATTTCAAGCTGTACCACTGCAAGTCCTCTGTCTGGGCTGACATCGCAATTCCACTGAGTGCCCAGGGCGTCTCTGTTTCTCTTCCAGCATCACTCCCACAGGGTGAGGAAAAGTCCTTGTTTGTTTAGCTTTCGCTGGCTACCCACTTTATTCTTGGAGTGGAGGCCACACAAGAGCCGGACAGGAGATGTCTCAGAATCACGCACACACACACACACACACACACATGCACACACACACACACACACACATGTTCTAGCACATGCATATAAAGAAATGTACATCTGTCAGGAAATTGCCGTGTGCTGCATGAGCTCACTGGGAAGCTGGCTCTGGAAGCAGAGTTGCCTTCATTCACCCAAGTGTTTGTCTCAAGTTGTCCTCAAAGATCCCCTGTCTGGGGGATGGGCTGGTGCCCTCACTCTGTGACATAGAAAGAAGAGAACGGCAAAAGAGCCCAAGAGTAAAAGCACTGTGTTCTTTAGAACAGCTAGAAGAAAGCCATTTTCAAATAGGGGTCACTAGTGTTTCTCCCACAATATGAAAAAGCCCTGGGCAGCTCATCCATGGAGAGAAAGCTCATGGGGAACTCCAACTGACTGCCTCAACTTCCCCAGGTGATTTCTACTCGATGCTGTGAGTGCTGGACTGACAATGTCATCTCTGGTCTTGTTTGTCCTTTTCTGTGGAAGTTTTGCCAGAGGAGACACTGCTTTATCCCAGACCCTGTCTACTGGAAATCCCCAGGTGACTGCCGTAATGCAACTTCTCCGTCAGTTTCAGCTGGATGTCTGGAGCCCCTGATTTGATGATGCTTTGCTACCTACTTACCTACCTATCTCAGCTAGTTATTCTTTTAGTTTGGCTTGCTATATATTTAATAAACTCACTCATTTGGGACCAAAAGTATGGCTCTCATAAATCATTCCGAGATTTTACAGAACCATAGATAGATAGATAGACAGACAGATGGGTGAATAGATAGATAGATAGATAGATAAATGAATGGCTGACTAGGTAGATGATAGATAGGCAGATAGATAGATAGAATTTGTTTCTAAACTATGATGCTTGATAGATGAGGAACATCAAGTACATTTTAAAATTTAAGGTATTTTTCATTTTCAGTTGAACAGGACATGACCCCTCATAATTTTAAGGAGCACTTGTATTCTCAAGTGAGGTCAAGGGATCACACCAATGGTCAACTTATTAACTTACTATAAACTAGGAATTAGATAGTAGGAGAGCATTGCCCAAGAGGTGCACAATTTGGGAAACAAGAAGTTCCTGGCTAAGAGGTGACAGTTCTACAGTGAGGGTTCTCTTTTTTAGCGTTCTCCCCCTCCTCTCTCCCATGTGAATGCAGTTTCCTTGGAGGCCAAAAGATGGTGCCTGAAGCTGGAGTTACAGGCAGTTGTGATTGCCTGACCCGGTTCTGGGTGAGGACCCCCAGCACAGGGAAGGCTGCTAGAGAGAGCCAAACATGGTGCTCACACGTCTACTCTCAGCACCCATGGGCTGAAGCATGAGGATTGAGAGTTTGAGGCCAGCGGAAGCTACATAGCCACAACTCGTCTTAAAAAGAAACAGCAAAAGACACCCAGCTTCAGTTTACATAGTTCCAACGCTGCCTGTGTGGGATAGTTACTCTTCTATAACTCTTCCTGGCTCTGTTCTATTTCTTTGGATGTATTGTGCTAACACTAACAACCACTAATTAGCATTATCACTCTTGTTAATTTAACTAAAAGCAGCATTTTGTGCAAAAGAGGTGCAGATGCTTGTAATCAAAAGCTACTCAAGCATTTCACCAACAAGATCCATGCAAACTGGGTCACCTGTGCTCAGCCTGCAGATGACCCACAGCCTGGACACAGACACCTGGGAAAAGGGAGGCAGTTTGATTATGCATGGTTTATAGCAGGGGGGCCTCCACACACCTAACAGTGGTTCTCAATCTGCCTAATGCTGCAGCCTTTTAATACAGCGCCTCATGCTGTGGTGACCCCCAAGTGTAACATTATTTTTGTTGCTACTTCATAACTGTAATTTTGCTACTGTTCTGAATTGTAATGTAAATATATGATACGCAGATGGTCTTAGGCAATCCTTGTGAAAAAGTAGTTCAATCCCCAAAGGGGTTGCAACCCACAGGTTGAGAGCCACTCTAGATTCGAGAGCCCTGTGACAAGCGGAGATTTGCCTCATTTCCTGGAGACAGGTAATTATGGCAATAATTGTCAGTAGCATAATCTTTGTCTTGCTACCATCTGCCCGTCTCCTTCAGTAAAGTGGAGATCTGAGCTGGGGGTGTGACTCAGTTGACAGAGTGTTTCCCAGCATGCATGAAGCTCTGGGTTCCATCTCCAGCATTAGCTGCAATTTCAGTGCTTGGCAGGTGGAGGCAGAAGGATCAGGAGTTCAAGGCCATCCTTGACTACATAGTGGGTTGGTTACTGGCATGAGCTACATGAGACCCTGTCTCAAAAGAAGGGAGAGGAAAAAGAGGAAGTGGACGGGGTGGGGATGGGGCTTCGGCAGTAGCAACCATCATTTGCTAAGAACAGAAGCTTGTGCCTCTCTATTCTGAGCACTCTGGAGGCTAGGTAGGAGGATCTTGAGTTCAAGGTCAGCCTGAGCTACATAGCAGGAGCCTATCTCAACAAAACCAAATGGAAGAGTCAAGGAAAGAGTAGCAGGTCATACTCTAGGAGACTTCCTTAGACTGACATTAAGTCTTCCTCTGCTCTTATTCTCTATCCTGCCTGCTACCACCAACGTCTGTGCAGGCTTCTGCTGGGTGCTGGCTCCTAGAGCATCCGCCTGCCAGGGCAGTTGGCACTACTCCCACAAGCAATTACCAGGGTCCTGGCCGCTTGCAGTCACAGCCCCTATCAAGTCTCACCAATGACCACACTTCCAGGAAGCAGGGGGCCCATACCCCACCCCCGCCGCCTGGAATTTCACTTTGCTCCGGCGCCAAGTGCGGAACTGTGTGGTGTCTGGGCACTAAAACCATTTGTGGGAAAAGGATCAGATGTACAAATGGCTGAGTTCCCTGCTATGAGATTTTTTTTTCCCCCACTCGGTGAAAAGGTTTTTTTTTTCCCTCCTCCAATTGGCTGCGAGCTCCATTCAAGTAATAGCACAAAGAATGTATTGTGCTGCACTGCGCACACAGGAAGACTTTCAAAAGGGAAGGGTGTGGGCCCGCAGACGTTCCATCCAGTCGGTAAAGTGCTTGCCCTATATCGTAAGGGCCCCAGTTGTATACCCAGCCCCCATGTAAAAAGCAGAGCATGATGGTGCGCCTTAGTAGCCAGCACTGGGGAGATGGAGACAGAGGATTTCCTGAGCTCTCTGGTCAGCCGGCATAGCCTACTGGCTGAGCCCCGGGTCCCAGAGAGAGACTCTGTCTCAAAACACAAGGTGACTGGAGCCAGGGGAGTGACACCTGAGGTCGACCTCTGGCTTCCACATGCGTGTGAACCCTGAACACACCTGGACATTTACACACCAAAATAATAAAGTGACATACATCTGTAATTCTAGCTCTTGGGAGGCTGAGGCAGGAAGACAAGAGATTCCAGGTTATCTGGGCTGCGTGAAGAGACGCTGTCTCAAAAGGATGCAATGCCATGACAGAAAGGAAGGCCTGGCCAGTTAGGGAAGAGAAAACCATTTAATATGACCAGGATGGTCTGGACATTTGGGAGAAGGCTGAACATGAGGGCCAGCTGTTACAGCTGTTCACCTGAACAATAGTTCAGACTGTAAGCCAAGCAGAGGAGTAAAAGGATGAGGCAGACAGCCAGGCTCAGGAAGCGAGCGAGTATTAGACCCGGATGGCGTATATAAACGGGCCATTTAAGAGAAGACAGATCCCTCCCCGCCCCAAGCTTCCATTCTGGGTTGACAATGAAGGAAACAGATGTTGAGGTGTATTGAAAAGAAAACAAGCAAAGGAGAGGAGGAAGGAGGGGAGTGGGCCCAGGGAGGAGTTGGCAGAGGGAGATGTAGGCTGTTGGCCTGTCTGTCTCTGTCTGGGACCAGGGCTCACAAGAAGGACTGAGAGGAGGAGGAAGAAGAGGAGGAAGAGGAAGAGGAAAGAAGAGGGTTAAGGAAGAGAAGGAAGAGGGGAAGATAAGAAGTACCCAGTGTTATGCTAAGAAAACAACCATGAATGTGGCCCCGCCCCTGACCATCAGTCAAATTCCTCGGGCCTCACATGCCTTGAGACTCTGGATGAGGCGATCAGTGTGGTCCAGCTCCCGCATGGAAGTATAAAAGGCTTTTGCAAGAGTGAAACCGCATCAAATTATAGCAGGACAGAGACAATAGCTCAGCCAGTAAAGCGCTTGCCTGGCAAGATGAGGGCCTGCATTCGATCCCAGAACACACGGAAGAAGCCAGATGTGGTGGCTGGAACTCATGACACTGACTCCAAACGATGACCTGGGTTCCAGTCCCAGAACACACATGGTAGACAAGAACAAACTCCCCTTACAAGTTGTCCTCTGACCTCTACGTTCAAGACGTTGAATGCAAGTATGCCCTTGTACACATACTCACAAGCATTAAGTAAATAAATAAGATCTTCCAGGGAGGGCCTTGGAAGTGACTCAAAGGCTCTTCTTAACACGCAAAACACCCTAACTACTGGGTTTCATTCCTAACTACCCCAAAATAAGTACAGATAAGTGTTCATCATGGGAACTAAAGTACACGTGTGTGGAGGGGTGAGAGGGGCGCATGTGGGGTGTTCCTATGTATATGCATACATATTATGTGCATGTGCGCATATGCATGTGTGTGTTTAGGAAACTGAGGTCATTATGTAACTTTCCCAAGTTCACAGTTACAAAGTGGCTGAGCCAGAAAGGAGCAAATGGTGGCTGTGGAGTGGGGCGGATCATGGAATGGTGTGTATTCTTAGTTTTGTTTCTGTTGTTTTGACAAAATGCTCCCAACAAAAAACAACTTGAAGGAAAAGGTTTATTTCAGCTCACAATTCCAGGTTACAGTCCCTCCATGTAGGGAAGTTACAGAGGCAGGAGCTTGAGATAGCTGGTCCCATTATATCGAGAGTCAAAGAGAGGAAATGAACGCTCAGCTTGATTTCTCCACTTACAACACAGTCTAGTGCTTCTTGCCTAGGGAATGGTGTTTCCCACAGTAGGCTGGGTCTTCCCACATAAGTTGACTTGATTAACTAAGATGATCTTCCCAAAATATGCTCATAGTCTAATCCGTTGTAGACAATTCCTCAATAAGACTCTTTTCCCAGGTGATTTTAACTTGTGTCATGTTGACAATTGAAGCTGACCATCACATTATGTGAGGTCATGAAGAATGAGTAGGATTTTGACTGGGATGATGGGGAAGGGCATTGAGCAGCCAGAACAGCAAGTATAAGGGCATTGAGACAGGACAATCTAGCCTATGAACCAGGAGGTTGGTGTGTTTATTGCAGTAGCTAATCGTCAGGCAGGAGATGTTTATGGTGAGGCCACAGGCAGGTGCCTACAGACCACGGAGGACACTGGCCAGTAGGATGAAGACACTGCTGCTCCATCTTGGCTCCAAGGGAACAACTTCTGCTTTCCCAACACAGCATTTGTTTGATCAAGACATTGATACACTCAGAACTTTTTTGTCAAGAGAACCCTGACCTGGGGGGCTGAGGTGGTAAACTCCGTTGTCAAGATGCTTGTCTCGCAAGTGTGAGGACCTGAGTTTGCTTTCAGGAAACCATGTTTTTTTTAAACCAGGCATGGTTGCACATGCTTATAATCTTGGTGCTAGGGGAAGCAGGAACAGGTGGGTCCCTGATTAGTGAGTTCCAAGTTAATGAAAGGCATTACATCAATCAAAGAAATAAGGTGGATGGTGTCTGAGGAGCAACAGCCAAGGTTATCCTCTGGCCTCCACATGTATGTGTAGACATGTGCATTTGTGCCTGCACACACAAGTGCATCACCACACACACACAAACAACAACAACCCAAACGCAATGCTTGTCCCACAGCCATGACTGAACATAAAAGACATCTGGCCTGCTGGGGCCACACCAACAAGATTCGATGCTATCAGGGCCTTAATGGTGGGTCCACTCTGGGAGACACGGTGCAATTGTTGAGGGCCCAATCTCATGGAAAAGGGTGAGATCCAACACAGAGCTTTAGCTGGACCACTCATTACTAAGGGATACCCCCACGCTCACTCCTGACCCTGGCCTTGTCTGTCATTCTCAGTCAAGGGGACCTTACCCAGGATCTTTAACTACACGCCAATCATGCTACTCAATGGGTCCTGAAAACAGTCCCACCCACCAGGACTCACATGAACCTTAACATTTCAAAGCAAACTCTGCCCAGAGAGCCAGGGGCCTGCCAGAACGGATGCAAATTTCCCTGTGTTTCCTACAATCAAGGAAAGAGTGGGTCCCCAGGCTTGCATTGAATTCTTCTACCCTGGGTCTTATGTTATTAAAACTTTATAGAATTCTTTCACAGCCTCCCCCCATGGGACCTTCCCACATTGGCGGGTGCACACTTCAGAATTTATGTTCTTTCTTCTCCCAAATTGAAGATTTCCTGTCTTTCCTTGCTGTGTCTCATTTGGGCCAGAGCAGAACAAATTACCTTGGTGGAATAGGTTCTTACTGACTGCAAGAAAGAAACCAAATCTGCACTTGAAATAAATCGGAGTGGTGTATTTCGAAGCTCATCTGGATATAACGGGCCAGTGACTCAACCTGTTAGAGACGTGGAGCAGTGCATGTGAGGGAGCACACCATCTTTATTCCACAGCCAACTAGCCCAGGACAAGGGATCTCTGCTTGGGGTCCCTAGAAGGTGGTCTGGGAAACCAAGGCAATGTGAGGTGGCATGTCAAAAGCACCAGAAAGCTAGAACCTGAAGAGAAAAGGCTGTCTTCAAGGAGGACCTTGGAGGGGGGTAGGTTGCTTTAACTCTGTTATTGGCCATTTGGAAAATGGATTACCATTTAATTCAGGCTGAGAATGGAGTTTAGTTGTAAAGGGGTTGCCTAGAATCTCAGTGAAGGACTGGGAGTGTGGGTCAGTGGTAGATCACCTGCCTAGAATCCTCCAGTGAAGGCTTGGGGTTGTGGCTCAGTGGCAGAGCATTTGCCCAGAATCCCCCAGTGAGGGGCTGGGGTGTGACTCAGAGGTAAGCAACTGCCTAGAATCCCCCAGTGAGGAGCCTGGCTGTGGCTCAGTGGCAGAGCACCTGTCTAGAATCATGCACATGGCTGGGTTCAATTTCCAGCAAGGCCAAAAAAACTGAATTAATTTAAATCACTGGTTATTTGCTTCAGACTTTTATACCACCAAATAAAATCCTAGAAAGTAGCACAAAACCAAGCTACACAAAGGTAGCTGAGTTTCCTCTAAAACTAAGCTTGGCTGAAAGACATGACTTTGGATTCATTCTTTTTTCCATTTTGTTTTATGTATAGGTGCTTTGCCTGCATGTGTGTCTGTGTATCACATGCATGCAGTACCCAGGGAGGCCAGAAGAGGGTTCAGATCCCCTGGAACTAGAGTTACAGATGGTCGTGAGCTGCCATGCCAGTACTGGAAATTAAATCCGGGTCCACTGGAAAAGCAGCCAGTGCCCTTAACCACTGAGCCAACTTCAGATTCTGAAACCACTCGTTCTTATGAAATGACTGAAGAGAAAACAGAGAGAAGCACCAGGGGCAGAGGGGCATCCCATAATGCCCCAACTTATAACTGAGAGTCACCTCCAGGGACTTTAATGTCCCAAAACACCTCCTCAGTTTAACCCCAACATCCCGACCAAAGAGAAAACCAATTCACCATAATGTGGACTGGACAGACAAGGAAACCAAGGATGGGTGACCTGAGAATCTCTGTGAAGCCTCGGTCTCCTCTGGAGACTTCAGGAGGGCCTGAAGCACACACCACTAATGCCAGGCTCTCCTAGAGTCTCTGGAGTTTCTTCATGGCTCCCAGCCCAAGATTCAAAGCCTCATCTGCCAACAGGGACATTGTGGTTATACCTTCAGCATCTCCTTCTTGCCAGGACTTTCAGAGCCTTCCTTCCTGTAGGGTGTATGTGGAGCTGAGCATGGTGGCTCCCATGTATAATACCAGTACTTGGAGGCTGGGACAGGAAGATGGCAAGTTTGAGGCCAGCCTGGGCTACATAATGAGTGCCTAACCCGAAGACAACATTGAAAAGTGCCTACAGTTTCTGAAGTCCTTCCAATATCTACGGACATCTTTCTCCAGTACTTCCTATAAGCTATTTTGTCCTGGTCACAACTTTCCAATCTGGAGATGGCTTGGGAGAATAATGAGAGAATCTTATTGGAACTTGGGGGACAATTAATCTGCTGCAGCATGAGGAGCATGCAAGGGCAGCCTCAACAGGGGTCCTTCTCTTGAGAATCCTGAGGACACATTATCCAGACTTATTGGAGCTTGGCAGAGAGAAGCAACTCCAGACTCTTGCCACAATTCCCAGACTTTTCTAAAAGTTCACCTTCAACCTTTTGGGAAACCCTTAAATAAATAGAGCCATAGACTGGGTGAAGTGATGGGGCTAGGATGTTCTGGAGTGGTAGAGCCCCTGCCTAGAATCCCCCAGTGAGGGACTGGGAGTATAGCTCAGTGGTAGAGCCCCTGCCTAGAATCCCCCAGTGAGGTGCTGGGAGTATGGCTCAGTGGTAGAACACCTGCCTAGAATCCCCCAGTGAGGGACTGGGAGTATAGCTCAGTGGTAGAGCTCCTGCCTAGAATCCCCCAGTGAGGTGCTGGGAGTATGGCTCAGTGGTAGAGCACCTGCCTAGAATCCTCCAGGGAGGGGCTGGGGGGTGGCTCAGTGGTAGAACACCTGCCTAGAATCCCCCAGTGAGAGGCTGGGAGTATGAATCAATGGTAGAGCACCTGCCTAGAATCCCCCAGTGAGGGGCTGGGGGGTGGCTCAGTGGTAGAGCACCTACCTAAGTACTGGATTCTGTCCTCAACACTGCAATAAATAGATAAATGAATAAATAAATAAATAAATAAATAAATAAATAAATCACAGTCCTTGCTTATAATTGGAGAAAACGAAGGGCAAAGGGATAAGTGTAGCAGCTCTGTCACGAATTATACTTATTTCGCTCTAAAATTACACTCGACCTAGCAAAGGAGTCGATCCACTCGCATACCTCGGGAGCATGATTCAGCCCTTCTCAGTGCTAAAAGTGTCATTTTTTCCTTTCCAACACCCTGAAACAAATGGATGTATTTATATCCTCCTCAATCTGTAAATTCTCAGGGTGTGAGTGGGTTGTTTACTTTAAAGACCAGACAGAAGTGAGAAGAATCATGACTGTTCTGCTCCAAGGGCTGAACACGCAAAGCAAGCAGGCAAGAGCCTTCTGGGTCTGGGTTGTGTAACTCACTCTTGGGGAGAAGGTGGCCTCTTTGGGATGTGGTGCTGGGGGGACGTAACCAACCCCATCACAGATAATTCCAAAAGCATTCTGCTTTGCCGCACGGATATGGACGATAGCCTTTCACCGGGTGGGTGCCCTTGCTATGATTCAAACCGGTCCCCGGGATGTTTGGCTTGGTTTTGAGGCAGTCTTTCATTGGCTAAGCTGGCAAGGGAGCAGAGGTCTTCCTGTCTCCATTCCCCTGAGCAGGAATCCCAAGCCTGCACCACCATGGCCAGCTTTTCCACATGAGTTCTGTGGACTGAATTCTTAAACTCATAATGCCCCTGCTTAGTCTGCTGATTGCTGGCGTAGTAGGTGTGTACCACGGTGCGTGGCAACCTACATTATATATAATATATGGTATATACCATATGTATGTGATGTGTACATTTATAATATATTATGTGTAATAGATAAAATATATAAGTGTATTTTATAATTTATAAAAATATAAAATGTATAATAAAAATATATAAATTTATATAAAATATTGGTGTGAGGGTGTCAGAGTCCCTATAACCAGAGTTACATACAGTTTGAGCTAGCCATGTGGGTGCTAGGACTCAAACCCAGAGCAGCCAGTGCTCTCAACCTCTGAGCCATCTCCCCAGCCCACACACACACACACACACACATATAATATAAACATTTTATTAGTTCTCACCCTTAACTTCTCCCATATCCACCCCCTCACCTCCCTCCTATCTTTTTTTTTTTAGTAACCCACCTTTGCAAGGTATCCCCATGAACTGACTGAGTTCAAAGGTAACAGCCTCTGCACAGCAATGCTGGAGCCACCCAGGCACTGTAGGGCAGAGATACCCACAACAGTCAGCAAAACAGGCCTAACGGGCCCCACGTCCTGCCGGATGCCATGCTGAGCAGCCTGGGGGAGAATCGATGCCTGATGTACTTCTGGGCTGAATGAGTCATATCCAGACAGTCACATTAAGAAAATCCTTGAATGGCACATTTGGGTCCCAGCTGATTCCCCGGGTGTTGCCTTGTTTTCTTTCCCAGATGTTCAAGAAGAATGGTCTGACTCATGACAACAGATGCACAGATAGGTACACAGAGAGCTGCATAGACATGTATTTTAAATGTATTACTCTGTATTTATTTATGAGGGGTGCATGCCACAGTGCTGTATGGAGGTCAGAGGACAACTTGCAAGAGTCTACTCTCAATGTCCACCATGTGGGAGCAGAGGATTGAATTTGGGCTGCCCGGCTTGACGACAAACACCTTCACTAGCCGAGCCCCCTCACCTGCCCACCGACAGGTGTGCCTTTTGTTCTCTATCACAATGAATTTGCGTTGGGTGCCCGATGTGTTTGCAACTTCCATGTGCAACAATCTGCTTTGCTTCGTCTTGTCTCGGCGAACCAAACACCTGGTGGCTGGTGGCAGACGCCGTGCGCGGTACCGGGAACGCAGACAGGCTCAACGCCGCTGACCAGAGAGGCAGGCGCCGTGGAAGTGAGCTGTAATGTGTCACACCTGCCAGGCCCAGCAGAGACTGAGCTCAATAGGTGCTCAGTAAACCTTTATCTGGCTGGGGATGTAGCTCAGTTGGTAGAGTACTTGGCTACCGTGCGCGAAGCCCTGGGTAGGCGCCTCAGCACCACATACAGCAGGCACCGCAGCACACACTTGTAATCACAGCCTTCGGGAGGTGGAGAGAGGGGGATCAGGAGCGTAAGATCATCCTCAGCTGCATAGTGAGTTTGGGGCGAGCCTGGGCTACATAAGATCCTGTCTCAAAATAATAATGATAATAAAAACAAACTTGACTCAAACAGATGGACAAAGGTGTGTGACAGAGGAAAAGAACATAAGTCTCTAATTGTTAAATGTTAGAACCATCCCATAGGCTGCCTGGACAGGGCAACAAGGGATCCAAGCCTGTCAGACTGAACAGAGCTGTAAAGAGTTGACCAAGAGCTAGACATGGCTGTCTCTGCCTGTCATTCTAACACTTGGAAGGCAGGGGCAGAGGAGGATGCATTCACAGCAAGCCTTCCTAAGACCTGGCTGCGAAAAAAAACGACAGGGTAACATAACGGTCCCATGCAACTGTAAAATGAGGGACTGGGGAGATGGCTCTGTGGAAAAGTGCCTGGTGCGCATGTACGAAGAACTGTTTGGGTCCCCGGCACCCAGGTAAGAAGGCAGGGGGCAGAGGCAGAGGCAGGAGGATGCTGGAAGTTCACCCACGAGCCAGTGTGGCCAAGTGGTGAACTCGAGTTTCAGTGAGAGACACTCAAAAAAACAAGGTAGAGAGTGGCTTGCAGATTCTTCCTCCCTTGATGGGGGGGCGGTGCTTGAGAGCGCTTGTTAGACATCAAGCTAGATGTCCAGTTAGACATCTGGAATGCTCAAGCCTGGGGCCCTGGGACCCCAGGTTTTCTCTCTGGGGAACCACCACCACCGCCATTCTCTTCAGGCTAGCTGTCTTCCTCCGTGGTAGAGGAAGTGGCAACAAAGTTGCCGATGAAAGCAGGACCTGTCGGCAGCACAGAATAAATGACTTTAAGCAGACACAGATAATTTGCCTTTGAATAGACAAGGGTGGTTTGTATCTTTATAGGGTGTATGGTGTTGTAGAAGCATTCAAAGACAATGAAAGGTGGATAGCTTGCTGTTGATATGGCCCCGACAGGAGCTCTGGTCTTCTTTGTTGTTTTTAAGGTTTTTTATTTGTGTATGCTAACTATACATCAGACTGTAGGACGTTTTCGTACATGTCTCTACTGTAGTTTGATCACAGTCATTCCCATCCCATTCGTTTGTCCCTCCACAAGCTGACTCTCATCTTCCCAACCAGTCCTTCTCTTCTTCAACGTGTGTGTGTTTGTGTGACCTAATGAGTCCCACTGAAGTTCTTTTACACGTGAGAGCTCATTTACAGGAGTGTCTGCAACTAAGCAATGGCTGTATCACTGAACAAAAATCCAGCACGCTACCTACCTAAAGATCCTCAGGGAGGGAGGGGTGTGGCCTTGGGAGCCCTTCCCCCTCCATGCTGAAAAGCTGGTGATCGCAGTAAGTGAGGTCGTGAGGGCAAGGGCCCGGAAGTCAGCGACCCACGAGGCTCCACCCCTTCTTCTAACTCTTACACTCTTCCTCTCTGCCCAACCCTTTCCCTCTCTTTCCTGAGCTGGGAGTGGAAGAATCAGATGTCCCATGTAGGGCTGACTTAGTGGTCACTTATTCTCAGCCCACCCACCCTGCCCTCCTGTGTTGCAAACACAGACCTTTCCCACAAGATGCTCCGATACGGGAGACACCTCCCTTCCACACAGCACATGGCTCTCACCTAGCAACCAGCCCTTCCATCTCCTACATCATCGTTTTGACAGTTGCTAGGGCATTCCCAGCAGCACCAAAACAAACTTTTGTTTGTCTCATCTAAAAAGAGAAAATATATGTATTATTTTTCTTTAAGATCCTTGTTCCCCTGACAGCTTGTCTTTGCTTTTCTGGCTTCCGTGTTCTGCCCAAATTCCTCTCACCTCATGCTCTCTTAAGGCCACTGGATTACCCACCAGTCTCCAAAGATGTAGTCCTGCCTTTACAAAGTCGAGGGTGGTGCTGGGAAAGGGCTCTTTGGTAAAGTGCTTGCTTTGCAAGCAGAAGGACCTGAGTTCAATCCCCAGAACCTTTATTTTAAAAAGCAGAGGGTGGTGTGCGCTTCTAATCTCAGCATGAGCAGGCAGAGGTGGAGGAGCAGAGGCAAGAGGATTCCTGAAGCTCAAAATCTTGATGATGTTAATTGAAGTGAAGCCTGCCCACTGTGGGTGGCCCCATTCCCTGGACAAGGAACTGTGTAAGAGTAGAGAAACTGAGCTGAGGACTGGTATGTGTGCTTTGATTCATTCTTCCCTGCTCTGGATTATGGATTTGATGTGACTAGGTGCTAGATTATAACTTGGAACTGTGAGCCAAGATAAAATTCTCCTGCTAGATTGCCGTTTGTCAGGGTATTTTATCACAGCCACGGGAAGGGAAACTAAGAAGCAAAAAATCAAGGATGATGACGCCCTTGTTAACACCGGGGCTGGAGGCTGTGGAGGCAGACAGAGGAGGATCCTTGGAGCTCACTGGCCAGCCAGCCAAGCCAGATCAGTAAGTTCCAGTACCAGTGAGAACCATGCATCAAAAAAGGAGGTGTATGGTACCCCTGCAACTTCCTCCGGCCTCTTCTGATCCCCTGCACCACAGCTCTACTGCATGGCCCTGGCCCCCCGGAGGGACACCTGCAGCTGAGGTGAGATGCTCAAGGCTTCCCACTAACGAGACACAAAGCAAGAATTCTAACCCGGGACTTTTCCACCCAAGCCTGGAGTATCCACTCTGGGGTGGCGGTGCAGGCACCGAGAACATCTCTAACCCTCCTTTGTCCTTGTTCCCCAAGGTTCCACAGCAGAGTTCCTGCAGTCCCACAGATGTGAGTACAGTCTTGAGGACAGAGCTCATATTTTACCTGGAACGACAAGGCCCTGTCTCTGTGGGAGAATTTAATCTCAAAGCAGAATGCCCTTGTCGAAGACGCCATCCGTCCGGGCAGCTGCAACCCAATAAGCCTTGGATTGAATTAGCCTCGGATGGCTGCGGCGCTGGGTGAGGCTCGGGCCGGCTGACGCTTGAGCAGAGACATCTCAGCCAGAGAGAAGAAAGACAAAGAAGAAAGATAATACAGCTTAAAGTGGTCAATTTTTGTGGGAGGGCCTGGAAGGAGGGCATTAATTCATTCCAGGGTAGTGTGTGTGTGTGTGTGTATGTGTGTAACAGAAACCTCTTCAGGACTGGTTAAAAATCTTTCCCAAGGGTGGGGAGATGGTTTCCTTGGTAGAGTGCTTAACCACGCAAACATGAGGACCCAAGTTTGGATGTCAAGCCCTCACATAAAAAGCCAGGCCTGGCAGTGCATGTCTGCAATCCCAGCACCGAGGGGATGGATATGGGAGTGTCTCTGGGGCTTGCTGGCCAGCCAGCTTCAGCTTAACCAGTGAGCTCCAGGATCAGTGAGAGACCCTGCCTCAGAAGATGAAGGGTAATAGGAGAAGATGCCTGACATTGGTCTCTGGCCTCAACACACATATGAACATACACGCTCACATATTCACCTACACCCATTTATTCACAAATGCATGTGCATGAAGATTAAACATATATTTTATTGATATATAAAACATACATACATTCACACCACCCAGAACTGGAAATGTTGGCACAGAGCTGTAATCCCAGCACTAGAAGGCAGAGGCAGGTAGATACAGTTTCACGCTAGCCTGGGCTACATAGTAAGTAAAACTCGTCCTCAGAAAACCCTACAAACCTCTGTACCTGTTAACCGCAGACATTTTGATCCTCTGTCAAGGTTTGGAGAATCTACTAAGCTCATTTTAGCTGTGACCGGTTTTGAAGCTTGGCTAGAACTGGAGGGAGCTGGAGAGAGGGATGGGTGACGGGTCAGGGCATGGAAGATGTCTGACCTGCCCTCTGCCAACAAACACTGGAGATTCCTCCTCTTCCACTCACAACTTCTGTGCATGATATTGCCCCCTGCTGGTCAAGGGGAGTAAATGCTCCCCAGTGAAAGCTGAGAGTGTTTGTAACTGCAGACAGTTTCATTTCAAAGCCAACTTTAGATCCTATAATAATGGCGGCCAGCCCCAAGTGGCCAATTCTATCTCCCAGAGTCCTTCTTTCTTCCTGCCTAGGGATGTAATCTAGAGGTCTTGAACACGAGTTCTACCAATGAACCATACCCACAGCTTTCTTTTTGCAAGTGCTGGGGACGAGCCTCTGGGCCCTCTTGCGTGCTCGCAAGCTTTGCCACTGAGCTATATCTCCAACCCTGAGTCTCTCATTTGTAATCACAGAATCCAAAGATCATAAGCTTTGTAAACCCGATGTCTCTCAGAAGATCCCAGGAGCTGTTATATGTGAACAAGCGCACCCGAGGCCAGATGGGCCATCAACCTTGGGACTGGAGCGACATCTTTTCTCAGATAAAATGTTACAATCATTTAGGACCCAGACAACCTCACATACAGAGTGACACACTCACCTGATACCCTCACCCCCCACACACACATACACACCTGCTTACGTACTAAAGGACACACCCACACGATGTGTTCAGATTCCCACTTCATCTGCACACATGTAACCTCAGCCACATGTGAACAGTGGCAACATACTCCATACCCCCTCTCACTCATGTGCACACACTCCCATGAATACACATGGCTGCCGATAGCCCGCCCTCAGGATGGGAGCAGATGGAGCCTGTGTTAGTCACTTTCTGTTGCCTTAGGGAAAAAAAAGCAACTTAGGGGAGGAAAAAAAAAAAAAAAAAGGTTTGTTTTTGACTTCCAGTCCCAGAGGGGTCGTAGTACATGATAGTGGGAAGGGACACCAGCAGGAGAGAGGCAGCTGGTCACGTCGAATCTGTAGTCAGGAAGCAGAGACGAACGCTGGTGCTGAGCTCGCTTCTCCTTCTTACATAGTCTAAGGGCAGTGGCACCCACAGTCAGGGTAGATCTCCCCACGTCTGTTAGCCTAGTCTAGAATCTCCCTCACAAACATGCCCAGAGATCTCCCAGGTAACTCTAGATCCTGAACACTGCATATCTACAAACGGTCCCTGGGAGTTTGGGAGGCAATGACCTGAGACACAGCCCACTCTGAACCTCGCATCCTCCTGCCTGGCCTCTGCAGTGCTGAGATCACAGGTGTGCAACGCCTGCCCTGGTTTGTGCTTGAAGCATCGGTGCTCCGTGCTCTCAATTTTTTCCCCTTATTCACATTTTCAGCTGGATCATAGTTGAGTCTGTTACTTCCAATTTTGTTCCTGGCTACGCTTTCTCCCTGTTTTTTTTTTTAGTCTGATTAAAATCCTAATTAAAATTCTTTGAGAGGAAATAATAATAAAAATAGATCCGTGGCATCAAGACTTCCGTCTGCAGAGTCGCGTTGACGAATTATCCAAGGATCCAGCGTGGAGAGGCTCCGACTCCGGAGCGCGGTCGGCGGTAGCTGGCCTGGGGCTGTCAATCACAAGAGCCACTCAGCCTTTGGGTAACAGACCCCAGCTACAAAGACGGCCGTGAACCTGGAGTAATGACTCATGCGTCTATGCTCAGCACTTGGGAAACCTGGAGGCAGAAGGATCAGGAGGCCAAAGTCATCATTAGCTACATATTAAGTTTGAGGCCAGCTTGACCCTGTCTCAAAAAAACAGAACAAATGGTATTACACACACACACACACAGTCTCACGCATGCTAGGCAAGCACTCTTATCACTGTGCTACACCTCCAAGCCTGAGTGTAAGTCTTGGTGTAAGTGTAAGAAGTGTAAGCACGCTCTGTGCCCAATGGTCCATTTTAGAAAATAGGATAAGGAGGGCTGGGGAGACGGCGCGGTGGATAAAGCGCTTGCTGCACAAGCATGAGAACCTGAGGTCAGATCCCAGTCACCCATGTAAAACCTGGGCACCGCAGCATCTCTCTCATCCCAGTGCTGAGAAGGCAGACACAGGCAGATCCTTGGAGCTCATTGGCCATCTGCCCCAGCAAAATCAGTGAGCTCATGGCTTGGTGAGAGACCCTTGACTCAAAAAACCAAGAGCAACTAGAAAGGCACCCCACATCCACCCCTAGCCTCCACACGTTAGACGCACATATGCAATGTGCGCCTACAACATGCATGCACACACAAACACACATGTGTGGTGTAGCCCACACAAACATACACACAGGAAAGGAAATGATGTGACAGTTTAGCTATATTTGTGGGACGAAAATAATCTAAAAAGAGACATCCGTGCCCTCCTTTCCGCTATTGGATTATAGAAACAGTGGTCCCCAAGGAATCGAATTTTCTCCCCAGGGGGCTCAGAGTGGGGCAAGGGAAAGGCTGAAGCACTGGGCAGGTGAGAGATGAACTTGTCTCCTAGGAAGAGATCTCACACAGATCTGACAATTTGTCAGAGCACCTCCCAGGAGTGACTGGAGCTGACATGACGGTGGGTCAGTGACGGGCAGGGCCGCACCCTGGCCAGGAAGGCTGAACGACACGTAACTCTGGCCTCTATTTAAACCCAAGCCCATGGCAGTGCCCTAAAGATGGAGTTGGAGGGATATTGCTGCACCTCTGGGTTTATTCTTCTTCCCAATGAATTCACACTGAATAAATCCCATTTCTCCACGCTCTCTCGCTCTGTGTGTGTGTGTGTGTGCGTAAGTGCACACGTGCACAGATGTATGTGCTCATGTGTATACATAGCTGCATATAGAGGCCAAAGCACACCTTGAATATCACTCTGCAGGTGCCAACCACCCTGTATCTTTTTTAAAGACTGAGTCCCCCACTACCCTGGAGCTTTCCACGTAGGTGAGGTTCTCCCACTAATGAGTTCCTGTCTCCTGCCTCCCGCCACTGAGATTACAAACACCCACCACTTCACCTGGCTCTTTCACATGGCTATTGGGAATCCAAACTCGGGCCCTTTGCAAAACTTATAGACAGAGACACCCCCCTCCCACCCACCCCCTCTGCTTTTCACTGTTCTGTATCTCTTTAATGGAGGATGGTAACAGAACCGAGCCTATTGGGGCTGCTAGGGGCCTGGCTGCTTTGGGGATCATTTAGAACTTTCACTGAACTTCAACAGATCTGGTCCTAGGAGCGGCCAGACTGGTAGAAACCTGTTTTCTTAGAGAACCAGAGACCACCTTTTCTGAAGGAAGAGATACTCAGATGGGTTTGCTCCATGGCCAACTCATCCTCACCATTTTAAAGATGACTCGATACCTTCCCAAATTGCTCCAGGTTGAGCAGTTGTTTTAAACCTGAGAGGAAGTTAAAGATGGATGCATTGTCAAGAACAACTATAAAGGGAACCCTGAGAGGCCCACGCTGCCCATCAGCAGACGATCACGCCCAGGTTCTACAGACTGTCTGCCCAGGGCCAACTCTGGATGCCAGGCTCCAGCCTCCCTGTTTGGCCTCCATAGACCAGTTAAAATGGCTAGTATGATTTTTCTGGTCAAGTAAGCAGACCAAGGAAATAAAGATAGAATGTACCCAGGCTGAAGAGTTGGCTCTGTTGGTAAAGTGCTTCCTGTGGAAAGCATGTGAGTGGAGTTCAATCCCCAGAATCCATTTCAAAACCCCAGGGGTAGTATCAGGGACTTGAGATCCCAGTAGGAGCCTCCCTGGGGCTGGCTGACCGGCAGCTTAGCGTACTTGTCAAGTTGCAAGCCTGTACGCATGAGTGTGCACACACACATCAATACACACACACAGACAAAGAAAGTGAATGGGGCCGTGTGGAAGGGGTTAGAGTTGGACTGGGGGACATCTGGGTGCTCCCTCCAGATGGGCTAATGGGGGGAGAGTGGGCACAAGAGCAGAATAGGAACTGATTTGATTATGAAACACCTGCCTCTACCAATCCCCAACAAGGGCCCTCCCTAACCCTTGCACTGACATCTTGAGCAGGGTAAGCCTGAACCCCAGGCAGACCACAGGAACCAGATGAAAAGGACAAGGCTGACCAGTCTGTTCACCCACAGAGGAAGGTTGGGTGTCGGAACACCCCTACCAGATACTCAAATATCCCTGTTGTGTAACTATTTCCTCTGAACCGAAACATTCTTTCAAAGCCCAGGAAGCTCCTGAAACTATCAAGATTCCCATGGCCCCTCCCAAGGCTGTATGAACATTAGCAGCTGCTGAAGAGAGGAGAATTCTGACCAGTGGAGCTCCTCTTTGTGCAGGAGACTCCAGGGATGTAGTCTTTGTGAGTTCTTACCAGGGCTTGTAGGTGCTGCAGGTACCTCTGAGTCAGCCATGCTCCTCTAAGTAGCCCCTCACCCATAGTGCTCTAAGTAACCCCATAAACTCACTGTTTAACTAAGCTAGACCAGGGTGGACTATCTTATTTGATTTGTCATAGGTGCCCTGTCTGGGACATGTCTATTCATCTCACATAGGGAACTCACAAAAGACTAAAGTAACAGTTACATCAAAGACCTACTTGATGAGCCAATGAGTCTATTGGGGTGACTTACAAAAGAGGGTATGACTCAGAGGGACAAATGAAAGCCCATGGGTGGCCACCTCATGGCTCATGAAGGCTGCATCCAGAGAGCTCACTGCATGACACACAGGCAGCTCAATAGGTCAGGGCATCTCTTCCAGGTAGCTTTGCTATTCTAAGCCTCTCCACAGTGCTTACTGCTTATATAACCTTGGGGAGGAGGGGTTCCTGGATATAGTCAGTTTCAGAGACTTCCTGATATTTCTGAGTTGACTTCTTCCTGAATCTCAAGGAGCCTCCCTTGACTTTGGACTGAATGTTTCAACTCCTAGGAACACGCTGTGTAACAATTCAGGTCTTCCCAGTAAAAGTCACACCATAAACCCCACCCAGAGAACCGAGGCAAGAACGAATGGCAAGGAACATAAAGGCTACACATGGAGGAGGTACGGAGGTGGGAGAAAAGAGTGGAGAGGGACAAGTACATTCTTGTTACCTTCAGTGTCAGCACTTACTCTTCATTTGACAAGCGAAGAGGTAGAGTTGTTGTTTAGCTGTTTAGTCCAACCACAAGCCTCAGACAAAACTCACTCGATCACCAATCTCTCTCCCTCTTTCTCTCCCTTTCTCTCTCTCTCTTTCTCACACACACACACACACACAATCTCACTGTCTTTGTTTCCTCTCCATCTCTTGATAACACAGCCTGACAGAAGCCATGTAGGAGAGAAAGGGTTCACCTGTGTTACATCTGCAGTCAGGAAACAATAAACGGTGGTGCTCCGTTCACTGCCTTCTTTTCATTCAGTCCAGGACCCAAGCCCACGACACAGGGCCAACCATGCTCTGGGTGGGTTTCCCCACCTCAGTTAACCTACTAAGAGAATCCTCCAGAGCCAGCCCAGTCCACACAATTCTTCACTGGGGCTACTTTCCCAGGTGATTCTAGATTGTGTCAAGTAGACAACTAAAACGGACAAGCACACATTCTCCCTCCCTTCAGACCTCGCTCTTCCATGCTGTCCTTGGAGTCTCTCTCTTCTCCTCTTCCACCCTAAGCTGATTTTCTTGATGTTTTTATAATGTCTGTAGTGTCTTCCTGTTAAAATAAAGTTATGTCGCTTATCGGAGAGTCCAGACGTTGTAATTTCCAATGCTCTTTATTAATCACAAACCATGTCAAATCCCAGGGAATTCTAATGCCCCGGCAGCTAGGCAGAGAGCTCAATCCAATGGCTTCCTCACCACCTGCTCTTCTCTTCGTTCTCCTCCTGCTTGCTAGCTTCTTCTTCCTTCTTCCCTGCTGTCTGTCTCCTCTCTCTTTCCTGCCCTTGCCCTAGTTCTTTTTTATTCCAAATCCTCTCTCTGTCTCCACCCAGCCTTCCAATATACAAATCAATGGAGCCTAACCTTCATCTACCTTAAGGCTAAGGAATGTCCCATTCTTGTAGAGAGCTGTTTAGCCACTCCTTTGTTTACTGGTAGGCAGTGAATTCTTTACTTGCTTCAAGGACACCTTACTAGAACATTATCCATAACTAAAATCTCCCACAACATCTTCCCACCTCCCTGCCCTTCCTTGTGACTGGTGTCTGAGCTGGGAGATACTGGTATATAGTTGCTAGTTCAGTCTCTGTAATCTAGCAAGGGTAGATGCCTAAAGATGGCACTGTCATGAATACACAGTCCAGAGATGCTTCTGAGATACTTCCAGATGTTTCTAGAACTTCCTGCCTTGTTTTTTGGCCTTTGCTTATCTGTTTTGAGATGGGATCTCATTATGTGTCGCAAGGTACCCTTGAACTCACTATGTAGTCCAAGCTATCTTGAACGCGCAGTGACCCTCCCACCTCAACTTCCTAAGTGCTCGGATTGTGAGCATGAGCCACCACATTCAGCCTTGTTGGGTTTCTCCTTTTTTTTTTTTTTTTTTTTAAGACAAAAATCTTTCTATGTAGCCCAGGCTGACATCGAACCCACAATCCTCCTGCCTCAGCTTCCTGAGGGTTACCTGTGCACTACTGTATCCAGTTATGTAACACAACTTTGAAACACTACAGTTAGTTATGTTCTAGAATTTCCTTTGCATCTCACAGGCTAAATAATACCTCCGTAGCACCAAGGAACGCAAGAAGGAAGAATGACAGATTCAAAACAAAACGTCAAAATCCTTTCTGAGTTGTATTCTAAAGGAAAACCTTTTATTTAAAAAAAAAAAAAAAGCTGGAGCGGCCAACCAGATGGTTAGGTGGGTAAAGGTGCTGGCCGCCAAGTCTGACGGCCTGAATTTGGAACCTCAGACCCACACGGTGGAAGACGAGAACTGACACCAGCAAACTGTCCTCTGACCTCTGACATACACTGTGTCATGTGTGCAACACACACGCAGGAAATAAATGATGTAGTTTTTAAAAGTGTGTGTGTGTGTGTGTGTGTGTGTGTGTGTGTGTGTGTGTGTGTGTGAATGTAATGTTAGCGTCCAGCTGCAGCTCAGGCGCAGTACCTTGCAGTGCCCCGCCCCCCGCCCCACCATGGACACTGTCAGGCACCCCACTGAGACATCCTCTGTGAGGCCCTGGACTTCCAGGTGCCATCTGGGAGGTGAGTACATCAGGGGAGGTACTGATGGCCACACATCCTGACCCCACGCGCTTCCTCACTTCCTGCCTGGGAATCAATCTGAGAGTCTGGCACAGGCTTGTGCCGTGAAACCTCCATCATCCTTGGAAAAGTATAAAAAGAGCCCCCACTTCCACTGTGTGGCTCTGACTCCTCTTTAGAGACCTCACCACGCTGTCTGTCTCTGCTGGGACCTGAACTCTCGTCAGAGTCCCGATAGCTGTCTGCCTATCCGCCCGTGGTGTTGAGTCTTTTCATTTCTCTCGAGCTTCCATTTGGAGACTTTCATCGTGTATGATGTGTGTGACGCCACGTGCATGTGTGAGTGGATGTGTGAACTTGTGCACTGGAAGCCAGAGGAGGGTAGAGTGGCCTGATCTATGACTCACTCTGCCTCATCCTTTGAGCCTGGAGCCAGGCTCTCAGTCGGCAAGCCCCAGCAGTCCTCCGGTCTCTGCCCACGTGGTCCCACAGCACGGGGATTCCAAGCACACCCCAGCCGCGCCCAGCGTTTTACACGGATGCTGGCATCTGAAGTCATGTCTTTATGTCTTTGGATAAGAGAGCTTATCCAAAAGCTCTCTCACCCACTGACCTATCTCTCTGCCCCACAAGGAAAATATTTTCTTTTTTATTCTAAAAAGAACTTTGGCCACTATCACAGGAGAGGGTATTCTCAAGCCTTCCTGATGAAGGAGCCACAGCATCCCTGAGTGACTGCCTGGACTGCAGGCGGTTTGTCTTATTTAATTAGATAATGGTTAGGTAAGTGAGATCCGAGGTGTAAGGAATGGGGTGCTAATTGCCTTTCTGACGCAGGCTCACATCCTGCTGTTTGACTTTCAGCAACATTCACACCTGACAGGAGATGACCCCCCACACCCGGACCAGAAAGGCCTGACCTTACCTTTTCTTATCCTGCCTGGCCTGCGTTTGTGAGGTGGGACTTCCCTGCAGATGAAGGACATTCAGCTGGTCCCACCTTGAACACTGCACATCCAGAAAGCCAAGGTCAGTGTCTTCACTGATCGTTGGACAGGGAGGAGGAAGATTTGTGGATCAAGGACTTTGGTTTTCCGGATGGTAGGTGATCAGCTCTTGTCTTGGGATGTGTTTAAAAGCAGCAGAGGTTTTTGCCAGTACAGGATAAGCACCAGACACTCTTGATTCGTTTTAGATCCGGCCTGAAAGTGTGGTCCTCAGTGTGATGGTATCAAGGGGAGAGTTTCACCCCCGCCTCCAAGACCTACTGGGTGTAGTGACACACCCGCGTAGTCTCAGCGCTAGGCGGATGGAGACAGGCAGGTGTCTAGGAATTCCTAGAAATCAGCCTCCTCTACTTAGTGAGTTCTAGACCAATGAGAGACACACCTCAAAAAACAAGGCAGGGCCATTGAGCTGGATAAAGGGGGCCAAGCCTGCAACCTAAGTACCATCACGGGAACCCATGTGGTAGAATAACTGACTCCCAATAGTCAGTTCAGAAGGCAGAAACTGACTCCACACTGGTACCCTGGCTATACATGCTCACCCCTATACCCACACATGCACACAAAGTTAATAAAGAAATCAATCAATCAATAAATAAAGTATATGGATTTTTCTCTTTTTTTTTAATTTAAAGAGAGGGTCTGCAGACATGGCTCAGTATGTAAGGGCGTTTCCTGTTCTCCCAGAGGCCACCAGTTAGGTTTCCAGCACCGATGTTGTATGGCTCACAACTGCCTGTAATTCCAGCTCCAGGGGATTCAACACCCTGTTCTGGTCTCCAAAGGCACAGGCGTGCATGTGGTATATATACAACACACCACAAAAATATGAAATAGAAATAAACAGGTGAAAAATACAAATGAATGTTTTGTTTTAAGGCGGAAGAACCTTTAAGAGGCGGATTTGGTCATTAGGAACACTACCCTCAGACCTTTATAAATATAACTAAGGGCTTTGTAAATATGATTCATTTCCTGGTGTAAAGACATCTGGGGGGCATGGATCCTGGAAAATTTCCAAGAGTATGTTGTTTAATTATGTGTGTGTGGGGGGGGTACGTGGTAGGAGGGGGCATGTAGACAAGTCATAGCACTGTGGAAGTCAGAGAACAACTTTCAGGAATCAGTTCTCTTCTTCCAACTTTGTGGGTTCCTGGGATGGAACTCGGGTCATCAAGCTTGTAGGCAAGTGATTGTCTCTGCTGGCCGGAGAATATACGTTTAAGGTAACTCGACAGCAGTGGACTTGCTGTGTACTGATGCGCATGAGGACAAAGAGGGATGTCAGGTGCCCTGTGCTATCACATGCCACCTCATCCCTGAGGCGGAGCCTTTCACGGAACCTAGAACTAGGCTGCTGGTCAACAAGCCCCGCTGATCCTTCTGTCTTCACCCCTGTCCCACCCTGCCCCACAGTGTTGGGGTTACAGGCTGCAGCCATTCCTAGCTTTATACATGGGTGCTGGGGAATCGAACTCAGGTCCTTGTGCTTGTGCAGCTAACACTCTTACCTACTGTGCCATCTCCCCAGCTCTGGGGGTGTTTTTAACTTTCATAATTATTCTCTAATTGTCTTCTGGGAAAGCACATGAATTCTCATCAGCCATGTAGCAAAGCGTCGCTTCTTCCTCCTGCCAGCCTTGGCAGGGAGTTTCCCTTGTTAATCTGATAAGTCAACACCAAATCTGACTGTTGTTTGTTTCCTAATTTCTCCATTAAGAATGAGGCTGGGCTACTTTCCCAAATTCCTTGGCTGCTTGTATGTATCGTACCATAAATTCCCCACTCATGTCGTTTGCCTATGTTTCTGTGGGGTTATTCTTTTCTTGGTGATTGATGTGAACTCTTTATATAAAGCAGTGAAACTGGTTCATCATGGGTGTCTGCCACAGACGGTGCAAATACATATTTCCTGGTTTCTTGTCTGTCTCTCGGAGTTTAAAATGTTTGTGTTGTTCAGACTGGAAAGAGCACTTGCTGCTCTTTCAGAAGGTCAGAGTTCAGTTCCCAGCACCCATACTCCCCAGCCCACAGCCACCTGAAACTCCAGCTCCAGGGGATCCAACGCCCTCTTCTGGCCTCTAAGGGCACCTGCATGCATAAGCACATATCCACACACAGACACGCACACACACATAAATAAAAACGAAACGCATTTTTAAAAAGAATTTAAAATTCGTAGAATTCTGATGAGACCTATTGCTTTGCTTTGGGAACTGATTCAGTGCCCAGCACTTTGGATGGACTATCCCTGTGTCCTGTGAGAGCCTGTGTTGTTTCCGTCGTTCAAAGTAGAAAGCTGAGGCTCGCTCGGTAAAGCACTCATCTTGCGAGCACGTGCACCTGAGCTCAGGTCCCCAGAACTTACATAAAAATGCCGGATAGGACAGTATCCACTTGGAATCCCAGCGCTGGGGAGGCAGGGACGGGGCATCCTTGGGACTCACACCGGCTGGCCAGCTCTTCCTAATTGGTGTGCCCCGGGCCAATGAAAGACCCTGTCTCAAAGTATGTGGATGGTACTCCGGAGGCTGACGTCTGAGATTATTGTCTATCCTTCGCACATATTCTGGCCCATGTGCACACACGCTGGAATACATACACATACATCTGTACTCACACATACCTACACACACTCACATAAACACACACAATTGTGGATTCCTAATAGAGTCACTATTTTGTGCTGAGGATCAAGTCAATGTTAAGCATGTCACATAGATTATTCTGCTCCTCATGAAAGCCCTGCTTCCAGTGTTCACAACAGAAAGTAGAGGACCTGCAAGAAGGCTCCTCGGTAAAGGCACTTGTCGCCAAACCTGACAACCTGAGTTTGATCCCGAGCTCCCCATGGCGAAAGGAGAGAACTAATCCCCGGAAGTTGTCCTTTCACACACACACACACACACACACACACACCATGGCATGTGCTCATGCACATACATGCACATAAGTGTACATGTGCACATGTGCATACATGCACAGACAATAAATTAATAAATGTAATTTTTTAAAAAAGACAACAGAGGCTCAAATAACCCACCCAGATGACAACTAAGGAAGATGCAGGTAGAGTCCTGACTTGCTTTGATTGGCTCTTCTGTCCTCCCTCTCGGTGCACACAGGGCCCTCTGAGAGCTGAGCCTGGTTGTGCCACTGGACCGTGCGCTGCATGCAAGGCCATCTGACTGCAGCTTATTAAATAAGTTCCTGGCAACAGCATCCACCTGCAGCTAGCAAGAGTCCAAAGGCGTTTAATGCAATTTGTCCAATCAGCACCAGAGAGAAGGAGGCTCTTATCTCAGTGTTACTTGGGTAGGGTAGAGATTTCCTGTTCTCCCCTGTGAATCTGGAAAGCTGAGTTTAAGCGCCTTTGAGCCTCTATTTGGTTGCAGAGTCATTAGCACTCTACGGAAGCCCTCCTGGGACGCTTCTAACCACCAGCCACAGATAACAGGGAATGATGTCAGCAACTTTACTCTCCAGATTGGAACAAAATGCCTCTCTTTCTGGCTACCCCATCCTATCACTTCTATCATATGACCATAGCCAAACCACCCTGGTAGCTCAGAGGGAGGCCTGTGCGTGAGAATTAAAGATTCAAGTCTCCGCTTTGCAACCTATCAGCTGTATGAACTCAGGTGGACAAATTACGCAACCTCTGTGACCCCTACTTTTGTCATAAGCAAAATGATATTGGCTTTGACTGTATGCAGCAGGATTGCACATATTTAGATTTCCAGCTTTTTAATAAATTCATTTTTAATTATATGCATATGTCTCTGTGTAGGGTTATATGCATGGGAGTACAGTGCTCATGGAGGCCAAAAGAGGGTGTTAGATCCCCTGAAGCTTGGCTTACAGGTGGTTATAAGCCCTATGATGTGGGTGTTAGGATCTGAAATCAGGTCTTCAGCAAGAGCAGTATGTGCTCTTAGCTGCTGAGCTGTCTCTCCAGCTTGGCACATGAATGCAAACCTTGTGTTTATTACCACTGTTGCAGGGCCTGGGGATATGGATAGGTCGGTAGAATGGTTTGCCTAGTGTGGTATTGATTGTCAATTTAACACAAGGTGAGATTTTCTGGAAGGGGAGTCTGAATGAGAAACTGCTTAGATTAGGTTGGCCTATAATTCTATTTGGGGGACTGTGTGTTTTGACTATGTTAACTGAGGTTTAACAGTTTCCTCCAAGATTGAAGCATTCCATCCTGCAGGAAAGCTCCTTAACCAGGAAAGTAAATAACTCAAAATAGCTTCAGGAAGTCCCTGAAACTGACCAGATTCATTAGATCCCCTCCATGCCAGAGTAAGCGCTAAAAGTTGAGAGTCCTTCTAAGACTAGAGGAACAGAGCTGCAAAGAAGACTCTCAGACTAGCCAAGCTGCCTGAGAGAGGCTTAGACCAACCGAGTCACCTGGGAAGGACACTCTCTCACCTGTTGAGCTGCCCGCAGGTTGTGCAGTGCTCCAGATTCCCAGCTTTGTGAGCTGTCACCAATGCTGGGTGGGCTTTGGTGATGCAGCTGTCTTTGAGTCGCTTCTGCTCCTGTAAGACACCCCTCACCCATATACCTGTAAGGAACCCCAATAAAAACCCATTGGTTCACCAAGTTGGACTTTGGAGGTATCTGGACTTTGGTGTGTTGTGGGTGTCCTATGTGGGGTTAGTGGATGTGTGTGTTGTGTCTCCCCAGGAAAAGTTTTGTCACACAACATGTAGGAAGACCCAAATCACTGTAGATGGCCCCATTCGCTGGCAGGGGTTCCTGATTGTATGAGTAGGAAGAGTGTGAGCCCTGAGCATTCGCAGGCAATCAGTAATTCACTGCTCTCTGCTCTTGACTGTGAATGTGATATAAAGCAGTTGCTTCAAATTCCTTCCTGGTGATTTTCTGTAATGATAAACTGTAACCTGAAATTTTCTCCTTTCAGTTGCTTTTATCTGGGTGTTTTAACATAGCAACAAGAACTGAAGCTGAGTCACACATGTACTTGAAACCCTGGGTTTGACCCCCAACACCAAGCAAGCATGGTGGCCGGTGCCTATAAGCCCAGCAACTGTGGATTCTGGAGTCAGGATTATCAAAGTCATCCTATTAATTTCAAGGCCAACATGGGAGATCTGCCTCAAAAATTTTTTTTGATCTCACATATACTTGAGGGGCTGGGAGTATGGCTCAGTGGTAGAGCACCTGCCTAGAATCCCCCAGTGAGGGGCTAGGGTGTGGCTCAGGGGTAGAGCACCTGCCTAGAATCCCCCAGTGAGGGGCTGGGGTGTGGCTCAGTAGTAGAGCACCTGCCTAGAATTCCCAGTGAAGGACTGGGGGTGTGGATCAACAGCAGAACATTTGCCTAGCATGTGTTAGGCCTTGGGTTCAATCCCTAGTACCAGAAATAACCCCTCCCCCCAAAAAATATAAGCTGCTGTATTGCTTGAAGCAGGACCATGATCCCACCCTCATTCATGTCACTAAAACACAGGTACCTCTCACCTCAAAGGAGCCACTTGGAGCTAGGGTTGCTTTTCATAATCTAATCTGGTGTTGATAGGAGGCAACTGGGCCTTGAGTTTCAGCTATGAATAATGCTGTCCAGAAAGAACAACTGACATTTGTAACACATACAGTGTCCATTTGTGCCTGCCAATATATGCAGGATTTATTGTCTCCCTTGGAAGAGGCTGGGGAGGCAGCAGCTATCCGCCATTATGTCAGAGACAGTAAGAAAGCAGACATGTTAGCTTCTGAACAAGGGTGGGATATTCATGGCTCATTGGGCCCAGGTGAATTAGCTCCTATTTCTCCCACAAGCTGCACTTCGACTCTGTAGGTTTGGATTCTGCTCAGTGTCCTGGCGCTAGTTCATAACAGCCCTAATATGAGCCCCCATCCCCCACCATTGTCCCAGTAAAGTGAACCAGGCCCAGAGAGACTGCCATCTTGCCATTGTAAAATGTGTGTGTGTGTGTGTGTGTCTCTATGTGTGTGTGTGTGTGTGTGTCTGTATCTGTGTTGTGTATATATGTGCATGTGTCTGCTAGTACGCTCACCTTTGTGTATTCGTGAGGCTAGAGGTCAAAGTCAGGTGTCTTCCTAAATCATTCACCATCTTGTGTTTTGAGACAGAGTCTCTCATTGAACCTGGAGCTCACCGTTTTGGCTGGGCTTACTAGCCAGTGAGCTCCAGTCATCCACCTGTCTCTACCTCCCCAGGCACAAAAGGCACAGGTCCGCACCTGGACACCCAGCTTTTTAATGTGCCTACTAGGGATCCAAACTAGAGATCCTCATGTTTGCAAAGCAAGCACTGTACCCTCCAAGCCACCTCTCCAGATCCCCTTTTGTAAATTTTATGAGCAGATTTCAGGCAATTCTGCCTTTTAGCGGGGCTGGTGGATGAGGCCTTCTGTCTCAATCAGATATTTTAGTTAATGGAGCATTCAGCCATACCTTACACGGATCTCCTGTGCTCCAAGAAAGAAAAAAATGAGCTATACTGGCACTAAAACACTGGTGCCCATAATTTAATCTGATTGTGATAAACAAAAAGGCTCCCTAGGAATTTTTATGCTGGAGGGTCATAATTGTGGGTATCAGTTCCTATTTGCGCCACAGATTTGCAGATCGGCTGGCTGATGGAAATTTCTGGTAGAGAAAATGCTGCATTAGCCATCTCTTGTGATCTATGCTTTTGCTGCCTTGAGAAGCAGAGCACACAGATGGAAACAGAACCTCGGGCTGCAGAGATATCTGTCTTAATGAAGTCACACACCACCCTATTTGCTCACCTTTATGTCCCCCCTGAAGCTTGCCTCTGTGTTCCCAACATTCTGCCAGTGGTCACAGTACTACCAAATGCTTTTACACGCAGCTTAGATGAGATCTTTTGTGTGAGAATGTGTATGTGTGTACTCATACACATTTGTGTGTGTGTGTGTGAGAGAGAGAGACAGAGACAGAGACAGACAGAGACGACAGACAGACAGACAGAACATACCACTATGCGCATGTAAAGATAAGAGGACAACCACAGGTATTGGTTTTTGCCTTTCGTGTTGTTTGAGACAAGGTCTCTGTTTTGTTTGCCTCTGTGTACACAAGGCTAGCTAGCCCATGAACTTCTGGGGTTCTGCACATCTTTGCCTCCCACCTCACTGTAGCAGCTCTGGGGGTATAGATGCATATTACCACACAAGACCTTACAGAGGTTCTGGGGATTTGAACTCAGGACCTCACACTTATGTGGCAAGTTCTTTAGTCATCCTCCCCAGCCCCTCGAGCAAGATCTTTAGCTACACATATCCCCTCCAGGAAGCCAAGAGGTGCTTGAGAATCAACAGCTAGCTACCCAGATCAGGCTGTTCTTGCCAACTCTGTTAAGTCACTTTTCATTGGTGTGGCAAAATCCACAAGCCAGCCTAAAAGAGGGAAGACTTATATGGCCTAATAGTTTCAGAGGTTTCAGTCCATGGTGGGCTCTTCCCATTGTTTCTGGGCTCAACATGTAGAGCACAGGCAGAGCAAAGCTGCTTACTTTGTGGCAGCCAGGAAGTAGAGTGTGTGTAAGAGAAGGGGACGAGAGAAGATATTACCTTTCAGTCCTAGAAGATGGCTCAGTTAGTAAAGTGCTTGCCACACAAGCTTGAGGATCTGAGTTCAAGTACCCAGTAGCCACACAAAAACCTAGCACATCTATTACCCCAGGGCCAAGGGAGCAGAGGCAGACAGAGCCCTTGAGCTTGCTGGCCAGCCAGATAAGCTGAGGTCCAGTGAGAAACCCTGCCTCAGAGAGTAAGGTGAGGAGTGTCGTGTGAGACAATCCCTGGGGAGACATGACATACATGCGCATGTCTAACTCATCCTACATAAGGAACCAATGACAGATCAAAGTATGTTTGAACACACCAAAGTCCAACTTGGTGAACAGAAGTTTATTGGGAACACTTACAGGCGTATGGGTGAGGGGTTACTTACAGGAGCAGGGACCATTCAAAAACAACTGTATAATTTAAAAGCCCTGCTCAGATGAGGGCTCACAAAGACTACAACCCTGGAGAAGCTCTTTTCATGACTTGCAGACAGGTCAACAAGCAAAAGACCCTCTTCTCCTCAAAAGTCCTTACTACTTATATAGAGAGGCTGAGGCCTCAGGGACTTCCTGAGACTTGTGAGTTGCTTACTTTCTGAGTCATAAGGAACCTCTTTCTAGAACTTTCTGAGTCTTCAGGAACTTCCCTCCAGGATGGAATGTTTCAATTCCAAGGAAACTGCTACTTAACAGAGTGACTGTGAAAGACAACACCAACTCTCTAACTCCGCACATATGTGTGCACACATACATGTGAACCTGTGTACCTCCCACTCCCCACAACGCTCAAGACATACCTTTCAAAGGCAGCACCTCCAAATCCTCCAACTAGGCCCCACCTCCGTAACCTCTTGAGCTATGAATACTCCATCAGTGGATTTATCCACTCATTTATCCTCTCATCAGCGCCACCAACTGGCAACCAAGTCTTTAACACTCAGACCCTTCCGGGTCGAGGGCACTGTTTATGTTCAAACTGTGTCTTCTATGGACCAGCTAATACAAGTTCACCCTCATCATTAGACCACTGGGCTGACGCTTCAGACAAATACAGCCAATTTTCAAGTAAGCCCAAATTCATCTCACTGAGAAAGGAACATGATACAGCTCCAGACAACTTTAATATCAAGCAGACACAGTAAATTTTATTTTGATTATTCCTTGTAGACTGATGTTCTCATTACATACCACACTGGCATAGGATAAAAAAAAAAAAAGACAAGTGGAAGACTGTTCCGTTTTCCATACAGGGGATCTCATAAAATGTATTAAGGATGTGATCATTGTACTTACACGTTTTATAGTTATGTCTTCTCAACAGCCAAAAGCACTTTCATTTAATATTAATAAAACAGATGTTTGGTGGGAAAACACGGAGCTTTTATGTTTGTGAATGGCAGTACCTTCCTCTGAGACATTCTATAAGTGCTCACTATCTCCTCGACCCAGAGGGGCAGTCTGTGACAGACACCCAGGAAGATTGTTGTAGCCCTGGTCTCTTTCACATTTTCTCACAGCCCTAAGGATGGAAAAATAAAAAGAGTAGAAATCCAATCTTTGATGGACTAAAAAGTTCTGGTCTGCTATAGTGCACAGGAGGAGGACCACAGATGATGACTATGTACTGTTTGATCGAGGCTGTGGCTCAGCAGTGCTTGCCTAGAATCCCCTCGGTGAGGGGTTGGGGTGTAGCTCAGTGGTAGAGCACCTACCTAGAATCCCCCCAGTGAGGGGCTGGGGTGTGGGTCAGTGGTAGAGCACCTGCCTAGAATCCCCCAGCGAGGGGCTGGGTGTGGCTCAGTGGTGGAGCACCTGCCTAGAATCCCCCAGTGAGGGGCTGGAGTGTGGCTCAGGGTAGAGCACCTGCCTAGAATCCCCCAGTGAGGGGCTGGGGTGTGGCTCAGTAGTAGAGGACTTGCCTGCAATTCCCCAGTGAGGGGCTGGGGGATAGCTCAACAGTAGAGCATTTACCTAGTATATACAAAGCCCTGGATTCTACTCTTAGCACTATAAGAAACAAAATAAGTAAAATTAAAGAATATGTATGTACTATATATCTCCAAAGCTATAAAAAGCCTTGTGGATGATTAAAAGGGTAGATGTATTTACCATGATTTAAGGATGTGCCCACATGCAAACAAACAAACACACACACACACACACACACACACACACACATACCACATTCACATACTTATGTTAATTAATTAAGCTTAATTTAAATTTTTATGAAAGAGCTGCTAGTCATGCCTGTAATCTCAGCATTATGAGATAGGAGCAAAAGGATCAAAATTTGAGTTTGTGTTCTCTCTTTCTCTCTTTCTCTTTCTTGCTTTAGAGACAGAATCTCACTATGTACTGCAGGCTAGCATGGAACAGGAGATCCCACGTGCTGAGATTATAGGCAAGCACCATCACACCCAGCTGAATTATATACTTTTTAAAGATCAAAATGATATTTCTTTGAAAGAGTGGATCTTTTAAAAATAAAAATAACTCAATAATGAAATAAAAGAAATCTCATCCTAATTACTTAATATCCTAAAGGTAAGAGGTATGGGGGAAAATACATTGCTCTGTTATTAGTCCCTCCATTAGAACCAAGTTTAATTTTTGAGATGAAATAGAAATAACTGTTATGGAAGTTTATTTTTAGTTATGTATAAAATGATTGTTTTGTGCACTGTTGATAAAAGGGCTGCCTAGGCCTTGGCATTTTGTATTGTCTGCAGGTGTTGGATTTGTGTGGGGGATGTTTGATTGCTCAGGATCTGCACGTGCTATCAATAGAACACCTGAGGAGTTCTGTATCCATAAAAACACCTGAGCTCAGACGCTCAGGGTTCCACTGTCAAGTATGCCACCTGTCAGGATGGTGGTTCCCTCTGTCGAAATCTGGAAAATCTAGAAGGGTTTGCAGCTGTGATTATGTCTCCTGGTTTTCCTTGTTGAGCTACCCAGCAACATACTACAATAAATAGCCTTGGAGCATAGACCTTTACCTCAAAAATAATCCACAGTTGTGCTGGAGAGAAGGCTCAGTGGTTAAATGCACTGGCTGCTCTTCCAGAGGAACCAGGTTCAATTCCTAGCACCTATATGGCAGCTCACAAATTCCAGGACATCTTCACACCATTGCACATAAAATAAGATTTTAAAATAAATAAATAAGAAGTAAACCATAGTCACATTTGTAGGATTGTGGGTAGGTCATATCTGCTACAATAAGACATGTAGTGAATATCTTTTTAAAAACTGTGTGGATGCATGTGTAAGCTTATGCATGTGCATGCAATGCCTGTGGAGGCCAGAAGAGGGTGTTGGATCACCTGTTGTTAGAGTTACAGATGATTGTGAGCTGCCCACATGGGTTCTAGGCACTGAACTTGGGTCTAGTGCATGCTCTTAGCCAGAGCTATCTCTCCATCTCCATCTACTTTTCAAAACAAATTCTATTGACTATTGGGCAGCATTCCAATTCAATCATCAACCTGGGTGCTTTCTCTCTTGTCATCACACATACAAAAAAAAAAGGTTGTTTTGTTTTTGTTGGTATTGTTATTGTTTCAAGCATCTAGTTGATAAAAAATCACCTTGGCAATTCTTTGCTCAGTGTTGTATGATTCTTTTCCTGGGGAGATGCAACACAAATGTCTATTTGTCCCAGACAAAGAACCCACAACAGAGCAAAGTAACAATACACCAAAGTTCAATTTGGTGAACCAACAAGTTTATTGGGGTGACTGACAAGAGAAGAGATGATTCAAAGGGAGCTGCATCACTGTAGCCCACTTTAGATGAGTGATAGCTCATGAAAGGCTTCTTGATAGGTCAAAGAGTATCCCTCACAGACATCTCAGCTTCTCTGAGTCTCCACAGCAGTCCTTGCTGTGGGAAAGTTTCACAAACTGGGGCCAAGTGCATCTGGTCAGTTTCAGAGACTTCCTGAGGCTTCTGAGTTGATCACTTCCTGTCTTGAGGAGCCTCCCTTTAGAACTTCTTGTGTGTTAACTAGCCTCCTTTAGGACATGCTTGACCTTGGCAAACTTCAGAAGAAAGTGTCCCATGACAAACAGAAGACTCTTGCCACGTGTAGATGTTTGCTGTATAATACTCCAGAAGACTCAACACTTGGCACATCCCAGACACTCTCTTCAAGTAAAAAGGAAAACTCGATGCAGGTGACACTGACACTGAACTATTGCTGACTTCCTAACCTTCTGAGCACAGCAAGGTCTTACGGAGAAGGCCACCCAATACAAGTGAGGACAGGATGAGAGAGTGGAGCAGTTGGGTTGATTTCCTGGCAGACAACAAATAAACACAGGGTAGCATGGGAAATGACAGAGGGTTAATGGAGTAGGTGCAATTTGCGGAACAAGTGTTTGCACTGCTGATTAAAAGGAGGTCCCAGGGGGTCACTGTTTTTACCTCAAGCCAGAAAACTTCCTCAAGACTTGGAAGCCCCTCCCCCGCCTCCCCGTACCAAGGTATGTGTAGGTTTTTTGTTGGTTTTGGTTTGTTTTGTTTTTAATTTATTGTGCGTGTGCACATGCACATGCACGTGCACAGTACACCTGGGAAAGGCAGAAGACCACTTCCAGGAGTCAGTTCTCTCCCTCCACCATGTGGGTGCTGGAGTTCAAACCCAGGTCATCAGGTTTGACAGCAGACACTTTACCAGGTGAGCTATCTCAAGGGCCTATAGATTTTTAATTACGTTATCTATTTGTTCATTTGGTATAGAGAATGCACACACACCAAGGTGTCTGTGTGGACATCTGGGGACAACGTGCAGGAGTCAGTTCCCTCCTTCCACCATGTGGGTCTTGAAGATCAAACTCAGATCCTTAGGTTGGCGGCAGTTGTCTCTTCTCCGCTCAGCCATCCCCCGAGGCCCCAGGTGGCAGTTTTGATGGATGGATTGCCTTGTTGGCAAGAAGCCGCTGCTGAAAGCTTATTTTTGCAAGGGTCTGACCCCATTCAAACGTGTCATTCTGCACAAGGGTTTCCAATCCACAGGGACTCAGAAGCCTCCAATTACCCTGGTAACCTGGCCTTCAGTGGACAAATGACTGGGGAATCTTTCATTTGACACAGAGCAGGGGACCGGATGTGAGATGGGTGTTTCCGAAACACTCTTAATGAATGAAGGCATGAACAAATGAACCAGCGCAAGGACACCACCGCTTTCTTGAGGGATGATAAATCCATTCTCCAAGCAAGCCACGTGCACAGTCAAGACTGCCTGGAAGGACTGGGGAGACAGCCCAGTGGTTCAAACGCTTGCCACCCAGCACAGACACTGGAGTTTGGATCCCCAGAACTGTGTAAATGTGGTGGCCTGCCCGGGATCTCAGCTCTAGTTTTGATTGTGAGACTCAACCTTGAAGAACAAAGTAGAAGGGGGACCAGCGATGGTTCCTAACACCACCCTTGGGCTTCCACAAGCACAAGCTCACACATGCATTCACGTGCCCGTACATACACATAAGTGCCCACACATATGCAAATATACATAGACACATGCATGCTACACACATATGTGAAAATGGAAAAAGAAGATAGTTGCCTTTGAGCAAACATTTAGATGGGCGAGAGAAAAGGAAGACACACTGCTTGAGGAGGTATTTCCTGTGGTCACATTCCCAGGCCCAGTCACAGACTTTGGACTGTCACTTAAAAGTACGTGTGTGTGTGTGTGTGTGTGTGTGTGTGTGTGTGTGTTACACCCAGATCACAAGGTCCCCAAAGACACCAGGAGTCTGAAATCGTATGCAAAAAGCAAGGGGACTTTTATTCTGCAGAGCAAACCAACATGCTGGGGTCAAGCACCATGAAAAATGGCCGATCCTGGACAAAGGCTTACTGGCCTTTTTATAGGTTGTACAGAGAATTTCAGCATGGGTGAGGTAATAGGGAACATAATTGGTGGTCAGTGAGACAGTCACATGGGTCGATTTAAGATTGGCTAATTTTAAGATAAGACACTCATGTACCTCCTGGCATGTGGGGGTACCAGGCACAGATGGCCGGCCTTGAGATAAGGCCTTCCTGCATTCCTGTGGCTACAGTGTGGTTGCCCTCATCTCTGCGTGGTTGCCCTTCAGGTAGGGGGCTTTTGTGGCTTTCTTTTAGAATTTACTTAGCTTCAGGGTCAGGCCCAGGGCAGGAGCTTGAGCGCATACACTGTGGACCTGGACCAGGCCTGAGACAAGGGACCTTGCACGTATGCTCAAAGAGAAATGGAGTTTGGGCCTTTCATGTGTGTAGGGGAGACAGAGACAGTGGAGAGACAGAGAGAAGAGAGAGTGCAAGAGAATTCGAGAGCACTTGCAAGTATTTGCCCAGGGTGTGTGGAGGTCAGAGGACACCTCAGGCACCCTTCCACAGGTGCAGGTGCCTTACATCTTTTGTTTGAGTCAGTAGCTCTCACTGGCCTGAAACTTCACCGAGCAGGCTGGACGGGTCATCCGTCAAGCTCCCGGGATCTGCCTTCTCTCCCTCCCTGAGATTACAAGTAGATGCCACCACAAGCAGCTTTTTATACACATTCTGGGGCTGTGAGCTTAGATTCTCATACTCAAGGCTACTGAGCCACCTCCCCAGCTCCAGAGGGGCTGCTTTTCAGTTACCATGCGCAGCTAGAACAAAATGCAGCCGACTGGAGGCTCAAGCCTCAGAATGTACTTCTCACAGGTGTAGGGGCTGGAAGTTTAAAGTCAGGGTGTTAATTCCCAGGCTTGATGGTACCTGCCTATAACCTCAGCACTTGAGAGGCTAAAGCAGGAGGATCCTGAGTTCAATACCAGTCTCCATTACACACCAAGTTCAAGGTCAGCCTGGGCTACAGAGTGAGACCATGTCGTCAAAAACCAAAAATAATAACAACCATATAAATAAATGAATAAATACAGTAGGTAGTTCATGCTTCTAATCCCAGGGGTTGGCTTGCGGGGTCAGGATGATCACGAGTTCAAGGCTATCTTCAACTACATAGCAAGTTCAAGGTCCGGTCTCAAAATCAATAAAAGTAAAAACAATAGCAAGAATTTTTTTAAAAAGACCAAAGTGTCAGCATGGATGGATGGTTCTGGAGAAGGCCCTCCTGGCTTATAGACAGCCTCTCTCCCTCCCTCCTTCTCCCTCCCCCTATGCCTCCCTCCCTCTGTCTCTCCTGTCCTCACTCCCTCTATCCTCCCCTTATGCTAAAACTGTTACTGCGTTTGTTACTCAGTATGTACACGCGGGCACGCATGCATTTACATGTGCCATGGTGCATGTGTGGAGGTCAGAGAACTCGTAAGAGTCAGTCCTCCCCTCGCACCACGTAGGGCTCCTGGCCCTGAACTCCGGTTGCCAGTCTTGGTGTCAAGCCAGCCCAAGCCTGCTGTCATTGACAAGGCTCCACCCCCATTACTTAATCATCTCCCAAAGGCTCCACCTCCTAGGGCCTTCTAGTGGGGAATGAAGGCGTCTACAGAAGAATCTGTGGAGAGTGTGAACACCCAGCCCCCAGCAGGGCAGCCCTGTTTCCTCGGCTTGCTCTCTGGCAGATGGTGTAAAGGGTTGGCTCACATTCGTGGCCTGGCTCTACAAAGAAATCAGTCTAAATACAGAAGCCACCTTAGCCAGCCAGAGACAAAAGCACCCTCTCACCTCAAGCCCAGGGCTCTCAAGGTTTGACTCAGTATTCCCTCATCTGCTTTGCCCGCCCTCTTATTTGTATGCTATGGTTTGATAATTAAGTCCTGGACATTTCCATGACTGCATGAGCAGACTGCAAGGTTTGAATCCGACAGCTGTAAGCCTCCTTCACTCCAGGAATCAATCGCCATTCCAGGCCCAGGGCACTGGGCACCAGTACACCCTGCCTGTGGAGCCTGCCAAGAGCCTCCCGCCTTCCAAAGTGGAGAGTGAACAGTATCGTGGGAAGTCCAGAGTGTTTCAAGGGGCAGGGAGGATGCTTGCTTTCCAAAGGTAAAGATGGATTCCATATGAATAATGGAATGGTCTTCAATAATCCATTGGTTTATATTAAAAATTGCAAAACTTGTATGAAGTCGTGAAAAACTAGTTATGATGTTTTGGAGGAAATGGAAATAGTTCCGAGGGAGCCCCCACCAGGCCGCACTGCCTCGACCACGTGTGCCCCTGATTCTGCAGTCAATGCACCCAGACCCCACCCTGACCCTATTTTCTTCTCCCAACCATCGCCCCACTTCTTTGCCTCCAACTCCTCTTCTACCTCCTGTTAGCCCAGATTTAAGCAGTGTATGCCTGAAACCATGGGTAGTCCCAAGGCATACATGCACTGATTTTTCTACACACACATACACACACACACACACACACACACACACACACACACACAAATATATATGATAAAGCTTAATATATTAGTTAGGCACAGCAAAAGATTAACAACAATAAGAAAATACATTATACCAATATACCTTAGTGGAAGTTGTGTGAATGAATATCATCTCTCTCTTAAACTATCATATCATACTAACCATTCTAGCGATGCTGAGCATGACATAATCAATGCCTGGAATGAGGTGAGATGAATAATGCAAGTAGACACTGCAGTTTGAGAGATATGAGTTGTTGATTTGTGGACTCTCCCATGTGATGCTTCTAGGCTACACACCCCTCCACCTCTCCCATCGATCTCTGACCTCCTCCTGGTGGTTTCCTGAGATCCTCTCCTGTCGTCTCTCTCTCTCTCTACTTCCTGATGTGGTCATGGTCACAAGTCAAAGTTATTCTTTTTCTCAGTCTGTGCAGATGCTGCTTCATCACCATCTTATTCAAGGGTCTCAGTGAATTCAAATCAGGACTCCTGGGCCTCCAGGAGAACTCAGCTCAGCTCTGAGAACAGCTACACCAGAGCGGTGGTTGCTGTGCCCTCTCCCCCCAACACTTCTAACCCTCCAGGAATATTCGTGTCTCACCACTCCATGGCTAACATCTTAATCCAAATCACCCTCACCTCTCCTTTGCGAGTCTCTCTATCTCTCCATATCTACACACGAGCCAGGATAATCCTGGGGAAACACTTGTCAGTTCAAGCTGAATCTGTAACAACGAGTTTTATCAGATTAACAAGAGTCTAGAGCAGCGGTTTTCAACCTATGGGTCGTGACCCCGTTGGGGGCTAAACAACCCTCTCACAGGAGGCACCTAAGACTCCCTGCATATTATTTACATTACGATACATAACAGTAGCAAAGTTACAGTTATGAAGTAGTAATGAAAATCATTTTATAATTGGGGGTCCCCACAACATGAGGAGCTGTATTAAAGGGTCGCAGCCTTAGGAAGGTTGAGAACCACTGGTCTACAGTAGCCACTCTTCAACTAGTCACTCGGTAACTGTTAGATTTACCTGTGTCCAGTGTAGTCGGGTACGGTTTGAATGTGAAATGTCCCCACAGGCTCGTGAGTTTAAACACTTGGTCCTCAGCTGGTGGCGCTGTTTCGAGAGGCTGTGAAATCTTTAAAACAGGGGAAGCGGTGGGTTACTGGGGGACACAAAGAGAGTAACTAATATCTGTCCATATCAGTCAGAGAAAATCCCAAAGCTCCTGCTAGTCTGGGTCCTGATTACCTTGTAGAGCTTTCTTCTTTTAGCTCCCTCCAGCATGCTCCCACTACAGGGCCGCACACTGATCTTCCCCTCCTACCACAGTGGATCCCTCCCTCATCCCTTCCAAGCCTCGGTTCCAATGGTATTCGCCATGAAGATCTCCCACCATTCTTTGAAAACTGCAGATCGCTGCAGGGAATGTAGCTCAGCAGTAAAGCACTGGCTTCCCGTGTGCAAGGCCCTGGGTTCCGCCCCACATACTAGTAAAAATACAACACAACTTTAAAATTGTTTCTCTCATTTTTTGAGACAATATAATGACATCATATGTCCCCTTCCCTTTTTTCCCTTCCCTTCCAGGTACCCCTCCTTGATCTCTTTCAAATTCATGGACTCTTTTTCCATTATTTATTGTTGCACATCACACACATCACACGCACACACATGTATTCCTAAATACAGAAATACAACAAGCTCAGTGTGCATGAGGTAACTTGTTTGCATATTTTCAGGGCTAATCCTTTGGTACTGGATACCAATCAGCATGTCCTTCCCTGGGGAAGACTACGTCCCCTGCCCTCAGCATTCCTAGGTTACCTGCAGTTCTTTGTGTAGGGCTGAGGCCTCGCAGGAATAAATACAATTTTTATTGGGAATAAATTTTTTTTTTAATTTAAGAAGAGGAGAAAATAAAGTCAGGCACAGTGGCGCATACTCTAATCCCAATATTTGGAGACTGAGGCAGGAGAATCATGAATATACCAGGCCCGGGCCGCAGTGGTAGACATTGTCTCAGACAAATAATCAGAAGCTAAATACACAAAGATGAAGAAAGGCCTACCAATGGATGCCCGGGTGGCTTCCTGTGAAACAGGAGACACACTTGTTCATGAGGTACGTAAATATTTCCAACTCCATGTCTCTCTGTGACTCAGCCTCAAACGAAGTTTCAGATATGTTTAACATATCTGAAGCAGATACTACTGAAACGAAGCTCAAAAACAACATGCCCGGTGTCGTGGGGTATGCAGACGCCGGCAACAGAACCAGAACCATCCAGATCCTGCCCTCCCTCCCATTGTGAGAGCCCCAGGGTGCGCTGCTGTTCTGCTCATGAATGGTAAACTTTGCATGAGTGCTCGGTGGTGTCTATCTTAACAGGGAAATTTATCTCTTCTATTATTAGAGATATTGGCAGTCTTTATACATTTTATTTTCTTACCTTTTGCTGCTGTGTGGACCGAAAGGCTGAGGGGGGAGGGGTAACAGTCTGTGGTACACCACCTGTCCCCATCCTCACTGAACCCTCAGGAACTCCTGTGGTGAGCAAGGAGATTCCAAGCCCAGTTAAGCCATGTCCCTACCCCAGAGACTCTTGGTGGGCATTCTTCCTTCCTTCTTTTCTTTCTTTCCTTCTTACTTTCTTCCTTCCTTCGTTTCTTTCTCTCTGTGTGTGTGTGTGTGTGTGTATGTGTGTTATGTATGAAGTATGTGCACACGATGTGTGTGCCTGTATCTTGTGAGGGATGCCAGCATGGAAGCATGCATGCAGGAGTCAGAGGACAACCTCAGGTACCAGTCATCGCCTTCTCCTTTGTTTGAGGCAGGGTCTTTCTGTTCTTTGCCTCTGTGTTTTCACACACTGAGCCAGCTGACCCATGAGCTTCTGGAGAGTCTCCTGAGTCTACTCCCACCTCAGCAGAGGAGCATTGGGTTTATAGAAGCATGCTACTTGCCCCTGGCTTTATGTGGGTTCTGAGATTTGAACTCAGGTCCTCACATTTGCATAATGAGAGCTCAACCTGCTGAGTCGTCTCCCCAGCCACTGTTTCTCTGGTTTTTGTTTGTTTGTTTGTTGTTGTTTTAAATAGAGTCTCTCAATGGTGGCTTAAATCATCCATGAACTGAGATCCTCCTGCTTCAGCCTCCTGAGCACTGGAATTACAAGTGAATGCTACCACACCTGCTTCTCTGCCCCAGATACTTCTCATGTCTTTGTTTCTTCTCTGCTTCATTCTTCTCTCCTTCAGAATGATAATGAACTTCTACAAGTTACTTAGTTATCTATTGTAGCACTAGGACTAAACTTGGGGCCTAAACATGCCGAACAAGTACTCTACCTCTAAGCCATTCCCCTATCCCTTCACTGGTAGATATTGGGCAGGTGCTCTACCACTGAGCCACACCCCAGCCCCTCACTGGGGGATCCTAGGCAGGTACTCTATGACCAAGTTACATCCCCCGCTCTGTTTCCACTTTCTTGAGACAGGATCCCACTAAGCTGCCCAAGCTGACCTTGAACTTGTGGTCCTCCTCCCTCAGAACCTGAGTAGTTAATATTACAGGCCCGAGCCACTAGGCTTGGCTTCCTTACATTCTTTTTAAATGTCAGGAATTTTACTGTCAGGAGTCCCACAAGGGTCAAACACACTAACCCAGTACTGGCTTAGTTACATTCTAGAAGGCTGAAAAGATCCTCTGGCTATGTTGTCTAGCATGGTGGCTACCAGTCCTCTTTGCTGACTGAGTGCTTGAAACGTGGCCAATGTGACTGAGAACCGGATTGCAAATTTTACTTAACATGAACCAGCCACACGCGGTCCACAGCTGCCAGATGGATGCGCATCACGGACTCTGCGCTCTCTGTCCTTTCTGTGCACTGCGCATAAACAATAAGCAGCGACCCCCAAACGAACGTTGTGGGATGTGGGCGGGTCACTGGAGAGGGGTGGAGGAGGCTCTGGATGGAAGGGAGAGGCCTGCCGGCAGCTGCTGACTTTGTAGGTGAGGCTAGCTGGCAACAGGGAGTCAGTCTTCAAACGGCGTCGACATGGTTTTGAAGCGTCGGGAGGGGCTCCCGACTTCGCCCTCTTGCACTCGGGGAGATCTTGTGTGTGTGTGACCACAACGGCTGTGAGTTCGTGTGTGAGGGAGCTATGTTACATCTAGGGGCCGGTATTTCATAGCACTGCTCCCCGTCCTCTAGCTCTTGACATTTTTCCCACAGCGGATGGCTGCCGAGAGACAGAGGGCCAGCCGCTGGTAAGTTTTCTGTGCTCTGGTGGGCGTTCCCACAGACGTGTGCACAGAGACAGCACTAATTGGACTTAGTCGTGATGGCTGTTCTTGGATGTCAACTTGACTACATCCAGAATTAGCTAAGACCCCAAAATGGAGAGCACACCTGTGAGGGACGACCGCTCATTTTAAAGGGGAAAGATCCACTTCTACTCTGGAGCTTTGAAGTAGGATGATATATCTTCAATCCATATGTTTAATCCAGATCTAATCTGGGCCACGCCCTTCTGCTGGAAGCCTATAGAACAGTGGTTCTCAACCTTCCCGACGCTGCGACCCTTTAACAGAGTCCTTAATGCTGCGGTGACCCCCCAACCCTAAAATTATTTCTGTTGCTACTTCATAACTGTAATTTGCTACTGTTTCTATTTGTGATATAAATACCTGGTGTGCAGATGGTCTTAGGCGACCCTGTGAAAGGTCGCTCAGAACCCACAGGTTGAGAACCTCTGCTATATAAGGATGTGGAAGAAGGAAGCTTCTCTCTCTGCCTGCTTCCCCTCAGTCTCACTGTCAAATCCGTCCCTTCACTGGCATTAGAGCCTACTTCTCCGTGATTCCAGCATATTCTGAAGACCAGCTGAGACATCCAGGCTCCTGGACTGAATAACTACTGGATTCCTGGACTTTCCACTCATAGCAGCCATTGTGGGATTAGCTGGACCACAGCCAGTAAGTCATTCTAATAAATTCCTTTTCTATATCTCTAGAGAGACTTACTTTATAAATTCTGTTGCTCTAGAGAACCCTGACTAATACATTAGTACATTATACTTTTATAAAAGCTATGAAGTTAAGAGTGAAATGGAGGATTTGGTGGGGGAAGAGAAAGCTAGACGGAGGGAGTGGAAATGGATGTGACGAAGATATGTTGTGTACACGTATGAAATTCTCAAAGAATTTAAAATGATATTTTTAAAAAGTCAGCCCTAGAGCTGGAGAGACGACTTAGTGAATAAAGTGCTTGCTGCACACACATGAGGACTGAGTTCAAATCCCCAGAACCACGTGAAAAGCTTGGTATGGCTGTGTGCATCTGTAACCCCAATGCTGCCCCATAGACAGCAGCCCCACTGGCCAGCCCGGCTGAATCGTTATGTTCTAGGTCCAATGAGAGACCCTGTCTCAAAAGGACAAAAACAGAGGGATAGGGACATGGCTCTGTGGGCAAAGCACCTGTTGTTCAGGCGTGAGGACCTGCATTTGGACCCCAGCACTAACATTGCTTACAGTAGTGGTACATGCCTGCAATCCCAGCATTCCTACAGTGAGCTAGGAGGCAGAGACAAGAAACCATGGGAAGATCACAGGCCCGCTAGCATGGTATATACAGCAGAGAACAAGATTCCTTGTCTCAAACAAGGTGGAAAGCCAGAGCCAACACCCAAAGTTGGCCTCTCTCCTCCATGGGTGCTCCTGCTCTCATAAACAGGAACACACACAAATAAGCATTGCACTGTCGGAAGTATGGAATGAAGGAGCCAACAAAGCGCACAAGCAAGCTGTGTGTCACCTGCAGAGGGTGCGTAGCCTTGCGAGGAGGAGCAAGCACACCAAGCCAACAGTCCGTTGCTCCTTCGTTCCTAGTGCAAGAGGAGCCTGATCCTCGTGCTCACTGGCTGAGACCTAAAGTGCTCAGTCTAGGTCTCAGGAGCGATGCAGAGGGAGGGTAGGAATTCTGGGGAGAAGGGAGGTTGGAACGTCTCTAATTGTTTTTCTCTGTGAGATTGACATCGGGAGCCTTAATCTTAGGCACAATCTAAACAGTTATTTCTCTGAATAGAGACCACCTAGTTTGAAAGAAATGCATAGCACACAAACATGATACACAAACACACACACATTCCTGAAGTCATCCCTGAAGAGTGAGCCAAGATAAAACAGGGCCCAGATGCATTAAAACTTGGGGCTCCCAACCCCAGTATGCAGCCTCTTTTATGTCATGTGGGAACACGCTCTCCTTGGTCCAGCACCAATCCAGAAACCAGATTGGAATTTGCATACAGAGCAGAGCTGCTCAAAGGAGGGCAGCCAAGGGCTATATCAATAATATATGAGCAGCAGCAGCCTGCTCAGTAAGCCTTCTCGTCCTTCGAAGCACACACACTGTTCAGAGTCCCAGGACCCAGAGAAACAGGCAATCCTGCCTCCCTCAACAAGGCCTGATAGCGCCCTTCCAGGGGTAGTCTGAAATGACTTCCTCTGTCTTCCCCATTGGCTCTCTATGGTCCCAGATACGGGATCAAGATAATAAAAGTCCTGTGGCTAGCCCCTCAGATGGCTTCTCACACCCCACCACGATGGGCACAGGCCAGCCTGGAGCCATATGACTCCCCAGCAAGGACAGGGAATAAGTGGAGAACGGAACAGGGGGACTCGAGGTGAGAGATGGGACAGCAGAGACTGCCACGGCTTCTGAGCCCTCCGTGGGACCTGGGACTCACCCCAGTGGTCTGCCCACTGAGCTAGGAGCATTTGTGGGTGGACATATACCCGTGCCAGCCTCTGTTAGTAGGACTTCAATCTAGAGGGCTCTTCATGTTGTGACTTTTCCTGGGGGTATGTGAACAAATGTCTACCCCAGATAGGGCACCAAAGACAAAGTCTTCACAAGTCTAGCTTAGTGAACCAGCAAATTTATTGGGGTCTACGTATAGAAACATAGGTGATCTTGTTTTGTCCAGTTGCTGTGACAAACGCCACAACCAAAGCAACTTAGGGGAGGAAAGAGTTTATTTGGCTTACATTTCTAAGTCACAGTCCATCATTGAAGGAATTCAAGGCAGAAACTCACTGTGCACTGTGTGTGTGCATACACGGGGCAAAGGCCACGTGAGGACACAGAAAGATGGTGGCTGTTGTCTGGAGGTGATGACACAGGAACCTGAGGACTGCACAGCATTATCTCCAGCCAAGGAACTCACTTATAGCCAAGGAAGTACAGCAGAAGTCACAGAGGAATGCTAGTTGCTTGCTCATTCACTGGTTCATGCTTAGTGAACTTACTTGTACAGTCCAGAATCACTTGCCCAGGGAATGGTGCTACCCACAATGGGCTGGGCCACCTACATCAATCAACGATCAGGACATTTCCCCACAGACTTCCCACAGGCCAATCTGATCTAGGCAATGCCTCAATTGAGATTCCTTTCTTGGAAACTTTAAGCTATGTCAAGTTGTTCGGCGAACCCTAGGACAAGAAGTTATGGCTTACTTACAGGATCATGGAAGACTCAAAGACAGCTTCACCACAAAGAATCCACCCCGGCAGAGGAGATGGCTCATGAAGCTGCATCCCTAGGGCTCCTTGCACAACTTGCAGAAAGAATCTCCTCTCCTCAGCTGTTGCCAATGATGAAATGACTACGGAGGAGCTTTGTGAATCTTTTAAGTTTCAGGGACTTCCTGAGATCTGTGAGTTGTGTTTACTTCCTGGGCCTTAACAGACTATCAATCCAGAGGAAATAGCTACATAACTGTTCAGCACTATCTTTGAGCAGACTGGAGATAAGGTCTTAGGGAACAAAAATCATTTTCTAAGAGATACCCCCACCCCCCACGAAGCATGTTGAAAATGGAAGCATAAGACAGGTTTTTGACTTAATTTTGTCATCCAAAAATTTTATGTGACTATATCTGGAGGGCCTTTGGGAGATGATTAAAGTTAAAGAAGTCTTGTGGATGGGGCCCTAAACTCATAGTATGAGTGTCCTTATAAGAAGAAACACTGGAGCATGCAATCCCCCATCGTGTGTGTGTGTGTGTGTGTGTGTGTGTGTGTGTGTGTGTGTGTGTGTGTGTAGTATACAGAGTCAGTTGTGTGCCTCCTGACATAGGTGCTGGTATTTGAACTCGGGTCCTCTGTAAAAACAGCAAGTGTTCTTAACCACGGAGCCATCTCTCCATCCCCCAAGAAATTTTAATGAATAAACAAAGGAGAAATGAAGACGCTGAAGACCCACAAGAAAAAGGTTCAGCCAGCACTAACAGCAAGAGTGCAACTGAGTCAAACTCAGCCTTCTAGAAGCATCTATGCCCAGCCTACCTTTTTCCTGGGTGTATTGTGTGTACCTGAACTGATACAGAGGATTCTGTGCCCTGGGGGGTCTCAGTGTAGAGAGAGGACATTTAAGTCCATGCACTAGAGATCTTTTCCAAGAAAAGTGTAGTGAGAAGATCCAGGTGGGCGGCAACCCAACACCTAGAGAGGCAGAGAAGAATGCAGAAGAGGTACCGACGTATAGAGTGAAATTGTGTGCTCTGAGGTTCTGACTTTATCCCCTGGTCAACCTCTTATCACAGGGCCAAAGAAACAGTCAAAGCAGCTTATACACCGGCGACCCACCATCCGGCTTTTGTGGCCACAAAATCATCACCTCACCTTAAAAACTGACACAATATAAAAGAAGAAATGTATATTGGGTGTCTGGGTTGGTTACGATCATGTCAAGTGGCCTTGACGTGATCTAGAATCGCCTAGGAAATGAGCCTTTGGGCGTGTCTGGGGATGGGGTTCTAGATATGGTTGAGGTGGGAGAACCCATCCTTACTGAGTACAGCACCATTTCGTGAACTGGGGTCCTGCACTGTATGGAAATGAGAGAGTGAGCTGAGCACCAGCATCATCTTCCTGCTTCCTGACTGTGAGCGGAATGTGATCAGCGGCCTCGTGTTCCTGCTGCCGCACCGCCACACCTTAACGGACCCACAAACTGTAAGCCAAATAAAACCTTTTTTCTCAAGTTGCTTTTGTCAGGTACTTCATGACAGCAATGAGAAAAGTAACTAATACAGTCACTGACCCTGACACAGGATTCCTAAACCCTTTGCTCTTTATTTCCTGAGCTATGAACATGGAAGAGCATCTGACACAAGATCCTGACACACCCATTGTTAGGACATTCCCACATAGCCCCAAGATGGCGATGGGCCACAAAAAAAAACAGCCAGACATCACTAAGTCCCACCCAGCCTCACACACACACAGCTTATCTCCCAGAAACCACTCCACGGCGTCTTTGCCTCTCTCCAAAACGTCCACATTTCCTCTTCTTTGTTCTTCTAGCCAATCAGAATCAGCCACCCCTACTATTCTCCAACTGTACCTCCCTTTATCCCTTCCCCATCGCGCACCCCATATAAACCCTAATGGAACAAAATATCTCTCTTCCTCTATTCCCTTCCCCCTGTCCCCCACCCTCTGTCCCTGGGGTGCCAATACATCTCCTTTGTATTGAGAATCTGGTGTCTGCGTGTGTTCTGTGCCGAAATCCTTTCACCCATCCTAATCTCTTAAAACTTCCAGGGGGTTAGGAGAGTCTTCTGTTCTAATGAAACCACTGTTGAAAAGGAAGAAGGGCTGGAGATTCAGTTTTGTTTTTTTTTTAATTCATTAGAAGCAGAGGAATGGTTCAGTCAGTAAAGTGCCAACTCCCAAACCGTAGGCTCTGGAAAGCTTCCAAGTACAGGAAGGGGCAGGAGGAGGTCCCTCCAACCGCATGAAAATGGAAGCCCCTTCCCTAGAGAAATTCCAAACCTCACCCAGCACAACCCTCCTCGTCTGCCAGTATGCCTATGCCCTGTGTAACACTCTTCATAGTAAACAAGCAAAGTGCTTCACTGAGATTCCCCGAGCCCCTCTAGCATGACGGAACCAGAGGAAAGAGTTGTGGAACACAGGTCACGGGCAGTTGGTCAGAAACGCGTGTGTGACACGCTGGGACTTAGAAATGGCAGCTGAAGTTGGGGATGAGATGCGGCCTTGTGAAACCGAGCCCTCAGCCTGTGACGTCTCACACTATGGTTCAGGCAGGCAATGTCAGGGCTGACTCAAATTAGAAGACGCCACGCTGGTGGCAAAAAGAGAATCAGTTGACTGAGGAGAGATGGCCACACCTTCTGCTCACAGAATTATGTTGAACGATGACAATGAAAGAAACTGGAATGCTTGTGTGTGTGTGTGTGTGTGTGTACATGTGTGTGTGTGTGTACACGTGTGTGTACATGTGTGTGTGTGTACACATGTGTGTACATGTGTGTGTGTGTACACGTGTGTGTACATGTGTGTGTGTGTACACATGTGTGTACATGTGTGTGTGTGTACACGTGTGTGTGTACATGTGTGTGTGTGTGTGTGCGTGCATGCAGTGCACACGTCTACAGGCACACCTGAATGTAGGTACCCTCAGAGGCTAGAAGAGGGTTTCGGAAACCCTTGGAGAAAGTGGTCAGCTGCACACTGCCTAGCATGGACACTGGGAACCAAATTCAGGTCCCCCACAAGAGAAGCAAGTCTGCCCCAAGAGCAATCTCTCCAGCTCCATTTTCAGACGCTTTGGGAAGACCACAGATAACACCTCTTCCAATTCGGGTCAGGAGAGTGACAGGTGGGTGCTCCAACTGCCCTCCGATCTGTCGGACCTTCTCCTTCTTAGTCAGCCTCTAAGCACCCTCCTCTACACTTTCCCATAACGATCCCCGCACTGCACAGTCTTCTGTCTCCTCAGGTTTTGCTGTCTCTTGAATAAACAGGTTCACATTTGCAAGACTCATCCAGGCGATCTATGTACCGCACAGCCAGCGGACCGGCCTGGTCCGCAGCAGCTTGAGTCTCTGCTTCTCCCTCCTCCCAGCTGCCTCCAGACCCCAGTCTGGCGGCTTCACCATGCAGCTAGCTGTGCCTGGGGCGCCCTGCATCTTGTTTCCAGGGCAACTCTGATTAATATTAAACTCTGAGAAAAATTTTTGAGACGGAGTCTCATGTAACCCAGGTTAGCCTCTCACTATGTAGCTGAAGATAGCTTTGAACTCCTGATCCTGCTGTTTCCACCTTCGGAGTGCCGGGATTACAGGTGTGTGCCATGATTTCTGGCCTATGTGCTGCTGGGGACTGAACCCAGGGGTTTGTGCACGCGAGGCAAGCACTCTGCCAATTGAGCTACATCCCCAGCCTGGCATTAGGCTTTTTTTTTTCAACTCTGCCTCTTGGTGCCAGATTCAGACATCATTTATAAATGAAGATCTGAACACCAATCATAAACCAAGACGAAAATAGAGTCACAGAAGCTTAGAAAGAAAGGAGCCTTTTCAGGACAGAGGTAATGGTGGGGTGTGCTGGATGTCACCAAGCACCAAGTAAAATGATGAGAGAAGTAGCCGGATCAGGGAACCCAGGGTTCAGTGGTGGCTTTTTGGTCGGCACTTTGTCCAAGACAACTGGTAGCTTGGAAGAGAGCTCATTCGTGGGTTGACTTTTCAGAAGCTGCTCTGAAGGAGACCCCACCAACTGGGGCCAGGCTGGGACAAGAAGGGAGGTCAAGGCAGGCTGTTTAAAGTAGGAGATGCTCACACATCTTTTGCAGGTGGACGGGAACAGGCCAGGAAGGAGGGAGGAGTTGCAAGATGACCCTCCTGGCACCTTCTCATGCAGGCCATGCTGCTGCTTCCCGGAAGAGGATGAATAAATGATTAAAGGTCGGCATCGATCCGCAGACCTGAGGCTTGCTTTATTTCTGATTCATGTCTTTCTGAGGGTTACCCTGAATAGCTGTTGAGGAGGCACCCCGTACCCTCACAAAAATAGCAGGCTCCTTGGTGTGTGTGAGATGCTTTCCGGCCAGATCGTTGCGTTCTTTCCCAGCCACTGGTTCCTCTTTTGCTTGTAATCAGCATCACGCTCACAGGCCGCCGCTGTGAGATCTCCTCCCACTTGGGAAGAAACTGTGGAAGTCACCTTATGAGAGCATGGGACAATAGGTTGTTCCTGCCCTTACACTCATTCTGACTCAAGAGCTTACAGGGCGAGGGCTAGGGAGATGACTCCTTGGCTCATAGGGTTTGCTGTGTAAGCACGAGAATCTGGGTTCAAATCTCCAGCACCTTCATAAAAGCTAGGCATGGATTCAACTTGTAACCCCAGTATTGAGTGGCAGAGTTAGGCATCTTCCAAGGGATCATTGGCAAGTCTCTCTACCCAAACAGTGAGCTTCAACAGTGGGGGACCCTGTCTCAGGGAAATATGTCTGGGAGATACAGAAGGACACTCAATGTCTTCCTCTGGCCTCTGCATGTGCTCACGTGGTCTCCCTTCCCCCCCCACACACAGGATCTTTCAGGGAGAGGGATGGGAAAGCATTAGGCTGTCTGTTAACAACCATATTAGTCTTGTAGATACCTCAATGCTTTTAGGCAAGCAGGGTCTCCAGAAAAAGTATTCTCCTGGAGAAGGCTCCTCCTCAAAAGCCACAGCCCGCATCTGAGACACTTTCCTCAGGTCTACAAGGCCATAAATTCTCCAGTCTCCTCTCCACACTCTGTGAATGACAGCAGCTTCCTGACATTCACTATTCGTCATTATTACGGGTGGCTCATCCGGCCGTCTAATTCATTGTCTTCGAATGCTGGCTTCATCCCGTCTTTAAATGCTCACCCAGCTGGAATTTCTTCTGACAAACTCCAGGTTCCATTCTAGAATTATCTTTCCCCAAACAGGCATGATCCATTTAGGACTTTATTGGAGTTCTCAGCGAAGGGCTCTTCAGAATCTATCAAGAGCTCCGTGTACCAACCATCATTTAGTGCACAGTAGAGACAATGAACTCTAAATAAGATTGCCTGTTCTCCCCGCGGTAGAGAAAACTCAGAGGCACCACCCAAGTCTCCACCATCTGGAAAGGCTCCAAAAGTGTCTTCTGGGTTGAAAGTGACCCTGCTAACCACTGACTCTCAAGGTCACGTGGGGATATGAAGGTGGGGGAGCTGGCATCCTGAATTCCCATGGCAGCTCAGGCGGAGGGATCCTCAGACCCCGTGGGAGCCTCTGTTCCTCATGGTGCCCCCCACTGCCAGAGCGCTCAGCCACCTCCTGTGGGATGTGCTTATACCGTGCTCAGAGACACTCCTGCCTAAGATCCCGAACTTCATCAGAACTGTCTGCTCTAATGATCTCAGTAGATATTAAAAAGACATACGATCTTAGAAAGCTGAGACAGGAGGATCATTGTGAGTTTAGGGTCAGCCTAGGTTACATAGTGAGCACCAGGTAAGTCAGGGATATGTGGTAAAACTCACTTCAAAGAATGAAAAAGGATGGAATGGAGGGAGAGAGGAGAAAGGAGGGAGAAAGAGGAAAAGAAGGGGAGGGAGAGGAAAGGAAGGGAGGGGAAGGGATGGGGAAGGGAAGGGGAGGGGAAGGGGAGGGGAAGGGGAAGGGAAAAGGAAGGGAAAGGAAAGGGGAGGGGAAAGGAAAGGGGAGGGGAGGGGAAGGGAGGGGAAGGGAGGGAAGAAACTAAGAGGTGTCACCAGGAAACAACCATTTGATTCTCTCCTCTGCCCAGGGAACTGCTGTGCTAACAGTTTGCAAATCTATACGCAGCTTTACATTTCCAATTTTAATCACTACTTTTTCCTTCCTTCCTTCCTTCCCTCCTTTCTTGTCAAGGTCTCACTATGTAGCCCTGGCTAGTCTGGAACCCTAATCACCCCTGTGTGTGTGTGTGTGTGTGTGTGTGTGTGTGTGTGTGTGTACGGGTGTGATGATGTGCATGCCATAGAACCTATGTGTCAGTCAGAGGACAATGCTGGGGAGTCCATTCTCTCTCCGTAACCTTCACGTGGGTTACAAACTCAGGCACTGGGCTGGAGCAGTAATGCTTAGCCACCGAGCCCCTCGCTGGCCCACCTTTTCTCTTTTCCCTTCCCTCCCTTGCTCCTTCCATTTGATCCTTCCTTTCTTCCTTCTTCCCCCTCCACCCCTCTCCCTTCCCTGGCCCACCAAGGATTGAACCTAGGACCTCATAAATGCTAGGTAAGTGCTCTGAAACCAAACTACATCTCCAGCCCTCTTTTTACTTTTTGTTTTGAGAGAGGGTCTCACTAAGTTGCCCAGGCTAGTCTTGAAGTCAGTCTGTAGCCCAAGCTGACCTTGACTTTGCGAACCTCCTACCTTAGTCTATTGAGGATCTAAGATTACAGGCCTTCACCACTAGGCCTGGCAATGTCTCCCTTCTCCTCTCCTCCTCCTCCTCCCCCTCCTCCTCCTCTTCCTCCTCCTCCTCCTCCCCTCCTCCTCCTCCTCCTCCCCCTCCTCCTCCTCCCCCTCCCCCCCCTCCTCCTCCCCCTCCCCCCTCCTCCTCCTCCCCCTCCCCCTCCCCCTCCTCCTCCTCCTCCTCCTCCTCCCCCTCATACTTGGGATAAAACAAGGATTTGTGCATTCAGGGCAAACCTACCACTCACCGCCGCCCACCCCGGTTTTCTCCAGTTTGTCTATCTGGATTAAAAGGAGAAAAATACATGCATTCACTCTGTGGCCAGATCACATGAATTCATTCACACTGCATACAGATGTGCAAAGTGTAATTTTATTCCCCTATAAATATGGCCTGTAAATAGCTTGGTCTTCCTCCAAACTCCCTACCCCATTTGTAACTAGAAGTAAGAGGAGGAAGAGAAGGCAAGATTTAGTCTAACACTGTAAGCACACTCACTTCCTGTGGCCTAATGTATCTGCAGTGCGCGCGCGGTCTTCACGGGGGTTTCTCGGGCCTTGGTACTTAGCTTAATTCCCAGTACTTTTTCTGTTTTGTTTCTTTTTGCCATTGAACAAGTTCCAGCATTTCTGAGAGCCTACTTTCCCCTATTTGTAATACTCAGATAATAGCCCCTGAGGTTCTCAGGGTAGTGGCCCAATACACAACATATACTGTAGACACTGAACGCGGGTGCCCTTCCAATATTGCGGGAGCAGATAATTGCTATGTTAAAGCCTATTGGCCCTAGAACTATCATATCTCAAAGGATTCCTTCAAGGAAGGGTATGATTCCCTTTATTCAAATCAAAACATCTTCTATCCAATAAACTGGGTGCTTCTAGATGTGTTGTAAACCTCCTCCTGATAATCCACACTTCCCAGTTCACCTGCCAGGCAGCCGAACCGCAGCCTTATGAAATATGAAGTGAGTCCGCCTTTATAGCCAGGCATCCATCTTCAGAGCTCTTGGCATATGAGTCCCTCCAAGTTATTTTATTATTTCCAAGAAACTGTAACTGAGCCTTTTTATGTACCGTCTGTTGTCGAAAGAGTGATCACACATAAAGCATGTCAGCCAAAGATGAGAGCAGCATCCGTCATCCTGCTCACTGTTTCCAGGAGACAGATGCTCTCTGACCTGATTCGCTGATAATCTTTTTTTTATATCTAATGTATTTATTTGACAGGGTCTCAAGTAGCCCAGAATGGCCTCGAACTCACTATGTAGCTAAGGATGATGACCTTGAATTTGTTTTGTTTTTTTTTACATTTATCTGTGCCCGTGTTTACAAGCACACACAAGTGCCACACTGTGCGTCCCCGGGGATAGAACTCAGGTCATCAGGAGATTGTGGGGTCCTGGGGTCTTCTCCCTTTTGTACATTTTCTCTGCTTCATGGCCCAGAGGTGAGCAGTTTAGGGCTACCGGGTCCTCCCACATCAGTGTGTTGCCTCATCTGACACCCAAAGCCATGACTCCAGTTGATTTGTGCTGGAACCAAAAGCTGATAAGCCAGTTACACCACCTTGAAAAACGTCTGCCAAGAGCTGGAAGTTTAGCTCAGGCAACAGAGTGTGTGGTTTCCACCCCCAGCGCCTCGGTAAATCAACGTTTGCTTATAATCCCAAGCTCAGGCAATGGAGACCGGAGGATCAAAGTTCAAAATTACCCTTGGTTACATAGAGAGTTCAAGGCCAACCTGAACTACACAAGACCCTGTCTCTCCCCTAATTCCCCCCTAAAAGTACAAAACCCTTTTTTCTTTAAAAATTAATTGTCTGCGGTATTTGGTTATAATGCTAGAAAAATGATCGATACTCCATCCCTCTACAGCTCTAGACCATGATCCCAATTCCTAGTAGAACATGAAGGTCTCCTTGTTCCATTAAGGCAAGAAGGGGTTCCAGCTCACCTCTCCCAGCCTTAGCTTCTGGGTCTTTAAGATGAAGGAGAAAAACTGCCTGACGTTTTCTGTGTTTCAGAAAAGATCAAATAGGTGGTGGAGATGAACGTTCCTTGTAAATCACCCTGAGGTGATTATCCTTATTCTTCCTCCTTGGAACCTGCGAGTCCCACACTTCTCTGCCTCCAGTCCACAGATCCTGAGGCTTGCAGACAAACAGAGAATGCTTGTCAACTAAGGTCCCCAAAGAATCACTCCTTCAGTGAAAGACTCAGTTCTGCGGCCCTGCAGAAAACATCTATGAAATCAGTAGGCACCAGCTTCCGGCAAGCCATTGCTTGCTCCCTGAAGAGACATCTCCAAATCCCCCAAAGTTCTCAAAAATAATCTTAAGCTCAGTAATTTTGGAAACAAGAGGAGGAGGAGGAGAAAAAGAAAGATGACAATCTAAACTAAAAACAAAAATAGAGGGTGGGTGAGAGGGTTCAGAGGGTAAAGGTGCTTGCGGTCACCCACACCTGATGACCAGCGGTTTTCAACCTGGGAGTCATGACCCCTTTGGGGAGCGAACAACCCTTTCACAGGGGTCACTGAAGACCATCTGCATATCAGATATTTACATTACGATTCATAACAGCTGCAAAATCACAGTTATGAAGTAGCAATGAAAATAATGTTGTGGTTGGGGGTCGCCACAGCATGAGGAACTCTAATAAAGGGCCGCAGCTTTAGAGAGGTTGAGAACCACTGCCTTGAAACAACATAGCGGAAGGAACTTGATTCCTGCAAGTTGTTCTCTGACCTCTCCGCACACGCCACGCCACACATACATACAAACATACATACATGCATAAATGTGATGAAAGATTAACAGGTTAAGGAAAATAATTAGTTAAAAATAAAATTTGGAAAATACAAGATAGAAGAGGACTCTAAGGACCTGGAAGGTAGAGATACAGATGGGACCGGACCCTAACAAAAAGGGTGAGAGGCTTGGCCAAATGGGCGGGGTCTCTTTGAGGGCGCGGCCCAGGCCTGCAAGAGGGGAACGCAGGGAGAGACTGGCGTGGAGCAGGGCCTGGCCCGCTGAACACGCTGAACACTCACTGGAGCAGAAATGAGACCTCAGGTGGGACTGGGACGGCACCACTGGGCAGGGAGGAACCGGGGAGACCAGGATGCTATCCCAGCAGGGTACGAACCGGTGCTTGGCTGTGTGGAGGGGCTGGCAGCCAGAGAGGTGGAAGACCCGGAGGAGTTTAGGTTCTGCGGGTGGAGATGGGGTGGGGAAAGAGAGGGCTCCAGAGTAGATGTCTGGACAGAGATACTGGGAGACCCCGGCATTATCCTCTCCTGGGAGGTGAGCCTAGGTAGGCACACCAGACAAGTAAGCTCTGGACTCTTAAACAGGGGAACCCTCTGAGGGAAAAAGACACCCCAGAGTATCTAGACTCCCTCACCAGCCTTTAGAGTCTTCTTTCCAAAGGCATCCTCCACAGAGGTGAAGCATTTCCTCTGCCCCACCCCTTTCCCCTCTGTGACCGTCACCCTCATAGTCTCCCATTCCCTTTCCCACCGCAGACGGAGCCATGCAATAGTTACTTTTCTCAGTTCTATAGCAAAACACATGGGGAAAAGTCAACTTGAAGGATTTCAAGGCCAGCAAGAGGACTCAGCAGGCAAAGGCGCTTGCTGACAAGCCTGACGACCTGAGTTTGATCCCCAGGATCGACATGTTGGAAGGAGAAAACAGACTCTGCACACTGTCCTTTGACCTCTACGTGTGTGTGCATGTATGTGTGTGTCCATTAACACACAAATAAGTTAAGTTTTTTTTTTTTTTAAGAAGGAAGGGTTTATTCTGACTCACAGTTCACGAGTGCAGCCCATCAAGGAGTGACAGCAGGAGCAGCAGCAGGCTGTGGTCACATTGCGTGAACAGTCAGGAAACTGAGAGAGGTAAATGCTGGCCCGGAGCCCACTTTCTCCTTTTTCCTTACACCCCACCCCCACCCCATGGCCTGATGCTACCCACATCCAGGGTGGGTTGTCCCTGCTCCGGTAAACTTTCTGGACACATTCTCATAGATATATACCCACAGATGGGATTCCATAGTGAGTCTGAAACCAGTTAAATCAATAGTAGAGATCAGCCATTACACAGCACAAGACCAGGAGGAGCTGGGAGTCCTTCCAAGGTGGTGCAGCTAGGACTCCTGCCTCAATGTCCAGGTTTTAATGTAAGGGGATTTTTTAAAAAAATCTTCATTTAGGCTCGGTGGTAGCGGCACATGCCTTTAATTTCAACACTCAGGAGGCAGAGGCTGTGAGTTTGAGGCCAGCCTGATCTACAGAGTGAGTTCCAGGCTAGACAGGACTACACAGAGAAACCTGGCCTCAAAAAAACATAAATAAAATAAAATAAAATAAAATAAATAAAAACTAAAAATAAATAAATAAATCTTCATTTGGAGAAAAAGGAAGCCACTTCAGCAAGATTTCAGAGTCTTTCCTAGGAGGTCATGCCCTTTTTGTTTTAAATGTCAATTTATGTTGCTGGAGAGACGGCTCAGCAGTTCAGAGCACATACTGTGGGTGGAACTGCCTGTAACTCCAGCTCTAAGAGACCTGATACCCTCTTCTCTGGACTCCATGAGCACCTGAATTCATACATGTGCAAATCCCCACCACACAGATGCTCATATGCACAAGTAAAAAAATTAATCTTTTTAAAAATACCAATTAATGAACCCCTTCAAGGATCAAAACTGATCCTATAGGTTTGTATTTTAAGCCCGTGACCACTAAAAGGGAGATGTGTGTTCTGGAGTCCACAGGAAAGTGGCATCTCTAATGGGACACAGACTTGCTTTGATTTCTGGGTTTTGTTAGGGATGGAGAGGTGGCATGGTGGGTACGAATGCTTACTGCACAAACACGAGTGCCCAAACTTATCAGACCCCACATAAGTCACGTATGAGCATACAGACACCTGTGATCCCAGTACGGTGGAAGGTGGAGACAGGAAGATGGCGGGGCTCACTGGCTGTGAGCCTAGCTCCAGGATCAGCGAGAGACCCTGTCTCAAGGGAAGAAAGTGAGGAGTAATAAAGCTGGTGCCTTGTGTCCTAATGGCTTGGTGAGTATGCACAGGTGTGCACACCCTCACATACATGTGCACATATGCCAGAGAGAGGGAGAGAGACAGAGACACAGAGGGAAAAGGGAGACATACAGTGATTGGGAGGTTTCTTTGAGAAGGGGCTGTGGAGGGAAGACACGGGCATAGGTTTTGAAAACAGGAAAAAAAATCAACCCACAATGCCATTCCTGGGTATTTCCCCAAAGAACTGTAAGTCAGCACATCACAGAGGTACTTGCAATCACTGATGCCCTATTCACAATAGTTGAGTCCTAAAACCATCCGAGGTGTCCATCAACAAAGGAATAAAGAGAATATGGCGCATACCCAATGGAACGTCTTCAGCCAGGAAGAAAAATGAAATTATGTCATTTGTGGGGAAATGGATACAACTGGAGACCATCATATTGAGCCAGCAATAGAAAGACAATTGTATGTTTTTCCCTGGTTTGTGGCTTCTGGGTTTTATAAAGTCTCATGCCATATATGTATGTACATGTGAAATACAATTAGAAGTGAAATTGTCTAGGGAAACAAAGGGGAAACTGAGGTGGGGACAGGAAGAGAAAATGCACAGAGCAGAGGAGTGAGTCTGGGGAAAATACGTTCAACACACAATATATACCTTGAATATATTTATGTACAAACATACATGTATGCGTATATACATACACATATACATTCCAGATGGCTCAGTGGGTTAAAACACTTGCCAGAAATGCCTGATGACCTGATTTTGGGCCCCAGAACCCACATAAGAAGCCAGATGTGGTGGTGCACATCTGTAATCCCAGCTGGAAAGTGGAAACAGGAGAATACCCTGGAAGCTCACAGGCCGGTAGTCTTGAACACAAAACATGGCAGCAGAAACTAGACAGGCTTCTACCTTGATGAGGTATAAAACAACAGAAAATTGTCCTCTGACCCTTACACGCTGTGGCACACATGTATATACACACATGTGCACACACAAAGAAAACCCATCCAGGCTGCAGAGTAGAGCAAGCTACTGTGGCTGTCTGAATTACACATGGAGTTCAAGAACAAGGGCAGAGGGAGGGAGGGACAGGGTGCAAGTTTGGCATAGTCAGACAGCCCCACCAACAGTACTATACAGCGTTCAGCAGGGATGTATGAGAACACCCACCAAAGCTTCTGGAATGGTTTGTACTCGAATCCCATGCTGTCTGTGATAAACCAAAGCCCACAACACAGACAGCCACACCCCTACAAGGTGACCATTTCCTTGGGAATTTATGCCTGCCTGAGTCTGACCCTCCCCAACAGGCTTAGAAATCTAATTTTCCGTTCATTCGGGTGCTATTTACTGAGCAGTGGATCTGTACCAGATGTTGATTTTCTGGTGACAGCAAAATGGTTCCATCTCTTGGAGGTGACCTGACATGAACCAAGTTCAAAGAACTGATGAATAGAAGCCACAGTGCCCGTTTAATAAGTTACCCTGAGAGACAGGCTCTCTCTCCCTCAGACAGGCTCTCAGGAGCATCAAGTGACTATCAGCTGGTCACTCTGTCAGACAGATTGTCTCGCAGACCAACTGTGCACCCATGTGTGTGCACATGTACATACACACACACACACATCTGGAGGCCAGAGGACAATCCTGGGTGTTATTTCCCAGGAGCTATCGACCTAGTTTTTAAAGACAGGGTCTCCTGTTGGCCTGGAGCTCACCAATTTGGCTAGGCTTGCTGACATGAAGTCCCAAGGATCCTCCTGTTTTTGTCTCCCCAGCTTGTTGCTCTTGCAGAGGATCAGAGTTTGGTCCTCAGCATCCATGATGAGCAACTCAAAACCATCTGTAACTCCAGACTGAGAAGATCCAATGCCCTATTCTGTCCACCATAGGCACCTACACTCACATGCAAATACCCACACAGAGACAACAATTAAAAATAAAGCAAGTCTTACAAGAAAAATAGAGGAGCTTGGGGATGCTGTCCTGGAACAGGGCTGACATGATGGATGGAGAGACAGCCTGGACTTTCAGTATGTAAGTTGTCTTAACTACTTCTGCATCCCTGTGATAGAACACCGACCAGAACAATGTAACAGGGGAAGAATTTACTCTGACTCACAGTCTGAGAGGCTATAGTCTCTCATGATGGGTCCATTATTTTCTTTTCTGTTACTGGGACAAAGTAGCCTGACCAAAACAACTTAAGAGGGTGCTAGAGAGATGGCTCGGTGGTTAAGAGCACTTGCTGTTCTTACAGAGGTCCCAAGTTCAATTCCTAGCACCTACATCCAGTGGCTCACAACCACCTGTAACTCTAGCTCCAGGGAGACTCTTCACCTCTGCTCTCTAAGGGCACTTTATATACCTACCAATACACCAACATAGAGAGAGAGAGAGAAAGAGAGAAACAGAAAGAGACAGAGAGAAACAGAGAGAGACAGAGAGAGACAGAGAGAGACAGAGAGACAGAGAGATAGAGAGAGATGGAGAGACAGAGAGAGAGAGACAGAGAGTACTAGCACTCAGGAGGCAGAGGCAGGCAGATTTTTGTGAGTTTGAGAACAATCTCATCTACAAAGTGAGTTCTAGGATATCTAGAGCTATGTGGAGAGATCCTGTCTCAAAACAAACAACCAAAAAAATAATAACTCTGGAAAAAGAAAAAGACTTAAGAAATAAAGGCTTGGTTTGGCTTACAGCTCCAGAGCGGTAAGCCAATCACACTGGGGAAGACACGGCACAGGCAGGGAAGGGGTGACAGCTGGAGCAGGAAGCCGGTTGATCACACCGCCTTCCTTCAGAGAAGGAACAGGAAGTGGGGCCAGCCTATAAAACCTCAAAGCCCGCCCCCCCAGTGATATAGATCCTTCAGCAAGGCTTGACCTCCTAAAGGTTCCATAACCTTCCCAAACAACCCCACCAGTTGGGAACCAAGTATCCAAACACGTCAGCCTACAAGAGGTATTCCATATTCGAACCACAACAGTGGGGACGGCGTGGTGGTGGGTTGCAGAAGTTGCAGTACCAAGAGTCAATTACAACATTGACTCATATCTTAACAGGCCAGGAAGCAGAGAGAACCAGATGAGAAGCAGGGCCAACCTACAGTCCTCAAAGCCTCTGTCCCACAGCCCCATGTTTGTCAGTTGAAACTTATGTCCCAATGGTTCTACAGCCCCCCAGAAAACAGAAGCTCCATCTGGAGACCAAATGTTCAAACACATGAGCCTCAAGGAACATTTCAAATTCAAATCGCAGTAAGTCTTCTGCATTCAGAACAAAACAGAAAGCCCTGAAGGTGGAGGAGAGCAGGGAGATGGCTCCTTTTCTATCGCTGTGATGAAGCACCATGACCAAGGAAACTTATAAAAGAAAATATTTAATTGGGAGTATGGTTTCTGGGGGTTAGAGTCCATGATGGTGGAGTGAAGTAACAGCTGAGAGCTTGCATCCTGATCCACAAGCATGGCAACAGAGGAGAGGAGAGATTTGGGAGGGGGTGAGCACTGAAAATGTCACGAGTCTTTTGAAAGCTCCTCCTTCTGCCAGCTGAGGAACAAGTATTCAAATGTATGAACCTTGAGAGGTGCCCTCATTCGACCCGCCGCCATGGGTAAGGATTCTTTCAATGAAGCTTGATGACCTAAGTTCAGTCCCCCAGGACTCACATGGTGGGAGAAGGGAACTGGCAAGGTGTCCTCTGACGTCCACGCACTGTGGCCTGTGAGCCGAGTGTGTGAGCTCACTCGCACACGTGCATGCGTGCAAGCGTGCCTGTGCACGCTCCCGTACATACTCACACACACACAAATAACTAAATAAACTAATATGCAATTTTTTAAAAGAAAGAAAAAGGATACTGGGGAGCTCAGTTAATAGAATGCTTACTTAACATGCATGAGACCCTGAGTCCAATCCTTAGCACCCCATAAAACCAGGAGTGGTGACATGTGCCCTTAATCCGAACACTCAAATTCTCAGCTACATAGAGAGTTTGGAGCCAGTATGGTGTTTAGGAAGAGAGAGAGAGACAGAGACAGAATGAACGGCACCTGTGTCCCCTCCTCCAGTGAAGACCCTTCACTGTCGCCGGCTCTCCCCAAGCAGACCCACTGCTAAGGGCACCTGCTTGGTTGATATCATCATACCATCCCTTCTTTTCAATAAAAAGAGAGACTTTCATCTTATAATAACACATGTCTTCCCAGGGACATTTTTAACTTGAAAAAGAAAAAAAAAAAGAACCCTCAAAACTTTGAAAATCACATTAAACATTGAATCATGAATCTCTGTACCTCCCCCTCAAGATCAAAATACTGTATTTTTGCAAATGGCAGAAATATAAAATGTCTTTCCTCGGTCATATGTTGGTCTGACTGACACATCTCAGAGACAGACGGCCACACTGCTTAATTCTTGCCTTTATATATCTTAATGGGCTATGTGCCATGATTTTGATCTGTTCTGGAAGCTTCTCTACAGCCACATTGACATCGTTTAGAATTTGCCTGATTGTGGTCGCTCTGCCTGGAGTGTTTCTCCTTCATCTTGTACTATATTTTGTCCCCATTGGTTCCCTTCCTGGCTCACTCCTGTGTAAGCAGGCTCAATATGAGACCACCTTATTTTCCATTCATATAAAAATCTGGTGTGCCTATGGACACGCGCAGGAAGGCCTATACCCAGGGCCCTGTTGCCGTGGGAACTGGAGCTAGTTCTCTGGATGCTGTGAGCTTCACCTCTAAATATGTTTTATTATGTAGTGTGTGTGTGTGTGTGTGTGTGTGTGTGTGTGTGTGTGTGTGAATGTGGGTACTTGCAAGTCATAGCACACATATGGAAGCCAGAGGATAACATTTTTTTCATTTTCAAGGATTTGTTTTTAATATGTAATTTTGTGCATATGTGTGAATTCATGTATATGAGTGTAGGGATCTTAGAAGATCATGAGAGGATGTCAGATTCCCTGAATCTGGAGTTTCAGATGGTTGTGAGCCACCTGAAGTGGATGCTGGGAACCAAACCTGAGTCCTCTGCAAGAACAGTATGTGCTCTTAACTGCTGAGGCATCTTTCCAGCTCCCAGAGAACAACTTTGGGGAGTCTGAAATTTGGTTTTCTCTCCTCCCACCTTGCTGCAACGGGGTCCCTCTTTGTCGTTCCTGCCATGCGGAGTGATTCCCTATTTCAGCGTCCGGTTTTGTGAGTGCATATGCACACCACAGCAACCAGCTTTTATACATGGGTTCTGGGGACGGAACTCAGGTTGTAAGGCTTGCTCAGCTAGAAACTTTAATTTGCTGAGCCATCTTGCCAGCCGAAGCTTCACCTCTGGTCACTGACCTCTGACACCTCTCCCTTACAAGATCCAGACCCTTCAACTCCCACGGTCTACCATACCTCTCCTTTCCCTTTGCAAAAGCCACCACCTCTTTGAGCAGCAACCACAGGAACTGATGTATGATTCATGGGCTGCTCTTGGCCTGGGAGTGGGTACCAGGGGAGAGGATCAGGAGGCCCAGAGAAGCACTTTGGTTCAGGGAACATTCATTCACTGATGCACATCTGTGCTGCCTAGAAGTGCATTAAAGAGAATGAAATGTGCTGCTACTTCTAAAATAGCTTTTGAATGTGCAAAGTGCTCAGGGGGGGTGGGGAACCGAGGGAGTCTGATGAGGTCCTGGGCTGTGAGAGGGCTTCATTCTGGCTTTGTTCTTGAAGTGAAGCACAAAGTGCAGTGTGCACTAGCATGGCCTATCCTGGGACCTCTGGGGAGGAGATAAGCCTATCTCAGCGATAGTAGAAATGCAGAACCCAGGGCTCCTTTCTGTCACCAAGCAAGCTAAGGCAAGAATGGCTTCATTACCCTGGCTTGGCAGGGAGGTCCCTGCAGCCTTCACCCCACAATAGCCAAGTGACTTTATATCCTGTCTCAGTCTCTACCATGAACCATCCAAAGAGTCTTGGAAAGCCACACATCTCATTGACCTACTTAGCTTTGGTTGTCAACTCGACACAGCCTAGAGTTATCTGAAAGGAAAGCATCAATTGAGAAATTGCCTGTATCGAATTGGTCTATGGACTGTCTGTGCAGGGCTGTCTTAATTGTTAATTGGTGTAGGATGGCACACTGTGGGCAGCATCATTCCCTAAGCAGGTGGTCCTGGGCTGCATAAGAGTATGAACCTGAGCTAGACAGCAAGCGGCATTCTCCCACAGCTTCTCCTTCAAATTTCTGCCTGACTCGGTGATGAACTTTGATGTATAAGCCAAATAAACCCTTTCCTCCTCGAGTTGATTTTGGTCCATTTTATGACCGAAACAGAAAGGAAACTAAAACACCCAGGTGTTAGAGGAAGTGTGTACTGTTGATTCCAGAACTGCCAGATGGTTCCCCAACTGTGGCTGGCTGGTCTCAGCGTACATCCAGTCCTGTGGAGTTTTCAGAAGCGTCACTTGTCAGGGAGACCAGACTTAACAAGTGAATCTAAGAAGTCGTGAATCAAGAAGGCAAGCAAAGATGAGAATTGGGTCTGATATACAAGTGTCAGTTGTCACTCCCAGTGGCATGTGGTAGAAATTCCAGTGCAATCCCTCGTAAAGAGAGGAAAAATCAGGACTCGATATGTAGCTGAATTGGTAGAGTGTGGTCTAGCATGCATAAAGCCCTGGATTCTATCTCTAGTGCTGCATAAAGTGTGGTGTTTCGTACACACCTGTAATCCCAGCATTCAGGAGGTGGAGGCAGGAGAATCAGGAGTTCGAAACCACCATGAGATGGATAAAATCCTGTCCCCTCAAAAAAAAAATTCCAGAGTATGGGGAACTGGTGACATGGCTCAATTGGTAAAGTACTTGCCACACAGCATAAGGACGTGAGATTGGATCTCTAGCACACACTGCCACACATGGCTTTTACCTAGGTGCTGGAGGCTGATCCCTTGATTATTGGATGACCAGCCCAGCCCAAATTGATGAGATCCTGCCACCATGAATGATACCTAACTTCCCAGCCATGATGAACTGAAATTCTCTGAAGCTGTGAGCCTAAACAACTCTCTCCTTTAAGGGGCTTTTTCAGGTATTTTGTCCCAGTGATAATAAATAAATAAATAAATAAATAAATAAATAAATAAATAAAGCATAGACTTTCCTAAATAGCTTTTCCTGTGGAGCCCACCTTAGCACCCTGGCTTGTATGAGCAATGATACCTAGTGATCTCTGCCTGGTTGGAGAACCTGAGGACCAGGCAGAAGCCTGGAGATCTGGCTACCCCTGAGACCCAAGTTGCTGCCCTCAGCCATACCCTAAATAGCCTTCTGGGCAGCTCAGCTTCTCTGCAGGTGGGAAGGCCAGAGGCAGGCCCTCCAAGGGTACAAAGGAGGGATCAAAGAGAATCTGCAAACACCCTGTGAAAGTGTGATTTTATAAGTAGCTACAACATTTCATTATTTATGCCTGCCTACAGAAGAATCTTCTAGAACCTGGGCTGAGCTCTTACTGATCTAGCTGTGCCTAGGGCAGGCCTTGGTAACCCCCTGGGAGTTTGTCCTTTCCCATTCTTCTATTTTTCCTTACTTAGCTCCTAGTTGAAAAATGTGCAGTTCTGAGCTATTCTCCCTCCTATTAACTCCAGAGTCCTCCATTTGGCAGGAATAGCCCTTCAATAAATCTGGGAAGAAAAGGAAAACACACACACATACATACATACATACACACACACATACATACTTACATACACACACACGTACATACATGCACACACACACATACATACACACATGCACATACATACATACATACATACACATACATACATGCATGCACACATACATACACACATGCACACACACACACATGCACACACACACATGCACACACACACACAAACACATGCATACACATGCATGCATGCATGCATGCACACACACACATGCACTCGCATGCACACACACGTACATACATTCATGCACACATACATACATACACACACACATACACACATACATGCACACACACACATACACACACCCACACACACCTTTTGATTCCCTATATGGACCAAAGCCCAGCCTGAATCCTGCTGTTGTGTGTGCAGGTGACTGTGCATATGCGCCTGTATTGGTGGAGAATCCAGAGGGCAGCTTTGGCTGTCATTATCCTCAAATGCTGTCCATCTTGCCTGCATATGCAGAGGCCAGAGGTCGACATCAGGTGGCTCCCTCTATCGCCCTCCTCCTTACTTTTTAAGCATATTTTATTAATCCTTTGAGAATTCATCCATGCATGCAACGTATTTTTACGATAACCACCCCCCTCTAACTTCCCAGATCTGCTCCCTCTCTGCCTTCTTCCCACTTTGTGTCCTTCTCTGTTTCTTTAAATAACCCACTGAGTCCAGCTAGTGCTGCCCAGATACATATGGCTGAGGGTCATCTACTGCAGCGTGGTCAACCTACCACAGACCACATCTTTAAAGAAATCTCTGCCTCACCTGGCAGCTGTAGACTGTGAACAGCTCCTAGGTTAGGGGTACCTGACCCCAGAAGCTCATGGTTTCAGCTAGACTGGTTGGTCACCCAGATTCCAAGATCCACCTATCTCCACCCCGGTGCTGGGGATATAGACATGGACTGCTGTAAGTGGCTTTTACGTGAACGTTGGGGATCCAAAATCAGGTCCCCGTGTTAATTCAGCATTTTGCCCACTAAGCCATCTCCCAAGCCTCCATCTTGATTTTTTTAAAAAGACGGCCAGCCCCAGATCTCCTTTCCTGATGGTGTTAGAGGGGAAAGTGGGGTTCCTTCATTTTGGGGGTTCTGAGTCCCATTCATAAAAGAATTTAGAAATGCATTCAAAAGGAAGCTCAAGGATAGCTTTATTAGCATTTAAGACATAATGAAACTCGTGGCAGCTGCCAGGAGGCAGAGGAAGAGTCGGTCCTTTAAGTTAGAAATGGAATAGAAAAAGAGACAATTATCAAGAAAGGAAGGGGTGCTCCCAAGAGTGAGCTGTAAAATGAGCCCCCAAAGCGTCAAGTCACCTGGCATGTGGTCTTTTAGAGTCCTTCCCCTTCCATTTCTATAGCAAAGGCTTTGTTCTGCGCATGCTCTGTCCATTAGGCGACGCTGCTGAAGGAAGGGCTTCCAGTCTTCCTCACATGCTAATCTGGGCTCAGCTTTTTCAGACCCTGCTCCCCTATCACAGTGGGCCGGCTCAGTCCCCTCTCTGCAGCCATGTCCTGACCACTCTGCGTCAGGCTACCTCCACTGCCTCTGGCATCAGGGAGCTCCCAGCAAGGAAATGACCTGCGAATCATGTGATCCCAGAATGGGTGGGAAAGGGTGCTGGGGAGTTCACACACTTGCGTTTGAGGATGGCACAGTTGGCCCTGCAATGACAGTGTCCTTGCACCCACCACCATCTCACCACCATCAGACCACCCAAGCCCACGACCCATACTCCGTACTCCACAGCACATCTCTTATTGGCTGAGCTTGGGTCACATGATGTCTAGACTCTTCACAAAGGTCTCTTTTCTATCTCCAACTAGTGGTTCCAACGGTGAGAATTCAGAAGGAAATACAGGCACTTCACCACACCAATGACACAGACTGAAATTGTCCCAGTGGGTGGCCCTCCGGTATGTATTTTCCTGTGTGTGTGTATGTGTGTATACATGTATGCGTGTGTTTTTTACATGGGATCTAAGGATGGAACCCATGTCTTTGTGTTTGTAAGACAGCACTTTGCCAACTTAACTATCTCCTCAGCCCCGTTTTCTTCTTTTTGAGATGTTCTTCAACAAATAAAACCTAGCTCTTTGGAGACCAGAAAAGGTGCCTGCCACCAAGTCTTTTAAAATCTGAGTTGGATCCCCAGGATCCACATAGTGGAAGAGAACCAGCTCCTAAAGATTGTCCTCTGATCCCTGCATACATGACTTGACACATATGTGCAAGCGCAAGACACACACACATAAACATAGATAAATAGTTACAATTTTTGTAAGAATCTAGCTCTTCTGGGTAAGAGATTCTGTCAGTAAAGAAACAGAGGCCCCGACTTTCAAAAAGCCCTTTCATCTAAACTCCCCACAACTGGCACATCCCAAGGAGGTCTTAATGACCAGGAAGTAGCATCAGCCACAAATGACTCTGAGTGCTTCAGAAATGGGGCCCCTCTCAAGGTAACGCCAAGATTTACTCTCCAGTCTTTGAATTCACAAAGCGTTTAGACTCCCTTGCTTTGATGAAGTTCTGAAGTTAAAATCTGGTCCTTCCAATCTGTGCATCCCTCCCAAAATAGCAATCCGGATCTCAGCGTGCTCCTCACGATGCCGTCCCTTTGACACGGCTGATATTCTAAGCGTGTGGGTTCCTTCACGACATTCAGCAGCCAGGTAACACGTGTGGCACCTGCACCAAGCCTGTCCTGACACGAGAAAAACCTGCAAGAAATGTTTATTGGTTGGAAAGGAAAAAAACAAAAAAAACAAAAAACATGTGTTGTTCTCATGGCTCTGCAGTTACTGCAGTGATGCTGATCACTCAGAGCTAGCACCAGGCTCTGTAGGTTTAAGACACAAGTTTGGGGAAGACTGTCCCTAACAGCAGAAGCTGATTTCTGTTCATGTATCCCAGGGCATACCTGCTCTTCCGACCAGTGAACTCAAGTCACGGATTGGGTTCAGTCACTTTCCAGAATGTCTTTCAGAAAGGACCCCAATAAACTCTGCACTCAGAATGTGTGCGCGTGTGTGCGTGTGTGTGTGTGTGTGTGTGTGTGTGTGTGTGTGTGTGTGTGAAGGTGTAAGTGTATACGTGTCTGTGCATGTTGGGACAAGAAGTCAACATTGGGTGTCTTCCCCAGTCGCTTCCCACCTTATTTATTGAGACAGCATCTCTCCCTGAACCGGGAGCCTGCTGATGTGGCTGACCATAGCCTAGAAGCCCCAGAGATCTCCCCAGCTCTGGGATTACAGACTCATACCATAACATCCTGATTTCATTGTTTTCTTTTTTTTTTATTTCTTTTATTTATTCTTTGACAATTTCATACGTATGTACAATGGGTTTTATTCATAACCACCTTCAACTCTCTCTTCTTACTCCTCGAACATCCCCCCTCCCACACGTGTTCCGCTCCAACATTCATGGCCCCCTTCGCTCTTTCTTCTTTGTAACTCACCCACTCCAATTAGTGCCACCTGCTGGAATGCTGACTGATCTTGTCGGCCTGCTCCTATGCAGACCTTGTGGAGGTCGCTGCAGGGTTTGTGAGTTCGAGAGCACAGCAGCCGCACCACACCCAGAAGGCAGCATTCCACAGAAGTCCTCACCATCTCTGGCTCTTACGTTCTTACTGGATCCTCTTCCGAAACATAACCTGAGCCTCGGGAGGAGAGGGCTGACACAGACGTCACTTTGGGGGCTGACCGCTTAACCTCCTCTTATTCTCTGCACTTTGAGCATCAAGAATTTTTATGTGGGTTCTGGGAGAGCAGAGTTGGGTCCTCGTGCCCTCACAGCAAACATGCCCACTGAGCCATCTCCACAGGCTCCTCGCCATCAGTTCTATTATGAAGAACATGAATCAGGACCAGACTAGCAAAAACAAATACACTGGGCAAGGCCTGGGAAGGTCTCGAATACAGAATTCCCATGACTTGGCCATGGAACCTGGCACTCCTGTGTGTCCAAGCACCAGGAAGTTCTACAAAGCTAGTGTCCCAAGCTATTTTAGGGTCCCCTCATAGACAAAATTATAGAATCATTACGCATATGATTGAACTCAGTCTCCAGCCCACTCTGGTCTGGTTTATAGGTCATGGCCAATACACACCTAAAGAGCTGTCAGACGCATTCCTAAGAGCTGTCTCTTTAGAATAAACTCAAGTACTAATATTGCTCAAGGGTCCCATTATAAATACCACATGTGTCTACCACTGGGGAAATTCCAAGAATTTAGGAGTTTGGGGCAAGGGAGGTAGGTGGCTCAGTTGGTAAAGTGTTCGCCACATAAACATGAGAATCTGAGTTCAACCCTTAGAACCCACATAAAAAGCTGGGCATGGTGAGTACCAGACAACCAGTCTTGCCGAATCAATAAGCTCCAGGTTCAGTGAGAGATCCTGTCTCAAAAATTAATGTGGAGAGCGATAGAGGAAAATACCAGTCACCTCTGTCCCTATATACATATGCACACAAACTTGTATACATGCATGCAACACACACACACACACTAGGTCCAAGGATTTAGACGTTCTCTTAAGCAATTTCTTCAGCCCCCACAAATATATTTTTTTAAGTTAATGAAAAGAAGTCTATCCACTGAGCCTGGATGCTTTATTTTGCTTTGTTTAGGGTTGTTTTTGCTGTTGCTATCTGTGTTTTGCTATATAGTTCAGGCCAGCTTTAAACCCTCCATCCTCCTGTCTCAGTCTTCTGAGTGTTGAGATTGCAAGCGTGCATGACCGTACTCAGCTTCTAACCTGGGTTTTAGAAGACATCTGTTCTTGTCTCCTCCAACACCCAACCTCCTGGTTGATTACAGCAATTCCTACTTGCACAGTGATTACCGTGCCAACAAGCAAAGACAGAGCATCTCATTTGCCATGAGCTTTACAACCCTTTTGGATGATCCAGACGGTACACATGCCTCTCTCCTACTGTTACAGAGGAAGGTGCTACAGCTCAGCACATGGTGTGTTGCCTGTACTCACCCCGACAGTAGACATCAGAGTTAAACTCCAACCTGAGCCCTCTGACCCTGAAACCAGGGCTTTTCAGAAGGCCATATGGAGAATTCACATGCAAAACCCTGTCCCAGCTGGGCTGGGGAAATGGTTCAGTTGGTGACAAGCTTGCCTGACAAGCCCAGGGATCCAGGTTTGAACCCTAGCATCCACATAAAAGGCTGGATATAATGGGGTGAACCTGTAACAGTACTGAGGAAGCAGAGACAGGAGAATTCTAGCCAGTCTAACCTACTTGGGAAGCCAGTAAAAGACTCTAAAGAAAAAAGGTAGATGGTACCTGAAGACTGATCTCTGAAGTTGTCCTCTGGCTTCCATTGCATAGTTCCCATACGCGCACGCGCACACACACACACACACACACACACACACTAAGATGAACCACTACCCCAGAAAGGGTCTTCAATTATTCAAATGAAGATGTCAGTACATTTCTTCCACCCCATTTACCAAAATGGACATTTTCAATATGCATCTGGAAGCAGGGAAGCTGCTTTTTCTACAATAAATATCATACAATACTCAGACCTTTAAACCAAAAAGGCTTCTGATGAGCGCTCAGTAAATGAACACTAGGCACCCTTGACCCCATACCCATTTCCTGAGCCCTCTGAATCTAGAGAGCAATTAGTAGCATTTCAGTTCCTACCAAATGTGTTCCTACCTGAACCTTTAACCATTCCAGGCCGTCATCATATTGGAATGGAGGTACTTTTCGTGCCTGCCTGGACTGATCACAAGCAGTACCTCTCAAAGAAGGGAAAATCCTCTCAGACATTCCAGATCATTCTCCTACCTAGCACCCCCTCACAGAGATTTCAATTTGTTTGTTTTACAACATCAGCTGGGGACATAGCTCAGCGGTAGAGTCCTTGCCTAGAATCCCCCAGTGAGGGGCTGGGCGTGTGCTCAGTGGGAGAGCATCTACCTAGCATGTATGAGGCCAGAAATTCAACCCCCAGCACACACACAGTTTTCTTTCCTTTTTTGGGGGTGTGGGGGTGTGGGGTGTTTTGAGACAGGGTTTCTCTGTTGTAACTCTGGCTGTCCTGGAACTCACTCTGTAGACCAGGCTGGCCTCGAACTCACAGAGATCTATCTGCCTCTGCCTCCCCAGAGCTGGGATTAAAGGCGTGTGCCACCACCATCAGGCCTTTCCTTTTTCCTTTTTCTCCTTGTTTCTCTTTCTTTCGTTTTTTTTTTTTTATTCCTTTTTGAAAGAGACCAACATAAAGAATAGCAAGTTCAAATTCAATCTCTACAATAGAAACCAGACACAGTGGTACACACCCATAATCCTGGCGTTTAGGAAGTAGAAACAGGAGGATCAAGAGTTCAAGGTCATTCTTGGCCACCTAGCGAGTTCAAGGCAAACTGGCTTACATGAGATCCTATCTTCAAATAAATAGATAAACGGCAAAGAAAACTCTCAGATGCCAGTGCACTTTCTGGCTTGCTTCTCTGACCCACAGTTGAAAGCAGGTATCAAGAAGAGCTTCTTTTCTCAAGCCCATCCTCCAGGTTCCATCAAGAATCTCATGCAGCAAAGCACAGCAAGGGGCCACTATGCTTCGGGGTGGCCCCTCTGGACCTCCTTCCTTTCCTTGAGGCAGCTTTGACGGTACCCAGGACACAGTGTTCCTCCTGCCAAGGATAGGGTGAGAACTTGCCCCTGCCATGGAGCTGGCTTCTATTGTCCCCATCACCAATTCCAGCCAAAGCAGGCACATCCCTCCCTCAACACCCAGTGGTGGCAATGTGAGAAGGTTTCTCCATCCATTGATCACCCAAGCCTTGCTGCTAGGCTCAGGTCTCCCAAACTGAAGAGCTATAGGACCAGAATTCTGTAATCCCCAGAGCTTCGCCCATGCCAGGGTGTTGTGTGGCAATTTCCTCTGAATTGAAAAGAGAAGGGAGGTGCATGAGACTCGGAGAGAAAACACGTATGGGAAGTCTGAAACTTGCAAGATTCAAGATGGCTCCTTCCCAACGTTATGGAAGCAGCAAATAACTGCTGGGGGATTATGACCATCCCAGCTGCCAAGAGGAGATTCTCCAGATGTCCAGATGCCTGCGAGACAGGAAGAGAGCTCTGGGGATGGAGTTTCTGGGAGTCGTCACCTGTACTGGGTTGGGCTTTTCAGTAATGCAGCTGCCTTTGAGTCATTCCTGCTCCTGTAGGTAACCCCACTTACACTCCTATAAGTAACCCCAAGAAACATCATCGCTTAAGGCTAGAGAGCTCAATGGTGAAGAGCACTCGGATGCAATTGCAGAGGGCAAGAATTTGGTTCCTAGCGCCCACATGGTCTGACTTAACCTCTGTGACTCCAGATCCAGGGGATCTGTCTGACACCCTCTTCTGGCCTCTACAAACACCTGCAATTCGTACACACACACACACACACACACACACACTAAAAAATAAATCTTAAAAAAAAAAAAAAAAAGCCTCATGGGTTTACCAAGTTGGAATTTGGTAGAGTTGTTACTTTGGTCTATTGTGGGTTCTTTGTCTTGGATGTATAGGTGTGTGTGTGTGTGTGTGTGTGTGTGTGTGAGATGTCTCATCAAAAGTCTGGTACAGCATTGGGGTTCTGAATGGGAGCTGGCACCTCCAATGCACAACCAGGATCAATTTGTCAGAGGCACACAGAGTGTGAGAAAGTAATAAGATCCATCCAGCTGGAAAGCTGGCCGCGGACGACAGTGCCCATTACAGTGCCCATTCCTGGCCCCCCAAGAAATTTCACACCTTGACACCAACGAAGAGATTGTAGGAAAGAGGATTAACATTAATTAGCCTTTCCAACCTTGAAGGGGCCACGTGAAAATGCCCCTTCTCTCTCAGCGCCATGACTAATACAGTGGCACTCTTGAGATGCACAAAGGGAAACCTCGCTCCCAGGAAAATGTCTCCAGAGCTCAAATCCAAACGGGTGCACCTTGGAAGGACATCTGTACTCAGTGGCGTCGCTCCCTGCTTGTTTTTCAGTCGGGATCCTACTATGGAGCCCAAGACGGCCTCCAACTCAGAATCCTCTTGCCTCGGTTTCCTAAGTGCTGGGATGACAGCTGTATTCCACCATGCCCTGATCAGCAGGACCATTTGAAGGTAGGTCAAGTATGTTATCTCTGGGTATAATTTAGTTTGCACTCCCTGCCAAGAACTGGGTGCCCACAATAAATGTTTGATGCCTGGATGAATGGATGGCTGGATGAAAGTGCTATCCAGTGGTCCCATCTGAAACCAACACCCATTAAACTCTTCCTGGGTGAGGAAGAGTTGTTTATGGAAAGAGGCCAGAACTCAATTTGCAAAACCCCTCTGTTGGCTTCACAATAATTTATGCTCATCTGCGTCTAATAAAATATGGAAGCAATTTTACAGGAACATTTTGTGCTTTAGCGATTCGTTTAACTATTTCCTCCAGGGGGCGAGGCATATATTCTCATCCAGATGTGTGGGGAGTTCCATGAATAAATCTGCAAATATCAAGATGAGATGCTCCCCTACCCCTGCTCCCCCTATACCTGACTTTGGCTAATGTAAGTAGAGGCCTAGAGAATTCAGCCCGTCCTGGCTCGTATGCCCCTTGTATCTATTCTGTGCCCCTCCCCAAATGGCGGAGGTGACCTGAAATTGCAGGAGGAGATGATTTGCTGAAGCCATTTTCCTCAAGTTCCTCCAGAACTTGTCAGGGCCTCAGAGAGATAAGCTGCTTCCCACGTCACACGTCCCCAACCAGAGACCACCCAAACGCTAAAGCTGCTGCCCCTTGGCTTCTCAGATACCACACGTGGCCCCTTCAGGGACCATGCCACCTGCATGAGCCGCCCCTAATCCCCCTGCAGTGTTAGAAGCTGATGAATACCGATGAGTAGCACCTGCCCCAAGCTGCCTGCCACCCCATTCATAACTGGGTTTTCTGGGTCACCGGTTCTTTTAATTAAACTTTTCATTTTGAGATTATTGTAGATTCACAATTATAAGGAGGGACTCTGAGAGCCTATGGCTCCTGTCACCTGTTTGCTCCACAATGGCGGCCTCTTGCAAAGCTATAGTACAATGCTGTGTCATCATTTTTGTGTGTGCATGTGTGTGCGTGTGTGTGTGTGTGTGTGTGTGTGTGTGTGTTCATGGCAGGGCAGGTTATGTGTAAGTGTGTGATTCAGAGGTCCAGTGTCTTTCTCAATCAATTTTCCCCCTTACGAAAAATTTATTTATTTGTATTTTGTATATGTGAGTGTTTTGCCTGCATATATTAACTACAGTCACAGGTGGCTGTGAGGCACTAGTGAGTACTAGGAATCAAAACTGGGTCCTCTCCAAGAACATGCACTCTTAACAGCTGAGCCGTCTCTCCAGCCCCTTCATTAGTGTTTGTTTTTAACATGCCATCTCTGTCCCCTAATGTTGATAGAAGGTATATTTTATCCAAACAGATAGGTTTTGGGTTGGTTTTGGGTTTTTGGAGGCAGGATCTCTGGCCAAGTTGTCCAGACTGGCCTTGAATTTGCTACTGTTGCCCAGACAAGCTTAAGTCTGTGATCTTCCTGCCTCAGCCCTCCAATAGCTGCCATTACAGACCTGCTCTTGAAGAAACTCCTCTGCCGTGGTTACCATGTGCCCCACTCTCCGCTTGACGCTGTGCAGTATAATTTTAATAGATATTTCTATGATAGTCTTTGTGTCAGCTGGGAAACTGAGGCACAGAGAGCTTAAGTGGTTTGCCCTAAGTCACACAGCTTGCAAGTGGTGAAGCCAGGATTCAAATCCAGCGATTCCACCATCAGGAGCCTGTGTGTGGTAGAGTTAAATGCTGCTTGACAAACACAGGTGTGACAGTCAGTGAGTCTCTACTGAATAAATGGACACCCCAAAAATGTGGGAGGAAAACAAAAACCTAAGAAGTCCCTCTTATGTCTGCCCCTTACCCACTGAACAACTCCACCAATTCCCCCCAAGGATTGGAGGCTAAGCACTGAGGGAAGAGATCCGGGAAGGAAGAATCAAAGCTACACTGCGGAAGGTTCTAGAATAGGTTCCAAGTACTCGGGCTACTCTAGGATTCTGTGTCCCCTCTGTACACCTCCCTGCCCCCCACCCAAGGCTGCCCTGAGCTAGAAGGAAGGATCTGGAATCTCCCACGGTTCCCTCTCACCAGGTTCTCTGGCTCCCGCTATGAGGAGGCTTCTGCCTCCTATTCCACTAGCCTGTGGTCAGAGCCCACCTCTCTCTACCCACAGATCCAGGCAGCAGGCCTTGGCATGAGGGATTCTTTTCTCTACTAGATTTTTCTGGTGTGTTAGATAAATGTGAATGGTGTGTTGCAGTGATCGACACTCCCGGGAACTAGAAATGAAGTGGGTTCATGAGGAAATCCTTTGACAGGGAGGTGAGACGGGAGCTCATGTAGCCCAAGCTGGTCGCAAACTGGCCTCGTAGCAGAGAACAACCTTGAACTCCTGGTCCTCCTGCTCCACCCCACAAGAGCTGTGATTACAGGCATGCTCCAGCATGCTTAGCAAGAATATATTCCTTTAAAAGGAAAGGGAATGTAACAGCAAGCTACCCTCCGAAAGGACAATTAGAGTTTACTGGGTGGCGGTCCAGCCTGCAACCCCAGCACCTGGGAGACTGAAGTAAGAGAGGCCAGCCTGGGCTTCTTAAAGAGGACCTGGGGGAGGGGGGAGAAGAGGGGGCAGGAGGAGGGAAGAAAGGGAGGGAAAGAAGAAGAGGGGGAGGGGAAGGAAGGAGGAAGAGAAGAAGGAAGGAAGAATGGGAGAGGGAAAGGAAGAGAGGAAAGAACAATGGGAGGAAAGGAGAGGAGAAAGAAACAAGAGACAAAGAAGATAATGGAGGAAGGAAGGAGGAAAGAGGGAGGGAGGGAAGTGGGAGGGGCACAGAAAGGAAGGAAAAACTGAGGGGGAAGAGGAAGGAAATTTAAAGAGGGCAATGTTAGCAAAACGAGTGTGAGGAGGGGATACGCGGAGAAACTAAGCAGAGCCCTCTTCCGGGGCAGAAGTCGCTCGGAGAGGGGGTGCTGTCTGGCCGCTGCCTCTGCTCCTGTCCTGCAGCTCTCATCCCAGCCCAAGGCCTCAGGGTCAGCTCCAGCTTGTGATTCATCATTGATGAAGATTTTTTCATTAAAAAAAAAAATATATATATGTATATATATGGAATAACTGGTTTATTTTCATGGATATTTCTATGATCGTCTTTGTGTCAGATGAAAATATATATATATGAAACTCTGGTTTCTTCAGCAACCTCCTGCTCCCGGGCACTTCTCTCTGCCCCTAGAACGCTGTAAACACAGTTTATGGCTGCAACTGGGTCTGTGTTTGAAGTCTTAGGAGACTGCGGTTCCGGTTTGTTGCTAGGTAGCATCGAAGGTGAGCTCTTGAGCCGAGAGCCGCCTCTGTCTCCAGAGGTATCATGTGCCGGTGATTCACTGCTAATGGCAGGAAGTTTTAGATAAACGATTCCATCTGTCTGGGCCATGGATACACTGTGCCAGAAAAAAAAAAAAAAAAAAAAGGAAAACTCTCTCCTGGTTCATTCCGGGTGTGAAAGGAGGTCTTTTCGCAGCTCATAAGTAGCACCTCCCCCACCAAAGCAGTGTCCAGGGGGAAAAGTTCCAATTGAAGAAATCTCCTTGGGGTTAGCATTTGTTTTTCTTCTTGGGTCTTTTTAAACTGAATAATTGGGATGTGAATGTAGTTCAGTAGTACAGCACCTGCCCGGTGAGGTGAGGGATGGGGTATAAATCAGTATTAGAATACTTGCCTAGAATCCCCCAGTTAGAAGGCTGGAGTGTGGCTCAGTAATAGAACAAGTACTTGCCTAGAATCCCCTAGTGAGGGGCTTGTGGGACATGGCTCAGTAATAGATCACCGAGCTAAAATCCCCCGGTGGGGGGCTCCAGAGGGGTCTCGGTAAGTAGAGTGCTGGCTTAGCACATGTGGAGGCCCTGGGTTCAATCCCCAGTATCAATAATAACAATAAATTATGATGGTGATAAATAAAAATAGAGGCCATCATCTACATAATTCTTTATGATTTATAAAGCTGTTCTGTAACCCCCATGTTATAGAAATTTATTTTCAGTTATGTTTGAAATGGTTGCTTTGTGCACTGTTGGGGGAAGGGCTGCCTAGGCCTTGGCATTTTGTATTGTCTGCAGGTGTTGGCTTTATGTAAAAGATGTTTGATTGCTCATGAGCTGCACCTGCTCACTGTTCTCCGGTAGAACCGTGAGAGGGCAGAGGAAACACCTGAGGAGCTTCTGCGTGAACCCCTATGATCCGGGTTCCACTGTCCAGAATGGTGCTGGCCATGATAGTGGTTCCCTCTGCTGAGGTCTGGCAGGATTTGCACCTAGGAAAATGCCTCCATAGGTCAACTGCCACACCCCAACCCACCTATGCTCAAGAGATAAGAGCAGTGAGAAGAATTCTTGCTGTGCAAACCTGAGGAGCAAAGTTTAGATTCCTAGAGTGCGCATAAATGTGTGTGTGTGTGTGTGTGTGTGTGTGTGTGCGCGTGTGTATGTGCCTCACCTGTAGTCCCAGTCTCAGAAGGCTGAGATGAGATCCCCAGAAGAAAGCTGGCTATTGAGATTAACCTTATCAGCACTCTCTGGGTTTGATTGACAGACCTTGCTTCATTGAATTGGGTATAAGAGTGATCAAGGGTGATTCCCGATTTCAACCAGGGGCTTCCACATGTGTGTGCACCCCCACATTTGTCCACATACATGCAAACATGTCATACACACACACACAACACACACCATTTATGTGGAAAAAGAACTATTTCTACTTTGCTGTTCTACTGGAATCCAATGAAATCCCTAAAGCAAAAGGCACCACACATAGAGAGGAACAGAGATTCTAGAAGGTTCTAGAACAGTGGTTCTCAATCTTCCTAATGCTACTGACTCTTTAATATAGTCCTTCATGTTGTGGTGACCCCCAACCATAAAATTATTTCTGTTGTTATTCAGAACCATAATTTTACTACTGTCATGAATTGTTATGTAAATATGCATCTGATATGCAGATGGTCTTAGGCAGCCCCTGTGAAAGGGCTGTGTTACTACCCCCAAAGGAGTCTCGACCCACAGATCCACAGAAGGACACACCTTATTGACACCCAGCAACCCTCCGATGCTGCCTTGCCAGCTGTGATGGACAGTGTTAATAGTCCACAGGACAGGACCTAGACTCACTTAGGAGGGGGTTCTCCAGGCGTACCTGTGGAGGATTATATAGACTAAGGTCAGCCTGTGAGAATGTCTGTGAGGGAATGTCTTCTTTAGGCTAATCGGTGTGGGAAGGCCCACTCACTGAGGATGGCAGCATCTCCCTGGACTGGCGTCCCAGAATGGATGTCAGCTGTCTTCCTAGCTGTTCTTCAGATTAGTGTCTGAGACAGGGTTTCTCACTGAGCCTGGAGCTCACCGATTGGCTAGACTGACTGGCCAGTGAGCCCCCAGGATCCTCCTATTTTTCACCTCCCCGATGCTGTTGCCACACCCCGATTCTTCTGTGGGCTCTGGGGATCAAACTCAGGTCCTTGTGCTTGCTGTGGAGCACTTGACTAACTCCCTGGATTCATGTTGGGTTTTTTCTAAGTCCAATGCATACCTTGCTCTCATTGAGCAGGCATCCTTTTCTTTTGGTACCTAAAATTTCCTGTTTTATTTTATTGAATTAGCATCTCATTATGTAGCCCAGGCTGGCCTCCAGCTTGTGCCGCTCCTGCCTCAGTCTCTTCAGTCCTGAGGATTGATGTACACATTTCCTCATTTTGAAGGGTTTCTTTTTTCCATTCCTTCCCCCAGCTTGCCATCAGAATCTGTATTTAGGACAATGGGGAAAGCCATTAATTCACCAGGTTAACAAAACAAAACAACCAAACAAACAAAAAACAGGGAATTCCTGCTTAGAGATCAGATATGTGTCCTCTTCTTGAACCAGAACCTTCTGTAGAGAGAACTATGTGTGTTTTGTGAAAAAAAAAAAAGACAGTAATTTGCTATATTCCAGATTCATTCTGTAGAAAGATCTGACATTCGTCCCATGGCTATAAAAAATGCAAGCGCTCACCTGCACACCAATGTCTGTCCTATTTAAACTCTATTCTAATGAGAGCATCAGGCTTTGCTGTATGTATAATAGGAGAGGAAATCAAACCCAATTTCCCTCCTGGAGGATAGTCTTCTCTTTAAATGGTTTCTTCAGATCTAGCTTTGGTGGGGGGGGTCACTTCATCATGTCTTGTGCTTTCAGAAGGCATACCCTTCCCTTGCCGGTCCCCACCAATGGTCTTTTCCTGTCACTTCAGCAAATATTAGGTAGTGGTGGGCAGAACACCAGACTCCCAAAAGCGGACTGTGTGTTTCTCATCACAGCTCTATGCTTAGTGTAAAGTTGGTATGTTGATAGCTTGGAGTCAGCCATGATGGGTGCGTCTATGTCATAGAGGTCAGCTGAATGCTAAAGATTGGGATTTGAAGGGATAATGGGGTATTGGCACAGTTGAACACATCCATGATGGTCAATGTTGCTTCTTAGCTTGACAGAATCTAGAACCTTGGAGACAAATCTCTGTGTGGACTATCTGTGTGGGACTTTCTAGATACAATCAATGAGGTAGGAAAACTTGTCCTAGACGTGATCAAAACCATCTCATTGCCTGGGGAGAAATATAAATATATTTTTATATATATAAAAGAGAGCCAAGCACCAACATTCATCACTGTTTCTTGACTGTGAACGCAATGTGGCCAGCTGCCTCAAGCTCCTGCTACCCTGCTTTTTCCACCATGTTGTACTGTACCTTCAAACTGTGAGCCCAAACAAGCCTTGTGGCTGAGGAGTACGGTATATTATACTATATAGTGTACTATACCTAACCTATACTACCTATAAGCCTACACTACCACATCCAACTTAGGCAGCTGTGGTGGTTTGAATGAAGGCAGCCTCAATAGACTCGTATATTTGAATGTTTGGGTCCCAGTTGGTGGAACTGTTTGGGAAGAACTAGGAGGCGTGGCTTTGTTGGAGGAGGGGTGAGCTCTCAGCGACTTCTCCAGCACCATGCCTACCTGCCTGCTTTCATACCTTCAGCTATTATGATCATGGACTCACCTTCTGGAACTGAAAGCAAGGCTCCAATTATTTTTTTTTTAAATAAGTTGCTTTGGCACAGCAAAGAACAGTAACTAAGACACCAGTGCTGGGAATGGAACCCAGAACTTTGTGCATACTAAGCAGACATTCTACCAACTGAGTCACATCCCAGCAGACAGGCCTAAGGGCTAGTTGACCAGTCAGCCAAGTGTAATCTGCAAATCCCAGGTCTCAGTGAGAGGACACCCAGAGGTTACCTCCACATACATGTGTGCACACACGCATGCACCTGTACTAGGGCCCCAGATCTTTGTAGGTCCTAAAAGCACAACTGACTCCATGTTGAAAGTACCCTTCAGGGTGTAAGACTCAGCACTGTGATAGACAGTGTCACCTGCCAAAGCTAAAACAAAGGCCCAATCAATCAAAATCCATATAGTCCTGAGAAAGTCCCAAAAGGTACTAACCTTGCACTTTAGCTTCTGTGGTTCTATTTCTGGCTAACTGTTCTTGTTAACTGAACTATGTCAACCTAAAACATGATTTTTGTGCTTAAAAGCTCATCCTGAAAAAAGGCTCAGGGCTACACTGGGATCCTGAACACCCAGTGTAGTCACCGGCTGGCTGATAAAGACTTTCTATTGGCTCTCGTGAATACCCCACAACACACTCACACACACGTAAATGTAAATACACAAAAACATACAAATACCAGTAGCAACAACAAAATGGGACAGATGATGGCTGGGTCTCAGGTGTCTCCATGGGAAGCGCTAACTGCATCACAGTACGGAAAGGTCATTGGAGGTGTGGCTGCCCAGTGATAAGAGGCCAGGAGCAAAACAGCCCATCCAGAAGAGAGCAACTGACCAGTAAGACAAGGGGTGGGGAGAACAGCCAGGTGCCAAATGAATGGGATGAATACAGAAGACAGCAGAGAGCAACTACCCAGTGTGACCCCCAGCATGGTTGTGGGAGCAGGCTCTTTTGTTTGGTGTTTGGTGTTTTGTTTGAGACAAGGTTTCATGTATCCCAGCCTGGCTTCAAACTCTTTATGTAGCTGAGTGTGACCTTAAATTGCTGATCCTCCTGCCTCCACTTCCTGAGTACAGAGACTTAGACCGCCACATCCAATTTAATGTCATGCTAGAGATCAAGCCCAGGGGCCCATGTATGATTAGGCAAGCACCCTATCAACCAATCTACATCCCTAGCTCGTGGCTGGGTTGTCATCATTTTATATGTATGTGTGTTCATGTATGTCTTTGCGATTGTTTGCCACATGCGTGCCGGTGCTCTTGGGGACCAGAAAAGGTTGTTGGATCCCATGGAGCTGAAATTACAGGTAGTTGTGAGCCACATGGGTGCTAGGAATCAAACTTGTGTCCTCTGGAAGAGCAGCAAATACTCTTAACTTCTGAGCCATCTCTCCAGCCCTATGACTGAGTTTTGAGTGAGAAGAGGAGATAATGTCTTAGAAAGGACTGTGAGAAGCAGGGGAGTTCTTGATACCACCCCAAATTGTACATAATGTGTAGTATAAGAGAACAGAGGGACAGTCCAAAGTGTGAAGACCTCACCAGGAGGTTGATTTGAAATCTGCAAAGTTAGCAGTGCTATCTGGTGGACTGGACAAAGCTGAAGACTGGGAGACCAGCTAAGGACAAGGTAAGCTTTGTTGAGTCCTGCTGGGAAATGGAAGGAGGGCCTGTGGTGCAGCACCCCGTCCCTTTTGGATGACTGATTTAACAAGTGTTGATGAGGTATGGTGGGAATAGCACTGGAACGCCTCGGAGGGAAAGTCAGTTCAACAGTTTGAACAGTTGGGAACATCAGGTAACTGTGGGGTGACTGCTCTCCCTGGTGGTAAAATCTTGACATGACAAGTAAAAATTCTGGGCACATCTGCCAGCCTTATCACAGAAATCAGGTGACCTGGCAGCCAGGGTGTCTGTCCTCTGCCTGTGGCTAAACAGCACTAACCACAAGGACACAACCCAGGTCTAACCCATAACTGTGACCAGTGGAGAAATTCCAACCCACAAGTTTACAGTGAATACAAACCTGGCATGGAGTGACACACCTGTAATCTCAGCGTTTGTGACATGCACACAGATGCATGAAGTATTTATGAATCAATTATAACACGTGTTGGGAAAAGAGCAAACCTACAAATTTATACTTATCGTACGTGATTTAAACTTCTTCCTCTGTAAGTCAATTTAAGTTTAAACAAGGAATTGATTTGAACATCCAATATTGACAGATTAATAAAACAGAACCTTAGAGGGACGTGGTGATGTCAAGGCGTGTGAGCCTGTCTGAGGTCTGAGAAACCCTGCTTCAGAGGATGCAGTGGGGAAGGGAGCTGTGGAGAGTCAAAGACTGTGTGTGTAAGCAGGAACCCACGGGCCGGTGAGATGGCTCAGCAGGTAGAGGTGCTTGCTGCCAAGCTTGAGGACCTGAGTCATCCTGGGAACCTACATGGCGGACGGACAATGGACTCTCACAAATTGTCCTCTGACCTCTATGCACACACTGTATGCACGAGTCCACACACACCATAAATAAAGAAATGTAAAAAAAAAAATCTAAATAGGAAACTCACATTCTCTTCTTATAAACCTCAAATGGTTCTTCCAGGACATAAAAGCGGTATTTTTTCACTTTCTTGTCTTGTGATTTATTTTGCATATTCTTCTCAGTATCCTACTAAGCATGCTTTGTTCCTTTAAAATATGAGAAATTATATAACCACTGCATTTTGGAATGTGATTTTTTTAGGATGTTTTGGGACTAATGTTCTTTCTCCTGGAGGAACCGATCTTCAGTTTTATAATGAAAGTTGGTTGGAATATAAAACTCTGCCTGTATCAAATTACCTTAGAGGCAAATTTTCAATATCTTTTTATTTATAAATGAGTTGTGTTGTTATTAAAAAGAAATTTTATTCAATTATGTTTCTTTCTTTTTTATTCTGCCTCATTCCATATAGATTCTAGGCAAGTTAAAGCAGGGATATCTACGGTAGAAATAAAATTGAAAAATGAAGACTAAAGTACAAAAAGCAGGAAGTTGCATAGGGCTTGGCAGTGTGACTCTGTATTCCTAATATGCGGGAAGTAGAAGAAGGGGGTTCATGAATTCAAGGTCATATTTGACAGTTTAAGGCAAGTTTAAGGCAGTTCAAGGCATAGCCAACTAAAACTAAAAAAACTAAAAAGTTTTTATCAGAGTGAAGGAAAGTAAAATTAAATACAAAAAATCCACAGAACCAGACTGCTAATGTGTTGCAATTGAATTTCCAGCTTAGGTCAGAGCTGTCTGACAGCAGAAAAGAGATACACCACCTTTATATATTTTTAAAGATTTATTTTATGTGTATCTGTGTGTGCCTAAGTGTATGTGTGTGTACCACGTGTGTGCAGCTGCCTGCAGAAACCAGAAAAGATGTCAGATCCCCTGGAACACAGTGGTTGAGATCTGCCCGACTTGGGTGCTGGGAACTGGACCTGTATTCTCTTTGTGAGTGGCAGGTGCTTTCCCTTCTGAGCCACCTCTCCAGCTCCTCTTTATGGATTTTTTTTTGAAGATTTTTATTTTTGTCTTTGTATGTGTTTGTGTTTAAATGTTTATGGAGGATTGTGAGTGTGGTGGTTTGGATAAAAACTGCCCCATAGGCTCAAATATTTGAATGCTTAGCCACCAGGAAGTGGCACTATTTGAAAGGATTAGAAGGATTAGGAGGTGTGGCCTTGTTGGAGGAAGTGTATCACTGGGGGTGGAGTCTGAGGCTTCAAAGCCCATGACAAGCCTAGAGTCTCTCTCTCTCTGCCTAGAAATCAAGATGTAGCCCTTAGCTATTGCTCCTGTGCCTGCCTTCATGCCCCCACCATGATGATAATGGATTAAACCTCTGAAACTGTCAGCAAGCCGCCAATTAAATGCTTTCTCTTATAATAGTTGCCCTGGTTGTACTGTCTCTTCACAGCAATAGAACACTGACTAAGACAGTGGGGCTGTGCAAGAGGCCAGAAGATGGCGTTGGATCACCTGGAGCTGGAGGCACAAGCATTTGCCAAATGCCAGATTGTTATATGGTGGCTGAGACTCTGAATTCTGGTCCTCATGATTGCATAGCAAGCCTCTGTTAAGGCTGATCGCCCCCTCACTCCTCCCTAGCCCCCGCCTCTTTTATAATTTTCTTTCTCAGCAAAGCTTGTCAGTCAGTTCCTTAGGGAAGACAGAGCTCTGTGCAAGAACTTAACTAAAGAAAACAAATCAAAGCCAAATGTCTTGCTCAGGACAGAGGGGCCATTGTTCAGTGTAAGAAAGAGACAATGTCCCTGACATTCTCCATGTGTGTTCATGTGTATTCATGCAGTACACATGTGTGCACATGTATATGGGGGTCAGAGGTCAACCGTGAGTGTATCTTCCTTGGTCATGCTCTACATTGCTTTTGACACAGTGTTCTGGCAAGTCTTATGTCAACTTGACACACTAACTAGAGTTATCTGAAAGGAGGGAACCTTAATTGAGAAAATGCCTCATAAGATCCATCTGTAGGGCATTTTATTAATTAGTGATTGATGAGGGAGGGCCCAGCTCATTGTAGGCGGTTCCATCCCAGGGCTGGTGATCCTAGGTTCTGTAAGAAAACAGGCTGAGTAAAGCCATGGAGAGCAAGCCGGTAAGCAGCACCCCTCCATGGCCTCTGCATCAGCTCCTGCCTCCAGGTTCCCGCCCTATCTGAGTTTCCATCCAGACTTCCTTTGATGATGAACTTCAATATGGAAGTGTAAGCCAATTAAACCATTTCCTCCCCAAGTTACTTTTGGTCATGGTGTTTCATCACAGAACCAGAACCCCTAACTAAGACACTCAGGCACTCCCACTGATTGTCTAGATTGGCTCTCCAGCAGGCCTGGAGACCCTCTGCCTCTGCCTCCTCAGTGCTGAGATAGTCATTTGAAGTTGACTGCCCCATGTATTTACATTACTTTTAAATTTCTCTCTTGATAATGGGGTGGGGGTGTTATATACTTGCTTATTTGTGTGTGTGTGCGCCTGTAAGCTTGCACATGTGAAGGCCCAAGAACAAATTGGGTATTTAGTTCTCTCCACCATATGGGTCTCAGGAATCGAACTCAGGTCATCAGGCTTGGTGGCAAGCACCTTTACCTGCTGAGCCATCTTGCCAGCCCCCATGTCTTAATCAAGAGTCTATGTATAACATGGGACATTTCAAATCCATGATCTATGGATAACATTTATGTTCCTTTCTCCTTAAAAAACAATGTGTGTGATGTGTATGTGTGCTCCTGTGTGTCCGTGATGGTCACGTGTACCACAGCTTGTGTGTAAAGGTCAGAGGAGAGCTTTGGGTGTTGGTCCTTGCTCTTTAACTGTGTGAGACCCGGTCTCTTGTTTAACACTATGTACAACAGACTAAACGGTCCATGAACTTCCAGCAGATCTCATATCTCTGTCCCCCACATCTGCATATGAAGGCTGGAGTCACCGACCTGTGCTACTGTGTCTGGCTCTACGCAGGAATTTTTAATTGTGTGTCTATGTGTGGTGAGGGTGTGGGTTTCTGAATGTGTGTGCAGTGCCTACAGGGGCCAGAAGAGGGTGTTGGGTCCCACGACTCTGGAGTTAAGGCAACTGTGAGCCACTTGATGTGGGTGCTGGGAGCTAAACTCTGGTCCTTCGAAAGGGCAGACTACTGATGACTACTGAGCCATCTCTCCAGCCCAAGACATTAAGCTCCAACATTAGAAGCTCCTAAGTTTTATTCTCCAATCTCCAGACTTATATGTCCAACCTTCCTCCCCACACTGCTACCTCAAATCTAACAGACATTCAAATGCACCATAGCTAGAACTGGTCTCTGCCCCCTTAACTCTAACCTGCTCCATAAGGCAGCTTGCCTTCCCTGCTCCCCTATGCTGATGAGCCCATCCTCTAATTTGATGAGAACAACAGCCTTGAATTTAACACATCCTTTTCCCAACCAATCCTGAAAATTCTTAGTTCTATCTTTAAAATGTATTTTGGATCTCCTCTGCTGGCCATTTTTGGCACTTCTGCCATCATGGACCAGTCCCACTTGATAGCTGTCACCTGGGATTGGCGGGACTTTCTTAGTCAGGTCCCCACATCCATGTTGCCCTATTCCAGCTTTTCTCAGTCCGAATACTACAAAAATGTAAATCAGGGCTGAGAATATAGCTCACAAATAAAGCTCCTCAGTGAGGGGCTTGGGGTGTGGCTCAGTGGTAGAGCACCTACCTAGAGTCCCCCAGTGAGGGGCTAGGGTGTGGCTCAGGGGTAGAGCACCTGCCTAGAATCCCCCAGTGAGGGGTTTGGGGTGTGGCTCAGTGGTAGAGCACCTGCCTAGAATCCCCCAGTGAGGGGTTTGGGGTGTGGCTCAGTGGTAGAGCACCTGCCTAGAATCCCCCAGTGAGGGGTTTGGGGTGTGGCTCAGTGGTAGAGCATCTGCCTAGAGTCCCCCAGTGAGGGGCTAGGGTGTGGCTCAGCAGTAGGGCTTTGCTGAGCATGCACCCAGACACCTGTGTGGCTTGTTGTCTTTCCAGATACCATTTTCTCAACAAAACCTACCTTGCTTCCTCGATTCCTTCTCACCTTCTATCCACTTCCCTCCATCCCCTCGACACCACTCACCCTCGTTACCTCCTCGTTTTTATTAATTCAGTTTGTCCTTTGGCCATTCCACACATGTATATAATTCCCCCACCCCAGTTCCCAGGCTAGAACCCTAGTAAACAGAAATCACTCGCTTTGCTTCAAGTCATTCACTAAGTATGACTGTGAGACTTCCCACAAAATAGCAACAGGAACAATACTATTTTTAGAAGTCCCCAAATAGGCAGATACTCATATAATATTATTTGGTGAAATGATGGCACATGGCTGGCCCCTTAAATTAGTTTGTGATCCTCAGGGGAGTTCTCTTGCTGTAATAGCTTTCTTCTGAAAACAAAAGGGGACCAGATTGGGGGAAAAAATATGTGTATGTGCACACACACCGTGGGAGAGAAACCTCACCAGTGGCGTCCCTGCATGCTACGATACCAACTTTCCAGGCAAGATGCACCCACCGGTACAACAGTGGCGTGACAGTTATGGGGAAAACCAACCGCTTTTGGAGTGGACTTGAGACCTACTCTACAGGAAGAAATTAATGTGTAATACTATAAGTACGGCCAAATCTCCCATGGCGTGGGAGGTCACAGGACCTGGGGAGAGACCTATCACTATTGCTTTGCTAAATGACATGTTGTCATTTCTAAATATGCTTCCTAGATATTTATGATTATTCCCATAGATGAGCACTGCCCTCAGCCTGTCCAGAGAAGCTTCTGTCTGCAGCAGTCAGCAACTAACACAGACTCGTGACCAATGACTGTGCTGAAAATAAGTGACGTCAAGTGCTCTGTCCTGAGTGGAGCGTCACATCACACACGCCATCACCGAGGCTCAGAGAACGTCACGGAGGGGGGACGGGAAGAATTCAAAAGCCAGACGATGGAGAAGAGTGCTGCAAAATGCTGCCTTCCGGACATGACACAGCCACCAGCTGCGGTCACCTGCGCAAGATCAAGAGACAAGACTGGTCAGCATCCCAGCAGACAAGGCTGCTTGGACTTAGTGGGTCATTAAGAAAAACCGGAGAGGGCATGAAGACAGGAGGGACTGTGTTGCAGGTGTCTGGGGGAATGGGCACATACTACCCCCTCCCTGCACACAAATGGGTGAATGTACAAGTAATTGGAGAATTTTTAAAATGCTTTTTGAATGAAAGATTAATTGGTGAGTTAGATTAATGTCCATGACAGAAAGCTCTTAGGTTAAAAAAAAAAACCAAATCAAATGTGTACACGGAAAACACGTCAGACCGGTTCCTGGGGAACTTTTCAGACATATGAATTCCTTTCTTTCCCCCCGCCCCCCACCCAGGAGGCGGTCCTATAATTTCCACCACACTTTCAGAGATACCTCTAAAATAGACCAAGAACAAAAGATCTGGATTTGTGGCTGACTGGTAGGGTGCTTGCCTAGCAAGCATGAAGTCCTGTGTTCCAATCCCAGCGCTGCATAAAACCAGGTGTGGTGAATGTGCCTTAATCCCAGTAGTCAGGAGGTGGAGGCTGGAGGATAGTGCTTTCCAGAACCCCTGGACTACATGATGATCCTATATGCCTTTTTAAAAATCATCATAATTGTCGTCATCAAAGAAGGGAGTTCAGATATGTCAGCCGTAATTCTAGAACCCACAGGCGACGTTAATTAAGTATCAAAGGACAGCAGTTATGTGACCTCTCCATGTCTCATCCGTCTGTGTTCCCTCTGTCTAGTCTGTAGTGAAGGTCACATGAACCAGTGCGTTGGAAATTTGTCCAAAAGTCTGGGGAGGTACCCAGGCACTCACGCAGGGACTCACGCACACCTATGTGGTCAGCGCTCCATCTAGTGGCCGGATGGAGCAGTTCACGCATCTAAACATACACCTACCTCCCTACTAGGTCCTAAGGCGACCGCTGGGACTTCGTGGATACTCAGCTGCGAACTGAAGAGCAAGGCTGGAGGACCTGCTCCTGCTGAAATATTCCCTTCTCTGCACCTACAGTTCTGATATACTCATGACAACTGGAACAGGCGTGGGAAGAACGAGATTTGACAAGTGTCCAACGTGGTGAGGCACACCTGTAATCCTAGGACTCCAGAAATGGAAACGGGAGGTTTGAGAGTCTCAAACCAGCCTGGGACACATGGTGAAATCCCGTCTCGGAAATAAACGAGGGCTGGGGATATAGTTCAGTGATAGAACCGCCCCTACCCCCACACCCAGAATACACACGAAGCACTAGATTCAAACTCTTACTGATAAGGAAAAAAAGAGAAATAGACAGGTGTGTCTAGGGAGCAGTTGGCTCAGAGTCCCAAACAACTCAGTCATCAAGAGATTTAATATGGGTCATTGAGAAGGCTCAGATAGTAAAGGTGCTTGTAGCCAAGCCTGACGACCTGAGTTCGATTCCTGGGACCCACATGGTAGAAGGAAAGATCTGACTCCTGAAAGATGTCATCTCATTTCCACATGTACCACGGAACACGTGTGTATGCACACTTATGGACATGTGCATGCACATATACACATGAATATTCATGTGTATTTATGTATGTATCATCATAGTCAATGAATATTGAATATTAGGTTAATGTAAATATTAGGTTAAATCTAGAGATATGAGGTTAAATCTCTTCTAATTTTTTACTATATTTATCTGTATGTGTGGGTATGTGGGTAAGCATGCATATGTGTAGAGGCCAGAGATCAACCTCAGATGTCATTTATTAGGGATCATCCTTGCTTTTTTGAAACAGGGTCTCTCACTGAACCTGGAGCTCACCAAATAGGCTAGACAGGTTAGTAGTCGTCAAGGCCCAGAAATCAGTCTTTCTCTACCCCCAGAGCTGGCATCACAAATGTGTTCCACCACCATCTTTTCACATGAGTGCTAAGGGTCAAACTCAAATGTTCATGCCTGTGCAGTTGACTACCATGTGACCAACTGACCTGGCTCCAGAGTCCCCTTAACATGACATTTTAACAAAGCAAATGTAATGCAAAATTTTCTCCGTGAACAAAGTGCACAATTCCTAAATAAAGGCAAAATCTATAAGCCTCGATTTCCCATCTGCCTCAGGCTCCAGCAGAGCTCACAGGGCATATGTCACTTATCCTGTGCCTCATCAGCCTGGCTGTGGGGGCACAAAAGGGCACTTAGCGTACCAGCCAGGGTGGTCAGGCTTGGGGTCCAGCAGCATCGACAGCCAAAGTCCTGGGCACGTGAATAGCAATCAGCCCATCCATTTCTGTGATGCAGCAAGGCGGACAGGACCAGGCCCCCGGTCATTCTTTGGCTCTTCCCACAGGATAACTGGCTGTTGAGTGGTTATGTTGATGGATCTGTAAGGTCCTGAGACCTTGGACTGTGAAACTCTACAGAGCTAATGAGCACCTGGAGCTGCCCATAGGGAGAGACCTTTGCCAACACCATGCAGCCCTAGTTAGTTATTTTAAAATGTTTTTAAGTTACATGTATTTATTTAGAGAAAGAGTCATGTGTGCCACAGCACCCATGCAGAAGTCAGAGGACAACTCACAAGAGCAGGTTGCAAGTGCCTTTACTGGCTGAGCCGTCTCACTGGCCCCAAAGCTTAGTTTTATTGTTGTTTGTTTGTTTGTTTGTTTGTTTTTGTTTGTTCTTGAAATAAAGGTGAAGTAAACCATTTGAAAACGTACAATTGAAGCCAGGTATGGGGCTACACTCTAGAGGTTGAGGCAGGAGGATTAGAAATTTGAAGGCAGAGTGGGCTGTATAGTGTACTACATACTCTGTCTCAAAAAACAGAAATAGAAGGTTAGGGCTGTAGTTCCGTTGCTAGATGTAGCATGTATAAGCCCAGGGTTTGATCTCCAGCACTCCATAAACAAGGTACGATGGCACACATTAGCAGAACTGATAAAGGAGAATTAGAGGGACATAGGTACATATGTAGACCACAAAAACAAAAGCAAGTTCCCTGAGGTAGTGGCTTCTTGTTCCCAGAACAGGAAATGGCAGAGGCAAGTATCTAGACAGGACCAGCAGAGGATGGGAGGCCCCAGGAGCCCTATAAAACATTCAAATCATCATCTTCTCCACTCAAAGGACTTCTAGCCTTATATTTCTCCCATCCCAAATGTGTAAAGCTGTTTCTTTCCCCTCTTCTATAGCTCAGTCTTCTGTCCTTCTAGGTTAATCAATTCTTTGTTCCTGTCAGGAAATGAACTTGGCAATCCCCTTGACTACCGCTGTCAACCCATTACCCTGAGAGGTGGAGGCAGGGGGATCGGAGTACTACATAGCAAGTTTGAGGCCAGCCTGAGATACGAGACCCTGTCTCAAAAAGAGACGATTGTAGGGGCTAGAAAGATGGCTCTGTGGTTAAGAGTCCAGCGAGTACTGCTCTTGCAGAGGACCCGAGTTTGAGTCTCAGCACTCATGTCAGACATCGCACAATGACCCATTGTTGCAGAAGGTTTTTTTCAGTTCCATATAAAATAATTGTTTTATGCACTGTGGGTGAGGGGCTGTCTAGGGCATTTTGTATTGTCTGCAGGTGTTGGATTTCTGTGGGGATTGTTTAATTGCTAATGATCTGCATGTGCTATCAGTAGAATACCAGAAGACTTCTGAAATAATAAATATACCTGAGCTCAGATGCATGGGGTTCCACTGTGAGTATGGCACTGGCCACGATGGTGGTTCCCTCTGCTGAGGTCTGACAGGGCTTCCACCTATGAAAATGCCTCTTTGTCTTCTTGGCCGAACCACCACAGAAGTTTACTACTACAACCCATAACTCCAGTTCCAGAGGGAATGACACTTCTGGCCCCAATAAGCGCCTGCACTAACCCACACATACCCACACAGAGACACATAGATATACACCTAACTAATAATAAACGTGAATCTTAAAAAGAGAGAAGTGTGTCAATCACATGTGCCTAGTGTATTTCCAGTGATGTGAAAACTTCACCTTAAACTTGTTCAAAAACCTTTTTGACATAGAAAGGAAACTCCATTTTCTCCCCTGCTGCATAACAAAGAATTATATAATCCTGAAGTAAGTTGCAGAACCAGGCCTGAGAGAGACTCTTGGTTTGTGTGTGGTGATGTCATATATATATCTCAAGGAAGATAGGGCACATGCTCAGAACAGCAAATCAACTAATAGGAAGAGCCGCCACCACTGTGAGGACACACCTTCTCACTCATGATTACTGTAGCAGAGTGGCAGGCTGGTCCCGGAGGACTTTTCTCACCCTCCCTTTCCTTGGGACACATCATCACACAAAGTTAACGAACATACACAGGCCTGGTGTCCTTCACCCTCCACATAAAGGACCAAGTCCAAGACATTTATCTCTAAGACAAATAGAATTGTATCCAAGTCTGTGACTGGCTATATTTGCTGATGATGTCATATCTGTCCCATGCTTCCTGATCAATGTGACTCAAGGGTGAGTGGCTGGCTGACCAAACTGAATAACGTGGTGACCAGCCCAAACTGGCAAGAGTGTGACTCCAGGGTGACCTGGTCCTTGGAGAACTAAGTTGGGATGAATTTTACATTAACTGGTTGCTGATTCTAAGTGCTAATAACGGAATTCTTAGTGTCCCACAATCTCACATATCACCCCCAATAACTCCACATGGGTGAAGCTTATAGTTTCTCACTACATTTTAGAAAATAAGGAAATAGAGACTGTTGGATGTCATGACTCAGAGCTGTAATCCCAGCTATGCCAGAAGCTGAGGCTGGAAGATGTTGAGTTCCACACAAGCCTGGGCAATGGAGCCAGCTCAAGGGGAGCCTGAGCTACACCAAAACTCTGATTCCATATCTGAAAGAAGAAAAGAGGAAGGGGATAAGGTCATGACTCAGAGGCAGAGCACCTGCCTAGAATCCCCCAGTGAGGGGCTGGGGGTGGGGCTCAGTGCTAGAGCACCTGCCTAGAATCCCCCAGTGAGGGGCTGGAAGTGTGGCTCAGTGGTAGAGCACCTGCCTAGAATCCCCCAGAAAGGGGCTGGAGTGTGGCTCAGAGGTAGAACACCTCCTTAGAATCCCCCAGTAAAGGGCTGGGGTGTGGCTCAGTGGTAGAGCACCTGCCTAGAATCCCCCAGTGAGGGACTGGGAGTGGGGCTCAGGAGTAGAGTGCTTTCATAAAATACACCATGCCTTGGGTTCAGTATTGAGCAATACTGGGTGACAGAATCAACTCAACATAATTATGTGTTTGGAGTAGAGGCAGCAAAATCAGTCCAGGAGTAATAATTTCAAAAGACAGAAAAATTGAAAGAAAGAAAAAGAATTCCGCTTCAGATCCACTTGCACAGGATGTGCCTAACTGGCAGACAGGGTGATATATAATGGGACTTGATGCTCTAGGCATGAAGCTGGGAGGTGGAGGTGGGGAGCTCTCCCTTTAAATTGCAATCTCCGTTAACAGTGGAGATCAAAGGTAATGACCTCAGAGGGGACAAACAGGAAGAGCTGCAGGACCTGTGACCTCCCAGGGCCTCCTCCTAGCAAACAGCCCCAGCAGCCAGGAGAGGAGAGTCTTCTCAGCTTATCCTGTACATTCCGAGGGGTGGGGCTGGCATGGATTCACACCTGGTAGTCTGGAGCTTCAACAACTGTATCTAGAGACCTGCCCTCAAGAGAAATCATGACCTCTCACTACTCCCTCAGGGTCATTTGAAGTACTGTCCACCCCCACTCCTAGAGATAAGAGACAAGCCTGGGACATGCCGTGACTAGCCCTGGGTCACAGGGTCATTTACGGGAGAACTGAATTTTCCAGACTGTCTTCTCATGAGTAGAGAACACATGACATGCGCTCATAGCTTGTTGCATTCTGAGAGCAGCAGTGTCGTCGTTTGTGGTGGTGGTGGTGGCGGTGTGTGTGCACATACACGTATTTTCCCCAATCTGGTCCCCTTTTGTTTTCAGAGGAAAGCTATTACAGCAAGAGAACTCTCCTGAGGATCACATCCAGCGATGTGTCATCATTTCACCAAATAATATTATATGAGTATCTTCCTATTTGGGAACTAGTATTGTTTGCGTTGCCATTTTGCAGGAAATCTCAAAATTAGTCAAAATTGGTGCATGACTTGAAGCGAAGTGAGTGACTTCTCTTTAGAATGGCTCTATTTGCCCACCTGGAAAAATGGCTCTGAGATTTACATTAGAAAAGTGGATGGAGGGGTCTCGAGAGAGATGGTTCAGAGGTTAAGAACACTGGCTGCTCTTCCAGAGGACCCAGGCTCAAATCTTAGCATCCCCATGGCAGCTCACAACTGTTAACATGTTCAGTACCAATGTAATAATTGTTTATATACGTGGGGATGATGGGTGGGGATGATGGGGATGATGTCTAGAGGCATGGGCGCTGGCGAGTTTTAGCAAAGGTTTATTCTCAAGAGGAAGGGGGAGGGACATGTCTAACACAGATAGAAAGATAGATAGATAGATGGATAGATAGATAGATAGATAGATAGATAGATAGATAGATAGATGGATGGATAGATAGATAGATGGATAGATGGATAGATAGATGGATAGATAGACAGACGGATGGATAGATAGATAGATAGATAGATAGATAGATAGATAGATAGATAGATAGATAGATGGATAGATAGATAGATGGATAGATAGATAGATGATAGATAGATAGGTAAACTTTTAAAAAAGACTGTGAACTCATAGACAATACAGGGTTTTTCAGGATGGTCACTGTTTTTTATTTTTGTTTTTTGTTTTTAGACCAGATCTTGCTCTCTCAAAATGTTGGCTTCAAACTCAACATCCTCCAGTGTTAACTTCCATAGGACTGAGGGCACCTCAGAGAGTGGCGGTCACAGACGTGAACCACCAGCCCAAGTGTCTCAGTCAGCGTCCTATTGCTGAGAAGAGACACCATGACCAAGGCAACTCTTATAGAAGGAGAGCATTTGACTGGGGCTGGCTTATGGTTTCAGGGGTTTAGTCCATGGTCATCTCAGCAGGGAGCACGGCGGCACGCAGGCAGACTCGGTGTTGGAGAGGCGGCTGAGAGCTCTGCATCTAGATCTGTAGGCAGCAGGAAGACAGAACCTGGCCTGGCTCGGACTTTTGAAAACCTCAAAGCCCACCCCCAGCAACACACTTCCTCCCCAAGGCCACACCTCCTAACCCTTTCAAATAGTGCCACTCCCTGACGACTAAGCATTCAAATCTATGAACCTATGGGGCTATTCTCATTCAAACCACCTCACCAGGCTTAGGATGTCTACTTTAGAAAAAGAAAAGATGCACAGGCATCGTCTTTTCATTATTCCCTGGGTATCTCAGTTTCTTCTCCATGGTGCTGGGATAAATTTACTTCAAGAAAGGCAACTTAAGAAAAGAAGGGTTTGTTCTGACTCACAGTTCAAGGGTGTAGTCCATGATGGCAGGGAAGTCAAGGTGGCAGAGGCAGCTGGTCATGTCACACCCATGATCGTAAAGCATGCTGTTGCTCTGTTCCCTTTCACAACTTACACAGTCCAGGATTACCGTCAGGAATGGTGAGACCCGTGGTAGACAGGTCTTCCTAACTCAATTAACACAGTCAAGATAATCTCCTTAGGCAACGCATCTCCCATGTGATTCTAGATTCTGTCAAACTGACAGTTAACACTGGCACGCTAGACAGTCTGGTATGATAAACTTTTATTTAGTATTCATACCATGTTAGAGACTATAAGTTATGTGGAGATCATTTAAAGTATGAAGGAGTAAGCTGAGGCTGGGATATATATATATACAGCTCAGCTAATAGAGTGCTTGCCTAGCGTGCCCAAAGCCTGGGCTCCATTATCAGCATCAACCAAGTGGTACAAACCTGCCATCTTAGCACCTGGGAGGTGAAGGGAAGGGGATAAGAAGTTCGAGGTCATCTGTGGCTAAATAGAGAGTTGAATGCCAGCCTAGAATACATGAAATACACTAACTAACTCATGTACACACACACACACACACACACACACACACACACACACACATAAACACACACACACACATACACACACACACACACACATACACACACACACACACATACACATACACACACACACACATACACACACACACACACAAATGGAGGAAACAAAGTATGGTATCTCATGCCTGTAAACCCAGCACTTGGGAAACTAAAGCCAGAGGTTTGTTTGAGACCAGCCTAAGGTATATAACAAATCGATAAATAATTAATAAATAAACAAAATAACACCAATATTAAAAAATAAAGTAAGATCAGCAAGGTGGCTCAATGGGTAAAATGATGATCTGAGTTCAATCCCCGGAACCCACAGGAGAAGAGGACTGTCTTCCAAAACTTGTCCTCTGACCTCCACATATGTGTTGTAGCATTCACACACACACACACACACACACACACACCAAATACACAGCATTTACAAGACTAACATTTACTTATTTATTTGCGTGTGTATGTGTGTGGACATGAGTCCCACAGTGTATGGAAGCCAGAGAACAACTTACAGGAGTTAGCTCTCTCCATCCCCCTTGTGGGTCCAGGGAATCAAACTCAGGATGTCAGATTTGGTGGCAAGGACCCTTTTCTGCTGAGCCATCTCATGGGCCCAACTTTTTAAAAAAATTAATTAAAAATAATGTGTAAGTTCTGTGCAAAGACTATATCCTTTGATATGAAGTTAGAAGCTCAATTTGCACAAGAATCCTGGAATCCCCACAGCTCCAAAGGATAGCAAGATGATCGCTTAGGAATGTTTTAGCTTCAAAGAACAGAAAGCTCAGAGCTCAGTGTGTGGGGGACTCCTGGATCCATTTCTCCAATCAGCTAGCTAATCTCTACTTTTTTTTCTCATTTTTCCAGTGCTGGGACTGAACCCAGAGACCCATGCATGATAGAAAGTACTTACGTCTGAACAAGTCCCCAGCCCCTCAATGGGGGATTCTAGGCAGGTGCTCCACCACTGACCTGAACTCCTACCCTGCTAATCTCTACTTGTTTGTGTTTAACTTTGCTTATTGCTTGGGCCTTACATAGAATGGCTACTTATTACATGCTCATGTTTTCTAGAAAGCAGAAGATCTCCACTGACTGTCTCTTTGACCAGGATGCATCTAAAAGCAAAGAGACCAGAAAAGCACATATTTTTAGCTCCATAGTAGAAAAGAGGAACTGACCTCTACACCTTATATTCCTGCTTCCAGCCTGACTGATGCTACAGCAACAAAAGACTTTAAATGATTCTAAATGCCACCAATAATGCACAGATTGCATGCCTGCAATTAGTGAATGCATCTCAGTGATGGATACAGAAATAATGAAGTTCTTTCCGCCATGAATTTATGGCTTCTATTTCTGGGCCCACAGTACTTCCTGACATCATCACTAAACTCCTGCTAAAACTTTTATATAGTGATCAGATACCGATGGGACAATAATTGGCAAAGTCTGCCATTTGGTACACTCCTACTCAGCAGAGTTTCCATTGATTCCTAAGAATCCTTGCTCTTCTCAGTCAATGTCAATATGTTGGGGACTTTTAAAAAGAAACACATAAAATACAACTCAAGGTTTTGCTTAATTATTTATAATTGTATGCATTCGCCCTAATGGAAAAAATGTATGGTTTGTGCTGAATTTCAAGATCTAAGGGGTTGATTTATCCTCTCCCTTTTAGCAAAATGTTTGCTTGTTTATTATCTTCATAGGTTCACAGAAATTTAGAGCTAGAACTGAGGGATGGTGGTGCTCAGGACCATGGGTGAATGAGTTGCTCTATAAAGGAGTTTACTAGAAATGCCAAGGTCTAGCATGAAAGTGAGTGGCACCTTGTATGTGAACATGAATGTAGACTTTAGTTTGGGGTTTTGGTTTTTTTTTTTTTTTTTTTTTGAGAGATGGCCTCATATAGCCTAGGCTATCCCTCCTGCCTCCACCTCCCAAGCACTAGGATCACAGACACGCACAACCACAAGCCACCTACAAATACAGATGGACGGCAAGCCGGGTGCCAAATGGAAACTCAGTGTACCCTTTGGTCTCTCCGAAAGAGAACTAAATGGGGCTTGGGAACTGGCTCCGTAGGTAAAATGCTTGCCATGAAAGCCTGAGGGCCTGCGTTCAGGTCCCTAGTACCCACATAAAAGCTGGACATGGCAGTGCAGGTCTGTAATCTCAGAACTATGGAGGAGGGGCAGGCAGATCCCCAGAGCTCGCTGGCTGCTCTAATCAGTCTGTGAGCTCCAGCTTCAGTGAAAGAGACCCTGCCTTAACAGGTAAAGAAGAGCTGGGTGTGGGAGCAGCTGCCTTTAATTCTAGCACTCGGAAAGCAGAGACAGGAGGATCTCTGTGAGTTCCAGGCCAACCTTGTTTATATAGAGTCTCAGGCCAATCAAGACTCCATAGTGAGACCCTGTCTCAAAAAAAAAGAGTTAGAGAGTGGTTGTGGCAGTTCGAATGAGATGTCCCTCATAGTCCCAGGCATTCGAACACTTGGTTCCCAGTTGGTGGCGCTGTTCTGGGAGGCTTAGGACTTGTGGCCTTGCAGGAAGAAGTATGTCACTGGAGGAATAGTTTGAGAGTTCAAAGACTCACACCCTTCTCAGGAGGAGGAAGGGATAAGTGAAAGGGAAGGAAAGAAAGAGGAAGGGGAGAGGAGGGAAGAGGAGGGAAGAAGAGGGAAGGGAAGTAGAGGGAAGGGGCTGAGGGAAGGACAGAGGAGGGAAGGGAGGAGATGGAAGGGGAGAGGAGGAAAGGGGGAGGAGAGGGAAGGGGCAGGAAGGAAGGGGAGAGGAGGAAAGGGGGAGGAGGAAGGGGAGAAGAGGGAAAGGAAGAGGAGGGAAAGAGGAGGAGGGAAGGGCAGAGGAGGGAAGGGGTTAGAGGAGGTAATGGGGAGAGGAGGTTGGCTATTTTACCTGGCTCAATACATTTCAAAATTTCACAAAACTGCAAAAATATTTCATATCATCACTTTCCATGTCCTCGCTCATTAGAAGCTCCAACACCAGACGTGGTGACACACGCCTACAATTCCAGCACTCAAGAGGCTGTGCTCTGGGTGACATAGGTAATTCAAAGTCAGCTGAGTCAAACAAAAACCCCCTAGAAGGTACAAGCATGCAAGAACCTATTGTGATGTTCAGCTAGGAGAAATAGCAGGCCCATGTGAGAGGTTGTGAGGCCCCTACAAGAAAATTTACAAGAGTGACCAATCTTTGGAGTTCGGTACATGTAGAACATCCATTTACTTAATGGGAAATGTCTAAAATGTTCTCCGCTACTGGTTTCCCACAGGGGAGAAAAAGAAAATCTCAAGCCAAGGCAAATGAGGTTAGACCTGGAAGATCGACTTTCACAAATTCAGCTAGGCTGTTTTCCTGCTAGATAGAGCATAAAGGGATTTCCAAGACAGACCAGCCAGTGCCTCTCCCTTTCTCACCTTGGAAGAGCATGAAGAATGTTCAGGTTATCTTGCTGACTCTCCTCCTGAGGTCAGCCTGCACCTGGAGACAAAGATTTCACAATCAGAGCTCCGCACATAAGGCTAATAAGAAAGAAGGAGTCAGAGAGTAAAGAGTAACTTGAAGACCAACTCCCCTATTTCAGGAGTGAAAAAAAAAAAAAAGATCAAGAAGTGAAGAATACTTTGCCTGCTGTTACTCGCTGATAAGCACAAATGAAAACTGAGCTCTTGGCTTCCTGTTCTGGACTTATCTCTTCGCACACCATCTCAAGTGAAAACAACAAGGGTCCTTTCAGGTTTCTGGCAGGCAAGACAATCCAGAATTCTTCTGGTGACAAAGATTTGAGTAACGGACAGAAAGGCTCAGAAAGATTTTGGTACATGGCTGAGTCTGCAGGGTGGGGGAGATGGCTTGGGGCTAGGGAGATGGCTCAGCAAGGGCTTACTGTGTAAGCATGAGGACCTGTGTTCAGATCCTCAGTGTTCATGCAAAGATTTGAATGCTGTTGCTGGAGAGACAGAGGCAAGAGGATCTGAGGCCTGGGAGCCAGCCAGTCCAGCTTGGGTCAGTGAGTCCTGGATCCAGCGATTAAGCTTATCTCAAAAAATAAGGTGGGAGCAACTAAGGAAGAATCCAATGTCCGCCTCTGGCCTCCACACACACATGCACACGCACATGCACACATGGTACATGCATACCCCTGCACAAAGCACACACACAAATATGTACACATACATGAGGGTGCAACTTTGGACCCCACAATCATGTAAAAGAGGCAGGCATAGTGGTGTGCACTACCCCAATGCTGGGGATGGAGAAGGAATGGCAGGTTCCTGAAGGCCATTGGCCAGCCAGTCTAGGCAAATTGTTAAGCTTTGGGATCCGTGAGACCCTGACTCAAGAAATAAAGGTGGAGAACAATGGAGGAAAGACTCCCGACACAACTTCTTGCCTCTAAACAATGAACACACATGTGCATGTGCTCCTATACAGACACGTGCACATGCTTCTATATACACATGTGCACATGCCTACACTAACAAATACATATAGCTAGCGCATGCACGCCTTAATCACATTTGCAGAGTCTTTTTTGTTATAGGAGGTAACAATACAGGTCCCCAGGGTTCAGGCAAGGACTTCTTTGGGAGGCCACTATCACCCAGCTTGTCCCAATACCATGCCCTGATAGAGAAGGCCTAAAGTACTACTTCTGAGTGAATGGTTGGGGATGGTCTCTCTCTGAAACTGCATCCAAGTCCAGATGGTAGGCGACAGCTAGTAGAACAAGGCAGAGAACATTCCAGACAAAGAGAAAATCTGGGAAAACCCTAAAACAGGAACAAGATCGACAGGTTGAAGAAGTAAATACACAAAATTTCCAGCCGTTCTTTCCAAGACTATGACAATTTTCAGCTCTACTGTGTAGGAGCTGGTTTTTCTATAGGAGTTCACCCCTCATGACTGTGTTCAACAGGAATCTCTTTGTTCATAAAACCTCGAGGAATTCTGCAGCACACACTCCGGAAGCAGAGTACCCCTGAGCAACTGCACAGGAATCTGGAGAAACTGACTAGCTTGTTTTAATTGTGAAGATCAAGGTCTTATTGACTAGGCTGGAGAGAAATAGCTCAGTGGTTAAGAATGTTTGCTGCTCTTAGAGAGGACCCAAATTTGGTTCCCAGCACCCATATCACGCTTCTTAAATCAACTGTAACTCCAGTTTTAGGAGATCAGAAGGCCTCTTCTGGCCTCCAAGGGTAACCACACATACATGCACATAAATAAAAATAAAGTAAATCCTTTATAAAGAAAAAGATCATATTGGCATTGCCATGTGCAATTACATCTTTTGAGCGAATGTGTATGCTGTATGCCTGTGTGTGCACGAATGTGTGCAGATGTGGAAGGCAGAGGTTGATGTCAAGTGTTTTCCTTGATCACTCTCCACATTATTTTATTTTTTATTATTTTTTTTGACACAGCGTCTCTCACTGATCCTGGACTTTGCCATTTCAATTACACTAACTGGCCGGGGAGTCCCATGGATCCTCCAGTCTTTCTTCAGACCCACCCCTACCCCTAGCCCTGGGGATACACATGACTCCATACCCAGGTTTTTTGTTTGTTTGTGTTTTTCTTTTCTCTTCTTTTCTTCCCTTCTTTTCTTTTCTTTTTCTTTTTTCTTTTTCTTCTCTCCTCCTCTCCTCCTCCTCCTCCTCCTCCTCCTCCTCCTCCTCCTTCTCCTTCTCTCTCTCGCTCTCTCTCTCTTTCTCTCTCTTCCTTTCTTTCTGTGTGTAGGTGTCAAGGATCCTAACTCAGGTGCTATGTTTGCACAACAAACATTTTACCCACTGAGCCATCTCCCAGGTCCCATGATTGCATCTTACAAACTATGTCAACATAAACAGGACATTTGATTACTTTAACTGAAGCAAGAGCCAGGAGAGGAGACAATGGCTCCCTGACCCTGGGAAGTGTTTTACTAAGATATGAAGAAGCTGGATGGCTAGATGTTGGGGGAAGGAGGATTTCTCTGCACTGAGAAACAATATGATGGCGGCCAGCCTGCCTTACTTTCTACTGAGTCATTTCTTTCTATCGATTCACTTTCTTCCATTCTTGATGAGCATTGTAAGGGCCGAGAACATCCAAGACCTCACGGGCTCTCAAGTTTGCATGCAATCAACAAACACCCTTGATGAGTCTAAATGGATTTTTTGAGATTGAGCCCACCTTTTTGCCTATAGCAAGATTGAATGTACGTCTATTACAGCTTTCATTTCAATGAAAGCTTCTGCCTTCTGCATATGCATTAAAAGACAAATCCAGCCCAGTTCATTCTACCTCTCAACACCCCCACACATGCATATACATATACTCAGAGTGCCTGGCACTAAAAAAGATAATCAATATCCACTAGCTCTTTTGTTCAACAAAGACCTCCTAGGTACTTATGTACCTAGCCTGGAGCTGGGGCTGGAAGCCTCCTTCTGCTTGATGCCTGGACAGATTTAAAACTGACCATTCTTATTCTGGAGTTATAGCTTAGAGGTTGAGTGCCTGCCTAGAATCCCCCACTTAGGGTCTAGAGCACAACTTATCAGTAGAGCATTTGCCTAGCATATGTGGGTTCCATTCCTGGCACTACTAGGGAAAAAAAAATATATATATATATATACATATATATATATAGATACACATAACCATTCTCAAAGGATTTTCAGGGAGCAGGAAGATCATAACCAGGAAGTTATTTCCATAAAGACCAATTAAATATGTCCAGATAATCTGTGTAAAGATTTGCATACAATTAAGAACCTGGGTCTCTGATCAAATTCCAACCTTGGCAATCTAACTGGGGCTCTGAGATCCTCGCTGGCTTTATAATGGCTTGTTAATCCATCTTCTCTGGCTCTGAACTGGTGCTGCCACGTTGTGGGTGTTAAAGGTTAAGCCTCTGCTCTTCCTCCAGCTCCTCGGATGACTGCCTGGCAGTGAAGGGTGAAATGACCTCATTCATTAGAAGGAAGGGACAGAAAGAAGTTCTGAGATAAAAGGTGATCTGCAAGGTAAGACAGGGATTTTCAAGTTCAAATAAAAGCCAGCAGATGTACTTGATGAACCCTAATATGTAATGGTAGTAATTATAGGGTCCTGCTTACCACCCCACATATGGCAAGTGAAACCTAGTTGGCATATTTTTTTAGCCAGATCCTGAAGATCCTTTACAGAAATTGGTAGCTTCTCTCATTGCCTACAACCTAGGGCTGATGTGTTATTTCCTCCAACATGCACCACACACCATCATTTGGTTTCCAAGCCAGATACATTTTATAGCTTGCAAAACGTGATAAGACTGCCCCAGAGTCCAAGTGCTTGTGTCTGTTCTAAGTCCAGAGGCATCTTATGCTGTCAATATTTCCATCTGGACCACACAGTGTTTTCTTTGTGTGTATTTCTTAGTGAACTTTATCCCAGAGCAGTTTAGAAGCTTCAAACCCTAAGAGCTCATAAACAAAGCAATTGTACCTGGACAGCTTTTCAAAATAAGACTAAGGCCTCACTCACTCTTGTTGAGTGCAAGTCTCAAATGCTAGGCTGTGTTTCCTGCTGGGAGAAGGCTGTTGTGGGCCCCTCAAGTCTGGGTCACCTCAGTTCTAGATGTGCATTTCAGGAAATGTCCAGAGCTGGGCAGGGTGTGACTGGGGTGAAGATAGAACAGGAAGCACCAGGAGGGACCGGAGAGATGGCTCAGTGATTAAGAGCACTGGTTCCAGAGGACCTGGTTTGGTTGCCAGCACCCACACAATGCTCACAACCATCTGTATCCCAGTCCTAGGGGATCTGATGGCCTCTTCTGACCTCCAAGGGCACCAGCATGCCCATGGTATGCAGATACACATGCAGGCAAAGTACCTGTACACATAAAATACAATTTAAAAAAATAATAAAAAGAAGTGCCAGGAGCCACATGCCTCCATAGCCTCTGCATGAAAGGACAGACATCCTTAACACTTCAGCTGGCCATGACTCTAAAAAGTCCTGCAACAAGGGTCTGAGGAGGTAAATCAGTCTGCAAAATGCTTGTGGTGCGATCCTAGGGACCTGAGTTCGATTCATAGAACCCAGGTTAAAAAAAAAAAAAGCTATGTTGGTATATGGCCTTGTCATTTCAGTGCTGGGGAGGTGGGAGACAGATGGATCCCTGGGGGCTTTTGGAGACTTGATGGCTATCAGTCTTGCCAACTTGGCTACTCCAGTAAGAGACTGTTTAAAAAAAAAAAAAAAAGTGGTATCGATTGAGGAATGAAGCCCAAAGTTGACTTCTTGTATAACACACACACAGATACACTTTATAACAATCTCGTGACCGATTCCCTACACAGTTGTAGGGAATGGAATTTTAAGTTATTCTTAATGTTCTCTTATTCCAGTAATCAGACCTTGGCGTTACTTTTTTTGACATACCCAGAGATTTCAAAATTTCAGGTGACAGCCCTTTCCACCATCCATGAGAAGCCATGTCCTTCAGACCGTGGAGGTGAACAGAGAGGTGTCAATCGGGAAAATCGATACGTATGAGGTAGGTGGAACACCCTCTTCTCAGTCACTCAAAGCCAGAGAGATTTGGGATTGGCTTGCGGAGGGTGTGGGCCTTGTGGACACAAGAGTTCTACCAACAGAGACCTAGACGCCCTAGGTCCTCATCTTGCTCTAAAAGCACCACAAGGGGCGTGGCTGGAATTCTGGGAGGACTGGGAGAGGGCGCACCAAGGCCACCCCAGCCAGCCTCAGTGAGCAGACCTGGCCCATTGGGCCCAAGAGTTTAAGCCCCACTGATCGATCCCTATATCCTAATCTGGGGGCCGCTCCACCCACCACGCCTTGTACCGCTTCAGCCTCGCCCAGCAGGCTACTCGGCCACGCCTACCACGCCCGGGGCCCTTGTACTCCCTGCTCGACTCAGCTGGGCGGCCCAAACTCTCCTAGCTTCAACCCCACCCTTTAGTCTGCTAGACCACGCCCACCGGCACAACTTTCTTCCTGGCCACTCTGGCGGCCTCAGCCGGGGCTGCTTTGCCCACACTGTCCCGTCTTGTTTAAGTCACTCCGGTCCGCCATCTAGGCCACGCCCACCAGGCCATCTCAGGCCGGGTAGGGGCGCGTCCCCTCTTTTTGGCCTCTCCCTCCCGTTGGCCTCTCAGCTCCGCCCACTCAGCCACCTCCTCAGCTGGGGCCAATCAGTCCTGCACGCTGGCCGGGCTTCAGCTCCGCCCCGCAAGCCTCTAGGCCACGCCCACTTAGCGCAACAGGTCCCTTCCCAAGGCCCCGCGGCTGCCTCAAAGAGACCGCCCCTCCCACCGGGCGGCCTCTGCCTGAAGCCACCCCGCCCACTCCGGCTTACCCTGCCTAGACCCCGCCCACCTCAGGTAGGGCCGCCCCGCCCTCTAGCCGCTCAGCCCCTCCCACTCCACCCGCCTCAGGTAGGGCTCGCCCGTCCCTTCTCTCCAGTCCCAGCCTGGTGGGTCTTCGTTTACCTCGCCTCCTCTCGGACCGCAGCGCCGCAAAGTTTTGACATTTTGGCAGCGGAGACGCGCACTGGCTCTCTCCGGCTGACGACTGTGGCGGCGGCCGATTCTCGAGGGCCGCTCAGTCGCAAGCCCTAGGGGCTCCCGCCGCCCAGAGCCCGGCGGCCACGAGGCCCCGCCGCGTCCTCCCGCGCTCGCCCTCCCGGAGGCTGCAGCCATGTCGCGGGGGCCGGAGGAGGTGAACCGGCTCACGGAGAACACGTACCGGGTAAGTGTGGGACTCTGCGGAGCTCGAGACCGGAGAAGGGCGGTCCGGGACCCTGTGGAATTCGGGGTTCGAGGCTGAGGGCGGAGGTTGGGAGGCCCAGAGATTTGAGGGACTCCGGGGTTCGAGGCCAGGAACGTGAGCCCCGCCAAGCAGCTGGCCATTGTCGCCAGAAAGTAGGTCGAAATTCTTTTTCACTTTTGAGATAAAGTGGAGACTTTCCATGGGAAGGGTCTCTCCCCCCTGGGTCCCCGGAGACACTCAGGGACCCGCACTTTTCCCATGTTGGGGTTAGGGGATTGGCAACATGGGCGACACTCCGTGGGGTCCCGGAGGTCCTTGTCCTCCCCCCAACTTCTCTTTGTGATCAGTGACCGTGCTGGTCTGACCGCTGGCGCTAAACCTTTCCCAGATCCAAAAGAGAAAAAAGAGAGACAAGCTCGAGTTTCCTCAGAGAAAAGAAAGCGCTCAAGAATGTAGGGGAGAAACTCCTCTGTAATTAGGAATGCATCGCCAGGTGAGCCTGGCACCCTCGGCTCAGGGAATTTTCTAGGCTGCCAGAGAATCTGCTCTTGGGAAGACTTGAAACGCCTAACCCCCTCTTGGACTCTTGCATACAGTAGCTTTTAAGTTCAACTTGGCTTTTCCTTTTGATTTTTTTTTGTTACCGTTTTGACAATTTTATTCATGTATACACTGTATTATGATCATGCACACCCGCGCTTGGATTTTTCTACATCGATGCTTTGGGGGAGGTTATTGAAGTCAGAGAGCATTGAGATTTTAATAAGAATTGACCTAAGCTGATAGAACGCGTGGTGATTGGTCACTTAACTTGCATGTTATGTGAGAGAAATTTTCCAGAAACAGACATGGGATTAGTGACCAGTTTAGTAAGTTTAAGTACTTATAAATGAATTCCATTTGAAATAAGATATGCGCTTAATCATCTGCTATTAATAGAATACAAAACAACTTTTGTTTTAATTCCACTTAGGCCCGTTGAACCCCTGAGATTTATAGTTGTCTAAATTTATTTGTAGCCATGGCTAAAGTCCACTCTTTGGTCATTTCTATAGTTTTTTTTTTTTTTTTAATCCCTAAAGTCGAGTTTTTTTGCAAGGTCTGAGTGAGTCCCTGAAATCAGAGGCGTTTATTGACTTGCTGGAAAATCACTTTAAAGCAGTATGAAAATATTTTCAGAGTTCATTGAAGCTCCAAAATTTATCAACCCCTTTCATCTGTGTGCTCTAACACATGGCATGAATTCTACTTTTCTAGGTGGACAAAATATACTATTTTTACTATTGAGGTCTGCAACTGTGACCAAAACTTGTTTATTCCTATTGGTGTGGTTCCTTAATAAATGGCAATTTCTAGATATGCCAAAAATTTGAATGTTTAAAGCCTTATATTTGAGTTGAGATTGTTGGTACTTAAATGATTTGAAGATGATAGGACTGGAGGTGTAAAGTGCCGACAAAGTATGCAAGAAAACGGTCTCTTAGCCTTGGGGGAGACAAGTTACTCAGATGGCTAGTTAAGGAAAAACCTGAACTGATACTAAAGTTTCTCAAACACACTGGTTGTTTATCTTGCTGGGCTGGAATGAAAATGTCAACTTGAGACAAGCAATCAGATGCTCTGAGTAAACTGCTCTTTCTCTCACTTCTGACTGAGAAATCTTTGGTGGGGTGTGTGCAACCAAATTACAGTACCACAAATATTAACTACCTAGGCTTATCTTTTTACTCACAGAACTGGAACAGGAGGAAAATTGTTGATTTCGCTGTTTTGGGTATCTGTATTTGTAGGCAAAAGGCACAGTAAATCCTTTTTAGGCTGTTTTATTTTTCTTATTTATTTAGAGACAGGGTCTCACTGTGTAGCCCTAACTGGCCTGGAACTTGATATGTAGACCAGGTTGGCCTCAGATTCAGAGGTCCACCTTCCTTTCTACCTCTAAGTAGAGGGATTAAAATAGTGAGATTAAAAATAAAATAAAGAATCCCACACCTTCCAAGTACTGGTATTAAAGTGCTACCACTCCTGGCTGGGTGTTTGTTTTGTTTTTCCTTTTTCTTTGAGATACACTCTTTTACATAGTCCCTCCTTGTGAACTCACTGTGTAGCCCAGGCTGGCCTCAGACTCATGATCATCCCACGCAAGTCTCCTTAGTGCTCCACACTGCAAGTGTGCTCCCCGACACAGGCTCATTTTCAGTTATAATAGATTCAAGATGAGAGACCAGTGCTTTATTGCTTTCCATTCCCAGGTGTTGAAAATATTAAAAAACTTGCTAAATGCCAATTGATTTTAACCAGCATTTCCTTGTTAGTATTTTAGGGTTAGGTTTTTTGTCGATCGAGATAGGATAAAAAAACAAAACAAAACAAAAAACACAGTTCTAGACAGGAGGTTTCTATATCTATAAAACAAAGTGAAGGGTGCTAGGCCATGGTTTGACTCTAAGGACATGCACAGTTAAACTTTACATTTACTGAATTGATTGGAAGCCTTGAAAAGCCTTTTATTATGATCAAGGCCCAAAACAATTTAAGTATAATATTGCAAAATTCTACTGGCAAAGTTGGTGAATGTAGTTCTTTTAAAAAGGTATTTCCTTTTGTGTTACCTAACAATCTATAATATTTTACTAATAGAAACACAACCTAACCAGGTGCGATTACAAAGGCCACCTGCAAATGAGATTTAATGTCTTGCCTGTCTGGGTTTTAGTGTGTGTCTCTGTGTGTGTGTGTGTGTGTGTGTGTGTGTGTGTTTTAATACTCAAATGTCTTTCAAATAAAGAAATAAATTCTCTAGAGCAATGAGAGATTGGTGGTGTGATCCTCTATGCAGTATCAGATATCCTTAAATATATATTTATATATTGGCTTAGATTTTTTTGTTTTGTTTTTTAAATGTACTTAGCTGGATATCCATGCTAACTCCCAGACAGATGTGTGTTTTACTGCTCCATAAACAAATAGCATGATAATGAGCCCCAAAATATCAAGTACTATTGATAATTTGAGTTTAGCTAAAGAGTCCAGCAGCCTTCCCATGCTTAGTCTATAATGTGCCCATCATTTGCCTTCAAACGCTTTCTTGTGATTTTGCATAGTTTTCTGATAAAGCTTTAATGAGTGAAATGAAGTTCAAAAAGTCTTCAGAGGAACCACAGCCTTCCTAGTAGTTAGAATTTTAAAGTCTTAGGAAGTTGGGGAAGGATAGGTGTGGTATCATCCAGGGACATCCTACCTGTGTGAATCTGATAATAAGTGAAGGGGAAAATGACACTCACAAAGAGGGAAAGGACGCAATCCCTATCCATTGCCACCAACATAAGACGACTCACTCTATTAATGAGCTAAGGTGCAACGTGTGTAACTTAGGGAAACTATATTATATGAAAGCTGGAGAGATGACTCAGCATTCACTGCTCTTCAGAGGACTTGAATTTCATTCCTAGCACCCACAAAGGATGCCTCGCAACTGCCTATAACTCTAGCTCCAGGGGAGCTGATGCCCCCGGGGACCTACACTCACATGCAACTTAAAATAATTAAAAAATAAATCATAAATTTTTAGAAAAAACAAAACCAAATATGTAGTAATTTTTTAAAAAAGAAAAAAACATTTAGCACTAACAGTAATTTCAAGCGTTCTAAGATTGTGATCCTTTTCAGTCTTCACAAAATTATTTTATGGTACCAAGGAATAATTTAGAGTAGTGTGTGTGTGTACATGTACATGTGTGTAATTGTGGAGAATAGAGGTCTCCGTCGGGTGTCTTCCTCAATCACTTTCCACCTTATTTCTGAGACATGATATCTCTCAATGAACTGGGAACTTCAGTGGCTAGACTGACTGACTCGTGAGCCCCAGACATTCTCCTGTCTCTGCTTCACCAGTACTGGGATTTAAGGTACACACTGCCTCCTCCGACTTTTTACGTGGTTACTGGGGGTCTAAATGAAAATTCTTAACTTATGCAAAAGCACTTCACCTGTTCAATCATTCCTCAGCCCCCCGATTTAGTTTTTAAAAGAATTATGCTGGGGATGGTGGCACACACCTTTAATCCCAGCACTCAGGAGACAGAGATGGGCAGGTGGATCTCTGTGAGTTCAAAGCCAGCTTGGTCTGTAAAGTGAATTCAGGCCAGCCAGGGCTACAAAGTAAGACCCTATCTCAAGGGGATTAAAAAAAATACAACAAAGTGTGTCACGTCAAACAGTCAGTCCGTAAATAGCTTTTTAAGAAGGCCTGTTCATTTAACTCTTAAAGTTGCTGATGGTTCTAGTTATCTCCCAACCCCACCTTAAGCCACTTTACCTTTTCCCCCATAAAGTTTACAACTGTAGGATATATTATGTGATATGTTTATTCATTATGTTTGTTCATCTCTCTTTCCTCCCCAACTGGAATGTGACCTGCACAAGGTAAATAGCTTTGTTTTGTTGTATTGCAAGTACCTAGAACAGTTCCTGTTTTGAAGGTGTATTGAACCAATGCACATTTCATCAATGTAAGTGTTTAATCCTGTGTTCAGATCCCTGCTCCCTCCCTTGACACTTTTCATAGAATGTTTCGTGTCATTTTAATGCTACATCTACCCCAATGGTAGATGTGTATTTTGTGCTTATTACCATTTTAAAGGTTTATTTAAATTTGTATTTTATGTATATGAATGTTTGCCTGCATGTATTTATGTGTACCGCATGCTTACCTGGTGTCTGTAGAAGAGGGTGTCAGATTCTATAGAACTGGGAATTACAGACAGTTTTGAGTTGCCTTGCAAGTGCTGGGAGTCAAACCCCAATCCTCTGTGAGAGCAGTTAAGTGTTCTTAACTGCTGAGCCATCTCCAGCACCAACCATTTTTAAATTGAGAAACTGCAGCCTAGAGTCCGAGTGACCAGCTTCAGTCACTTATTCCCACAGCCTCTGAATAGTGACCAGCAAATGCACACACCAAATACATTTTCATAATTCGGTGGTCTAAAATGTCATTGAAATTTTCTTTCTGGAAATGCATCATCATAGACATGTTTTGAGCAAACCTTTAAGAAACTGAGATGTTTTTGTTCTTTTACTGGTAGAACAAGCCATCTGGGCATGTGTTTCCTTGTTTGTCTTCTCAGCTTGAGTTTAATGGGGGTTGTGTAGTGAAAGGGTCTGCTTGGTTTCCAGAGCAGATAGACAAGTCCAGTGTGTAAAGCTTTAGGATACTTTTATAAGACCCTTCCTAGCTGAGTGTACCGTCTTATCCCTTTAATCACAGCACTGGGGAGACTGAGGCAGGAGAATTGTGAGTTAAGAACAGTCTGGGCTACAGAGTTAGACACTGTCTCAGAAAAATAAAAAACAAGTGCTGGAGAGATGGCTCAGCAGTTAAGAGTACCTACTGCTCTTCCCTAGTTTGGGGGAAGACCCTAGTTTGGATCCCAGCATCCATGTTGGGTGACTGCCTGCAGCTCCAGCTCCAAGGGATCCCATGTTCTCTTTCGGCTTCTTTGGACCCCTGTGCGCACACGCATGCACACGCACACAAATAAATAAAAATAAATTTTTAAAAAAATCAATAGCTTTTTAAAAAAAATAAAGTAAAAACAACAAAAACTGCTCCTTGATGTGTATTTAGCATATTTATTTCTGTAGCTCTGTGCACTATTTGGCATCTCTTCTTCCTTCAGGTATCCTGATGGCAAAATGAGATTTGTAGAAGTCTAGACAACTTGCTTTTAGCTATCCAGTGACTAAAAGGAGGATGTAAGAACCTTGAGCCAGGGAACAACAGGAAGAGTTGCCAGGTTTCAAATACAAGTAGGAACAGCCCAGTATGTTAGCTTTTTATTTGGTAAAATGAAAATATAAAGCAAACAAACAATAGTTTGATTTTTGGTATCAAAACACATTTTTCTTGCTAAAGAATTTTTCAACTATGGTAACATTGCTATTATTGTGAAATGAGGGAGGTTGGGCCCACTTAGAGCAGTGGCATCCTCTGAGTTTCAGATAGCTTTTAAGTTTATATTTGTGACATTTTTCAGTACTTAACATTAAGTCTGGCCTTGCACAGAACTGAAAGGAAACCTAATGTTCATGGAATTGTAAGGACTCAGTTTTTTTCTCCAATATTCCATGTGGATATTTATCCAACAGTTACAAAGCAAAAACTATCACGAAAGCTGCACTAACATTGATTTAACTTACTTGTGACACAGGCAAAATATATTTATTTGTAAACTTTTTATTGAATTACAATTTACGTAAAGATAGGTGTGCTTTAGTGTATGTAGCTCACTACTTTGTCACAAACTAAATATGACGTAACCAGCACACAGATCAAGAAGTAGACTGTGACAAGCCCCACTGACCTGCCCTTGTGCTACCTTCTAGTCACTATACCAGCATGGGTAGTCACTCTTCTGACCTCTAATGGTATTTGCTGTTTTATCTGCCTTTTACTCAATGTGATTATCAGATTTATCCATGTTGGTAGAGTAATTGTCATTGCTCATTCTTGTTGCTGATTGATATTTTACCATCAGAATATATCACAGGCATTCAGATTGTTTTCCAAGTGATGCTTTATACCAGTCTGGTACATGTCTGATAGGGTATGCACACAGGAGTAGACTAAATGTAAAGCATTTGGATCCTGAGATTTAGTAGGAAGTACTGGGCAGTTTTCCACAGTGGTTATACTGGTTAACTCCCCCAACCTCCCTCCAAGCAGTCTATGAGAGTTCCAGGAGCTCTGTAACCTTGCCCAAAATTGATATTATTGGTCTTTCTTCATTTGATAATTATGTGTAAATGAAATTTGTCATTCAAAATGTTTGCCCCAGGCCTGCCGATGATATGTTTCTTTGCAAGACGCCTACAGCCTCTTATGGATATGGTAGGGGGCACTTATTGTCAGAGACAGAATCAGGACCTAGGGATTGTGGGTCTCAGGCTGTATTGTTATGGTTTTCACTATAGGTTAAGCACTAACTTATGAGACTTGACACTGTCATAGCTTGAACACATTAAAAAGTTTTATTGTGGAAGAGATGTCCAACACCTAGATGAGTTCTATTTAAATACACTGGATACTTGGAATAGAATGTAGAGTTGGAGTCAATTGGATTTTCTTGCAAATTGAGTATTAATGAAAATACCTTTCTCTTTTTATGTAACTTTATTGATATGCATGCAGTAAGTTAGTTTTTAAAAGCAGTTTTAGTGAGTTACAGTTTAATCAAGAAATTTCAGGACTGGTATCTGCTAAAGGAAATGTTTTATGTCTCTGTCTGATTTTCGCTTTCTGTGTGTGGAGTGCAGGAGGCATGTACGTACATATTTGTATGGGTGTATACATATGTGTATGCATGTATTTGAGGCCAAGTGTTATCTTCAATTACTCTTCACTGTATTTTGAGACAGGGACTCTTACTAAATCTGGAGCTCATTGATCATGCTAGACTGGCATGGGTCTCCACCCCTGAACTGGGATTATAGACACAGCTGCCAGCTTGATGTTTACATGGTGCTGAGGGATCCGATCTTAGGTCCTCATGCTTGCTCGATAGACTATATTGACTAAGCCATCTCTGTAGCCCAGGAAATGTTTTGTTTGGTTGTTTTTGTGGTGGTTTTTTTTTTTTAATTTTTTGTTTGTTTGTTTTTGAGACAGGGTCTCACTGTGTAAATTGTAGGCTGGCCTAGAATTCTCTGTGTAGACCAGTCTGGCCTCAAACTCAGAGATTTAAGGCACGTGCCACCACACCTGGCCAGAAATGTTATCTTCAACTGGAGTCTTTATCCTGATTGCACTGTAATTGTATATGCTTGAGAACAAGTCCAAAAAGTATACTTTTCTGCATCTCCCACAATGTTTAAATGTATTTGTCAAGTTAATCTTAAAGGATTTTTAAAACTATTTTTCTCTAATAGCAGAATATTTCCAAAGTTTTTATGAAAATTCTAAAAGTAAGTCATTCAGAATCTCATAATGCATAAGTCGTACTAACTCTTGCAGTCAACTCTTTCCAGTAAATATTTCCACGTCAATCAGTTTTTGGTGCTTATTCATTTTGATGACTCCACAGTATTCTGAAATTCTTCATCATACTTTATTGATCCAGCCCTGTTGTTACATATAGATCATTGCCAGTACTTTGCTGTTAAGACACTGCAGTGGGCAATGCTACAGAGAAAGCTTTGCCCCAATCCAGGTTGGTTTCCAAAAGTTAAATTCCCAGAACAGAGCGGCGGGCTCAAAGGCTACTGCATTTTAAAGCAAATATGCTCCAAATAATGCTGTAATATGCATTGTACGAGCACACCTTACTCTGAACTCAAGCCAGTTACAGAGATATTTTTCTCTATCTTTTTTTAATCCAGAAAGAGAGTTTATGTGTTTATAGTAGAAAAACATACCTATCACCAATGTATAAAATATTAATATTGTCTAGGTCACCTGAGATTTCATGTCTACCACTATTAGTGTAATTTATAATTTGGAGTTTGTGGGTATTTGCAGAGTAATTACCTGGCGTTGTGGACATTCAGACCTGCGTGCTTCTGTTCTTGTTTTCATCGGTCTTAATTCAGTATTTTATTTCTCTACTTTGTTTCTCTTTCTAGTTAGTCACTGATTTTTAACACTTACCTCAAATCTTTGTGGATAAAGGTGAGACAAGTGTAAATGAGATAAAATGTTGCAGTTTTCTCTCTCTTTCTGCAGGAAAAAATTTTGCCAGTATGTTCCCTAAACAGAGGGTAAAATAAATGAGCAAACCTACGGGATCTAAAGGGTTATTTACAGCCTGGAAAGTATGCACATTTGGCCTGTGTGACAGCAGGGGTTGAGATGCCCTCCAGTTTGTTGCTTTAACTGCTTTATTCATTTGGTACTTTGGGGATTGAAAGTCCTGAAGCAGTAACAACCCCCTCACTATAAATTTAGTAGTGAGGGCTGGAGAGATGGCTCAGCAGATAATAAATAGCGTTACTGCTCTTACAGAGGACTCTAGTTTAGGTCCTAGCACCTAGGGTACAACTACCTATAACTCTAGTTCCTGGGGAGCCAATGTCCTCTTCTGGCCACTCATGTGCACATGTGCAAACACACAAATACACACACACACACACACACACCACAAAATAAAAAAAATAAATAAAAGCCAGTTAAGTGGAGGGCAGCAGGAGGGAAGCTTAACCTTGTCACTTTCTGAAGTACTTCTGAAGTATTTACAGTTTTTGTAAGAAACATTTATTTTTTAAGTGTGTGTGTGTGTGTGTGTGTGTGTGTGTGTGTGTGTGTGTCAGCACATATGTGGAGATCAGAGGACAACTTGTGGGAGGGACTTGGTTCTTTCACCATATGGGTTCCAGAGATTGAACTTGGCTTGGGTTAGGGTTAGCAGCAGGCTCGAAGGCATGTGCCTTTACCCACTGAACCATCTCCTTAGCCCTAAAATGGTTACTTTTATGTTTCACCAAAATTAGGCAGGAAGAGATAGATAGATTCCATTTCAATTAAATATACTGGAACTGAGGTAAAAGCTGGTACTTGCTACCTGTTTCGCAGGTAAAATCTTTAAGATTTAAAGATTTTTAAAGGCAAAGTCTTAAGAGTTTTCTCATAAATTTCACATATGGGGATGCATTTGAGATGCTTACTAACCTGAAACAATTGCAACAGAAAATTAAGTTGAAAACATTCAAAGTATAGTCCTGAGACTGTTCTTAGTTTTTCCTTTTACTAGCAGTTTATCTCTTTCTAGGTGCAGCTGTGTCCTGGACAGGTTCAAAACTGGTGATAACCTGTGAGAAAAGTACAGAGAAGTTCATGTGATTAGAACACACCACCCAGGACAGACACACGGGTGATATGTGTGTAGGTTAGGGCAGACGACAGGCCAGACAACCACTACTCTAAGTGCAGTGACTCAGTAAGAAAGGTCAGGCAACAGTCCTGTTGCTTTTGGATGCTTGTCACTTTAGATGCTTTAGATTGATTCCTGAGACTTCAGACAATTCATTTCTGACCAAAGAAAAATCCTCAAATAACAAACCAGGAAAATAACAATGAAATTTCCTTATGCTTAAGTTTTTGTCATTATGATTATTTTAATGAAAATTTGACGTTTGAGCTGCAGGTGTGGCTCATGGTAGGGCATTTGCCCAGCATGCATGAATTTCTAAAAATAAATAAATAGGTTCTGGAGAAATGACTCAATGGAAAGAAAGCTTGTTGTGAAAGCATGGGCAATTCAGTACCCATGTGAAAACCTGGGCAAGACCATATGCTTGCCTATAACAACAGCACTGTGTAGGGTTGAGACAGGAGGATCTCAGGAACTACCGGCCACTAGCCTAGCTCCAGGTTCAGTGAGAGACCTTGTCTCCAGGGAAGAAGACAGTGATAGAGCAGGATACCCCAATATCTGGCCTCACGCGTGCACATGTACAAGCATACACAATGAACAAATAGAGTTTAAATTATTTGTTAGCACGAGGTTCATTACTTGGAGCAACTTGAGGTGCAGGGCATCAACCTGTCTGGTAGTACATTGTATCTCTAAGTGTGTAAAATACTTTAAACATGTAAAACCTGGTTCTTACTAGAGGTCTCTCAAACCGTTGTGCTCTTCAAGAAGATTTCTCCAACACGAAATGCATCCTTTGTGTTATCCCACATTTGACATATTTGATACTTGATGTCATCTTCCTCTGTTTACCTCATGCTTCAGCTTTTTCTTCTATAAATAAAGACGATAATATATCTGCTTCAGGGCTGGAGAGATGGATCAGTGGTTAATAGCACATTCTGCTCTTGCAGAAAACCCAAGTTCAGTTCCCAATACTCCTGTCAAGTGGCTCACAATCGCTTGTAACTCCTGCTCCAGGAGATCTGATGCCTTCTTCTGGACTCCATAGGCACCTACACTTGTAGGCGCGCGTGTGCACACACACACCGGCGTGCACACATAATCTACTTTATGAGGTTACTGCTAGAGTTAAATGTTGTAGTATCTATCATATGGTGGGTGGTCAGTTAGTATTAGCTGTTTGTAGGAGTAGTGTGTGTTAGCTGAACTGTAATCACCATGCAGGCATTGATTTCCTGCCTTCTTTGGTGTTATTCCCAGTATCTAGAGGAGTGACTGACATATGGGTCAAGCTAGATAAATATTTGATGAAAGATCAGTGCTGAAATTATCAGCACACATTTCTCCTACTTTAGTTAGCTGTATATTCCTTCAGCATATTTTTTAATCCTTCACTGTTCTAGTACATAGTAAGAACTCAAATATCTGTGAGATAAACACTAAAGATCGGTACTCATCACATTCTTGTGACTAAAATTGTTATCTGCTCCTTAACCAAGGGAACTGAGAACGTGGCAATAACAGACCCTTGTTTCAAGCACCAGCCACCTGCCAGGCATCCACCAACCTTACCACAAGCATCCATGCTTTCTGCAGCTGTGCCCAGACACTGTGGTCGCCACCAGAAACTACAGTGCAGAATAAAGCAGCAGGGTCTGTACCCTGCTGGAGTGCATGGCTAATGACAGGGCAACATTGCCAAAGCTTCACTCTCCCAGCTCTTGCCCTTGGCCTGCCCAGTGCCATCGATTGTTTGCTTGACCTGTCCCAGAGGGGTGCTGCCTTTGTTGCTCATTTCTTTTTCTTTTTTTAAACTTTCTTTTTCTTTTCTTTTTTGTTTTTTCTCTCTTTTCATTTTTGCAGTACTAGGAATAAATACAAACCACAGCCTCCTGCAGCATGCGATGTTTACCGCTGAGCTACATTTCAGCCTTCTTTTTACTTTTTCTTTTGAGGCAGGGTCTCACTAAATTGCTAGGCTGGCTTTGAACTCAAGACCCTCTCATTTCAGCCTCCTGAGTAGCTAGGATCTCAGGCCTAGTTTCAGGCCTTGTTTGTCTAATCTTTTTTTTTGTTTTGTTTTTTACTTTGTTTTATTTCCTCCTTGAACAAAAGGAAATGATTATGTCTAGAAGAAGTTTTTTAAGGCAACTTGTAAGGAGTTTTTGAGAGGTTGGATATATGAAAGAAGTAGATGAGACACAAAAATACTATTCTTTAGGGGCTGTAGAGACGGCTAAGTGGGTAAGACTGCGTAATGCCCTTGCAGGGAGTTTAGTTTCCGGAACCCTCATTGGTTGCTCACAAACATTTAAGTTCAGATCCAGACGATCAGACACTCTTCTGATCTCAGCTCAGCCACATTCACATGCACATATCCATACTCAGGCACACACGCAGGCACATAAATCTAAAAAAGCATATGTTTAAAAGAGATTTTATTCCCCTTCCTTCAATCTGAGAATAGAAGAAAAGATTGTGAACAGTCTTTTGTTGTTGTTTTGGTTTTTCAAGACAGCCCCAGCTGTACTGGAACTTGCTCTGTAGACCAGCCTCTGCCTCCCCAGTGCTAGGATTAAAGGCATATGCCACCATTGCCCGGTGTGAACTGTCTTAAAATTATTTGATTATCTAATTTTTTTCTCAATTACAAGGGGTGCAATTTTAATGCACATTAAAATGGTCTATTTCTTTGATGGGGACTCATTAGAGTTATTCCACACATTACTGTAAGAATGATACTTGGAAGGAACTGGTGAACTTAAAACAACAAACAGTACTTATGAAATGAGTGTACTTTGATCTGAAAAAGTTCCTATTGCTGTTAAGTACTTTAGGAGAATTTCTAAACAAATTCAGCCTAACATATAAACCAGCCCTTCCTGCGAATCCACTGTTTGTTATTTGGGGGGTTTTGTTTTTCTTCAAGTCTCAGTTTGTCACTCTGGCTGGCCTGGAACTCACTATGTAGACAGGCTAGCCTGGAACTCACAGAAATCCTCCTGCCTCTGCCTTCCAAGTGCTGGGATTAAAGCTATGCCTGGCTTATTGCTTGCTTTTTATCCCAGGGCATACCTTTTAAAAACAGTAAGAAGAAAAACAAACAGCCAATAGGCAGGTAAGACAACTTAACCAAATGGTCCTGTGCACTCCTCCAGAATGTATTTCCATGGACAGTTATTCTAAACTCAAGAATTGCTCATTATTATTTCTTTAATATCTGCCTTTAAAAAGTTGTTTGGGGGTGTATGTGCATGCAATGACATGCTTTTAGAGGTTAGAGGACAATATTCTGAAGTTATTTCTCCTTCCAGCTTGTGGATCCCAGGGATCAAACTCAGGTTATCAGGTTTAGTGGCAAGCACCTTTACCTGCTGAACCATCTCATTGGCCCCCATATATGTATGCCTTTTCTGTGATAAAGTTACGTATTTCAAAACCATGTGCATTTCAAATCGATATCAAATAACATTTAAAATATTTGTGTGTCTGTGTGTGCATGTGAATAAGTGCAGTAGTGTGCCTGCCACAGCACACATATGGAGATCAGAGGACAGCTCCCCATGTCCACACAGAGGCAGATCTCTGTTGGTTTGCTACTGTGGAAGCCAAGCTAGCTGGCCTGGAAGCTTCCAGGACTTCTGTCTTTACCTCCTGCCTCACCGTAGGAGTACACTGGGATTACAGACACCTACACTGCATGACCAGCTTCCATGTTTGTTCTGGGGCTTCACACTCAGGTCTTCTTTCTTTCACCACAAGCAGGTTTATCTTCTGAGCCATCTCCAGCCCAGCATTTGCGTTTTTACTTTTCTCCGTCTCCATCTGGGTTGCCTTGGTAGTTTGCATCCCTGTCTCCCTCTTTGGCCGTGCAGCTGTCTTCATTGTAAGTGAATGGACCTAGCCTAGGACCAAGCTTGATGTGGGCTTCTGGCTTTTAATGCTGTTTCAAATAATATCTCAATGTGAAGACTTTACAGAGTTAGTAGAGTGAAATTTAAGTACACAGATTCTCCAGTTTTTGCCATGGTCCATTCATTTACATATTTTTATTTCTGGAAAATACCAAAAGTTACATTTTCAGATTCTGGTTGAAATGTTACTTTCACATTGAAGGTTATATAACTGATAATACTATACTTTAGAAAGCCTTGTACTCCTATTCTTTCAAATAAAACAAACCTCTATAAATCAAGCAATGACGGAGACTACTGTTGTAGTTGGAATTTTTCCCTTCCCGACGGACCAAATATATATAGTTATATATACTAATAGGTATAGTTATATGTAGTAACATAGCATTATAGAATCTCCTGAACTAAAACCTGGTATATCATCTGTACTCTGACACAAATATTAAACTCTAGTGTTTCAATTAGAATTCAATTTTCTAGTCTTGAACCAGGTGTCAATCATCTTTTTATTCTTTGGTTAACTTCTCAGATGGTTATGAAATCAGAATACCTATGCATGCCTCCTCAAGTTACTTCATTTAATTTTTGTTTTGGGAACAATGCCTCAGTAGCCCAGGCTGGCTTTGAGCTCTCAATTCTCCTGCCTCAGTCCCCCCAGTCATTATAGGCATGTACCACCACACCTGACTCTTATCTCCTTTCGTGTTTTTTGTTGTTGCTCTTGTTTTTAATTAAAATCATGTGTGTGAACAGAAGTATGTCACTGTGTGTGTGTGTGTGTGTGTGTGTATGTGTATATGTGTATGTATCTGTGTGTGTGTGTGTGTCTGTCTGTCTGTCTGAGAAAACAACTTCTTGGAGTTGATTCTCGCCTTCTACCACGTGGGTCCCAGGGCTCAGACTCAGGTCCTCAGGCTTGGCCGCAGGCACCTCCACCTGCTCAGCCATCTCACCGGCCTTTGGGTTGTTTTTTTTTCTGTCTGTTTGTTTGTTTTTTTGTTTTGTAATTTTGTTTTTAGACAGGGTCTTACTATGTAGCCCTAGCTCCTGGAACTCACACCACACACACCCACACACACCCACACACACACACACCATGCAGCCTTGAACTTGCCATCAGTCTCTTGCTTCTTTTACTTCCTGAGTGCTGGAATTACAGGTGTGCACCTCCACATCTCTCATTTAAAAAAAAATTGAGAACCTAGATTTTATATATTAGTATGCTGATTTGAATGCTCTGGAAGATAATTTTCTTTGGCAGCCTTGAAAATTTTACTCAGAGGGTAGGAACAATTGTAGGGTGGGCTTCTCATTCCTCCCACTGTGGTGGAGGAGCCTTTTTTATTTGGTTTTGTTGTGCTTTAGTTTCAGTTAAGTTCTTGTTTCCTAAACAAGTAGGGAACAAGGGTACCTCACAGCATCTGTTTCTCCGTTGCTTGTTTGAAGCAGTGTCTCATGTAGCCCAGGCTGACCTTGAAGTAACTCACTGTGTAGCAGAGGTTAGCCTTGAATTCCTGATCTTCCCGCCTCCACCTCCCAAATGTTGGAACTTCACCCGTTTTATGTGTGCTGGAGATGAACAAGGCACATATACAAGCACTCTACCAACTGAACTGTATACCCATCCCAAAAATAAATTTAGACCGTTCATGGAAATTGGGTTGTACCTGACAACATAGACCTTGTGTTCTGGGTGATCTCACTGACTCCTGATGTCTTGACTAATCACTGGGAATCTCGGGACCTAAGAGGTACTCCCTTGACTGCCCAAGAACACTCTTCAACAGTGGAGATTTGTCCCTGTGCTTCACTGTCCACTGCCCCAGTAGCTTCTTTTCACTCAGGCTATATGGCTAGCGATGGATCCTTGTGAGCCTAGAGGCCTCCTGCATGACCTTTGCATCCTGAAGGGCTACTTTTGCAGAAATGATTCTGTGTAAACAAAACTTGGATTGTGGAAGAAGGGAAAATGATGTTGAAGTCATAATGATCAATGGAGGGTTTCTGGATATTTCCTATGGAAATTCCCTTTATAAACAGACACAGTATAATTATAATTCCCTGGAAACAAATGTTTGCCAAACACTTTCTTTACTCATAATTGGAAAGACAGATGCTAATCCAGCAGAAATGTCTCAAAATGGATGTGCTTTCATTTTCTGCTAATGGGCCAAATTGATTTTTATCCTGGGAGAGGCAATTGCAGACAGCGACATGGGCATAAATACTTTACAGGCTGAGAGTACTTTCTGCTCATCCTGAACCAGTGTTCACTAAGGATGGCGGGTGACCTCATCTCGAGACATCTGACTTAGACTGGGGAGGTAGCTTAATAGGCAAGCATGAGAATCTAGGTTTGATTCCCAGAACACACCAGGGGGAGAGGGAGAAAGAGAGGGAGAGAAAGAGAAAGAAGGAAAGAAAGGAAGGAAAGAAGGAAGGAAGGAACGAAAGAAAGAAAGAAGGTAGGTAGGAAGGAAACACGATGGGATTACACATTTGTAATCCCAGTATTTGGGAAGGCAGATCTTGGGGGCTCTTTGGCCAGTTGTCTAGCCTAATCATGAGGCCCAGACTAGTGACAGATTGTCTAGATAAATAGATAGACAGATAGACAGACAGACGGATGGATAAGATAGACAGCACCTAAGGAGTGCCTGAGGTTGTTCTCTGGCCCCTATGTGCATAGAGCACTCCCCACCCACCCACTACAGCTGGATCATCTGTCATTGTATGCATTGTTTAGCCACAACCAAGAAATAAGCAAACGTGTTGTGCCATCCCATAGCATTAAGGATGTAGAACGAATCCTTAACAGTCAAAAGTGATTTTATTTTTTAAGCTGTCAATTTCTTTCATTTTTAACATTTACTTATGAGGGAGTCTTGTATGTCATGGTGCATACATGAAAGTTAGAGAACAACTTTCAGGGGTCATTTCTCACCTCCCACCATGTGGGTTCCAGAGATTGAATCATGCTTGGTGATTTATATAATATAAATATATATAAATCATGATTTATATAATATAAAATTCACTCATTAAAGTGTGCACACTCTTCATGCCCATTTGCTATTATTATTATTTTATTTCCAGTTCTAGATAACTGCCAGTGTATCTTCTGTCTATAGATTTGTCTTTTCTGATCTGGCTTGGTAGTAAACACCTGTAATCTCAGCACTCTAGAAGCTAAGAGAGGAGGATTGCAAGTTTGAAGCCATCACAAGTTACATAATGAGATCCAAGCCAACCTGGGCTGTATAGTGAGACCCTGTCTCAAAATAACAACAAAAACAACTAGTGGTCCTTTCCGATTGTTTCATATAAAATTCTTGAGTCTGATTATTTAACATAAATGGCAACATCCCTGCCTCCTCCTCCTCTTCTTCTTTCTGATGCCGCATATTAAAACCAGGGCCTACATACAAGACAAATGTTATACCACAGAGTTACCTCCCCAGCCCAATATGTGATTTTTGTGACTGGCTTCTTTACCGAGCCAGTAAAGAAGAACTCATCTTATCCATGCTGGAGCATGTGTTTTACTCGGTGCCTTTTAATAGCCAAATAGTATTTCATTGTATGAGTATGCCACATTTTGTTGTTATATTCACTAGTTGATGGACATATGGATGGTGTCTAATGAGGTACTTTTTTTTTTTAAGAGACACATTATTGCATAGATAATAAGGTAATTTAAACAACAGCTAGAAAGGACACAGAATTTGGAAGCAAAATTCACAAGGAAAGCCCTGGTATTTTCAGATTTTGCAGGCCTGTTAAACCTTGGTAGATAGAGGGCAGAGCCTTGTAGCTTTTATGATTCTCTAGTGAAGCTTTTACTTTTGAGTTAATGAAGTTGCAAGCAGTGGCCCCATTATCTCATGCTTGATCTTCAAGGCTAATTGGCCCACTGGGCCATTGTGTCTGTAGCAGTGTATTCAGATGTGCCTGTGGAGCTGAAGGGACAGCAAGCAGGGGACCCAGCATGAACACATAAATCTCTATATACCAGCTTCCAAAACCGCCACCTCATTCACTGGGACACTGAGGGTTGGCACTGCTCCTGTTCTGGTGATAGCGATGCGGTGGGAATTAAACTCAGGTCCTTGACCTTAATTCACATGTACTTTCAATACGGTGACAGGGAGTAAACAGATAGGCAATATCATGTAAGGTAACGATAAGCACTTGAAGACAGATCTGGGACACAGCAAGAGCAAAGAAGAGGGGGAAACTGCAGTTGTTGCTGCCTGTAGGAAGAAGAGGGTCAGGGTAGGTATCTGAGAGGTGAGCTGAGACCCAGTGAGCCTGGTTCCAGAGCCAGAGCCTTCAGTTGGGAGGAGCAAGTAGTACTCCCCATGGAGGAATGGATTTGGCTTTTTGAGACTTACAGCTTATGAAGTACATGGAATGCAATGGCTGGAATGGAGTGTAGTCTCAGTTGCAAGGAATGGCCCAGTTTGAAGTATCTCTTCCTCATACCCTGCTGCTAAAAAGGAAAAAAATCAAACATAAGAACTGAAAATAAATCCATTAAATTTTACCAGGAACCACCTTATATTGTGTCTCTTCTTCTGAATAGATGTTTTTAGTTGTATGGTTTTGGGTTTTGTAGTGTTGAGGATCAACCCAGGACCTCATGCATGAGAGACACTCTACCAACTGAGATATTACTCCTGCCACCAGATGTATAGACTTTTAGTACTGACATTGGAAACAGCTTTTGGTACTTTTGTAGAGGTCCCTTTACCTCTCAAGCAGGCAAGCAGTATGATAATTGGAAATATTGGCAAAGATGTGGTAAAATAGTATTTTTGTATAGTGGTTATGGAGATGTAAATTGCTGCAGCCACTTCTTCCAGTTTGGCAGTATATGTCTCAGAAATTCTTTTTTTAGATACATTCTTACCTCTGCCTTTAGGAGGCGTACAGTTAATTACTGCATGGTTGGCAGGAGCACAAGCTTGAAAGCTGTTAACTTGCCACAGTGGAGGGATAGACAAAATGCAGTGTTTTTATATGATGAATATGTGTACATTTGTATGTGTGTCCATTAAAAAGTGTAAGATGTTTTAGGAAGTTGTCTTGTGTGAAAGTGGGAGGAGGTGTGTGAGCACTGTGTAGGGCCAGAAGGTGACACAGTCCCCAAGTATCACAGGGAGATCTCAGTTTTGTTAAGGACTTCCAGCTGATCAGATGACATCACTCAGAATTGCATTCGCCATCTGCTCGTTGATATTAACCATATCTGCAGAATGTTTCTGGCAATTTCTCAGTTACAGTTGACTAACTGGATACTGTAGCTCATCCAGGGGACACCTAGTGAGATAAGCTCAGTTCACATATAGCCATGTGGCCAGGTCTCAGAATAGCCTTGAATAAAAAGAAAAAGATAAGCGTAAGATGCATTGTGTCACACACAAAAGTGTTTTTCTCATGTAAGTATTGTTTCAATATACAACTGTTCTCCATCATAGCTAAATATATGTGGATATAAAAGGTATAAAAGATAGATTAGGAAGTCATCAGTAGTCTTGATTACGGATTCCCTGGCGACTAGCATGAAGTCATCAAGGCTCCCAGTGATTTTGCCTGCAGTAGTGTAGTAGCTTTCAACAAATGGGCCCATGAAGACAATGTTAGCTTTTAGTAAATAATTCCTGTCAGGACTAAGTTGGGTGTGGGTTCTCTTTTCTCTTTATACCTTTTAAAAACATGTATTTATGTGTACATGTGCGCACATGTCTGAGGTCAGAGGACAACTTGCAGGATTCAGTTCTCACCATCCACCATGTGGGTTCTGGGGGTTAAACTCAAGTGAGCAGGGTTGGCAGGAAACACCTCTGCCTGCTAAGCCATTTGGTTGGCTTCAGATATTTCTTTTTTCTCCATCCTTTTGTTCTGTTTTTTAGTGGGGAAAAATGAAGGAGGAGGTCGAAAATACTCAAGAATGAGGGTCATGATGCTGTTAGATGGTTAATTACAGTCACCAAAAGTGGGTAATAAAAATCTAAGAAGATATCAAAAAATGCTGTAGATATTTCCATAATTTCTCATAATGCACAAAAGTATTTTTATCCCCGTGTGTTTCACAGTGCATTTGAAAAAACTATTGAGGTCCCAGGGTGAGTACAAAAGTTGGTAGTGAGACCTCTTGCTGTCCATTGGATGTTTACCAAGGCTTAAGATGTGATACCTCAGAGTTCCTGACTCTCATCTATAAAATGGGGTAACTAATGACCATGAGGTTGGTATCAAATAAGATCCCAGTTAAATGCTGGATATATATAGAGCCAGAATTCTAAACTCCATGAGTGTTAACAGCTTTTTCAAATGAAAGCAATTAATGAAAGAACCAGAGCCTCTCAGCTGAATATAGTAGATAAGAACACCTTCAACTCTCTGTGGTTGGCCCCTTCTCTAGATATTTTGTGGTCATTATCTCTCCCATCCTGATAATGACGTTTTGTGGTAGGAGAGCTGATATGTTTGTTTCCATGTTACCTGGAGATTCCTGAATAAACAGGAATGGCCAACTGTTTGAAGACTGACCAATATTTTAAAGCTTTGCTCTTGCAATATTAATTACAGTTGGTTCAGTGCGTACCAAGGCATCGAGTACTGTGAAGAGTGTGTAAGTGCTCCCTAGAGCTAGGGGTGGGGCTTAATGGCAGAGTGTTTGACAAGCATGCACAAGTTTCTGGGTTTGATCGTGAAACTTCAAAAATAGATAATAAAACAATAAATAAGTACCACATAATGTTAGATTATCCTCACATTCAGTCTTTGTACGTCCTCAGAAATGAAAATTATCACTATTTCCATTTTGTAAAACAGACTAAGGCTCAGAGAGGTGATATTATTCACCCAGCTTTTCAAAGTGTGCTGAGGAGGTTATCAAATGCTGGCAAGGACAGGGGCAGCAGGTTCCAGCGACACTCAAGGAAGGAGGAAGCAAAGCTTTCTTCAAATGAAGCCTGTCTCAAGAGTATCTCTGGTTAGCTCTTGTTATGGATGTCCTTGCCACACAACTCTAAGATGTCTCAATTCATGCAAGGGACTGTATAAAATGACACTTAGAATTCCGAGATGTAGAACTTGACATTTATTTAGAGATTTGTAAATAGCTTACAGATTATCTTCTGTAAATATTTCATTTTTAACTGCAAAAGACAAAGTACTGAAATATCAAACGATTTGTCCTTGATCATGTAGAGAACAGTCTTAGAAACTTAAAGGCTGTTTAGTTTCACTACCCAGCAACTCAGACTTGAATTATGCTTTTTAAAAATTATCGATTAAGTGTCCCTGTTAATTTATGCATAGTTCTGTGTTGGTAAAGTAAAATTTTAAAAAAGCCAAATGCTAAGGAAGTTAGAAAAAATCATAATATTGTATAATTGTCTTAAAATTATTATCTGTAGCTACATGAGGCAGGAGTGGGGTGGAGTGGGTGGGGGAGTAAATTCCTGACATAGCCAGACCAACTAGGTGTCTGGTAGGAAGGGACTCAGGCTCTCAGAGGCCTGCTCTTGCTCTTCAGCTTGTTTCTGGTTTTGGTTGTTTTTTGATGGTGGTGGTTTGTTTGTTTTGTTTTGGTTTTAAAAATGTGTGTGTGTGTGTGTGTGCGCGCGTGCACGTGAAAGTAAGTGTCTGTCTGTCTGTCTGTCTGTGTCTTCGTCTATCTGCAGAGGCCAAAAAAGGCATCAGATCACCCTTGAATTGGAGTTACTGGTTGTTGTGAGCTGCCCAGCGTTAGTGCTAGAAACCAAGAGTAGTAAGCACTGTTAATCAGTGAGACACACTCAAGTCCTGTGGGTTTTGTTTTTTGAGACAAAGTCTTATTACATAGACCTGGCTGGCTCTGAACTTGCTGTGTAGCCCAGGTTGGGTTCAAATTTTAGTGATCTTTTTGCCTTGGCCTCCAGAGTGACAAGATTACAATTATGATAGCTATTATCATACCTGCCTGTCCTACTTTATCTGTTTGTTAATTTTATAGTGATAAGGACCAAAACCAAGGGCTGTATGCATTCGAGGCATGGCTCCACTAATGAGCTCTATTCCCAGCCCTTTAATTTTTTTTTTTTTAATTTGAGACATAGTCTTGCTGAGTTGCTCAGGCTATCCTTGAGCTCCCTACGTGTAGCTTAGGCAGGCCTCCCACTTCCAGTCCTCCTGCCTCAACTTCCCAAGTAGCTGGGACTGCAGATGTACCCACCACAGCAGTTTATCTCAAATAGCCAACCACCCTTTCTCCAGAGCTACCGAGGTTTTTGGATAGAACTAAACCCTCTTCACATCAAATTTGGCACAAATAGGATTGTACCACCAGTGGATTAGCCTAGAATTTATTTTGTAACCATAGGTATCTACACTTTCTGGATGGAAAAGAAACATTTTAGTGGAAACTGATTTGATAAATTATACTAATTGACAAGCAGTAACTGGTGAGTACATACTAAGCTTTTATTTGTTTGTTTGTTTTTAAGCAAAAGTAGTGTTTCTTGGCTCATTTATATCTTTTCTTGGCTCATTTGTAGCTTTTCCATTCACTTTGGTACACTGATGCCTTAAAGTCTTATGTTTTTCCTCCAAACTTGAAATGAAGTTAGTCTTTCCAGCTAATAACCCTCCAGTTGTAGACAGTGCCACTGCTCATGTCTTAGCAAACCTGGCCACATCCCTGGCCTTTGACCCAACTACTGCCCTTCTGAAACACAGGGCTCATTCAACACACAAGTGTACTGGTGGCTGCTGTAACATCTTGCAGTTTTCACAGTACAAAGGCAATGTTGCTTTTTTATTCCTGGCTTTACAATAACATGTACTTCAGCTAAAATAACTAGATTAATGGCTATGAGCCAGTATAGAAATGGATTTTCCACCGTGAAAGGGGCCAACATTTCTGTAGCTAAACCTAAATAACAAAGAACTAAACTACACATGTTGAACTTTTCCAGCTTAAGAACTCTTGTTTTCTTCAAAGCTGGTTGTATAGTCTTAAGTCTCAGTTTAAAATCTATGAATTATTTAGGTAGTCATACTCATTTCTTGGCCTTTTAGCTAAGACTGTGTGTGTGGATAGTGAGTGATTTGTGTATGGTGTTCACTGTTCATCATAAGATGTTAGAGTTATTAAGTATTTCAAGAATTTTATTTAAAAAAAATCAAATTATGAGCCAAGTGTGGTGATGTACATCTTTAATTCCAGCACTTGAGAGACAGAGGCAGGCAGATCTGAGTTCAAGGCCAGCCTGGTTTACATACTGACTACCGGGCCAGACAAGGCTACATGGTGAGACCCTACCTTAAAAGCAAACAAACAAAAATTAATAAAATATGGAGCCATGGGAGAAAGCTTAGAAAAAATACTTGCTTACAAGCATGAGTACCTGAGTTCAATCCCCAGCACTGATGTAAAAACCTGGGCATGGTTGTGTGTGCTTATAACACCAATATCCTTCAATGGTCAGAGACAAGTTGATGCTTGGGGCTTACTAGGCAGCCACCGTAACCTAATAGACAAGCTCTAGGTTCCATCGAGAGACCCAGTCTTAAGACACAAGGTGATAGCTCTTGAGGAAAGATACCTAAAGTTGACCACTGGCCTCCACATGCATGCACATAGACATGCATCTGTCACATGCAGAGTATACACAATCAAATTGCACTTCTATTTTGTATAAGTAATATACTTAGACTAGATCTAGTCGTCTTTGTGACTGTTTGCATACTATAGGGCAGGTTAATGTTTTGTTTTGTTTTTTGCCATATACACTCAGCTTCATAGGAAAATTATAGGGATTTTAGATACATTGCATTTAAAAGTTTTATTTTTCAATTAAAAAGTGACTAATTTCTAATGAGGGTTTTCTTGTTTTGAAATACTCATATATTTCAAACTGGCTTCAAACTCCCTGTGTAATAAAGGATGACCTTGAATTTCTGAACTTCTGCTGCCACCTCCCAAGTGTTAGGATTATAGGCTTGCAGCACCAAGCCCAGTTTATATAGTGCTGGAGACAGAACCTAGGGCTTTATGCTTATGAGGCAGATGCTCTCTCAAGTAAACCACATCCCCAGCCCCATGAAATTATTAGGTTTTAAGAATTATTGAGTTCTCCTAGATTGCTGATGAGATGGCAGGGTGGCCCAGCTGCTTTGCCTACGGGCCTAGCAGCGTCTCATAAAGTTAAACATACACCTACCCTGTGACGCAGTAGTTGATCTCCTGTGTATTTATCCTAGAGATATAAAAACTTATGTTCATACACAGACCTGTACATGACTGTTCATATCAGCTTTAGTTGGAATAGCCCCAAGCTGGAGACAACCCAAATGCTCTTTGCTGCATAAGTTGGTGAACAAAGAAGGATACATCCATACCATGAAACACAGCTACCACCTCTACAAACTGAAAAGAGGAGTAGATATCAATACACCTACCAAATTGGATACTTCTTAAAGGCATTGTGCTGAGTGAAAAAACTACTCTCAAAAGGTCACATACTGTATGATTCTATTTACATAACGTTCTCACAAGGACAGAGTTAGTGCTAGCCAGGATGGGTAGAAAGGGAGTGAGTAGAATTGGACACAAAAGATTTTTGTGTTGAAGGGGCTATCCTGTTTATGGTTGAGGTGATGGCCTTGTAGACCCATAAAATTTTATACAAATAGTCCTCTGTCAGAAAGCAATGAGGAATACAAAGATTGGCCAATCTGGGGCTGGAGAGATGGCTCAGCAATTAAGAGCATGTACTGCTCTTACAAAGGATCGGTTTGGTCCTCAGTAATCACATTAAGTGGCTTACATCTGCCTGTAACTCCAGCATCAGTGCGTTGATGCCCATTTCTGGTTCTGCCGGCACCTGCACTCATGTGCAGAACCCACACAGACACACACAAGTACAGATAATTTATTCTATTTAGGGTTACTATGGCTGTGAGAAAACACCATGACTCAAGCAACTTGGGAAGGAAGGTTTATTTGGCTTATATATCCACATCACTGTTCATTATCAAAGGAAGTCAGGATAGGAACTCAGACAGGGCAGGAACCTGGAGGGAGGTGCTGACATGGAGACTGTGGAGGAATGCTGCTCACTAGCTTGCTCCTAGTGACTTTCTCAGCCTGCTTTTTTTAAAAATCTTTTTTTCATAATGGTTTTATTAATTACTTGAGTTTCATACAATGTATCTCCATCACACCTTCTCCCCATTCCTCCCTGGTCCATCTTCCCACCCCTGTGCCCTCAAGAAGAAAAAAGATAATGATAATGATAAAATTAGGTCCAGCCTATATGTCAGGAGTGTGGATCACAGGCATCACTAAGGTTTTTGAAGGTAACAGGCTGTTCTGCTCATGAACATTGACCTGGTTCACATTAACGTGAGATAAAGCATGACCAAGTTAAACATGAAGTTGGACCCCACCACCCAAATACGCAGACACCTGGACATAACACAGGTACCAGGTCCTCTCGCATCAGCCTGCTTTCTTATAGAATCCAGGACCACTAGTCCAGGAATGGTACCACCCACACATTGGCTGGGCCCTCTCCCACCAATCACTACTTAAGAAAATGCCCTACAGGCTTGCTTACAGACTGATCTTATGGAGGCATTTTCTTCATTGAGGTTCTCTCCTCTTTGATGACTTTTGCTTGTGTCAAGTTGACATAAAACTATCCAGCATATAATTAAAAGATAAAATATTTTTAATTGGCAAAATCCAAATAATGTCATAGCCCATAGTATTGTACAAGTAGCTCTTTAATGCATTTGAGAATGTACTGAGGTTATAGAAAATGTCATTGTGGGTGATAAAGGGAATCATGTCTAGGAACAATGTGTTGTTTTGTGTTTTTTAAAAAGTGTGTGTGGTGTATGATATTTGTGATTGTAAGCATTGTATGACATAGCATGTGTAGAGGTTGGTTGTTTATCTTCTTCCACCATGAGTTCTAGGAGTCAAACTCAGGTAGTCAGGCTTATATAACAAGTATCTTTACCTGCTAGCCATTTTCACCAGCATACATATGCATGTATGTTGTTTTAATAACTCTTATGAGGCTTAACCTATTTTAAAATTAAAAGCTTAAAGAGGAGGGAGGGTTTAAAAAGAGACTAGAACAATAATAGCCGTGTTTACAGATGTACAGAACTAGGTACTGAGGATTTATCTTAAAAGGAATGGGAACCAGAGGCTTTAGGGGACTTCTTGGTACTTGTAGACCTAGGACAGCTGCCTGTGCCAGTGATAAAAGATGGATGGACTTCCAAATAGGCTAAGCAGAGTCACCCTTGTGTTTTTGTTTCCCTCCTTATACACTGAAATGATAGCAATATAGAATATTGTGTGTGTGTGTGTGTGTGTGTGTGTGTGTGTGTGTATATATATGTATGTATATTTTTATAGTGATCTGGAGGGGAACATCTGACCTGTTGACAAAAAGTCTAAAGAAGATTTGGATAATATAGACTGCTGATGTAGCTCAGTTGGTAGAGTGCTTGCTCAGCATGCATGAAGTCTTGGTTCTACCCCTAGCACTACATAAACCTGGCATAGTGATGCCATGCACCTAAATTCCAGCATTTGGGAGACTGAAGTAGTGAGATCAGAAGCCCAGGGTCTTCCTTAGCCTACATAGAGTTTGAAGAATTTGAAGCTAGCCTGGAATACATAAGACATATGAAGGAGGGAGGGAAGGAAGGAAACAGGGGAAGAAACATCCTTTGAGTAATAGAGGAGTGGTAGCTGGCTACACATACCCAAAGGATCCATAGAGAAGTATTTGGGGGTAAATGAGCCATTCACACTAGGACTCCAGCGGCTAAAGGACAAGGGCACACAGTGCTGGGATGGAAGTATGTATGCATGTAAGGTGGTTGAACTCCCACGTTCCCTTCCCTAACCCAGCTGACACTGAGAGCAGATCTTCGGCCTGCAGACCAGAGATTTAATCTGAGGATATGTTGGGGCTCAAGTCTTGAAAACACCAGAGGTAAAACTCCATAGAAGAATTTGGGGTACACTGTTCAGTATACTCTGGTTCCCAACCTCCGTTTCTGACTGGTAGAAAGGCTAACCATCTACTGGATACTCTCCTTTCTACCCAGTGACTGTGAATTAGGAATGTCTCTGTAGAAGCAATGGCCCTGAGTGCTATCTATGACCAGGTTCCCCATGGACTTGCTGTTTGGACACTGTGATTGCAGCACTAATCAACAACCACCTAGCACCCACAGCGTGGCAGCAGCGAGAAAGACTTGACTTGTAAATTTGAAATAACTTTTTAAAAAAGAAAATTGTGTGTACATACCATATACCACATGTTCATGGGTGTCCACAGAGGCCAAAGAGGGGATCAGATCTCCTGGAGATAGTTACTGGCGATTGTTACCTGCCTGATGTGGGTACTGGAAACTGAACTTGGATTCTCTGTAAGAGCAATATGTATTCTTAACCACTGAGATATCTCTCCAGCGCCTGAACTGACTTTAAAGATCGCCAGAAGTGGCCAAGCATGGTGGCACACACCTTTGATTCCATCACTTGGGAGGCAGAGGCAGGCAGATCTCTGTGAGTTTGAGGCCAGCCTGGTCTACAAAGCGAGTTCCAAGATAACCAGGACTGTTGCATAGAGAAACCTTTTCTTAAATAAACAAACAAACAAACAAACAAACAAATAAACAAATAAATAAATAGAAAAAGAAAGAAAAGATAAGAAATAAACCCTAAATAGATAGATAGATAGATAGCATGATGATATCACCAGAAGCCAAGTGTGGTGGCACACACTTATAGTCCCAGCACTCATGAGACTGAGACAGGAAAATTGTGAGTTTGAAGCCAACCTGAGCTACATACATTGTTTCAATCAATCAATCAATCAACCAAACAGGGGCTGGAAAGATGGCTTAGTGGTTAAGAGTATTGGCTGCTCTTCTAAATCACTGTGGTTTGCTTCCCAGCACCCACATGATAGCTCAAAACCATCTGTATCTCCATTTCACAGGGGTCCAACATCCTCTTCTCATCTTTGTGGGCATCAGACACATATATGGTATAGAGGCATACATGTAGCCAAAGTACTCATACACATAAAACAACAGAATAGTTTTTTTAATTAAATAAACAAAACAAATAATAACACCAGAAGTAACTGGATGGTGGTGGCACATGCCTTATCCCAGCACTCAGCAGGCAGAGGCAGGCAGATCTCTGTGAGTTCAAGGCCAGCCTGGTCTACAGAGTGAGTTCCAAGACAACAACAGAGTGAATTCCAGAGCAGCAACAGAGAAACTCTGAAAGGGATAGTATATATATATATATATATATATATATATATATATATATATATATATATATATATATATACATACATGTATCTCCATCCATCCATAGGGAACTGAAATAAATACCAACACTTCACAGTTTCTCAGAGAAGACACAGCATTCATAAATAAAGACTGGAATGGTGATTTTAAAAAGAAAGAGTTAAGATACTAAAGCACTCTTAGAAAAAAATTATGTGTTTGTGTATGTAAAATTAAAAGCACTGGGAATAGTGAGACATACCTGTAATCCCAGTACTCAGAAGGCTGAGGCAAAAGGATCATGAGGACATCCAGGGCTACTTAGAAGACCTTTTCTCAAAAGAAAACAAAAAAATCAAAAGCTTAAAAAATAATAAAAGAGTTAAAATACAAAGTTGAGAACATTTGTCAGATATAGAACATTTTGTCAGATATAGAACATAAAGACAGAGTGGAAAAATAGAGAAAAAGTAAAGTTAAATAAATCCAGGATGCATAAAACTTTCACCTGAGTGCCAAAAGAAGTAAAGAAACAAAAAGTAAAACAAGCATTTTCCAGATCTGACAGGCCTATTTTCTGCATGGCTAGAAGTCACTAAGGAACTCATAAATGAAGTGGAAAAGATACCCACAATGAGGCAGACCAGTACTGGGTTTTACACAGGGATAAAGGGTGGCTTCTAAAAATAAGCTTTAAAGAAGGGGAAAGCCTGAAGCTGGGGCTATGGCTCAGTAGAGTGTTTGCTTGCAGCCACGAGTACCTGAATGTGGATCTCCAGTAGCCATGTAAAACCCAAGCACACCTACAAATGCCTGTAATCCCAGTGCTACACTGTGGAGGCCAGCTGCATCTTGCTGACCAGCTGGTCTAGCAAAATTGGCAAGCTCCAGGTTTAGTAAGAGACCCTGTCTCAAACACCAGGTAAGGAACAATAGAGGAAGACACCTGTTATTGATTCCTGGCATCTACACAAACATGTATACACACTAACACCCTAAAAGGGCCAGGGGTTGGGGGAGGCAAACAAACAAACAAATAAAAAAGGTCATTGACTTCTCAACAGCAAAAGGGGATGCTAAAGACAGTAGCATCTTAAAAATTACGAGGAAGACAGGTCAGTATATTGTACATTGCCCAGCAGCATAGCAAACAAATTTCAAGGCAAAAGTAGTTTCAGGGGACAGTGAGAAGGCATTTGCCTCCAAGCGTTATGGCCTGAGTTCTATCCCCAGATCCCACGTGGTGTAGGGGGAGAACTGACTACCACAGATTGTCCTCTGACCTTTATATGTTTGTTGTGGCACAGTCACATTCCTCCTCTCACTCCCTCCTGCACACACATAATTAATAATTAAATTTTTAAGTAGTTTCAGACATGTGGAGGCACAGATACATCATTCTGACATCAGATTTGAAGAATAATCTCTAGCAAAAAAGGAAGAAAGTAGACAGAATGAGAGCTCTTAATACAGGTAGCCAGATAGGAACATGTAAGGACAACAGCCTGGCAGACTTGGGGGAAATCAGGTAAGGTCAAGAGAGAGGGCAGAGAGACCCTGGAGGAGGTTTCAGGAGGGGAAGATGAGATGGGAGATCAGCTGACCATTTTGTATATTTGAAAAATAAAATTGGTAAGCCGGTGCTTGATCTGACACTGCATGGGAAATGATTTAAGTTAGATACATAGAAGCAAGGAGGAGGAGGGGCAAGCAAATTACCAATTCCAGGAAAAACAAAAAGGCTTTTCTAAGAAAGAGAATGTAATCTTCAGTACATTCCTTGAATTGCAGTAACCACTATTTAGGTCACAATAAATACTATTGACTAACCAGAAAGTTGTCAATTACATAGGAAGGATGAGGGGGATAATAGAGGGATAGTTCCTCCTGGACTACAGGAGGGAGCCGGAGGTTACTGTCCAAAACTGAGAGATTAGTCAAAATGTGGCAATAGAAGGGAGTCACCACGTGATTGGAAACATTCTAGGGAGTAAGAACAAGGGCAGAGAAAGCATGGGTGTGGCTTTTTCTAGGCAGCCCTTGAGCAACTGAAAACTGCTGGCTTATATCCACCTTACTGCCTGTTCCATTGGGTCAGAAAATCCATTGGAAATTTTACATCTGCATTCCTTATGGGCTATGGATTTGGCTTGGTTAGCATACGTGAAGCCCTGGGCTTGATCCCCAAAACTATGTGAAACCTAGCATGGTGGACCACACCTGTAATTCTAGCATCTGTGAGGTAGAAGCAGGAGGATCAGAAGTTCAAGGTCATCCTCAAATCCATAGCAAATTCCAGGCCAGCCTGGGGTTCCTGAGACCCTGTCTCAAAAAATAAATAAATAAATAAATTTTTTTTTTGAGACCTTTGTCTATAAATCATATTATCTAGGAATTGTAGGCCTGACAGAATCTAGATATTCCTCCCTCTTTTGTCTATTAATTTGTTTGTTTTGTGTGTTTGTTTGTCAGAATGTTATGGAACAATTCAATCCTGGGCTACGAAACTTAATAAACCTAGGAAAAAATTATGAAAAAGCGGTGAATGGTAAGCCTTTTGATTTTTCTAAATTGATTAATGTAAAACACATGAAAATTTTAAGTTAATGTTTACTTATCTTTAAGTATTTAGCATTGAGTTTTTAAAATATCTTTAAATGGAAGTATTTTTATATTTATATATAACATATATATTTATACTACAGGATTTTTGCAATGGTAGTGTGGGGTGGTACTAGTGTATTTGAAGTGAACGAATTGAGTAATAGCAAAGATACTGTAAGTGACATTTAACTTTCAAATTGAACTTTTTGATATACAAAATTAGGTTTTTATATCCATGAACTTTTCTACTTTTTAAATCAAATCTTTGTGAAATAATAATAATAATTTAAATATATATATTTATATTTGAATATAGCAGGTGTGGTGACCCATGCCTCTAATCCCAGCACTCAGAGGTAGAGGCAGATGGATTTCTGTGAGTTCGAGGCCAGCCTGGTCTATATAAGATCCAAACCAGCTAGAGCTACACAGTGAAAAAAACAAACAACATTTGAACATTAGTGCCCTGCTACATGAGAATCATTCATTATCTATATAGAAGAAAATTTTGACTTTAAATAGGTTATTTTTTGTTTTTTTTGAAACAGAATCTCACTTTGTAACACAGGCTAGCCAGCCTTGAATTTAGGTCCCCTTCCCAAGTGATAGGATTACAACTGTGAGCCATTATAACACCTTGCCAATGTATCATTTTTTATATTAACGTGAATAATAATATGTTTAGCCTCAGTGGAAGAGCACCTGTGTTAAAGGCTGGGCTTAGATTCTCATTTCAAAGTAAGTGCTTCACTGAACCTGAATTTTGAAGCCAGGCCCAGTGGCATAAATCTATAAATCCCAGCTACTCGGGAGTCTGGAGTAGAAGGATTACAAGTTCTGGACTAGCCTGGGCAACTTAGCAAGCACTTGTCTCAGAGACAGAGCAAGCAAGAGGGGAAAGAAGGTAAAAAGTAGAGAGATGAGGAGAGGGAGGAAGGGAGAGAGAGAGAGATTTCAGGCAAGTAACCAGCTAGCTGAGGGGTGCCTGCAGAATCATGTTCAAACTGGAGAAGTACTTGTCTAACATGAATTAGGCCCTAATTTCAATCCCCAACAAAAATAATTTCAACCATTGACATTTGCTTCTATTTGGGGGACCTAGGTTAGCCATCTTGAAAAGGTTTTTACTGAGGAGGTTGAAAGGCATCTACTCCTGCACTCTTACTAAAAGTGAATGTTATTAGAATACATTGATAACCACCTTAAAACATAGCCCAGGCAAGGCAGTGTACTGTCTGGGCCCTAAGCTGTGGATGACAACATGGAAAAGTAGACTGCATGGCTGTACATTTTTACCTGCAGCTTTCAGTACCAGGAAATGTAACAGGTCTGAGATCTTGCTTCTCTTCCCAGCATTGTCTTCGCCTTCTACATGCACCTTCCTCCTTTGAGAGCAAGAGGCCGGCCTCACAGCTCTCCCTTGGTGATTGCTCAATCACTGAGCCACAGAGTCATCACTGTCTCCAGGCCTCATAGGGAAATCATTATGGCCTATAGAACTTTTTCTTTTCCTGTGTAGCCTGAACTGCTTTCTGAGGCCAAGTTACAGAGTAAGTTAGTGAGCTGCTTGCAGCTTAGCCTCCTGTTACCAAGACTTCTCCCCACAGGGCTCTTATCATCTTTACCACCTCCTAGAAATGATTCTGTACTTGATAAGTATTCCCAGAATTTCTGCAGCCCATCTGGATATAGATTTGCTGAAGCCACTGCAGCCACTGTCCCCACCAAGTGGGACAATGTTAGCTTAGCTATGTATTGCAATGTAGCACCAGACACCTACTAGTGCACAAATTGGCTTGGTGGTTTAAGATACCACTTTCTATTTCCCCTGAAAAGGCAAAGACCCTCTGGAGTCTCAGGGGTCACTCTGCTGGGGGCTTGACATACTCTGTAGCCTTTCCCCATCAAGACCACACTGGGTGCTTATTATAGCAACACTAGACTTAATGACCTAGCATCTACTAGGCTCCTGTGCAAGCCATGCTTGTTGGTACCACACTGGCCAAAGCAAGTTCCATTGCCAGTATCCCAGGGACCATAGGGTTCAGTCCACTGAAACTATGACTATAAAAATCTATTGTGAATTTGTGGGCTATGGTCTTCTGGGAGATCCATGGAGGCTTTGGCAGAACAGAAACCCAATGAAACTATTTTAAGAAAAAAATTATCAGCCAGGCGATGATGGCGCACGCCTTTAATCCCAGCACTTAATAGGCAGAGGCGGGCAGATCTCTGTGAGTCTGAGGCCAACCTGGTCTCCAGAGTAAGTTCTAGCACAGCCAGAATTACGACAGAGAAACCCTGTCTTGAAAAAATCAGAAAAAAGAAAAAAAAAGTCAGCTGGTTGGTGGTGGTGCAAGCCTTTACTCTCAGGGAGGCAGAGGCAGGCAGATGAGTTCGAGGCCAGCCTGGTCTACAGATTGAGTTCTAGGACAGCCAAGGCTACACAGAGAAATACTGTCTCAAAAAACCCAGTAATATATATCTCAGCCTGGCATGGCACATGTCTTTAATCCAAGTACTTGGGTGCTAGAGGCAGATGGATTTCTGTGAATTCAAAGCCCAACTGGTATACACAGTGTGTTCCAGAAGGTAGAGCTACATAGTGAGACCCTGTCTCAGGAGAAAAAAAAATTATCTAGTAGAGATATGTATGTAGACTACTGTAGATTGAGGAGGTGATTAACCAATCACTAAAATAGAATTCCTGTTTCCTTAAACAATAAGAAACAGAAACTCTTAGAAAGGGAGGGTAAAGTTATCAAAATACTATTTTATTCTTTGTTAGTTCTGGATAATTTATATAGTTTTTAAATTAATTTAGCTTTATTATAAAAACAAAGCTATTTTGCAAGACTGAGAGGGTTATATGGTTTTAAATATACGTCAACAGTTAATGAAGAAAATCTGAATCTAGTGTGTGGATATAAACCAGAAATTTTAACTGTTGCGTAATCCTGAATGCAACTCTCCCACTAGTGTGCTCTTCGGTTTATCAGTACTTTTACAATTTAAACCTTTCATTAGAACATCATCTATTGACTAGGCATTTTGCTGGCAGCATACTTGCTTTTAGGTGGAGTTGCTTTTTCTTCAGCTCCAGCTAAAGCTCTATGATTTAGAGCCGAGGAAGTGAAGTACCTCAGCAGGAGTTGTGTACACTGTAGCTGACTCACATTGACCTTGGGGACAGCCTGGACTGTCTCCATTCCACTACTCCTAGAAAAAGGAACTGATAACGTTACCCACCCTTGTCTTAACATTGTCAGCTAGATTAGCTAAGTAATGACTCAAAGCCTATATAAATGCTGTCTGATAGTGTTAATTACACTGTGAGTTCTTTTTCAGACTTATAAAATAATAGGATAGTAGATCATTGCATTTCTTAAATTTATATGCAGATACAGTAAAAAGCTTTAATTTATATTTTTAAAACTCTGTAGTAAATGCTGAAATATATAAAATTACAGAGGTAGGAATTTGACCTGTAATACCTTCAGCTATTCCTATTCATGATGAGTTCTCTGATTTTCTTTTTTCTACTTCCCCATAAAAGTCCACCTCTTAGGTCTGGGGATGTAACTTACTGGTAGAGTGCTTCCTTAGCATGTGAGAACTGAAATTACAAGTAGGGGCTGGAGACATAGCTCAGCAATTAAGAGCACTTGCTGGTCTTGCAGAGGACGCAAGTTCTGTTCCCACCACCATCAGCCAGCTCACAGTTGCATATAGCTCCAGCTCCAGGGGATCCAGTGTCCTCCTCTGGCCTCTGAGAGTACCCATATATATATATTTATGACATATTCACACACAGACATATACATATGTATATTTTTTTATTTTAATAAAAAAGTAGGGACTGGGAAGATGGCTTAGTCAGTAAAGTGTTACCTCAAGTATGAGAATCTGAGTTTGATCGTCAGCACCTAGGTAAAAATGTCAGGTATGGTGGCACAAGCTTGTAATTCCAACACCGAGGAGGCAGAGACAGGCAGATCACTGGGACTCATTGCTCAGACAGTCTAGCCTATTCGGTGAGCTCCGAGCCAATGAGAGACCCTGTCTCAAAGGAGGCAGACGGTGTTCCTGAGGATGAGGCGCAGAGTTGTCATCTATCTTCTACACGTACATTCACGAGTGTATGTAGACACACACATTCTATAAATAAATAACAGCCTACTTTATATAGTCTGGCCTGGTGGCATAGGTTTGTAATCCCAGCTGCTTGGGAGGCTAAAACGAACAGTATTACAAGGTCAAGGCCAACCTAGAACACTTAGTTGAGAGCCTGTCTCAAAAGGAGAAATTCAATAAAAGGGCCAAGGATGTAACTCGGTGGTGGAGCACTGGCCTAGTATGCCCAAAGCCTTGGTTCAGTATCCAGTACAGGGAGGTATTGTTCAAAACAAACTGGGATACAGCATCTAGTGCAGCCTCTGACTGTTCTGTTGATAAAGAAAATGAGCCAGGGGCCCTTTTAGTTCCAAGTTCCTGTGCTCTTCAGAGCTCCAGGAAAAACTGATTTATGTGTATGAAGGCAGTCTCTGAGTTTAGGGGAAGGGTGGAGATTTTTTCCTCCAAAATCACACTGGCTTTGGCTGGGTCTTGTTGAAATGCTTGCCTGTCATACACATTCTCAAGCTGAATTACCTGTAAAGTGAAAGAAACCAGGCTGCCATGTGTGCATCCCATGCTGACTTTATTAGAGAACTTTACAGAAAGGGCAGCCTTCCTCTCCATAGGGGTACATACCTTCAGGGTCAGTTTGAAGGAGAAACAGGTTTAAAATTTTAATTTAATTATTTTAAAAAAATTGTGTGTGTGTGTGTGTGTGTGTGTGTGCGTGCAGGCACGTGTGAGCACATGGGCGCCCACAGAAACTAGAGACATTGGATCCCCTGGAGTTTGAGTTACAGGTGGTTGTGAGCCTTCCAACTTGGGTGCTGGGAATTGAACTTGGGTCCTCTGCAAAAGTAGTATGTACTCGTTAACTGCTGAACCATCTCTCTATTTTAAAAATATTATTTATTTTGTTAATTAGAGAAATATTTTTAAGATGGTTCGAACCTAGCCTCTATTGCAATAAAACTCTTGTTTCTGCAGGAAAGAAAATAACATTCAGTTATTTTTTTAGATGTTTATAATTTTTAGAATGTAATTTTTAGTATTTCAAATTTCATAGATTTTTTTTAACTCCAGTAAAAGATATGTTGGTTGAGTGTGGCTCAGATTGTCTTTTTACAGTATTAGGGCATGCTAGGCAAGCACTTTGCACAGAGCCATGCCCTTAGCCCCTCACCAGGGGATTCTAGGTAAGCAGTCTTAGTATCTTCAGCCCCTTTATTTTTATTTTGAAATAGAGTCTCATGAAGTTCCCCAGGCTGGCCTTGAACTCACTCTGTAGCCCAGGCAGGGTTTGAATTCCTCCTAACTCAGCCTCCTGAGTAGCTGAGATTATAGGCCTATACTACCAGACCTGGCTATTTTTTAAGAGAAAAATAAAATGTGCTTTCATAAAACAGGTTCCTACGCCACTGCACCCAAGACTCCTTGAGCAGTGGCATGACCAAACAGTAGTCCTGAAATCTATCTGTTCCCAGTGACAGTTTGATGTCGGGAACACATGCTCTGGAACTGGCATCAGAAGCAGGCAGGGCCTTGTGGACTTCACCTGGTCTAGTCTGGTCTAGAACTTCTTGCAGCCAGAGGCACACTGGAATGTTGAACCTGTGTTACTTCCTCCTTTCCTTGTCTGAGTAATGATTTTGTGTATCACATTCCTGTCTAGCTATGTTCCTGGCAGGAAAGGCCTACTACGATGGAGTGGCCAAGATTGGCGAGATTGCCACTGGGTCTCCTGTGTCAACGGAACTAGGTGAGCCGACCATCATTTTTACAAAAACTTAGTCTGCCGTCCTGGGAACTGAGAAGAGTGTGTGAGGTAGCTCAAGTCAGGAACACAAAGGGGAACGAGTTGGACATTGTAGTTTGAGTTCATCTTGGCCCATGGAAGTGAGGGTTTTTTTGGAGGACAGGCCAAGCCTGGAGGCCCCAGGAGGCCCCTTCAGGCCTCTTAGGAACTCTGCTCCTGCCTCTGCTGCCTGGGTTCCGGCCTGTCACCTCAGATCCTTAAAGTTCCAGCCTGGAGAGCTGTGACCTACATTTTGAACCAAGGTGGGTGAGACGGGCCTCTGACCAGGCCAAGTGCTTCCGGTGACTCACCTTGTGGAAAATGACTCCTTGACTCCTTTATGCTGTACTCTTGGCTCCCACTGCTTCCACAGTTGCCTTTGGTTGTGATTTTTCCGGTTTTGCTGGTATGAATGGATCCCCTGTGCCGGCAAGGAGGGCAGCCACGCCCTGGCAGCCCCCACCACAGCCAAGGGAAGCTGGGCTTCTATTTACAGAGCTATGCCACTGTACTGCGGTCATCTCCTGCAGGGCAGGGCCACTTTGCTAATAAACCCACATGTCACTCTCATCTTTAAGATTTGCGGACTATGCTTCATCGTGTGGATGGTCAGTCTGCTTAAGTGTTCTGAAAAACATAGTGAAGAGTGAGTGTGTGTTTAAAGAGTGACATGTCCATCTCTACTCAGTGTCCAGTAATCTTGAGGCTTTTCAAGGTTGCCTGAGAAACTGACTGACCCCATTCAAAGGCTAGAACAAGCTAGAGGCTTGATGCTGGTGGCAGGGTGTGGGGCAGGATGGGCTCGTGTTCTCTGGCTGCTTTATGCCTAAAAAGTTGGTGAGGCAGTAGACAAAAGGCACAGTGTACTTCTGCAGTGATGTTATATGATGAGTAGCAACACTGCAGTGTTTCATAGAATCAATCACGTATGGTTTAGAAGCCCCAGCTCAGGCTCTGTGGGTGACTCCCCAGTGTCATGACGACCAGCAGCATCATCTGAAGCACCATCAGTTTAATGATAAGCAGCCTGCTTTATGTAGCAGATAGCGATGTTTTAGACATTTGGGGTTCCAGAAGCAGCTGAGATGACAATGGGGTTCCAAAAATAAGGTTAAATAAAAAAGAAACGTCCCATTGTGCCAGGCATCAGGGGAAAAAAGAATGACCCTCACATTAAAACATATGGTGCTCTGACTCACCACCTTTCAGGTCGCCGTTTAATATTTTATGGTCTTGCCACTGTTTAAATAAGACTTCTGTTCCACACCTTACTTTATTCAGCTGCAAGTTCATAACATTCAATCAACTATTTCCACAGCAACAGTGTTGTTATAAACACCGCCTTGAGACTCCAGTTTCAGTAGAAAGTATGTTATGAAGGTGAAGGTTCCTTCTATGAAGAGGAAATGGAAGTAAAGTTCCTTCCAAGTTGTACTTTGTTTTCAAGTTGTCCATTTGCTTATGTCCACTCTGTCAGAGTTACAAGTTTTTTACCTATTTATGGCTTTTCCCTAGATAAAATTCACCTCAGTAAGCCTTGCTTTGGGGAACCTAATAATGCATCTTTTGACTTGCATAGTTTTTCTTTTGGTATTTAAAATAACATACTACATCCATTTAAATTCCCAGTATGGAAGAGTAGCAGACAATTCCCATATTTTAAAAAGATAGAAGAGGAAGAAGGAGGAGAAAGAAGGGCTGGGGAAATGGTTTTGTGAATAAAGTACTTGGCACACAAGCATGAGGACCTGAGTTCAGATCCCTGGCCCTCCTGTAAAGGCAGAGTGTGGCAGCACATGCTTACAACCCATCACTAGGGAGGTAGAGACAGGTGTCTCTGGGCCTTGGTGGTCAGGAGGTCTCCCCAAATATGTGAACTGCAGATTCAGTGAGAGCTCCTGTCTCAAAAGTATAGTAGAGAAGCTAGTGATAAAGGCATATGACATCAACCCCTGACCTCCAAAGACATGCACACATGTTCACGGGTACCTGAACATACCCCTTCCCCAAAAAAGAAACAAAGTTTATTTAAGACTGTCTTAGTTTGGTTTCTATTGCTGTGATAAAGCACCATGACCAAAAGCAACTTGGGGAGGAAATAGTATATTTTGCCTACAATTCCATATCAGAGTTCATCATCAAAAGGAATCAGGGCAGAAACTTAAACAAAGCAGGAACCTGGAGGCAGGAGTTGATGCAGAGCTGCTTACTGGCTTGCTCCTCGTAGCTTGTTCAATCTGATTTCTTATATCACCAAAGACCACCAACCCAGGGATGACACTACCTGCAGTGAGCTGGACCCTCCCATGTTAATCACCAATGAAGAAAATGCACCACAGGATTGCCCACAGGCCAACCTAGTTGGGGCATTTTCTTAATTGAAGTTCCTTCTTTCCAGATAACTGAAGCCTGTGTCAGGTTGACATAAAACTAGTCAGTACAGCAGGGCAGTGGTGGCACACACCTTTAATCCCAGCACTCAGGAGACAGAGGCAGGTGGATCTCTGTGAGTTCGAGGCCAGCCTGATCTACAGAGTGAGTTCCAGGACAGCCAAAGTTATGACAGAGAAACCCTGTTTCAAAACAAACACACACACACACACACACACACACACACACACACACACAGAGTCAGTACAAAGACTAAGGAGAAACCAGGTGTGGAGACACATGCTTGTAATCCCATCACCTTGGAAGCTAAAGCAGAAGGATCACAAGTTCAGCCTGGCCTGTATAGTGAGACTCTGTCTTCAAACAAGGGAGGACTGAGGCTGGGAAGATGGTTTATCAGTAAAGGATCTTGCTGCTGGCTGAGAACCCAAGTTCAACTGCAGGGATCCATATGGTAGAAGGAGAGAACTGACTCTAACATTTTCTCTGACCTCTACATGTGTGTTATAGTCTGTGTGTGCACACACAATAATGTAAATTTAGAAAAGCTTTGAATGAAGGACCAGAGTACAGCTTAGGGTACAGCCCTTGGCTAGCACACAAACAGCCCTGAGTTCCATCCCCAGCACAAAGACTGCAGTGAGACTGAATCATTTCAAGTTTTCCATTCAGTGTGTCTTTTGAAGTAACTTGTGTTGGTAAAGTTGGGGTAGGTTTTCAGCTAAAGATGGTTCCATTGAGACAAGCCCACTTGGCATCAGCTCATCTTTTGTTATGTGAATAATGTAGTGTGCGTTTGCTCAAATGTAACAAAATGTCCAGCTTACAGTGATTTCAGCAGTAGGCGTGTTTATTATTCCATGTAAGGCCAGGAGCAGCAAGTTCCTGCTTAGTTAATCATCACCAAGGACTCAGATTCCATCTCTTCTTGTCTTCATACCTATTTCCTTATGGCACCAGATAGATACTAGTCTGCTTATTACATTTGTCTTCTCATTGTCTCCAAATTCAGGAAGTAAAATTTCTTCTTAGGTGTGTCCTTTTATAATGGAGGAACCCTTGCCCAGAAGCTCCAGCCCGTATCCCTCTGTGTCCCATAACCCAGGTTAGATCACACTCATCCATGTCCGGCTGCCAGAAGATTCCTTGGTGTGGCCAGCCAGGGACTGCAGAGGAGGAGACAGCACAGCTGTTAGGAGACAGCCCTGATTAGGCATCTCTGGTATTACTGATCTGGTTCCAATGGTTTTGGGTGAAGGGGAAGGCATTACACAAATGTTCCCTGCAGACATTTGTGATGCTTCTGCGTTTTGCATGTGTCTCTGATTGGAATGACTTTCCCCCCTCCCGTGTGGACTGGTGTGCATTTGCCCAGCATTTGTATGTCACCTGTTCTCCTAGGCCCATTGCACTTCTTTCTCTCGAAGGCCACAGCTGTCCTACCCAGTCCATTTCTGTTTAGAGACAAGAATCTAAACACAAAGGAAGAAGTGTATTGGGGATTTTTTGTGTCTTCCACCCACTGAGTTTTATTGCTCACCTTTGAGTATCTTGTGACCATGGACTCCAGGGCATTTCCTTGTGTCTGCCTCCTTTCTTCTGCTCAGCAGCTGCTTTCCTGTGTGATTCCTGCAGCCTCGTGATTGAAAATTAAAGGAACAGAGAAAAATTTAAAACATACCCATCACTACTGTAACCTTATGGCTAACCATATGGTTACTACAGCTACCTACCATCACCATATATGCCTGTGCAGTCTCTGCTAGTGAGTGTGCTGTTAGACATTGTGCCCATCCCCCAACCTCCCAAATTTTTATGTAATTTTAAAATTAAAAAAAAAAAGGAGAGAGAATTGTCAAAGTTAACATTACTGACAGAGCAGGCCTGGCTAGTGTATTTAGTTCCCTTCTGAAATGATGGATTCCCTCAGACCTTTCTGTTAACACCAGGAGTCAGGAAGTTAGTGATATGGAGATAACCGATAAACCATACACATACACACATGCTTGTACACAGTGTCTTATACCATCCATCCACATTTGGGTCTCATTTAATTCTCACTGAGAATGTGTTGGGGATGCTTCCCTCGTCACCTGATGTCCTTATTTATTCCATGCATTCCTGAGTGAATTTTTTCTGAGTGATCTTCAGGGCAGTGTTCCCTTAGGGGTGGCTGTTAGCCTAACAACAAACTTAGTAATTACCTTCTTTGCAGAGCTAAGAGATAACCCATCTCCATGGTGACCACAGTGGGTCACTCTCCCTCGAGATGTACTTTGTAGTCGAACAAGACAGAGCAAGACTTGAGAAGCCAAAGATCCCTACAGAGGTGGACAGGTCTAGCTGCCTTTGTTGTAGAATGCATACCATGCAGCTATAGCCAGGAAAGACCCTGTGTCCAGGGCAGTGAAGCCAGGCTTCTGTTTACTATCCTGACACCTCCAGGTAGGAGGCTGCCTGTCACTGGAGAGATCTCCGTAAAGGTTGTGCTGTCAGTTTGCAGCTGTCTACAGATGCTGCAGACCTTGGGCAACACTTGGCCTTTATGAGTGGGTTGAGCATGCTTAAAAGAGGTAAAGGGCATGCTGTGCAGGTCCTTGAAGAGGAAATGAGATAATGTGCCTCGCAGCTTCTAAAGTATCAAAGACGATAAAGATGCCTCTAGTCTCCACTTTATTTCACAAACATTTGAGAACTCAGCAAACACTACTCTGTTCTTCCCTGACATTCTTTTCATTCATAACGTAGGTAATGGGAGTTTGTAAGAATACACATTTTCCCACAATAACTTTGGCTTATTCACGAGTCAGTCATTCCATTTTCTCCATCATATCTTTGTTTGTTGTTCATTTCTCTTCTTTTTTCTTCCTTCTATTGTTCTTTTTCTAATTTCATAACTGGTACATTCAACTCGGTTTTTAAATGTTGGCAGTCCTTGCTTCGAATGGTAATAGGACCAGAACGATGACTGTGCAAACTGAAACCTTGCAGTCACCTTAATATTCAGTGGAGAAAATTGATTGTTGTGGGACCTTTAAAAAATGTTTGACTGAGTTGGATGTGGTAGCACACAACTTTTATTGCAGTACCCTGAAGGCAGAGGCAGGAAGATCTCTGAGTTTGAGGCCAGCCTGGTTTACATGGTGAGTTCCAGGACAGCTAGGAATACACAGTGAAACCCTGTCTCTAAAAAACAAAACATAAAATTTGGGTTAGGAAGCTTAGTGGTAGAGCACTTGCCTAGCGGGCTTGGAGTCTTAGGTTCCATCCCTACACTGCAATAGGACATAAAAATTGTTAAAACTCTATTACTCAGGTGTGGTGACACACACCTATAATCACTTAGGAGGCTAAGGCAAGAGGACAGCATCCCCATGCTCATGTTTGAGTTTGTGTATACACACACACACACACACACACACGCGTGTGCGCGCGCGCGAGAGGGGGCAGGGGGATTAAAATAGAAACGGAAAACAATATCCTATAACCAAATGCCAATGGAATTGATAAGGCATCGCTGACTGAGCCAGCTGCCCTGCTCCCTTCCAGCTGACTTTGCATTTGCAACCACAGCAACTAGAAGAAGCCCAGATTTATTGGCATAATTGAAGGAAGTGGTTGTGATGAAAAGGATGAAGATGTTTCTGAGAAAATGACGACAGCAAAATCCTTTCACATAAAAGGAACTCAAGACATTTTGCAACATCATAACCACAAAGGATAGAATGTTAGAAGCTCTTCGTGATAACTGCTGTGAAATGTGTTTTTGATCTTTGTCCAGCTTACTAGCATAGAGCCTCTGTGCTAGGGAGCTGACTGACAATTGGGGCTCCTGAGGCTCAAGGTGGAGGTTGTTTGCCAGGAAGTGATTTAACCAGTCATGGCTACCTTATAAGGACTGGGCTGAGAGGAGTTCTAGATAGGTGAACACAGGTTGGTTCATGGAGTACAGAGCCCATGGAGGGAATGGGAGCCTGTCCCCTTGCTCTAAGCATTCCTCCAAGAGTCCTTTCTAATGAGCCAGTAATGTTTACCTGTTTTGGGAGACGCCTGTAGCCAAACCCTTGAAAGACGCAGTGGGAACCCCAGCTTACAGCTGACAGGTGAAAGTGTAAATAATAATCTGCTTTCTATCAGCTGTGAAATAGGAGCAACCTAGTGAGACCGAGCTCTCAGCAAGTGGGATCTATCACGGCCTTTAGACAGACACTGTCAGAATTGAATTTGAGGCTACCTAGTTTTCCTCCAGTGCAGAACTGCTTTCTGGATGTGTGTGAACATGGTCTCAAAGTATTCTATGTTTCAAAAATATAAGAATTTGAGTTTGCCTTTTCCCTCTTGGGAATCAGACCCACAGCTTTGCACACATCAGGTAAGTGCTCTACCACTGAGCTACATTTTCCATCTTTTTTGTACCTATCTAAGCAGATCCAAACTTAGGCTCATTTTAAGGAGATCAGTTTAACAGTTTGTTAAAGCACACAAAAAAAGACGTTCTAGGTCCATGTCTGGAGTCATATGAGAAACCAGCAAGCAGCACTGAAGTTATTCTTGAGAGATTGTGCACAGTGCAGGTCTGGAGAGCAGAGGTCAGTCTGGGGGTCAGCTCTCCACTTCCACAGTGTAGATTTTAAGGACTGAACCCAGGTTGTCAGACTTGGCAGCAGGTGCCTTTACCCACTAAGCTGTCTCCCCAGAACCCGGACCGATTTCTTAAATCGGAAACAAAACAGACTCTTCTAATCAGTCTACTAAAAAGCCATTGGGCTTCCCCCTTCTTCTTTCCCTTCTTTCTTTTTTTGATTTTTGAGACCCAGCTACCCGTCTCAGTCTTCCCATCTCAACTTCCTGATTGCTGGAAATACAAGCATATACCACCGTGCCATGTGTGTTTTCTCTTACTGATTTTCAAATCGACAATCTTTAGTCTTAAAAGTAAGAGCAGGGAAAGGTATGAAGACAAATTTTTAACAGAAATATGCAAGGCTGGGAAGATGACTCTGGGTGAAGTGCTTGTTGTGCAAGCGTGAGGACCTGAACTCTGATCCCCAGCATCTGCATAAAAGCCCTAGTGTTGAAGAAATATGGGGAGCACGCAAAGACAGAAGGATCTTAGGCCTTATTAGTTAGTATGCTCCTGGTTCAATAAAAGACCCTGTCTCAAAAAATAGAGCCAGGCTTGGTGGTGCACACTTTTAATCATAGCACTCAGGAGACAGAAATAGGTGGATCTCTGTAAGTTCAAGGCCATCCTCGTTTCCATAGTGAGATCCGGGCCATCTAGAGCTATAAGTGAGATCCTGTCTCAATAATAGTAACAACAGCAACAAATGTGGGAAGTGATAGGTGAAGACACTCAACACCAACCTCTGGCCCACACGTGCACACATACACACAGACAGGAGCATACTGAGTACAAAAGTATGGTGAATAGATTCCTAGGGTGTAAAGAAAACAAAAGAATTCATAGTAGTCAGTGAGAGCACTGCAGTTATGTCCAACCAGAATCACGTGGTCTTTAGTTGTAGGTTAGGCTCATTTTAAGGAGATCAGAATACTTCCCACAAAAAAATAAAAGTGTTCATTTGTTTACTTGACAGTACCTGTCACGTGCCAAGGACCATACACACATGATTCTGCAGTCCTCATGATGACCCTGTGAGATGTGTGCCATTAGCATAACATCCCTTTCACCGATGTGGAAACAAGTTCAAAGAGAGTCACTTGCCCAGGTCACCTAGCTAGTAGTAATTGGCTAGATCCCAGCTATGTGGCCTGTTGTGCCAGTTTAATTTTGTATACAGCAAAAACCACTTTTCTGACCTGCCTTCTTATATGTCAGATTATCCTGCCTTCATTACTTGACAGAATAAAGATAATGTTAAACATGCAGCCGAGCAGCTCATAGCCACCTCACTGTGAGTTCAGTACTCCAGTTCCAGGGGATCACACAGCCTCTTCTGCACTCCTACAGCATATGCATGTGTGTGCGCATGCTCACACTCACACATGCATGCATGCACACAACGAAGTGGGTACCCTTGTGCTCATTCTGTCTGTCTGACTCTGGGGACTGAAGCATGGACTGTCATCATACTGGGGGATCAGTGCCAAGGACCTAGGGATTCTGCCTCAGCTTCGCACACCATCCTTGGTGACAAGAGCTTGGCCTACCCTGTAATGAATGAATGTGGATTTCTTAAACTGTTGTCAGAACTTCGTCAGAAAGGACAGCACCAGATTCCAGCACACAGGAAAGAGGCACTTCACCAAGAGCAGTGGCTCGGGAGCACAGGAATAGCAGCTGCAAGGAGAGTACAGCCTAGCCTGCTCCAGCAAACATTTGCCCGCATGCAACAGTGCCATGGTGAGCGTGGCAGAGATGGGAGACTAGACAGACTCCTTGTCATACAGGCGGAATACTCTCTCAGTCATGAAAAGCAAAGACACAAGAAAAGATACTGGGAAATACAAACCAAACCACAAGATAACCACTTCACACCCAGCCGAGCAGCTGCAATTACAAAGAGCCCAAGAGCCAGTGAGATGGCTCAGTGGCCAAAGGAATTGTCGCCAGCTAAACAACCTGAGTTAGATCCCAGGGACCCACAGGGTAGAAGGTGAGAGCTGACTCTCACAAGTTGTCCTCTGACCTTCACATGTGCACCCTAGTTTGTGTACATATGTACATACATAAAATATTTGTAGCTGGGCAATGGTGGCTCATGCCTTTAATCCCAGCACTCAGGAGGCAGAGGCAGGTGGATCTCTCTGAGTTCCAGGACAGCCAGAGATACAACAGAGAAACCCTGTCTCAAAAACAAAACAAAATATTTTTAAAGGCAGTTAATAACAATGTTAGCAAAGATGTACCAAGCCAGGTATGGTGGTATATATCTTTAATTCCAGCACTTGGGAGGCAGAGGCAGACTAATCTCTTGAGTTCAAGGCTAGCCTGATCTACACAGCGAGTTCCAGGAGAGAGACCCTCTCTCAAAAAAATAAATAAAAATGCAGAGAAACCTCATATATTGTTAGTGGGAATATATAACAGAACGACTATGTTGGAAAGCAGCCTTAGTTCCTTAAATTCCCTTGTGGCCAACCCAACAATTCTATTTCTTAGATTCATATGAGAAATGAAATATATAATACTACAAAATCTTAAACATGAATATTAGTTATAGCTGATGTTTAGAAAGCCGAATTGTGATCTGTCCCTATGATGAAGTGTTATTTAGTCATTAAAAAGAATGGAGTACTAATGCATGTTGTCACATGGTTGATCCTCAAAAGCATGCTAAGTCAAAGAAAACAAATAAAAAGGTCACATGTTGCATGATTCCATTTATATGACATATCCAGAAACATTCATAAGCAAAGCAGAATTTGAGGCTTCAAGGGGAACAAATGAGGATTAATTGCCTAATGAATAGTGGAATTCTTTGTGTATGGTAAAAATGCTGTGCACTGGCAGGGGTGTGGGTTGCATAGCGTTGTGATTATACTAACTGCTGCTATTAACACTTAGGGGTGTTTTACTGACAGCAACAACAAAAAGGCTAGTCGGGCTGGAGAGATGGTTCAGCAGTTAGGAACACTTGCTGCTCCTGTAGAGGACTCAAGTTCCGTTCCCAGCACCCACAATGATCAGCTCCCAACCACCTGTAACTCCAGCTCTAGGGGGTCTGAGACCTCTGGCTCCCACAGGCACCGGCACTCACATGCACATTCCCCACACAAATGTTCTTATATGTATATGTAATTAAAATTTCAAAAGAGCTGGTAACCTCTGTGCTCATGTCTCAGGAATGGTTGTGAGGAAGGTGTCCTAGTGATCCATCAGCTGGAACTGCTAGAACAGTACAGAGGAGAGGTGGCAGCAGGAGCCACGGTCTGGCCGTCCCAGCTGGGCTCATTGATAAGCTTTTGATGAGACAAGGATGTAAGAAGAAGATGAGTTACAGAGGGACTTAAAAATGTTGCTGGGCGATGGTGGTAATACATGTCTTTAATCCCAGCACTCACAAGGCAGAGGCAGGTGGATCTCTATGAGTTTAAGGTCAGCCTGGTCTGCAAAGCTAGTTCCAGGACAGCCAGGACTACACAAGGAAACCCTGCTACAAATATACATATATATGCTTGTTGATTGACACGGGATATTTATTGGATTTTAATCCAGGAATCCATTTTCTTTTGAAACCATGACCACCTTTCATGGTCTTCACATTCAAGATACAACACAATAAAGGGATTATGAAAATATAGACATGCATAATTTAATTTGGGATTTGTACTGGAGCAAAAGGGTAACAAGAGCTACAGAATTCGATGGGAAGAGATGATCCCACCTACATGGAGGTGGCAGAGAAACTGCAAGCCCAAGTGTTTGTGTAATGTCCAGATGAGCTGCAGGGAGGTTGCAGAAGCTGTTTTTTCTTAGAGGGGTTTGGAGCTTGTGGGGAGGATCATGAGCAATAATGTGCAAAAGAAAAATGGAACCTTGTTTCTTGGTGTGTTTGTATGTGTCATTTCAAATTGAAGAATTAGCATTATTGGCATTAAAAGGTTGGGAGTTATTAGAAACTGACTCATATTTTAGGAGCATGGGTTCAAAGGTACAGTACAAATTACTAGATGAGTAAGGAGGCGCTTTACAGCCATGACCTGCACCTCACAGGCCGGCAGTCCGCTCCTGTGACTCTGCGGGGGCCCCAGGGCTGAGTTGTCACTCAGGCACAGCTTCCGCCTTGTCATGATAGGGTTTGTGGCACACGTTATATTCATTCATTTATTTTTCCTCTCTCTCCTCCACCCTCTCTTGTTGATATATGTTCAATTGTTTAATAAGAGTCCATCGCTGAATTTTCCAGTGCTCTTTATTAATTACAAGCCATGTCAAATCTCAGGCAATTCAATACCTGGGCAGCTAGGCAGAGACTTCTTTCCATCATCCTCTCCTGCTCCCCTGCTTCTCCTTCTCCATTCTGCCTCCCCTGCTTTCCCTGCTAGCTCCTTTAATCTTTTTCCCAAGCCCCCCTTTCCACATACAGGCCTTCATCACAACACAATGGTATGTTAGCATACTTGGCTGGAGGTGATCAGAGTCATCTCTGATCACCTGGCCACAGACCTTTTATCATGGTCAGTCACCTTCAACTGTAAACAGCCTTTTCCTGTGGAGATCTGAGCTGCTAGCACAAAAATGTCTAGCACAAACGTGTAAATGCGTAGGAAGCAAGGGCTGCACCCCGCTGCTAGGCATCAGGCTTCACACTCTGCAAGGCATCAACGCCGTTTTACAAACCAAAAACAGCACATAGAAGTAACATATCCCTCAACACTCTCTCATCACTCTACTCTTATTTTGTTTGTCTTTTTAAACACACACACATACACACTGGATGTGGTGGTACATGTCTTTAATTCTAGTACTTAGTAGACAGAGACAGGGGGATCTCTGAGTTGGAGGTCAGCCTGGTCTACAGAGCAAGTTCCAGGACAGCCAGTAATACACAGAGAGACCCTGTCTTGAAATCCCCTCAAAAGGAAAAAGAAGAGATAAAAAAAAAAAAAACAAAAACAAAACATGGATGGGATTTCATGTAGTAAAGGATGACCTCAGACTCTCTATGTAACTGAGGATGACCTTGAACTTCTGATCCTCCTACTTCTACCTCCTGAGAGCTTGCGGGTACGTGTCACCATGCCTAGCTAATGTGGTGCTGGCAATGGAGTCTGGGACCTCATATATGCTGGGTGAGCACTCTACCAACTGAACTACATACCCAGCCCCTGTGTAGGTTTTTTGAGGCAGGGTCTTTATATGTAGCCCAGGCTGGCCTCAAACTTACTATGTAGCTGAGGATGACCTGGAACACCTGATCTTCTGCCTCAACTTTGTAAGTGCAAAAATTATAGATGTGCACCACTGTGCTTGGTTCATGTGCTGCTGGAGGTCTGACTTAGGACCTCATACGTGCCAAGCTTCATCCTACCGACTAAGCTCCATCCTCTTCCTTTCTCTACTTTTCTGAGCCAGGGTCTTGCTAAGTGACACCTCAGACTCAAAATCCTCCTACCTCAGCCTCTTCTGGGTTCAGCCCGTACCACCACACCTGACTCTTCTTTTGAAATTTTACTCTGTCTGATTAAACATTTTAATTTTATCTCTCTTTTATCCTGTACTCAATCCAGCTTAATTTCCCATTCATATTAATGCTGTGTAACTTACAAGTCCTCTGGGATGTTGAAACGACACACTTTGATTTTGTAATGAGAACTAAAGCCTACATTCTGAAAAAAAAAATTTATATCTTGACTGAAAAATGAACCTAATAAACATCAAATTTAGTTTTTCTCTTTATTATCTTAAAGTGTCTATTTTTACAAAATTAAACCTATGACTATAAATTATTTTGGTCAGCCCTCTTTTTGAGATAGCATTTCAGTATTCTAGGCTGTCCTCAGTAGTCAACCTTGGTTCTTCTGCCTCCACCTCCCAGATGTTTGCAGTTGTGTGCCACCTGCCCTGTGTGTGTGATTCTGGAGACCTGCGGATGAAACCCAGAGTTTTACACATGCTAGACATACAGCTCCACCAACTGAGCCACATCCCAGTACCCCCCACTCTTAGAGAAAACAGATTCATTTTGATCATTTCTAAAACTTATTTTTAAGTTTTCATCAATTGACTTTTTGGTGCTGGTGCTTGAACCCAAGGCCTCACACCTTTACTTGGAGTGATAAAGTGTGTGACCTTTGACCACTGCCAGGTATTGAACCTAGAACTTCATGCATGTTGGTCAGGTGCTCTGCTGCTGAGCTCTGTTCACATTGGTGGCATTCATTACTTGTGATGGCTATCTGCATTTCACTGTAAATTTTCCTCTTGGCACTGAGACAGAACTGGGTGCTGGAGAGGAAGGGGAAGCACTGTAGCACTGAGAAAGTGTGGAACTTCTTTGTTCTTGGCTCTTAGAGAAAGCTGAACAGCGGAAAATTCATTCTAGGGTATTCTGAAAGGCCACATAAAACCCAAATACCAGTGAGTATCAAGTGGTAACAGTAGTAGTTTCTTACCTATTTATTTTTTATTTTTATGATTTTTTTATGTTTGTTTATTTTGTTTTATGTGTATAAATTTTTTTGCCTACATACATGTATATGTGCCCTGTGCATGCCTGTTAGATCCCCTGGAACTGGAGTTATGGATAGTTGTGAGCCATCATGTGAGTTCTGGGAATTGAACCTGGGTCCTCTGGAAAGAGTAAGCAGTGTTCTTAACCTCTGAGCCATCTCTCTTCTCCTATTTAAATGAGCATCTGCTGTCTGGTAAGGCTTGTTCTAGTTTTGAAGATAAATGAATAAAACAAAAATTGTCTGCTCAGGGACTTTAGTGGGTAACAGACACGGTGTAGCATATCAGGTGATAGATGAGTATTGACTGATGGAGGGAGGAAGGAGGGGAATTGTATTTGCTGCCAGGAGGCAACATGTGTTAGGGAAGGTACATCGTGAGGTAGATATCTGACCCAACCATTCCAGTGTGTGTGGGGGGTGCGGGGGGCGGAGTGTAAAAGTCCTGGGGCTATAGTGAGTGTAGGCCTCTGTCTTTGGGGAAGCAAGGAAAATGGGAAGGGTGAGACCTGTAGATGAAGAAGGTAAGAGAGTGGGCTAGGACATTGGGGTTGTGGGCCAAGGTAAGAACTTGGCCTTTCAACCTGAGTTGGAAGTGTGGGCTCTGAAGGTGGTGAATTTGGGAATGGAATGATCAGACTTCGATTTGTAAAGACTGTTCCAGGTAGAAACAGGAAAGCATGGTACAAGGTGGGGCAGGATGGAGGTTGGGGGTGGAGATGGAGATGGTTGTTTGCTGGTCCACTGGCCACCACATTAGAAAAAGGTCTGGGTGCCTGTTTCATCAACTGGAGATGTTGAGCCCTCCCCTGGAAACCTAAGTCTGGAGACCATTGTGTGGCTCTGTGAACAGTGCAGTCCGTCTCATTAGCCCAACAACAAGGATGCTAACTAAGCCAGTACCTGGGGCTTCCCAGGATCATAACAAAGACTAAAGACCACAGCGTGCCACACTCTTTCTTCTTGTGGTCTTCCCATTTGATTGTCACTAGGTCCTAGGAGGGGTTTCTGCAAGTTTCACAGGCTCAGCTGGCTACATAGGACAAGCTAGAGAGGTTGTGTGCCTCTCAGCCAAGCCCAGGAGTTCAGTCCTCTCTGGAAGGCCTCTCTGGTGAGAGTATGGCTCAGACAACCATCATATACCCTGTTTTACCTGTTTCAGGGCTTCTGTGTGTACAAGAGAGCTAGGATACCACTTGGTTTCCAGTGGAGCCTTAGAAGGGCAATTCTACTTTTACCTTCTATGCGGTCCATTCTCTATGAGCTTCAAGGACCGGACCAATCCTTAGCTTGTGTATGCTCCTATGGTACTTCCCAGTCTTCCACAGTTCTATTTTTAAAAAAGAATTCAAATGTTCTAGTGTTTTGTTTTCTAGGTTTTTTTTACTACATTTTATTCAATTATTTTGTGTACATATTTCTGTACATACATATATGAATGTGCCATGGCATGCATGTGGAAGTCAGAACAACTTGTCAGAGTACTCTGCCCTGCTAACATGTGAGTCCTCACATCATCATGGCAAATGCTTGTATCCACTGAGCCATCTCATCATCTCATCAATCCAGAGTGTTCTGGTATCAGTGAGACTTTTGCCTCCCGTGTTCTGGGCATCACTTCAGCCTTGTGTACCATACTAGTTACTTGTGCGCCACGTTGGTAGAACACCTGAAACAACGTCAATGGAAGGAATTACTGATTTGAACTCATGTATTTTGAGCAGTGATAGTCAGTCATGGAGGGGAAGGTGTGAAAGAGCAGAGTAAGCACATCATGATAGCCAGGAAGCAGGAATAAGAGGGGGGGGGGAGAGGGAGAGAGGGAGGGAGGGAGAGAGGGAGAGAGGAGAATAGAGGAAGCAACCAGGGCAAGATATACCACCCAAACACACAGTCCCAGAGACCTACTTCACAAGCTAGGCCCTACCTCCTGCTTTCAACACCTCCCAGTAATGCCATCGCCATCACAGTATGAATCCATCAAGGGATTAATCTATTACTAAGTCTTGCTGATTTATTAGTCTCCAGAAATGTCCTCCCAGACACCCAGAGGTGAGCTTTTAGTCCAATCAAGTAGACAGTGAAGATGACCCACCACAGGTTCCCAGTAGAGCAAACCCAATTCCCCTTCTCTGTGAGTTCTCATCTCATTGTGCTCCTAGTAGTCTGGAGCACAAGCTAGGGTCAGACATGGTTCCCAGTCTCAGTGAGTACTTGTGTGATGTTAAAATCTTAGCTGGACACACACCTTTAATCCCAGCACTCAGGAGGCAGAGGCAGGCAGATCTCTGAGTTGGAGGCCAGCCTGGTCTACAGAGTGAGCTCCAGGGCAGCCAGAGTTACAACAGAGAAACCCTGTCTTGGGTTGGGGGGGGGAGAAGAAGAAGAAAAGAAAGGAAGGAAGGAGAGAGAGAGAGAGAGAGAGAGAGAGAGAGAAGAGAGAGAGAGAGAGAGAGAAAGAGAGAAAGAAAGAAAGAAAGAAAGAAAGAAAGAAAGAAAGAAAGAAAGAAAGAAAGAAAGAAAGAAAGAAAGAAAGAAAGAAAGAAAGATCTCCCAACCTCTCAAAACATCAGTGAAATCCTCAGAGGCTGGAGAGGTTGCTAAGCAGTTAAGAGTATTTCCTGCTCTTCCAGAGGATACACATTCAGTTCCAGGCATCCATATTGGCCACTGTGACTCCTGCTCCAGAATATTTGATACCTCCTTCTTCTAGCTTTCCCAGGAACCTCCACGCATGTCTCTGTCTCTCTCTCTCTCTGTCTCTCTCTCTTTCTATCTCTCTCTCTCACACACACACACACACACACTTACACATAAAATAAAAATACTTCATCAGAAATGAGCCTCATTCATGATTGATGGCACACCTGTTTTCATTGTTGGCATCACAGCGGATATATTTCAGTAAATAAGGAAAATGAATCATTAATGTTCATTCACTTCATTTGAAATCATTTGTAGAACACACTAATCCAGTGGTTCTCAACCTTCCTAATGCTGCAACCCTTTAATACAGTTACTTATGTCGTAGTGACCCCAACCATAAAAATGATTTTTGCTGCTACTTCATAGCTGTGATTTTGCTTCTGTAATGAATTGTAAATATCTGATATGCAGGGTGCTCTTAGGCGACCCCTGTGGAAGGGTCATCTGAACCCTAAAGGGGCCGAGAACCCACAGACTGAGAATCACTGCACTAATTCTTTAATTTTGTATTTTACATTAAGATATGAAGAAAACAATTGGTTACATTTCTATATGAGAACAAAATTGATAAATTTCTTCTATGTGATATACAGTTGATACAGTTAAATCAATGAAAGTGTTCTTTGGACCAGCAAATGGCTCAGTGGCTAAAGGCACTTCCCTTGCAAGCCTAGTGACCTGAGTTTGATCCCCAGAACCCACATAAAGGTGGATAGAGAGAACTAACACCCAAAAGTTATCTTCTGACCGCCATACATGTGCCATGGCATGCACACCCACATACCATGCGCACACAGTAAAAACTAAAGGATTCTTTTAGCTAAAATAAAAATAGTACATTAAAATTCAACTGGAGGCATTCAGCTGGTGAGATAGCTCTGTGAATGTGTCATATAAGCATGAGGACTTGAGTCTGGATCCCCAGAGCCCATGTATGCTAGACATGGTAATTCTTGATGGAAGCAAAACCAAGAGAATCCCTGGAAGCTCCAGAGTCTGGTGTCTGCAGCTGTGGAGAGAGAACACAGAATGTCTCAGACAAGGTCAAAAAGGCAAGGCCCAACAGCTGAGGTTTTCTCTGGTGTCCCACTGTGTGTGCTTGCGCTCACGTGAACACATGCATACACACAGATACATCATACACACAAAATACATTTTAAATGTATTCACCTTATTATTGCAGATCCTTTGTTTAGCTTGCTATACTTGTGCACAGCAGGTAGGCTAATTGACTTAGTAGTTAATCAAGAGTCAAGTGGGAAATAACATTCAATTTGCTTTCAGAATCAGTTTATCAGGCCAGTGACAGAAATGTCACCTAAGCCCTGTGTCTCTCTTCTGGTTTGAAAACTTGCTCCTAATTTTTAGACAAGACTTGTGTGTTAGGTACACCACCATTCTATAGACCTAGAATTCTATTGCTGTTGTATTCTATTCCAACACTGAAGCTGGATTTGAAAATACCCAGAGGGCTATTGTTAAATATTTTTGTCTTTTTTTTTTTTCAGCCTATTTTTTAGTGCTTCAGCCTTATTGAATGGAGATATTTTTTCTTTCTTTTTTCTTTTTTTTTTGGCTCTTTTTTTGTTTTTTGAGACAGGGTTTCTCTGTCCTGGTAACCACTCTGTAGACCAGGTTGGCCTTGAAATCACAAGAGATCCACCTGTCTCTGCCTCTGGAGTGCTGGGATTAAAGGCCTGTGCCACCACGCCCGCAGAATGAATAGATCTTGAATCGTGTTCTTACACCCTCTTTCCCTCCACTCAGGTTCCTCATTTTAAACATTTGCTTTGTGACACATTTGTTAATGAGCGGTGTACAGTATTGGTAAGCTATCATTTATTAAGGGCTTCAGTTTACATTAGGGTTCATTCTACAGTCTGTGGATTTAGCAAGTGTATAATGTCATTTCTGTTACTGCCCAAAAGCCCCTGGCAGCCACTGATCTTTTTACTATCTCTGAAGTTTTCCTTTCCTAGAGTGTCATGCAGTTGGGATCGGAATATTTTGGTTTTGTGGTCCATGTTCATTCACCAACAATGCACATTTACTTCATGCCAGGTGTTTCCCCTTGTAACTGAGTGACTGATTCAGCCTTGACCCTCCACCACTTCCCCACAGCACAAGGAAATATTGTGCTGTCTATCACTAGCCCAGCAAAAGATCAAAAGTGAAAGTTCAAAGTACAGTTTCTACTGAATGCATGTTGCACGTTTCTTTCACACCATTAAAAAACCAGAGGACAGAGACCATTTCTATCTAGTAATAAGAGCTCAACAGTTTCTCCTTCCCATCTTGGTGGTATTGTTGTCATCAATTTCAGTTATCCACAGACTAGAAGCACTCAGTACAGTGTTTCAGTACTGAGCAGTCATCTATCATTTTAGCTAAGAGTAGTTTGGGAAGAGGGTTGTTATTTTGGAAGAGGCCTCAAGCTTGCTTTATAGCAAAGATGACTTTGAACCCTTGATCTCCTGCCTCTACTTCCTGAGTGCTGGGATTACAGGCATCTATCACAATGCCCAGTTGTATGTAGTACTGGAGCCTGACCTCAGGGCTTCTTGTGTAAGTTAAGAAAGTACTCTACTTTCCAACTGAGCTACATCCCTGATCCCGAAGAATAGTTTTTACAAAGCTGGTATAGCAGACATCCTGTAATCACAGGCTGTGGTAGGAATTCAAGTACAGACTGGGCTAAAGAACAAAACCCTATCTCAAGAAAGAAAGAAAAAAAAGGAAAGAAGGCAGAAGGAAAAATATTTTATTACCTTTATTCCTCAGATGTTCTTCCTTTATTAAGTGTTCTTTCTTTATGTAGCTCTGAGTTTCTGACTAAGATTTGTTTCTGAAAAACTTCTGTTAACGTTTCATACAGCTGAAGCCTACTGGTGACAGAGTTTCTTTGGGGAAAAAAAAAATCAGCTAGGCATGGTGGTGCTCTCCTAATCCCAGCACTTAGGAGGCAGAGGCAGATGGATCTCTGTCAGTTGTAGGTTAGCCTGATCTACATAGCAAGTTCTAAGCCAACCAGGGCAACATAGGCCCTGTCTCAAAACACACACACACAGTGGGTGGTGGTATTGCATGCTTTTAATCCCAGCACTCTGGAGGCAAAGGCAGATCTGTGAGTTGGAGGCCAGCCTAGTCTACAGAGTAAGTTCCAGAAAAGCCAGATTTACAATAGAGAAACCTTCTCTCAAAAAAACAAAACATACAAACAAAAAAACACACACATACATTCATTCTCTCCCCACCCCCTGTGTGTGTCTGTGTCTGTGTGTGTTTCTTATATACTTAGAGGATAATTTTACTAGATAAATAGATTCTAGGTTGGGGAGTCTTAGAGTTCTAAAATATTTTACTATCTTTGGTATTTTGCAGTTTGTGAAGGCCTAGCTGGCCTGTCATTCACTACAAGGCCCTGCTAGCCTTGAGCTCATGGCAGTCGTACTTCAGGTGTTTTGAGTACTAGGATTACAGGGTTAGGGCTATGTACCACCATGTTGTTTTGCTTTTGTTCTTTAACTTTCCTCCTCTTCCCTACCCCAGACAGGTCCTACTGTATAGCCCCAAGCTGGCCTAGAATTTGCAATCCTTTTACCTCTACCCACTGGGTGCTGAGATTTCACATTTGCACCACCTCATCTTAAGTGGTTTTGAGGGGAAGTCTGATGTAACACTTATTCTGTTCCTCCCCAGACTTGGCATTTTCCACCCTCTTTCAAGAATGTCCGTGTGTCTTTCGCAGTCTGTATAGATATACTGAGGAGTCCATATTTCAGCGTCTGTTCTGTGTTCTCTGAGCTTTCTGGGTCTATGAGTTGATATCTGCCATTGGGTTTGGAAAATAGACTCTGACACTATTGTTCCAGATGGTTTTCCACTCCCTTCTCTCTCTGGTTTTCCCTTTAGAGGAGTTTTTCCCTTTTAATTGCTCACAGTTCTTGGATATTTTGTTCCATTTTCTTTGTTCTTCGTATATCAGTTTTAGAAGGTTGTATCAACACAGCTTCAAGCTCATTGGTTTTTTCCCCCAGCTGCATCCAGTCTCCTGGAAAGCCAGAGCATCAGAGGCATTCTACATCTCTGTTTCTATCATTTTCTTTATTTATTTGAGTTTCAGTCTCTGAAACTTATCTGTTCTTACATGTCACTCAGTTTTCCCAGTAGAATCCTTGGTATATTAATCATAGTTGTTTTAGATTTTTAGTCTTTTTGTTTTGCTTGTTTTGGGGTGTGTCAGACTCTTAATGTGTGGCCCAGGTTAGCCTAGAACTTACTGAGTTGCTCAGGTTGTTCTTAAACTGTCAGCCCTCCTGTCTCACCCTGAATACTAGGATTATTGGTGTGCATTACTACACCCAGCTAAGTTATCAGTCTTGCAGTTTCAAATCTCCACCATATCTGAGTCTGGGTCGATGTTCGCCTCGTCTCTTCAGATTGTTTTTCTTAGTGTATCTAATTTTGTTATTGAACATTGAATATAATATACCAGGTAACAGTAACAGTGGAAGATAGGCCTTTAGTGTAATGATTTTTTTTAATCTGGCTAGAAGTTGGGATATATTTAATGTTGAATATAGCTTTAACTGTGTCCAAAGCTTTACTTTTCCTCTTCTATCCTCATGTTGTCTCTTGTTGTCCAGTTTCTTCTAAAGAATTCTCAGTGGAGTCTGTGCCCTGCAGCTCTCTAGTTTTAACCCAAGGTCCTTTCCTGAGGCCCTGTTGGTGATTGGTGTGATAAAGTCTTGGGAAAGAAAGGCTTCATACCTTCATATCTTCAGTGGGAATCTTGAGCTGTTTTGTGGAAGTTTTGCACAACCCTGAATATCTGGAATCTGACTTTTGGAAGAGCTTCTTAGCTTTTTTTTCTCCTTAAAGAGAAAGCTCGAGGGGCTGAGATAACTAATTGTTGTTCCCAAGTCAGATAAGGCTTCTTTTGCAGCAGCTCACCCTTGATGACCAGCCTCTCTAACACAGTCCAGAACAGGGCTCTGGGCTTGTTTCACAATGGCTGTTTATCTCTGTTGCCGGAAGCCTGAGGGGAATTTTTTTCCATCTTTACAGAGGGTAACCATTGGTACTCATAGAGGGAAACTCTGGGAAGTATGGGGGACTCTTTTCTAGGTGTGCACCCGTGGGGAGGAGCCTGGCTGGCACTTGCAGATGCTTTGAAGCTGGCTGAGGCTTCCTACCCCTTGAGCTCTCTGTGGGGAATGGTAGTCACAATACCTGCTCTTCTCCAGCCTCCACCTTCTTCCTGTTGATTTTGTGTTCCACTTCGAAGAGGTTAACAGTAGCTTCTGACAGTCTAGTTCACTAAGCCAATCCCCTTTGGACAGTTTATTCTAGACTTCCATGTAGAAATCAAGTTGCTAGTATTTTTGCTTTTGTTTGTTTTTCTTTTTTTTTGTTTTTGTTTTTGTTTTGGTTTTGGTTTTGAGTATAGAGTCTTTCTACATAGCTCTGGACTGTCCTGAAACTCACTCCGTAGACCAAGCTGGCCTTGAACTCACCTGCCTCTGCCTTCCAAGTGCTGGAACTAAAGGCATGCACCATCTATACCCAGCTATCAAAAATCAAGTTTTATAACTGTGTCTAAAAAGGACACACCTCCGAGAACAAAAAAGCCTAGGTTTATGGTTTTGTTTTATTGGGTTTTGTTTGTTTGTTTGTTTTTTGAGACAGGATCCCATTCTGTAGCCCAGATTTGCACTAAACTCAAAAATTCTCCTGTCTCAGCTTCTGGAATTTTGGGATTTTAGGTGTGAGTCACCTCTCCCCACTATGACTCCAACCTTTTAAAAAGAATTTTTGAGTTATTATGTTCTTTTAAAATGATTTATTACTTTTTTTACTTTATGCTTTTCAAGACAAGTTTTCTCTGTATAGTCGTGGCTGTCCTGGAATTCGTTCTGTAGACCAGGCTGGCCTTGAACTCAGAGATACTCCTGCCTCTGCCTCCTAAGGAATTAAAGGCATACACCACCACTGCCTGGATGAATTATTATCTTTAATTATGTGTTTGTGTGTGTGTTTGTGATGCATGAACATGTGACTATGGGTACCCACAGAGGTCAGAGGCATCAGATCCCCATAGAGCTGAAGTTACAGGAGGTTGGGAGCTGCCTGTCATGGGTAGTAGGAACTGAGCTCAGGTCCTCCACGAGAACAGTACAGTATATTAACTCCTGAGCCATCTCTACAGCCTGTGGCTGCAACTTCTGTTTGACTCAGAGAACTATTCATTTTCAGGTCTTTGGCTATGCTGATCACTTTCTAAGGAGTTTGCCAGAGATCTTACTTTAAGTACAATATTGATATCAATTCACTGACCAACACACCTCTTCATCTCTCCATTATCTCCAACAACCAGCACTGGATTCCCCAGGAGTGGAGTGAAATAGTCGTCGTCTTCTTCCCCTCCTCCTCCTCCTCCTCCTCTTCCCCTTCTTCCCCTTCTTCCTCCTCCTCCAAAACTCAATAGATAAATGAGGGGCTGATGAAATGGCCCCGTGGGAAAGGCCTGTACTGCTGATCCAAACTTTATTCTCCAAACACACGTGATAGAAGGAATGGACTCCCAAGTTGTCTTATGACCTCCACATACATGCACACACATACCAAACAAATAAATGTAATTTTAAAATCTAAATAGGTAAATAAGTTTCATTCAGTTAAAATATGGTAGTATAAGCCGGTTATAAATACTAAATAGGGGTTGAGGGCAGTTAGGACCTTGAGATCTTTTAGGTGCCAGATCTTTGTTCTTGCTAGAATACTATCCAAGCCATTTTATATCTGGTGAGTATCAAATGTGAACACACTGGTCATTTCCCTCTTATTTTTGATATAAAGGTACCGTCTGATTTTTAGCTCATTATTGGAGTTTTGAAAATATTACTATTAACAAGTAATCTTAGAGGAGAACCTCCAGGCTATGCAGTATCTTATTCCTCATCCTAAGTTTTACATCTGGTAATAACTTGCTCTAACTAGTCTTTAATTGTGATGGTGGCAAAATGGTGATATCCCAAGTCCAGCAGCCTCTCCTCACTTACTAATTGGTACTTGGCATTTTGCTTTTGCCAGGAGTATCCACTGTCCCCCACATTATCTGTTGCCATGGACTCACAGATCCCTGAACTTTTTAGTGATCTATTATAGTTTATTACCACCTTTCACTATTTTGATGCTCATACTAGAATATCTCATGTTTGACCAAGCTGACTCTTGTGACATCCTCCTTGTCATTTATTTGTTTATTTTTGGGAACACTGGCAGAGTAATTATATGATTATTACAAGACACTAATTAGAACTATAGCACTTCAGTTGGTTAAATCAAGAATGAGACCCATATAAGCTCTATTTCACATACATGTTTCTATTTATATGTTTGTTTGGGTTTTTGTTGTTGTTGTTGTCCATTTGGTTGGTTAGTTCTTTGTTGTTGGTTTTTTCCTTTTTTTTCTTTTTTTTTGTTTTTTGGTTGTTTGGGGTTTGTTTTCAAGACAGGGTTTCTTTGTGTAGCCTTGGCTGTTATGGAACTCAATCTGTAGACCAGAGTGTCCTCAAACTCAGAGATCCCCCTGCCTCTGCCTCTTGTGTGTTGGGATGAAAAATGCACACCACCATACCTGGCTGCGTGTTGCTGTTTGTACAACACAGCGCTGGTAAGAGGAGAGCCACCCACCTGCCTCCAGGGACCAAGAGCCCTTCTTGGAGGGAGCAGAGCGTCTCCAGTGTGCTCGTGTGTTTGTGGTAAGTGCGGGTGACGTGGATCGTCAGCACACACCTGTTTATTCAGCATAACATCCGTGTGCTTTACTTTTACTTCCATCGCACTGTTAAATTTTTTATTGCATTTTATTTATTTTATGTGTGGAGATCAGAGGAGAACTTACAGGAGTTGCTTCTTGCCTTCCACCAACTGAGAGTGCCAGGGATTGGATTCAGTTGTCAGGCTTGGCAGCAAGCACCTTTACCTTCTAAGCCCTCTTTTTAGCTCCCATTGTGTTTTCTCCTCATCACATTTACTATCGGTAAAAAATGTCAGGAAAACTATCCATTTCCAAGTGACATTTTTGCTCATCTTTACTTTAGTCACACAGTGTGGCTTTATACCAGGAGCAGTTCGGCGTCCACGCCGCCGTTTCATTGTTTGATTCCACTTGTAGTAACACGTAGGAAGTGGCGTGTGACTCAGCCATTACTCTGTACTCTCTGGAAATAACAAATGTGTTGTAATTATCTGTGACCAGATATAAATGGAAAGAGTTGGGTTTGATTTTCCTTTTTCCAATGTCTGCCTGAATTCAGCATGTGTTCTCTGCTGCCTCTGTCCTTGGCAGGCTCCGTCTGGCTCCTCCACATTCTTACTGCGAATTGGTAAAGACTTATCTCACTGAAATATATTAATAGACCAGTTGGGCGTGGTGGTGCATGCCTGTAATCCCAGCACTTGGAAGGATTATACATTTGAGGAAAGCCTGGGCTATATAATGAGATCCTGTGTCGAAGAAATAATTAAGTAACTTCCCAGTGGGAGCTGGGATTGTAGCCTAGGAGAAGAGTACTTGCCTGACATACCAGGCTGTGGGTTCCATCTGCGGTACAAAAGCATTTCAAACAAAGGTTTTCTTATTTAACAATTTAAGGCCACATTGCATATGGCCATATGCGTATACTTACATAGCATTGTTCAAAACATTAGATTCATTTCTTCATAGTTCTTAAAACCTAGGGTAATACTGCTATTTGCCATTACTGCTGTGAGCACTGTCTTTTAGTTGAGTTCATGAGTTAGAAATGTGCATGTTTGCCTAAACCCTTCGAGCCAGCACTGTAGCCAGTGGTGCAGAACTTGCCCAGCATGGGTGAGTACCTCAGTTCCATCTCCAGCACTGCAAAAAAAATTAATTTTAATAATTAATCCCTTATTATTGCCCCCTTAAGAATCTAATTTATTCAGATTGAGTCACGTGGCTGTAATAATGTAAATTTCCTCCTGAGCGTTGGCTCCAGACCTGGAAAGGAGAAAGGAAAGGATCGGTACAGAATGCAGCACTCAGCTTCCTGTCAGGGCACGCTCTTCGTTCTGCTCTGTTTGAATCTGGGTTGTGCCTTCACAGCTCTTCCCTCAAATGTTCTCTTAGTCTTTTCCCTTCTTGAATGTAATTCATGGGAAAATAGGTTAGAGGATGAAGAGTAAAATTACACAAAAACAGAATGTTTCAACCTGAAGTAATGCTCAATTGGCGAGTAAATGCCTGTGGGCTTCAGGTTAAGAATATACATTTGTAGATTGAACCTAAAGGCAGTTTCGTGTTCTGTTTCAAGGTATGCTTTGGCAGCTTGCACAAGTGCAGCTAAGGTGTGTTTCAGTTAGTTCTTTAAAACCAAGGACTCAGGGGTTACCACTGGGAAGCCAGTTTTGGAATTCCACAAACCATGAGGCACAAGAATAACAAGGTCAGGGGTTCCTGCCCTACCACTTGTGAATGGCCCATTTCATTGAACCTGTCTGCAGTGGCAGGAACCACACAGAAGTATGGACAGTGGGAGCCCATGTGTGGTGGGCTGCGCCGGCACGGCAGAGTACTGAGTTCAGAGCTGTGCTTAGCACACAGCACGTTGCTGTGAGGTCCACATGTGAGTGGGGCTGCGGAAACACAGTTCAAGAAGGGTCATGTAAGAAAGAAATGTGACCATTTTGCTTTTTCAACAGAATTCTCCTGATGGTTCCAGCCAAAGTATTTTTAGATTTTTTTTTTCCCCTAAGATCTGACTTGACAAGAACTGAGTGCTTAGTTTTCAAATAATTGAAGTGGTCTTATTTGTTTTTTTAATCTCCAACAAGAAATTGTTTATGGTTCGAAATAGATATAAAAGAAACTCTGAATGTTTCAGTATCTGAAATGACATGGTAATGTAATTGTGTTCTTGGCCAGTTGCAGGTTTCTCTTGGGAAGGATTCTAGTTTGTTTCTGTTTATATTGACTTTTGGGAATTTTAGATGGCATCATCAGGCTGGGAAGCTGATGACCATGGTGGGTAAAACCCTGGATACTGAGGACGATTCTGCCACAACGCTCCTTTATCCAGCACATTGTCTGGCTGGAATTCTTAGATTCCCAGAGCTCAGGGAATAATGTATATCCCTGGATCCCAATGGCCTGTGACCTCTCCAAGCTATGTTTTTATCAGCAGTTCTCTGTGCCTACTATACCCAGGGTTTAGACAGCCTTTGTCCATGGGGGCTTTTAGCTTGCAGCTTATGAGTCTTGTTTATCTGGGACACCATAGGGAGAGCAGGGGGGCTGCCTGTGCTTGCTTTTAGAAAGACCCCTGACACATGTGTAAAGTTCACCCAGATGGGAACATACTCCAGAGAAATGAGAGCACAAGCTAGCCAGGGATGGAGCAGAGAAGAGACTCTGCTTAGAGAGCTAGCCAGCTGGATCTGTATGTGGACCAAGGAGTCTTCCCACTTCTGATGAAGCATGGAAGCATGTGTCCATGACTTAACAGTCTGTCCAGGGTGTCTTCTCCTCAGGATAGGACAAGTACAGTTGTGGCCCAAAGAAGTAGGGTGAGTAAGGCTCATGTTCTGCCTTAGAGGTGGCTCACACGGTGGCACCGATGTGCAGTGAGTGACTCTTCATCACAGGTATGACACATAGGTGAGAGGTCTCCCACCATGACTGGCTGGCTAGGTAGGTGGGTTAGGAGGCACAGTGCCAGTGAGCTCACTCTTACACATGCAACACCCAAGTCTGGGAGCAGACCGTATCTGAGATGGAAGGTGGTGCGGGAAGGGCAGGGCTGGCTTGGCAAGTCTGAGCAGCAGCTGTGTGCAAAAGCTCCTGAAAGCGTGGTTGAGTCACTTGTCGCTTGTACAATAGTGACAGCTGAGGCCACAGGGCTCTGTGCTCATTTTCTCTTTTCCCTTATTCTACCAAGGTCTTGTGTGTCAGTCATCCTTTTCTCAGCCACAGCTGTTCAGTTTGCAATAAAAATGCCTTTGGATCTAGCTGCTGACCTGTAGGGAATCCACCAGCACATTCTGCTATGGTTTCATGTAGCCATGACAGTCACTCCAGATGAGTGCGTCTGTTCCCATTGTGTTCATCAGACCCATTTGGTTTCCGAGGCAGGTAGGTTATCAGAGAAAAGTGGCAAAGCTCTAGCATGTGCCCCAGCTGTAAGAGAGCTGGTCACCCTGGTACTTTTTGGAGGGAGGATCCTTTGCCCTGGAACATTCTCTGTTTCAGAGAGTGTAGCATCCCAGGAGATGCAAGGCAGAACATTGTCCCTGCTGCAGTTTCCTCTCTGCTGGTATTTTCCAGAACAAATACAGGAACTAAAATGAGAAAAAGAAGACTTTTTCTCTGTGATTAGCAGATAATCAGATTACTCTGGGGATTAGATAAAAATAAATCCTCTGTACCTATAATTAGTTACTGTGATGACTGAATTAATCTTTTGTAAGAGAATTTCAAAGTTAAATCACAGAGTTGGAGAGATGGCTCAGTGGGTAAGAGCCAATGCCAGTACTGCCCTTTTAGAGAACGTGAGTTGGAATCTCAGCACCAGCCATCCGGCGGCTCGTGACTACCTGTGACTCCAGGTCTGACCTCTTCTGGCCTCCTCAGACACACACACACGGCATACATTCACACAAATACATAAACAAAACCAAATCTGTTCCAGAAAGTTAAATCAGAAAATAGGATTTGGCTGAGGGAATGAGTAAAACAGAAAGACCAGAGTGAATCTGAGAATGGAGGGAGACTCTTAACACAGAGGAAGTTAGAGTATGCTCCCTCGGAGCCTCCCCTGGGGACCCATCTCCCTCGCCACTTGTCTCGAGTATAAAACTTGAAGCCCCCAAGGGTGGCCTTGTGCCGCTGCCTTCCACTATTTTGTTTCTAATTATGTCTCTGTAAAACCTCACAATGACTTCCCGTTCTGTGTCTGGTTTTGTTCACAGGCCATGTCCTCATAGAGATTGCCAGCACCCACAAGAAGCTCAATGAGACTCTTAATGAAAATGTAAGTGGACAATGGTTATATTTTAAAAACATTTGCCTGAACCTAAATACGATGTGAATTTTTAAAGATTTTCATTTTGTCAACAGTTCAAAAAATTCCATAAGGAGATTATCCATGAGCTGGAGAAGAAGACAGAACTTGACGTAAAGTATATGAACGTGAGTGCAGTTCTCATCCACCCTGGCCAGCACCTGAGCTCAGCCTAGGAGAACACACACACACACACACACACACAAATAGGGCGGAGTTTAGTGCTGACACAAACTGGAATACATAAAACTAACAAGTTCTCCCTGGGTTAAGTGAGCTCATTTTTGCCAACACTTGGTATGTGTATTAAAGAAATAAAGAGAAGGTGCTGGGTGTGGTGGCACATGCCCACATTCCCAACACGGAGACAGAAGGATGATGATGTTGAAGCTAGCCTGGGCTACATTGTTAGACCCTATCTTGAAAAATAAAAATGAAAACGAAAAACAGAAACAGGCTGCAGAAGTGGCTCAGTGGTTAAGAACACTGGTTGCTCTTCCAGACAACCTGGGTTCTATTCCCAGCACCCACATGGCAGCTCACAACTCTCTGCAACTCCAGTCCAAGGATCTATGCCCTCTTCTGGCCTTACACACATGGTGCACAGACATACAGACAGATAAAACATAAAAGAATTTTAAAAATAAAAACAAAAATTAGAAACAGCAACAACAAAAACACAGAGAAAACTATTACAGGAAATCCCTGTTGTGGGCGACACTGTTCAGAGAACATGCTGATGTTGGCAGGACGCCGTGTCCTGTGTCCGCAGTCTACAGCTGCTGTCTTCACTCCATGCACTGGGTCTGAGCTGCACCTGAGAGAACACTGGTGCTCCGTGGCCTCTCGCCTGTTGTGCAGCCGTCCTCCCAAGCAGTTTTGTAGGCATCCCCTTACCAGCTCTTGGACACCCGACACTCAGGCTTGTGACATCTTCCCTTCTAATGTAGGATGCTTATTCCCTTATCACCCAAAGGACCCCCCCCCTTTTAGTAAGTCTCCCCATGTTACCTTTCCAAATCATCCTCTCCAGAGATCTTTACAAGGTCCGTAGCTATGGATGCACAGGCCACAGGTTACACACCTGCTGAGGTGGACTTCATTTGTACCTTTCGCATGCATTCTCTTTTTAAAAATGATTTAATTTTATGTGTGTGTGTATAAATACACACACATGCAGGTACCCTCAGAAGAGCTTGTTGGATCTCCTGGAGTTGAAGTTGTTATAGGCTGATGACGTAAATGCTGGGAACCAAATCCCGGTCCTCTGCAAGAGCAGAAAGTGTTAGCACTGAGCCAACTGTCTAGCCCCTCCCCACTTCCTTCCCCTCACTGCCCTTCACAGGGTCTAATGGAGCCCAGAGTAGATCAAACTGGTGGCCGATGATGACTTCAGACTCTTCAGCCTTGTGCCTCTACCTCCTGAGTGCAGAGGTTATAGGAATGCACAGCATCCCCAGCTCATTTTCTGATTTCTATCCCTACCAAAACCCCTGTGTAGATATTCTTATCTTCATCTTACAGATTGGTGAGAAACATGGATCTTATAGAAATTAAGTATTGAACTCACACAGGTTATGAGGAAAGAAGCTATCGTTGTAACCTAGTCTCTGAAACACTATGCTATACAGCACCCCAAATTCCCATGAGCTTATTCGTTGTATTTCTTGATTTGTAAATCATAAAGCAGCGTGGAGAGGGAGAGGGAGGGAGAGAGAGAGAGAGAGAGAGAGGAAAGAGAGAGAAAGGGTGGAACCGAGAGCCTGCTAGGCTCTTGCACTCTACCACTGAGCTACAACCCCAGCCCTTTAGTATTGTTTGTATATTCACCAAAACACTGACTGCCCAGTGTCAGAAGTTTTGAGAAACGAGAGAATTACAAAGAGAAGACATTTTTATCTTCAGTGAGCTGCTCATAAACAGAAATGTTAGAACTAACAACCTCTAAGAATTCAAGTTGAATGGTGGGATCCTCAGGGGTGCAGCTGTGAGATGCTAAGGGCCGACACCCTGAAGCCCCAGCCAGAATGGAGCCAGTGTGAATGTGGGGGTGTCAGGGCCAGTCAGCCACATGCAGGAAGTATGCGCAAAAGTCACTACATGGCAGCTTGCATGGTGTCACAGTAAAACATTTAACTTACAGGCTACTTTAAAAAGATACCAAGCAGAACATAGGAATAAATTAGATTCTCTGGAGAAATCGCAGGCAGAGCTGAAGAAGATCAGAAGAAAAAGTCAAGGCGGACGAAATGCACTCAAATACGAACACAAGGAAATTGAGGTGAGCTTTTCAGGAATATTTTTGTCAGTCATGGATGTACAGTTTAAGGGGAGGCTCACCTCAGTCAGCTGTACCATATCACTCCTTCCTGTGCTATCGCTGAGGTGAGATATAAGTATTCCAGGCAGAGTGTGGTGGCACATGCCAGTAATCCCAGCTAGAGAAAGCTGACTTGAAAAAAAATCTTAGTTCTAGGCTAGCCTGTACTACATAGTGCGACCCTGTCTCCAAGAAAAGAAAAGAAAAAGCATGCATAATCTTAGTAATGTAGGGTTTCCAGAGTTAAGGTGACAGCACATGGTACAATTGGCATCTCTCCTTATCTTGGGGGGGAAGAAGGAGACCTTTGTGATTAGCATAATTATCCCTCCTATTTGTTCATTTGAGATGGCATCTCACTGTGAGACATGGCTGGCCTGGAATACTCTCTGTAAGCCAGACTGGCCTAGAACCCATAGATTTGCCTAGTTCTGCCTCCCAAGCACTGGTATTAAAGGTATGTGCCACCAGGATTGGCCTGACCCTCCTCATTTTACCCTGGGAAAATGAGGCTTAGGTTAAGTTCTATGATTGGCACCTGGAACTGTGGTCAAACCTGAAACTTTCTAGTTTCAAAGTATTTTGAAGAGAGTCATCCCTAGAGTACAAACTTGTATGACGCCAGCTGCTCAGTGGGAAGGCAGAGCCTCTGGTAACCTTTCTCTGTGTATGAGTCAGTGTCTTAATGATGATGATATCTGCTCAGGCCAGGTTACAAGTATTTACTCCAGTGTTTATCTGCATTTAGTGTTTACTCCACAATCAAACTGGGTATAAAGATGCTAAATGTCATGCCATGGAGCAATCAGATGCCTCCTGTCATGCTTCTATTGTTTACTTTCCTAGTATGTGGAGACTGTTACTTCTCGCCAGAGTGAAATCCAGAAGTTCATTGCAGATGGCTGCAAAGAAGCCCTGCTTGAGGAAAAAAGGCGCTTCTGCTTTCTGGTGGACAAGCACTGTAGCTTTGCCAATCACATACAGTACTATCACCTGCAGGTGAGTGTGCAGCAGATTGTACTAAGTGTGGCAGTAGCTTTATCTTGTATTCAAAAGTCCTGAGATGCCTCTCCTTACAGATAAACAGAGGATAGAGCAATGGGCCTTTACAGAAATACAGATGGAATGAATTATCAAATATCCACTTATCATTAATTTAATAGTTTGTCCATATTTAAATCCCTTGTTTTAAAAAAAATGATACATTTGGGACTGCAGTTATAACTCAGTTGGTAGAGCACTTGCCTAGCATGCATTAGGTTGGTCCCTAGCACACTGCATAAACTGGATATCATGGTGCATACCTGTAATCCCCAAGAACCGAGGCCAGGAGGATCAGACGTTCAAGGTCATTCTGAGCTACATAGTGAATTTGAGGTCAGCCTGGGCTGTCTCAAAAAACAAAACAGTAAAAAGACACGGTCGAAAAGTCAACTTTTGTAGACTTCTATGCATCCTGGGTGTCACCATCTTGACTAGGGATTCCAGATGATCATGGATCTATATAGGATCACTGACATCTCTGCCTGAGGCCACAGAGGCCACTCTCCTCATTGGCACCTGTCAAGACATTGAGTTTTGTTACTTTTTGCTTTTGTTTACAATGTTACAGATGTCTGGCTTAGTTGCCTCCCCCTAACAGATACAGCTGTGAGACCAGAGACCAGGAACACATGGCGTGTTCAATTTCCCTTCCTCTTTCTTTTTTAAAAATATTTTAATTCTCTTGGGCCTACCTATGTAAGCATCTCAAGCTAGCATGATCAGGTCAAACATTCACTGTTGTTCTTAAGCAAGTGATTTAAGAGTGTTCTGAAACATGAGAAGTTCTACAAGAGCTGGAACATAAATCAGCTTCCTCTTTCTTGAGGGGAGAAAACCCTGCCCTTGGGTGTACACATGTCACATGTTCTGTAAAGGTTTTGTAACCCGAAGGATATGCAGCTTCCTAATCCAAATACTTAACATCTAAAATGGTTATATTAAAAGAAGAATCGCTGTCTCTGGTGCTCACTTCTGTGTCTGCCCTGTGTAGATGCATCTGTAGATGCCCACAGTGCATTCCTATGAATTAGAGCAATGCTGAGTGGGGTTAGAAGCATGCATGCTTCCTCGATGAGGGCCTCCTGCTGTGGCAGAGCGGCAGGGTCACAGCTGCAGAAGGACAGAAGCAACCTTGAGTTTCCTTCCTATGACAGTGCCCCACTATGTCAGGAGGTAACCTGGGCTATTTCAGAGAGCTCTAGTTACTGACAAGGTCTTCCTTAGGCTTAACCTTTGGGTCCCAGTAGTATTCTGTAGAGCAGCATAGTTCAGAGACTTCTTCCGCTAACTGAAAACTACTTTGTTGTTCCCCTTGTTGCTCTTAGAGCACCTTAGGCCAGTAGTTCTCAACCTGTGGGTTTTGACCCCTTTGGGCCGAACAACCCTTTCACAGGGGTCACGTAGGACCATCTGCATATCAGATACTTACGTGACGATTCAGGACAGTAGCAAAATTACAGTTATGAATTAGCAACATAAATAATTTTATGGTTGGGAGTCGCCACAACATGAGGAACTGTATTGAAAGGTCACAGCATTAGGAAGGTTGAGAAGCACTGCCTGAGTCAGTCCAGCAAGTGGCCCTCAGTGTGCCACTCCCCAACTTGTCAGGGTCAGGAATGGTGTAAACCTGCAAAAAGAATAGTATTGTTGCCTAAGCAAATAGCTTCAGGGAAGGAGCCCTACTTCCTTTTCTAACCAGAGCGCTGCCCTGGAAAGGGAGTTCATTGAAAGGTCTTGCGAGTCTCTTGAGAGTCCCACTGCAGGAGCAGAGCCAGCCTCATGGAATCAGGAATGGCCCTTCAGCTTCAGCCTCCAGAAATGCTGTGTCTCAGCTCCGCCCATTTGTCTCTCTCTGTGCTGGTAGCCAACTACTGTGCAGAGCCTGTTAGGCTGTGACAGGAGCGTCCCTCAGCACATACTCCCCCGCCTGCTCCCTCCCACCCCCACCACTCCACCTGTAGGCTCTTTCCCACAGGTGGACTTCCTGGAACAGAGTCTGATTCATTTGCCTAACACTTTCACTCTTGGGCCTCTTACCACAATAGAGGTGTTGATTTTAGAAGGACTGGTGGGAAGATGGTGATTGTCATTTCCAGGACCATCTGGAAAATGAAAGAATCTCATATCGGTTGCTCAGCTCTTCTCTTTTAGCTTTTGAATGGCTTTATTTTATTTTGCTGTTGATGTTTTTGAGATGTACATGAACACACACATCCCATGCATACTAAGCATGTGCTCTGCCTCTGAGCTACTCCCAGCCCCAGCAGGATTTTTAATCATTTATGGTGCTGTGTTAGCTGAAAGTTCTGTATTCACGCTCAGGAAGCAGGTAAGTTCCTTTAGGTCCTGAGCCTGACTCCTCAGCAGTCGAGACACAGTAGACGCTTTGTTCACAGCTGCTTAAACTGCTTGCGAATTAGACTCTGAGTCCCCACTCCTGGGGCCAAATCAGTAATACATCAGTAGAGGTGCTGTTTGATGTGGCTCTTATCAGCTCCTCAAACAATGCACCTCTGTCTTATTTTTGTTTCCTCTGGATTTATAGTCTGCGGAATTACTGAATTCCAAGCTGCCCCGGTGGCAGGAAACCTGCTGTGACGCCACAAAAGTACCAGAGAAAATCATGAACATGATAGAAGAGATAAGGACACCTGTCTCCACACCAGTGTCTGGGACACCACAGCCATCGCCCATGATCGAGAGAAGCAAGATGGTAGGACCCAGCCCTCTTTTGTGTGTTTACTAGTACGAGTTAGTTCAAACTGACTTAGAGGACCAGGGCAGCCTTTGACCATAGACACTGTGAGCCCTTCTTTCCTATCTCTAGACCCCGTTCCCTCACCTTTCCCCTCTTCCTTTAGAACTAGAATTGACTGTGCAAATGTTTTATACTCTGCTTAACACTGTTATCTTTGTTTTAGAAATGTTATTGTTACTGTATTCCAACATTTAAGCTTATTACCAATGAAGGCAGTGTACATGTCTGAGGGAACAGATCTGAAGACTCTGCCATTAAGCACTTGAAAGACTACAGCAGGAGGATCATAAGTTTGAGGCCAGCCTAGACTACATAATGATACCTGTTTCTAAAAGAGGAAAGAAATATGTCTGAGAATTGCTTAAGACATATGCAGGCCTGCTTTGGGAATTGCAAGAGGGCATATATGAAACAAGATTGGCCATACATTGATTGTCCTCAAAGCTATGATCTTAACAAGTTAATATAGTATATTCAGAGTTCTTTCAATTATTCGAATGTAGACTTCCGTAGCCAAGTGCTTAAGAGGGAGCCTACCTAGATGTGGTGTGATCCCAGCACTCGGGAGGCAGAGGCAGGCAGCTCTCTGTGAGTCTGAATACAGTCTGGTCTACATAGAGAGTTCCAAGCTAGCCAGGGCTACATAGTAAGACTCTTTCTCTGAATAAATAATTTATTAAAAATGAATACTTTTGAAATAATTCACAACTAAGAAAGTGGTATTTCTGCCATATGATAAAAAAGCAAGCCTTGAAATCTGTTCTTATTCTCTCATTGTATTCTAATCTCAGACTAATAAAGATTTGTTTCTACAGACTGGGAAAGATTATGACACCCTTTCTAAATACTCACCAAAGATGCCCCCAGCTCCTTCAGTCAAAGCCTATACCAGTCCTTTGATTGATATGTTCAATAACCCAGCAACAGCTGCACAGAGTTCAGAAAAGATAAACAATTCAACAGGTAAGAAATTTAGTTTGATTTCTTTTGTGGAAACTTCTTAAATTGTTCTACTTAATCTTTTAAGATTTATTTGTATTTATGTGTATGTGTGATGTGATGTATGCCACATGTGTGTAGTGCTCTCGGAGGCCGGAAGAGGGTGTTAGATGATTGTCAGTCACTCAGTACAGATGCTGAACGAGAAATCCAGGCCCTCTGCAAAAACAGGAAGTGCTCTTAACCTCTAAGCCGTCTCTCCAGCTCCCTTTTTACATTTAAAAAAATAATTTATCAAATAATTTTTTTCTGATAAATGTATTATGAGGGAAAGGCAGACGCACGGGTATAGTGGATACATACAGCCCTGGCTTTGAATAACTTATACCTCAAAGAGATGAGGCTGGAGGTGAGAGTGTAGCTCTGTGGAAGAGCGTCTGTCTGCATGTGTGAAGCCCTAGGTTCCGTTCCCAGTTTCTGGGGTGGGGAGGAGTAGTGAGGGAGATGAACTAAATAAGGTCTAGTCTAGATCATAAGACATTTGCTAAGTGACATGTTCTATGGCAGTAATTGTACCTACTGGTAGATGTCTTCAGAGTAAATATACTGTTGAGAAGTATCTTTTAAGATTTTATCTTGTTGCTGGGCATGGCGGCACATTAATCCCACCACTTGCGAGGCAAAGGCAGGCAGGTCTCTGAGTTCAAGGTCAGCCTGGTCTACAAAACAAGTTCCTGGACAGCCAGGGCTACACAGAGAAACCCTGTCTTAAAAAACAAAACAACAAAAAAAGATTTGATTTTGTTTTTTAATTGTGTGTGCCTGTGTGTGGGTACATGCACATGACTGCAGTGCTCATGGAGGTCAGAAGCAGACTAGGATCCCTTGGAACTGGAGTTGGGGGGTGGTGAGGACCTAATTCAGGTCCTCTGTAAGTACAGTACTTGTTCTTAACCAGCGAGCATCTCTCCAGCCTAAGAGGTGTTGTATTTAAAAATCAACAAGAAAGAATGTAATAGTTTAGTTTCACACAATGTTTCATATCTGATGACAGTCAAGTGCTCTGAGAACCCACACAGCTGAGCACAGTATAGTGTTCAGTTATCAAGGGGGATCAGAGGTTGGGACAACCAGGATTGCTCAGCAAGGGAAAATTAGAGCTTGCAGTTATTTGTTTTTGAAGAAAGTTAACATATATAACTCGCTCAAATAACACCAGTTCTTTTTGGTAAAGGCCAAGAGAAAAATTCTGGCATATCCAACTCTAAGGTAATTAGAGACATGTTAAGGATTAGCAAGATCTGTATTGTAATTGTTACAAGGCTGCAATAATAAAACAGGTGTTTTGTTTATTTTTGGTTTTTTTTGAGACAGGGTTTCTGTTGTAACTCTGGCTGTCCTGGAACTCACTCTGTAGACCAGGCAGGCCTCAAACTCACAGAGATCCACCTGCCTCTGCCTCCCTAGTCTGGGACTAAAAAGGTGTGAGCCACCACCGCCCAGCAAAGCAGGTGTTTTAAATCCCCATGGCATTTTCTTGCTTTCTGGAGTGGCACATAGCAGCCTGTGTTTAAGTTGAGAGACTTAATGGCATAGTGCCCAAGTGTGGGCCTGTGGACTCAGCTGCCCCTAGTGGCTGTAGCTGCCGTTTGCCAGTTGTAATCTTGGAACTCTTTGGGGCTCAATTCCCGTTATCAGCAGTCACAGAGCCACTGAGACTCTTGACAAGCAGGTACATAATAAGTTCTCAACAAAGGGAACCCGGCAGCTCACGTGCACGTGCTGAGGTGAGGAGCCAGAACACCAGCATTTCCAGCTCACTCCTTTTCCTTGTAGCACAAGACAAAGGCAGTGGGTCCAGGCTGTTGCCTCAGCTGCCTCTGTGCTCCAAACTGAAAGAGCAGTGAAGTGAAGGCACTTCACTCAAGAAGAGAGCTGGCCTGGCTGCCGTGTGCAGGTGAAGCTGCCACAGCGTGCTGAGCTGTGAAAGCCGCCAGGCCAAGGCATACCTGTTTCCTCCTCCTGGGCAGTGTGAAAGGCCTAGAAATAGGCCAGAATTTAAATTTCCATACAAGGATCATTGGGCAAGATACAAACGGTTTTCTGGGGCTACCCACTGGAACTTGCCTGCGGAGCATTCTTTGAACCATCATCATTCCCATGCTCCCTTCCACAGACACTTCAGAGGATCCCAGTTTACAGAGATCTGTTTCTGTTGCAACTGGGCTGAACATGATGAAGAAGCAAAAAGTGAAGACCATCTTCCCTCACACTGCTGGCACCAACAAGACCTTACTCAGCTTTGCCCAGGGGGACATTATCACACTGCTCATTCCTGAGGAGAAGGACGGCTGGCTCTATGGGGAGCATGACACCACCAAAGCGTGAGTTGGCATGAACCTAGCTGCACCAGGTCCACATGGCCTCACCTCAGAGAGCTGCTGTTTTTCCTGTAAACCTCAAGTTGTCTGTGGGTATAGGAACCCTTTATACTTCTTTACAGTTTGGGCAGCTGCTGTTATTACATCCCAAGCTGATCTGTGCATGTATATAGGTGAGCTTGGTGCAAGAAGAGATTATCAGATCATATAATATCATTGCTGACAAAAGGCATAAATATTTTTTATATTTTCTTATCGAGTATATACATGCATGTGTGTGTATACAACGTGGAGGTGGGAGGACAGCTTCTAGGAACCTATTCTCTCCTTCTAGCATGCGGGTTCTAGAGATCATCAAGCTATTATTGATATGGGGGATTGGGGTGTGGGGGGTGTAAAAGTGAGTGGCTAGCCTACCTGAGCTGTCACTGAAATAGCCCCAAGGGTAAATACGACCTATGTGCCTGCTCAGGTATCACAGATGGGTCTTTTCCGTTCTCGTCACCTTTAGGAGGGGTTGGTTCCCATCATCATATACAAAGTTACTGGAAGACAATGTGAAGGAAGCAGTGTCTGTGCCTACACCAAGGTAGGGCAATATGATTCAGCTCTCCCAGCAACTGAAACTTACCTTGACCCTACTGTCCTCAGACACATTAGAGCTAGAGCCTAGATAAGTGGTGTGGACTCCCTGAGATTAACCTTCAGCACTTGTGCAATAGGAGCCAGTGGCTGCTCCTTTGTGGTTTCTGTGGTGCTCAAGCTGCCTATCTGCCCAGCAGCCCTCACCCCCACCCTCCACCCCCTCCCCCGTCCACAGGAGCTGCGGTGTTAAGTCCACAGCACAAGTTCTGGTTCCTTATCAGCAGACCTTCACACTGTGCAGCACTCTCCTGAAGTGTCCTCTCACCTGGAGTCTGACCTCATGCTGAGCTTGCTCTTTCCTCCCTGTGTCCCTATTTAGTGTCCTCTGCAGGTCCTTTTTCTGTTCACCACATAGACATCCGTGCTTCTCAGAATCCATCCCTAGTTTTCCATTATCTGTTGCCCTGGGCTCTTTCATCTTTTTTTAAAATATATTTATTTATTTTGGTTGGGGAGAGGAGGCAGGTGCCACAGCACATGTATAGAAAGTCAGAAGACTACCTGCAGGAGTCAATTCTTTTCTTCTATCATGTGGGTTCCAGGGTTCAAACTCAGGTTATCAGGCTTGGCAGCAGAAACCCTAACCCACTGAGCAACTCACCAGCTATATTTCATTTACCTTTATACTTGCAACTACACCAGCGGCCCTCCCTTGTCACCGCCATGCTGATCCCCCAAATCTTCAGTCCAGTCTAGGTCATGAAATAAATATATCCTGGAGCTGGAGAGACGGCTCTAGGTTGAAGGCTGCATCCTGCTGTTGCACAGGGCCCAAGTTCAGTTCTCAGTCAGCCTGCCCACAACTGATAAAACATACACTTAAAATCTTAAAAAACAAACAAAACAGTTGTCTCTTAGAGACAGTTCCAAGTGCTTCAAAATGCTTAGCATACTGAATTCTCACAACCCTATGAGAGCCCTATGGATCCAGTTTAAAAATGAGGAAACTGAGGCACAGGAAAGTTTTTAAGAACTGCATCTAAGTGTATAACCAAGATTGGACTCAGCTGTAACTTGTCCAGGCTGAAGTGCAGATATTTATACATACTTATACATATTTATGGTTGTATGCGTTTCTAGCTGGCTTCCCTTAGAGATAACATGTCTACACTAGTCATCTTTACTGCCAACTCCCTCATGCATGCTACTCTCTGACCTCTGGACCCTCAAATGCCATACTCAGCATCCTCTGGGCCCTCTCCGCATAAAGTATCTCCATATACTCCTCTCTAGCAGAGTCTAAAAATGCCATTGTACCAAGAAGGAAAACCAGTCTTTTGGGGAGTGGGTAAGAGTTGGTTGTTGAGACAGGGTCTCAATAAATAGCTAAAGATAAACACAAATATATATAGTATACACACGTGTATATAAACCACTGTGTATGTACGTAGTGCAGTGTTGTAACCCCTCTCCTTTACCCTTTCTTTTTCATGTGTATGGGTGTTTTGATTTCATGTATGTGTGTGCACTGCATGCATGCACAGTGCCTTCAGAGGCTAGAAGAGAGGCATCGGATCCCTGGAACCAGAGTTCCAGGCAGTTGTGATCAATCATGTGGGTGCTGGGAATCAAACTAAGGTCCTCTGGAAGAGCAGCCAGTGTTCTTAACTGCTGAGCCATCTCTCCAGCTCTGCTTCATCCTTTTTGTGACTGTCTGTCCCTAGTCCTTGGCCATAGGATGTTTGGGGAATAGGGAACCAAGTGACAGGACCTTATCTGACTTGGCTCCCTAACTTTTGGCTTTGAGCCCTGCACCAGTGAGAAGCATCAGTACTGTGGACCTGACTGAGAAGAGCAACGTTGTCATCCCGCCCCCTGACTACCTGGAGTGCCTGTCCATGGGAGCCACCTCAGATAAGCGAGCAGAGGCTCCCAGGACCACTTCAACCTTCAAAGCCCCAGTGTCCAGACCAGACGCCACATCTACATCCACATCCCCAGTAAGTGTTGACTAGAGCCCAGCTGGGGGGCAGATCGTGTTCATGACTGATGGGGAATGAGGGCGTTGGGTTCTCTTCTTCACACATTCTCTCCCCAACACCCCAACACTCAGCTCTTTTTCCTTTTTCCTTTATCTTGTATAGGACAACTGATACCATAATTTGCTAGGTCTTACTGGAACTTTTCATGTCTCCTTGCTTTTGTCTTAACCTGTATGTTTTTAATCCTCTTCCTCTGCATTTTGTTCCTTTCCTATTGTTTTCCGAAAAGGGAAGGGGCTAAGCTTAAAAAACGGGGGCTTTGTGCCATGCTGAGAATGAAACTATGTACTGTGGGTAGGATGGCGTCCTGGGCGGATGACAGGTCAGGTCTAAAGTTGAGTGTCCCAAGGCTGAGCCCTGAGAAAGGGGAAGAAAAATGCCATTCTGAGTGAGGAACAAGGCTTTTGTCATGTTTTAGCTTATCTGTTTCGATCACTAGCATCCAGGCCCTCACCTGTCTGTGTAGAGCCCACATTTCCCATGGCCTGTAACCCATCACACACACACACACACACACACACACACACACACACACACCCTGCCCTGGCACCATTCAAAAAAATTAAAGGATGGATTTGGTTTGGTTTTCTGAAAGCTAGAAAAGTATTAAAGGAAACATTTTAGTAATACTTGTATTTCTAGGATATGATTAACATTTAATTATGTTTCTTTTGATACAGATTTAGATAAATATAGATAGATGGATGGATGGACAGATGGATGATAGGTATTTTCACCTCCAGTCCCCACCTGACACACACAGTAGAATCATAGCATTTTCTCCTGCCACAACCAATTGAGCCACTTCTCCTGAACCCTGCTGTGAGTTGGCCTGGCTGGACACCTCAAGGATGAAATGGGTTACAGGACCATGGGACATGGAGAAAAGGGGGGAAGCACAGAAGAATGGCAGCCACTTCCTAGGTCCAGAGGTAGATTAAGAAATACAGCTGTAAAGTCTCTAGCAGTGGTTATCAGCACAAGGAGGAAAGGGAGCTCTGACTGATAAGGCACATTCCACTGCCTTCTCTGCTGTTTACTAAGGGCCTGATAAGATGGATGCTGGATTGCCTTTCTGATCCATAGGATACTAGAAAATACCGGCTAGTAGAAACTCAAAAGTCACTTGAAAGTAATGGGGATAGAGCTCAGTTGTTAGAGTGCTTGCTTGGCGTGAATAAAGCTTCCATCCCCAGCACACAGGAGGTACAGGTAGGATCAGGAGTTCAAGGTCATGGCCAGCCTGGGCTACATGAGCCCCTATCTCCAAAAAACAAAAAAACAATTGGCTTTCAAAATCCAAAGGCAGAAATACTTGAGAATCTCCCTACCCAGGCTTAAGGAGCTCCCACCCCACAACCCCATTGAGGATGTTTACTTTGCCTTATCTTAAAACAGGAGGACAGTGGCCCTACATAAATGCAGAGGGCTTCACAGTTACAGGGTGAGGTAAACAGTGGAACTGTATTCCATTTCACACTCACAGAAGAACAGACACCTCTTGAAGTAGTATTTCAGCATTCTTTGCAAACTACCGAGAGAACTGCTAATCTTCCACTGACAATGGCCCTTCCCTTAGACAGCCCACCACATCTCCTTGCTACCAGTTCAAACCAGTTCTAAAAGCACAGATAAGGGAGGCAAAGGGGACTGCCTACCATCAGCAACAGAGCCAGTGCTGCTTCAAAGAGGGCGCTAAGGAGCAAGTGCCATGGGAATTTTTTGGTTTGGGACTCCGTGGGGTTTTGTTGTGATTTAATTTTTTTTTCTTTTATAATCTCTTTCGTGAGGTGGTTTGTTTGTTGGGGTTTTTTTTTGTCTGTTTTTTAATGCACGTTTGCCTGCACGTATGTATTATACCACCATACCTGGTGCCCACAGGAAGTCAGAAGGCATTAGATCCCCTGGAATTGGAGTTATGGATGGTTATAAGACACCACGTGGGTCCTGTGGGACCTCTGCAAGAGCAACAAGTGCTCTTCACTACTGAGCCATTTCTCTGCTCCTTATGGTTTTTTTGTTGTTGTTGTTGTGTTTGTTTGTTTTGAGACAGGTTCTTGATACACAGCCCAGTCCAGTCTTGAATTCACAATCTGCTCTGCCTTCAGCCTCCCGGATGCTATAATACAGACATGTATCAGCACACCAAGGAAATGGCCATTCTTTTTCAGTTTAGGAAGGTGTTTTGCGATGTCAGCAAGAGTGGCCTTTAACGCTCGTCTCTACCTCCCAAGTGCTGGATTTCAGGTGCATGTCATCAGTCTGAAATGGCCATCTTTACTAGATGTTCCAGGCCCCGAGGCTTTCTCAGCAGGAGCCAGCCCACCTGGGTCTCATAGCCCCTTACTCCTATGAAAGTGTCTTCCTGAGTCCCAAGGAATGAGTTGTGCTAGGTGATTAAACTGATCTTGTAAGTGGGATCAAGCTCTTGGCCCTGTGAATCTCCACAAAGACCTGTACAGCAGAAAGGGACAGAGAGCAAGTGACCAGTGTGTGCAAACATGTACACCAGGCATGGTGTGTGCATTCTTGGGGTGAGAGCATCACGAGGAGCCCCTACTCTGCCCTGTTACCTTATGGACATAGGCAGCCTCCTGTTGTCGTCACCTTCCTTTCCAGTCTCAAGTACACTGCTGACAGTGTACACCAAAGGTGTTTTAGAAGCAAACCAGCCCACTCTCCTAATGGCCTGCCCCCCCGCCATGTGAACACCTTGGACTGGCTGGAATCATCCCATCTTGTTCTATCTGCTCAGGGACCAGCACCTTACTCGCTGCTAGGATGGGTATCAGGCCCTGCCTGTATGCTGTGGTGCCCCCAACTGCAGGGAAAGAGTGTGGGGAGGACAGGTTTGGGGCAGCAGTCATTCCTGACTAGGAAGTGCAAGGTATGCCAGCTTGAGATGGACAAAGAATAATAGGGTATTTTGAAGTCATCCTGATGGACAGCACGAAAATCTGGTCTGGAAATTAGAGTGCAGCAGGAGAAGTGAGGCAGGGGCGTTACGCTGACAGTGTACTCCAAAGGAAAGTTATACTTCAGACCACTGAAAAACTCCAGACAGCAAAGGAGAAGCTGTTTGTGCCTGGACTGCTGCTGTGACGTTATGTCCTGATACAACTGCTGGAAGTTGAAAACATACCTCATTACCCAACCTATGGCACGTCCTAGCCTCGTGAGGCAGCGTACTGCTGTGTCTCAGCACTACCACCCAGCATCCCATGGGAAAGGATTATATCACATATCACCAGCCCAGGGGAAGACCTATATCCAGAATTCACAGTACAGTTTTCTACCAAATGTATCATTTTCACATCATTGAAAGCCATCATGCCAAACCACCTTAAGTCAGGGACCTGCCTACACTTGATTTCCAAGTAAACCCTTTATTAAAGGATAATGCATACATGTGCATGCACCGAACACACAAAGAGTACCTAACTTTTTTTTTTTTTCATTTTTTAAAAACAGGGTCAAGCTGGGTGGTGGTGGCATATACCTTTAATCCCAGCACTCAGGAGGCAGAGGCAGGTAGATCTCTGTGAGTTTGAGGCCAGCCTGGTCTACAGAGTCCAGGACAGCCAGAGTTACAACAGAGAAACCGTGTCTTGGAAAAAAACAAAAAAACAGGGTCATATAACCCATATTAGTCTAAAACTTGCTCTGCATCCAAGAACAATCTTGAACTTCTGATCCTTTCGCTTCCACCTCCTCAGTGCTGAGCTTCTAACTCAGTGCCACCATGCCAGCTTATGCAGTGCTGGGAGTGGAGCCCAGGGCCTAGTACACGCTAAACAAGTACTCTACCAACTGAACTACATCCCTAGACCTTTTTTGCGGAAGGTTGGGGGAATTGAGACAGGATGTCCCTATATGGCCCAGGCTGGCCTTGAACACTTCTGTCTTAGCTTCCCAAGTGTTGGGCATATGGGTATTGGATACGACACCTGGCCTTACAATGAATTTTCCTGAAGTGACTGTAGAATCAGCAACAGATCAAGAAACAACATTCTTAGATCCCCAGAACCTCCTGTGCACACCCCACGCAGTTGCTGTCTCTCCTCCAGGCTGGAAGTCTCACAGGGACAGAATGGACGAAAGCCAAGTGTTATTCTAGTGGGAGTTTTGGGTGTTTCTACCTGGGGCTGTAAGAGAGGCCTGTCTAGAGGATGTTGCTGTCTGTGGCCACATGGACACACTTTACTTTCAAGGATTTGTTGTGCTTGTTTCTCTGACCTAGTGTGCTGAGTGCTGAGGCGTCTCAGCGCCTTAAAATACCACTAAACTGGTGGCTTTAGGAGGGTTGACAGCAAGTGTTGTCAGGTGGAGAGCTTCTACTTTCCAGTTGAGGACATGCTGTCCTCCCTGTGGCCACACAAGACAGGTCAGTGTTTTGCCCGAGGTAAACAGAAGGAAGTGATTTCCAGTGGGAAGAGGCTGCTTGGGGTAAGTGAGCCGGCCTGGGCTGCGAGGCTGCTCTTCTGGTCTGACTTCTGGGCGCCAAGAGGCTCCTTCCAGACTATTGCCTGGCTTGCTGCTCCAGGCAGTCCAATCATGCCAGCAATTTGAGCAGGCAATCGGCAGGCCAGACCTCCTGATGTTCTTTAAAAAGAAATCATAAATTGGCTCTTAATCATCCCTATCATATGAAGTTACATCAGAAATGACTTGTCCGGAGGCCCTCTAAAGAAGCTGAGTGCCCTGCAGGAAGAAATCACTTTTGCGCCACTTCAAGCCTGATTAAGATGTGCCAAGCCAGGCAGTCGCTTTGTGCTTGTGATGAGTATACCCCAAGTCCTGTGCTAGATGACTGTGCTGACCCTGGGGAGCCCAGCGGCTGAGGTCGTGGCCCAGGTGCCAGCCAGCCTGCCTCTGGCTGAGATAGTATTCAGGAGATGACGCTCTGTAGGAATCCTGGCCCAGACCTTCAGCCTCAGAACTCACACTAGAAAGTGAGGCACTTACTTACTTTGAATCTACCTGTGCTGGATGCCTAGAAAGCTTTCTAGGGACTTGAGATCAGCTTGGCCTGGCTCCAGGATATCAGATGATATTCTACTGCCCTCTGCTGGGTGGTGCTGAGTCAGCTCCGCATGCTCAGGCAAAGATCTCTAGAGGAACAGCAGGAAAGATTTTGAGACTGCAAGATTTTTAGGATTTCAGAAAGGAAGTATAGACACAACAGTCCCCCAACCAACAGCCTAGTGGTGAGTTGGAAGGAGGTGGCACCTGTGACCTGTGAGGCTGAGAGCTAAGCCATATACCCACAGGACTTGGACAGATACTCAATTTAGAAGTCCCTACCCCTTGCTACCTCCCCCCTCCCCCAGGAGTGAACCCAGACCTCTTAAAAGCTACGCTAAGTGCTCAAGCCATGCCCCAGGCCCCCAGATGGCTAGCTCTAGCAATTAGCAGCAGTCTCCCAAGCCAAGTTACTGTACTTTTATGTCATTGAGGATGCTGCTCCAAAATAAAAAGGGGGAACCACAGTCACTAAAGTGCCACAGCTTGGGTCCTAGGTTTATCTGCTGCAAGTGTTACCTTCCATGCTGTGGCTCTGTTGCTCAGTTTAATTTGATTAAGATCTGAGTTTCTGTGAGCATTCAGGATGTTCCATAGGTGAGCACCTCTTTACTCCACCACTGACACATGAAGGGCCCTCAAAATTCTATAACATTTTTATCTTGGCTTTTTCTTTTGAAATAATTTAAACATGAAGAAGTCTCAATGAGAATTTTAAACATGGGATGTTTTTAAACATGAATAGCTTTAAAGATTTGTGTCTGCTTGTGTGTGTGTGTGTGTGTGTGTGAGCATGTGGGTGCAGATTCCAGGAGTCAGATCCCTGGAGCTGGAGTTACAGGTGCTTGTGAATCTGCATATAGGTCCTGGGAACTGATCTCAGGTCCTCTACAAGAACAGCAGCATTCACTAACCGTATCTCCAGCCCCATGAGTGGCTTTAAACTTAACTTTGCGTGTTTTGCATGTCTTTACCTGTGGGTCTTATAAAAACGTCCCAATTTCAAGCTTCCCATAATCTTTCTCTTTCCCAGAGTGATGCAAATGGGACCGCAAAGCCGCCGTTCCTCAGGTATGTATACGCAGTGCAAGGTCAGTGTAATGTTGCCTTCTCTGCTTAGTGGCAGTAGTGCCCCCCAGAGGCCCTTCACGGAGATGGAGGAAACGGGTCCCCTTTGCTATCACCACTGGCTTTAAACAGTCCAGGAGTGGGATGTGGAGAGACAGAGCAGCGTGGTTCGGATCTAACCCATGGCAGGGTGGCCAGTCCCACAGAGTAAAGCAGTCTCTTGTGTGACTTGCTCCCTAGCTCGGTATAGAAAACTGCCAGACACCTGAGTATTCCAACAAGCAGTGCAGGATTTGTTTGATGACATCTGGCCTGCATGTGCAGGCAAGCACACATACATACACATATTCATGCACAGCATCTAATTCCATCCTGAAGCGGTATTTCTAATTGTTTTCCCTCTTTTCCTCCCCTCTAGTGGAGAAAACCCATTTGCTACTGTGAAACTCCGACCAACAGTGACAAATGACCGATCAGCACCGATCATTAGATGAAGATGCGAAGGATCCCACCAGTCCCTCTACCAAGCTCTCACCTGCGAGGCGATAGGTACACGTTTGCTGGACAGGTGCAGGCACCGTCAAAGCCTCACAGAGGGTGCCTGATTTCAGTGAGCCCCACTTGAGCAGATCAATGTATTTTCTCAGTTTAACAGAGCTGGGTTTACATTTTGTCTTTAAGGTAAATAAATGAGTAGCTTAGTGACTGTATCAATCATTGAAATCTATGCTTTTGTACCTGGCTTTCTGTAGCAGAATGCAAATACGGCCAGAGTTATTTTATAAAGCCTGTGCTCTTAAGTAGCATTATGATGTTCATCTAAAGAAAATATCTTCTAAGTCTGCATCAGAGCATGCAAATCCAGTAAGCAATATAAATTATGAAACCATATTAAATGTAATTTTTTAAATGACCGAATTTTAACCTTTTGATTAAATAAATGTAGCACAAAGATGGAGCACTCCAACCTTGACTGACAGGCATTACTGCAGAGTGCTGAGACAGTATGCCCGACTCCCTGGGACTTGTAAATATCTCCAGGAGCTACCGAGTTCAGTGTTGCAAAGGATACCAGCATGGTCTCCTCCACACATCTGAGGGCTCTGTATATCTCCGTAAGCTAGGTGACCAACGCACCATTACTTCTGGGAACACCTCTCGAAGTTCAAGTTTCTCCATTTTTTTTAATCAGGTACTGGCCTGTAAATGACACTTCTGGTGACGGTGGTCAGGAGGGGCAGGGCCACTACTCCAGCCTAACACTTCCAACTGAGACCAACATCTGTTCAGGCCACTGCACAGAGCCGTGAGCCAGGGATCAGAATCTGTCTAGACCTATTTGAGTGACAAATGATTAAAATCCACCCCCAGCCCAGGCCAGTCACTATTGATAGCTTGTTGCTTGCCACAGTTTCTCAGATCTCACCAGAGAAATCATTTCTCACAAGTGTAACCTTCAGGTGAGAAGGGGGAGTGGCCTTGAGAACTCATACAAGTCCAGAAACCAGCTTGCTGCTCTCCCAGCCCTGGGTTGCTTCACAGGGCACTTACCTGACTCAGGCCCCAGCTCTGCGGACACTAAGGTTAACATGTTGAGCTGTGTCACTTGAGGACCGAAAGATGGCATGGATGGCCTTTGCACGTGTGACATTTCCCATAACAAGACTTCACACAGGGCCGTGTGTAAAGACACTGGGCAAGCAGAACCAGCTACACAATGGTATGAATCTCATTTATTTAAAACAGTATTTCTCACCATTCTCAAATTGAAGACTGCAAAAAATAGAAGCAGTGCTTTCTTGAGTTAGCCTTAACCTTGGCAGGTCGTTGCCTTCCACCTCTGTGAGTCAGCCTGGGTATGCCAAGTCTGTCCCACCACACTTTACAAAACAGTCCTGAAGCTTAATCCAATAAAACTATTGTACACAACATTTACATTAGAAAAGAGAGCTGGATGTAGGAAAACTGGGTGTGTTGTTCCCTTTAAGTAAAGACTGCTCCACAGTTGGGGCATCTTCGCTTCCTCAATGCAAAGCAGCAGATGAACCCAAAAGGAAACAGGACAATGGCCAAGAAGATGCCCAGGCAGGTGAAGCAGTATTCCAGGACACCAACCCTGCAGAGAGAGAGGCAACCAAGTTAGGACCCCCACAGCCTGACAGCTCATGGGTTACCACCCTCCCCTCCCTGCACCACCTACACAATCTACACAGAACACCTGCCTGACTTGCAGAGAAAATGTGTCTGAACAGGCAGCCGGCCCTCCCTCAGTGACAGCCCAGGACTTAAGGGCACAGTGTTCCCGCCGCTGAAGAGTTTTAGGTCCCTTTCCCGTCCTCTAAGGAGAAGTGCTTTTAAAAGTAATCATTGGTTGGTGTGGAGTTAAGAAGACTGTCAGCCATGCTCACACAGTGTGCAGGAAGTCACTTGAGAAAGCTTTAAAACTTCCTATTAAAAAGTCAAGTCTAGGAGCTGGAGAGATGTCTCAGCATTTAAGAGCACTGACTGCTCTTCCAGAGGTCGAGTTCAATTCCCAGCAGCCACATGGTGGCTCATAATCATCTATAATGGGATCAGATGCCTTCTTTCTGGCATGCAGGTAGGTGTACATGCAGATAAAGCACATAGAAAGTCTATTTCCAACATACATAATGAATAACAAAGACATGGGAACGTCACACAAAGCAAGCATGAATACAGGTCCAGTGACCTAATGTCATCTCCATCACAGGCCGTCTTTTCTCCCCTGTAACCCAGACTGGCCTGAAACTCCAGCTCCTCCTGCTTTAGCCAGGAAGCTCAAGGATCTTTTCAAAAGTCCCAAAGGTGGGAAGCACAGCTCCAAAGGCTCCACCTGGAAAGCTCTAGACACTAAGCTCCTTCCCAGGCTTCTGACTCCCAACAGGCACCCCCATCCTGTGCTCCAGACACAAGCCCATGGGCAGTGCACAATGCTGGGACAGAGAAGGAACTGAGTCAAAGCCAAGATAATGGGGCTGCGCATTGTCCGAATGACATCTGAGCTGGTGTGCTCAGGGATATCACAGGGAAGGGTCCTGAAGACAGGACAGCACGGTGCCCGACCAACCCTGCCTACTTCCACTGGGTAGGCTTTCCTTCGTACTTCCGGGAAGGGGTGGGGGCTTGCCTGAGGAATCCCTCACAGCATCCTTTTGTCCCTCCCCATGGTCTTAGGCTCTGCACCTATCCTTTAGACCACACTGGCTGCACCTCCCACCCCATGAAGAGAGCAGGAAAGTAACAGCTTAAAACAAAAAACCAAACAGGTGAGCCAAAATTGAAGGTTTCACCAGATGTAGTGGGCAGGTTCTCAGCTCAGACTTCCTAGGACCATGACAAATAAGCCCAGATATTCTGGGATTCTCGTTTTCAGCTGCTTAGAAGACAAGGCAAACTCCATGCCAGCCTCCCCCACCCACTCAGGAGAAGCCCCAGAAGCAAATCTATGATGAACAGTAAGCCCCACAGTACCTGAACCCTGACAAGCTCTGCAGGTAAGGGATCTAGACAGGCAGGAAACAACCTTACTCCCCACTTCTGGGAACTTTCAACTCTACCTGGTACAGAGCTGGTAACACTGCTACTGATGGGGTAGGCCAGGGCACAGGGAAGCCCTGTTCTTAGGCAGGATGCCTACATTTGTGCCAGCAAAGCTACCTCTTGTATGATTTATGGGTGAGGGCATTAAAACAGGGTCTCTGAAACTCCCTATACAACTGAGGATGACCCTGAACTTCTGACCCTCCTGCCTCCACCTCCCAAAATCTGGGATTATAGACATGTGCTACCAAGGCCTGTCTCTCTTCTATGACTCTTACAGAAGTGTCTCTTCCTAACTACCACAAGGTCACCAAGTCACCACACTTCCTTGGCCCACCCACAGACTGGGCAGGACTCCTCCCGGGGCTGCAGCTGCAGGGCATTCTCTAACCAGTGTTGAGACTGGTGAAAAACCCAGCTGAAAACTACCAGAGGCTGCTCTGTTTCCTCAGACACAGGTGGGCAGGGCCCTGGGCCTAGAATGCTCAGAGTGGCTGGCAGAAGGCCACGGAGTCGTCCCATTAAGAGCATTTCTGTCTGGGCTTCATCCTTCCATTTCTCCTAGCACCTTCACAACTGTCCTGTCTCTAGGTAAAATTCCGAAAAAAACACTGGTCTGCATATTCCAGTCTGTATATTCCATACACCATAAAAACTGGGCATAGAGGTGTGTACCCAAAAAGGTAGGAGGATCAGAAGTCCAAGGTTAGCCCTAGTTACATAGCAAGTTAGAGGCCAACCTGGGCTACATAAGACCTTGTCCTGAAAAAGAAAGAAAAGGTCCCACAAAAATAGCATTGAGTCACAGGAAGCAAATCTTGCTGACTGGGTCACCAGGAGCTTGGAAAGAAACTAGGGGGCTTAACACCTTCAGTACTCAAGAACTAAGAGACAGGAGCACCTGTCGAGCTGTTCCCAAGGGAAGGGGCAGAGCCTAGAAAGTGCCAGTGGTTTGGGCACACAGTAGGATAATGCCGGGTGTGGAGGTTGGGGTGGGCTCTCCAAATCGTCCTGCATCCATACACGTATCCCAGCTGTGGGTTACTGCTGTATTTTGGGGCCAAGCCTTTCAGAGCAGCAGCACATCCCCACCCTACTGCCCCTTCCTCTCAATGTTCCATCTAGACCACAAGCCAGTGTCTCAGCTGTAGAACCAGGCGCCCAGGGTCGCAGGTCACCCCTCTAAGCACTCCCTCATGTCCCATACTGCCTGAGGCACAATTCTTAGAAGTAGCCTGGTCCAGTGTCTTAGTGCAAAGCCTCATATCTTCTGAACCCTTTAACTGTGCTCAAAACTCAACAAGAGAGGGCCACAGCAGGCTTCAGAGACCTGGGGTTCCCTGCAAGCCCCTCACTTTCTCTGTCAGATCTCAGCTGGGAAAGCAATGCTACCTCAGCTGACCCTATAGTCACAAGTGCCAGACCTGATGCTTCCTAGGGACCCTTCCCTGGACTTGCTCAGGCCTGTGCACCTTTAAGAGGACTAAGGCTGCTGTGCCTCTCGGGAAAGTGAGGATGCACCTTCAATCACATCTGCCAGCAATCAAGAGTCTGCGACTGGAGACCCCATAGATCTTCACCCCATGAAAACAACTTGAACCCAAGTTCTAAACAGGCTTCACTGACTAGAGGATAGGGAAGAGAGACCTGCCCGGCCCTCTATCTTCAACTCTGAGCATGGGAAGGTACTCCCATGCCAAGATCCCATGCCTTCAACCCACAATTCCAAATGTCCAAAGCTCTGCAAAGCAGAACTCTTCCTAAGTCTGGAGTAAGCTCAACCTGGATGCAACAGGACCTAAATATACATGAGGTGATGTCTCTTTTGTTGTTTGCTTGTTTTTTGAGACAAGCTCTCTCTATATAGTCCTGACTCTATGTAGACCAGACTAGCCTCAAACTCAAGAGAGATCCACCTACTTCGATCCCAAGTGCTGGGGACTTGGACATGTACCTCCACACAGCCTACTTGTAGTTTCAATATATCCACTTAATGTGAAGATTCATGTCTTGCAGTAGAAATACTAACGTTTTTAACTTCAGTTCTGCCCCAGATCTCAAAGGGAACATTGGCAAAAGTTTTACTTTTAAAAGCCAAACTCTGACTCCAGAAACACAATATGGCCTCTAAGCCAACATATTCAGCAAAATGCTACAGGCTGCTGCGGTGGCCAAGGCAGCAGCACTGAGTGAAGACTCTGCCCCGAGGACCAGCTGCTGCCTTCCCGCTGGCCTGTCCTTGCCACCTCCACCTTCTCTTCCTCTGCCAGGGCAAGTTTCAACTCTCAACTGGCTCAGAACCCAAACCTGACCCTCCTGGCAGCACCTGGCTGGCCCCTCCCCAACCCTTAACAGGTCACATGGAAAGGGGAAGACACAGTACACAGAGAATTAGGAAAGTGATTAACTTTGAAAGCCTTGACTACTTTAACTCCTAAGTGGAACCTCCACAAACAAGCAGCCACTGAACCCTGACACCTGCCACATGCTGGCCGCAGGAGGGACAGAAGTGGGCAGAGGAAGGGGAGAGGGAAGCTCTGAGCTGCAGAAGACATGCAATCCTGGAGGGTCCCAAGGCCAAGCACCCAGCCAGAAAGGCCTATCCTGACCCCCCACGTCCTTACAGCACTCCATTCCACAGGTGCAACTGGGCCCATGTTACAGGCGGATGGTCGGAGCTGCACTGAGGCCATACAGCTGTGGAAGGTGGCAGGGATCCAAGCGCAGTCAGGCTCCCTGGTTCTGGCCCCAGCCCTCCTGATGCTCAGGTATGCTCTCCCAAGCCCAGGAGCCTCAAGGCACCATCCAGCCCTGGAAGCACCTACAACATTCCTAGAACTGGAAGGACAACATCCTCAAGAGAGAGGGAAGGAGGGTTTCTTTCCTCCACCAGCTACTGACTGAAGTGAAGGCTCACAGCAGGGCCAGCAGCTGACAATCTCCACTCCCAAGAGCAGCCCCACAGGCTGGGAGCACAACCCTGATGGGGACAGTTCACCATGGCCTCCCCCAAAATAGCATGCCTCCTGGACACAGGTCTCAAAAGCCCAACTGTCAGGCATAGCCTCGGGTGGGAAACAAGAGGGTCAGGGTTTGTGCCTCCCAGCTCCTGAGACTCAGCTTTGTGCCATCCCACACTGCCAGAGCTGGGAGGCCCCAGCTGGGACTCAGGCTGCATGCCTTGCCCAGCACACAGCTGGACACTAGCCACCACCTCCTGCCAGGCATGGCTAGCTCCTTCACCTCCTCCCACAGCCACATACAGGGCAGAGCAGCCCTGCCCCATGCACCACTGCTAAACCTAAGGCTGCCACTACCCCATCTTCTCCAGACTTTCTGCCACTTCATGTTCTCTACAGCATCAGAGCCCACCTCAGCCCTTACACCAGTGACCTAGTGCTGCCTGCAGACCCCACCCTCCCCGGGACTTCTTCCCATCTCTCTGGTCACCTCCAAAACTAAATATTCGGTAACCACCCAGCCAGCATTCACGAGGAGCCTGTGCCTGCCAGGCTCTGCATTCACAGCCATGCCACTCCCCTGTGCATGCACACTCCCCTGTGACCTGTGCTCCCAGGGCACGCTGATCACCTGCCCTGCACCCAGGGACAACCCACAGCCCTTGGAGTGGAAAGACATCTGCCTCAGAGACAGAGACCTTCGTGGATACAACACTTGCCGCAGGTGGGGCAAGAAAGCCTCAAGGAGGGCTGGAAGAAGTCCAGCAGGGGCCTGGTACACCCAGAGGGTGAGAGAATTGCTTTTCACAAATGTCTATAAACAGAAGATGGAATCAGGCTGCTTAACTGCGGCTCAGACAGAATGGCAAAGTGACAAGCGACACCGGCCTCTCTTGCCAAGTCTCACTCAGAGGGAATCACAGACCTGTGACTTGGACAAATTCCTGCCAAGCCACTAGGGAAGGCACAGGGCCCGACAGGCTTCATCTGGAAGGGAGAAAGCTTGGTCACATGAGAAGTGTCCTTTCTCTCAGCTTGAACATGCCAGTCAGGGGCAGACTCAAATATTTACAGGGAATGAACATCTTTGTCCCAACCCAAGACTATCTCCCTGAACCAAAGGCAAAGCTGGCCACTCTCCTGTGCTGCCCACTCTCCTACTTAACTCCCACCCCTCTCCTGGGGGAGGAGCCTGCCTGCCTTACAAGCCTTTTTTTCTAAGGATGGGAATCAGCCCTGGAGCCAGGGGCTAGCAGCAGAGGGCACTGTGAACAGCCTGTTCCTCCCAGCTAAGACATAAGTGGCCTGGGAGAATGGAAGAGTGGTCACTACTTTTAGGATCAGGCACCCCCAAACTTGTCCTCAGAGGACCCAGCTTCCTTAATGCTGGATGCCTCCACCCAAGGGCACAGAAGGAGCTACCAGTTCCCAAAGAAGGCAGAACCCACAAGAGCCCAAGACCTTCCTGAGGGCAATGGGCACAGCCTGACCTTGTCCCAGATTCTGCAGGGCTGAGGAGCCCCATGAATAGAAGCCATAAGCCTGCAACAACAACACAACTCAACCTCCCAAGGAAACAGAGTCTCAGGGAATGTGCTCTCCACCTGACAGCAACCCAGACCGCAGCTGGGTACTCCACAGCTCTAGGGTTTTGACTGCCTTGGCTCCCAGGCTCTAAAAGCCATACTGCCCTGTTGCTGGTCTCCCCTCTCCCCACCCCATCTCCAAGCTCAGAGGTCTGGGCCAAGAAGAGCCTCACAGGAACACCCCTGTCCACTGATGGGAGAAAAAAACAGCTGCACATGGTAGGGCCAGGACCTGGATCCAGCTCCTCATCCAGCTGGTTGCTGCATGAAGCACAGATGAAAAATCCTAGTGAGGCCCTCCTCTGCTAAGCCTCTCCTCCTCCCCCTCTTGCCTGTCAGCCAGCCCAACACCTCCTTTAACTTAGGAGATCATCTAAGATTTGCCCCATCCTTAGGGCTCTGAGCCTAAGGGACTAGCCTCAAAACCAAATAGAGATTTCCCATTTCCCACCTCCGTGGAACTTCCCCCTACTTCCAATGGCTGTCTGCACAGGGGACCCTATGTTGAGCCCCTTGCTCAAGTCTGTGCTCCCTCTTGCCCACCAGGTAGGTCTTGGTGTGCCTCAAACTCTCAGGTGGAACTCCTGCAGAGAACTGCGATCTGGAGAGCCCACTTACCGCTGGTGGGAGCAGCTGATTCCTATCCCCGGCCCTCCCCCCTCCACCAGCTCCAGAAGTCAACCAGGAGATGGCCCGCCAACAGTGCCCCACCTTGAGTTTGTACTTGGGTCCCTGAATGAGGACTTAACCAGCCCTCAGTGCCCTTCACAGCACACAGGGTCCAGTGTCTTCCACCCTCAGTCATCTGTGCAGCCACCCTCAAGTTTCTAAATCATTAACTTCCCTATGGCTCCATTCTGTGCCTCTGAAACACACTTTTGAAATTAAGTCTAAGTCCAAACAGGGTTTCTTAATTCCATCTGGATGACTCGAACTTCCTCCTCCCAGACAAAAACTGAAAGAGTCCCCACCTGGCCAATCTGGATGAGTGGCCAAGTCTTACTTGGAAGCTGGATCCTCAAAGCCTGCCTAAAACGAGCCAGGCTGCATCTCTCGCCTTACATAAAGTCCTCACAAAGTTTCTATCAGACCCAGTTTGAGGACATGAAAAAAAAAAAAAACAAAACACCACTCCATCCCGGAACAAAGAAGCACGGGGTTTCCTCCTGGGCCAGCTAGTAGCCAGGAGTTGTTAAGCCCTGGTCCGCATTCCGCACCCTCACAGCCTTTGCTCTCCTGGCCACTTGGATCTCCCAAGTCGTTAAGCACACTGGCCAGCGGACTCACGTCCCAGTACCTCCTCAATAAGATTTAACTGTAACAGTACACTTGCGGAAATCGGAGGAAAAAACAAAATTAACCCTGATCCGCTGCGGTTCCCAAAACCAGGGAGGAAAGACCATCAGTCTCTATTGTTAACATTCCAGCGTCCCACGCACTCGGGGAGCCATGCCTCCCAAATGCACTCAACTCCCCACAGAAAAGGGAACCCTTCCTTCTGCCGCATAAAGTAAATTCAGAGCCAGGGGTGAGTGACCCCACCTTCTCCCACTGCAGTGTCTCGGTGCCGGACTCCCTCTGAGACGGGAGCCGGGCTGTGACCCCACCCCATCCCACCCCCGCTGGCCTTTTGCAAGATCCCGGCACGTGCGTTCTCCACCACCCCCAGGCTAAAGACTTACCTGCAGACCGGACAGCCTCCGACCACGACGATGGAGTTGGCAGGATACCGGGTGACCGCTCGACTGTGGATGCTATAGACCCGGGGGTGGCTGGTGGGGATTCCTGTGGGAGCGGAGCGCACATCAGCACCCGGCGACTCGGCCCTCCTCTTCCCTCCCCCTGAGCCCCCGTCCTCCCCGCCTCCAACTGGGCTGAGCGCGCCTGCGGGTGGGCTCTCCTAGAAGCCAAGTGCAAACCCTCCCGACACAAAGTTCACGGCCACCGGGGCAGGGCCTGTCCGGGCCGGGCGCTCCGGGCAGCAGCTGCCCAGCAGGCCCGCGCCGGCACCGGAGGCCGCTCGGGGACCCCGCCGAGCCGCGGGCCCACCTGTGACGAGGTAGGGGTAGGGCGGCGGCGGGGGCGCGGTGGGGATGGCCCCGTAGCCGTGCGGGCCGCACGCGTAGTCGCCCTGGCCGGCCTCCAGGTTGTAGGCGGGCGGGCGCTCCTGCAACAGGGGTTTGTGGTCCATGGCGGCCCCCGGGCCCGCGCGCCCGCCAGCTCCGGCCCGGCTCACTTCCTTCGGCCCGGCGGGGATGGCGGCGGTAGCGGCGACGGCGGTGTCCCGGGCAGCTCGGCCCTGTGAGGCGCGCGCCGGGCGGGGCGGGCGCGCCAAGGGTTCCCCGCCCTCCTGCCGGTCACAAGACCGGGGTCACGTGGGCGTGACGGGGCGGGGCCGAGGGCGGGGCCTGGGCGTGTTCTTGAAGACGCCTTGGCTGGCGGTGGTGGGGTGTTGTCCTCATTCGGCCCCGCCCACTGTAGGATACAGGGCTTCCAGAGAAGTTCTGGTGCCCTGCCTTGGCCAGATACCCATAAGATCCTGATCTTAAAATTTTGTTTTTAAAAAAATGTTTGCTACATTTATTTGTGTGTGTGTGTTTATGTGCGTGGGCACGCTTTTGGAGGCCAGAGTGGGCTCCTGGCTTCCACCATATGGGTCCTGAGATAGGTTGTCAGGTTCAGCGGCAAGCGCCTTCACCCACGGGCCAACTCCCCCCCCCCCCCCCGTCTTCCCCTCCCCACCCTTCCCTCTCCTTCCTCCCCCTTTCCCCCCCCCCCTTTAGGACATAGCCCAAGCTGGTCTCGACCGCACTACTAAGTAGCCCAGGCTGGCCTGGAACTCTTAATCCTCTTGCCATTGCCTTCCAAACATTAGAATGCTATGAGCCACTTTGCTGGCTCCTGATCATTATATTAAATACACAACCCAGCGCTGGGGTCACCACCCATGAGGCGGGGCCAGATGAGCCCCTCCCGAGCCACAGCACTGCCGAGTTGCTGCACTGCGCGCGCGCAGTATTTCTCCTCCTCCTTTTTTGATTAAGTCATTTCCAGGGGCTGTGGCCACTAATTAGAAATAACTGCCCCGCTTGGGAGAACTCTAAACTTTAGGCATCTGCTATGCTTCCTTCACAGTCTAATCTTTATGGCAGCCTGACCAGGTACTTGCTGAGTTTACAGTGTGAGAATGAGGCTCCCTAGGAGAGGACCTGGACTAACCTAGGCCATGCCACCACAAAGTCTCTATGTGACTCTAGCTGAAGTATTCCCAAGCGTGATGCTTGGTTGGTTGGTTAGAAGATTTTAAAAGGCAGTTTGGGAGCTGTGCCTGTAGCCTGATACAGTACCTGCCTATGAAGCCATGGGTTCACTTCCAGCATTCCATAAACCAGCTGTGGTAGTGTATGCCTGTAATCCCAGCACCTGGGAGATGATTCAAGAGAATCAGTTCAGTGACATCCTCTACTACACAGCAAGATCAAGGCCAGCATGAGCCACATGAAACCATGTGTGAATGACACCATGACTCCAAAAACCAAAGAAAAAAGGCGCACTGGAACACTCAGAACCCTTCCTGTTTGTTGTCTGTGTGTTTCCAGGGTCTTGCTTTGGTAACACTTCCCATTTCCTGTCCCTTTTTATGTGATATGTGTTTTGATCCACCTTAGGGATAACTACAGCTTCTCAGAGACTCAGTTTCTATTTATTTATTTATTTATTTCAAATTTACCACACCCCTGTAATCTGCTTAGAATGGGATTATAGGCTAATGATGCTACATTTTAATTATTTTTATTTTAGCAAATTTAGCTTGTCCAATAGGGCCTCTGACATCCCTAGCCATGTGTTTTGATGCAGTTACAGGACCAGATGAGGAGTCCTTCCCCTGGAGCTGACCTCAGAGCCCATCAGAGGGCAGTCATTTACCCCTGTAACAGGCGTGCCACTATTGCACCCCTGAGCACGTCTTTCCTAGCCTGTTCCTAGTGTTGTGTGCACACACGACCCACACCTGGGTGATTAATAAGAAACGCACATCCCTCTATAACATGTTGAGTTCTTCCAAGCCCATTCCCATTTTTCTCTATCTTTGGTACTGATCCTTTCCCCAACATCTTCATGAGGGAAGACCTAAGAGGCAGGACAGCTGTATGCCTTGCCCAATAAACATTAGAGAGTCCGTCAAGGATAAGAATGAGGTGTGTGTGTGTGTGTGTGTGTGTGTGTGTGTGTGTGTAGTGGCTCTCTGAAGGAGAACTGGGAGTTCAGAGCCATCCTAGGCAATATGTTGAGACTATCTCAAAAGAAACCCAGTGAGGTGGGTTTAGATGGCAGAGCACTTACTCAGCATACATGAAGACCCGGGAGGATCCATCCCCAGCACTGCATTAACCAGGCATGGTGGTTCAACCCTGTGATCCCAGCACTTTAGGGATGCAGGCAGGAGGATCAAAAGTTCAAGGTCATCCCTGGCTAAATAGCAAGATCAGAGCCAACTTAAGCTACTTCAGACTATGTCTCAGCAACAACGAAAGACCTAGACTGATGGAGACTAGACAAGGGCTTTGAAGGAAGCAGGGCTGATGCTTCTGGGGTGGTAGAACCCAAAGGCTTGAGCAGCATAAGGTGGGAACCCCTCTAGGGGAGCCTGGGATGCAGCCCCCAGCCATATCATCCAGAGAAATGGATTCAGCTCTAGCTGATCCAATCTGACCACCCAGGTGGTAACCCTGCTTAATTTAAAAAAATAGATAAATAAATCTGTATTTAGGGCTAGAGAGATGGCTCAGCAGTTAAGAGCACTGGCTGTTCTTCCAGAGCACTTGGGTTCGATTCCCAGCATTGCAGCTCACAACTGTCTGTAACTCTAGTTCCAGGGGATCCAAAACTCTCACACAGACATACATGTGGGCAAAACACCAATGCACATGAAATAAATATAAATTATTTTTAAAAGTCTGTATTCACTATTTTGTGAATGATGTGTGTATGGGGAAGGGCAAGCCCTACTATAAGTGTATGGCAGTCAGAGGACAAGTTCACAAAGTCAGTCTTTCCTTCTACCTTTTTTTTCTTTTTCTTTTCTTTTCTTTTTTTTTTTTTTTTGAGACAGGGTTTCTCTGTTGTAACTCTGGCTGTCCTGGAACTTGCTCTGTAGACCAGGCTGGCCCCAAATTCACAAAGATTTGCCTGCCTCTGCTTCCCGAGTGCTGGAATTAAAGGCACCACCACCCAGCTCCTTCTACCTTTATGTAGGTTACCAGGCTTGCTTAACAAATGCCTTTACCCACTGATCTGCCACACAAGCCTGGGACTCTCCTACTGTTCTTGCCCAGCAGAAAGCCAGAGAACAACACTGGTTCCATCCCAACCCTTTCCTGTCAGACCCAATACACATTGGTAGACTTTAATAAAGTTAATTTTCTCTTTTCATGGGCCTACATTTGCTCAGAAAACCACGGCCTCTGGTTCCCTTGCAGCCCCTACTTAAGGATTCCAGCTCATGAATGCTGAGGTAGGGGCTTTGGGATTTCCCAGAGTGGCCTTGAAGAATTCCACTCACAGACAAAGCTCTTCATCCAGACAGCACCCATAAAGTGCTCCGCTGGCCCATATCCCCACTGAGGGGACAGGGACGCTGAAGAGGACAGCAGTAAGGTAGGGAGCCAGAGAGTGAAGTGAAAACTGCAGTGGAGTGAATGGGATAGAGGTGCCACATGAGGAAGCCAGGAGTCCCGGGATCCATGGGGAGCTGACCCCAGGGACCAGACAGAGACCTTCCAGGGGCCAGGAGCTTTTCAGGATGCACAAGGTACAATCCCAAAAAGTACATAGCAGGCAGTTCCAAGCTTTGACATTACATCACTCGGGGTGGCCTGAAGGGGTCTCCAAGAGACAAAGGTGGAGGCCCTGCTCAAAGTGGACTAAGATACTGGAGTGGAGAGAGCACCCTGAGGATCTAACTGCAGAACTGCATGGGTTTAAACAGGGGTGGCATCAGATTTGCATACTGGAGGATGGCCATGTCTATAGCCACACCATTCTAAGCTAAGCCTAGTTAAGCCTGGTAAGAGCTGGATGAGAAAATGATTGGCAGCAACAAGTCAGGAAGAGAATGAGAAGAAAGGAAAATAAAGAGATACCAGTTAAGATTTGGAGACCTTTCCCAGGGGTGGTGCCATGCACTTGTAATCCCAACATTCAGGAGGCTGAGGCAGGAGGATGTAGAGTTCAGGCCAACAAAATCCCACAAAAAGACTTGGTGATTTCCTAGGGGCAGAGGTACCAAACTGATGACAGGATGCTCACGTTTGTGGCTAGGTGGTGGGCAGACGACTAGCACCTGGCTGTGCAGAGAGAAGAAGCTGTGCTCAGGGGAAGAGCCAGGCAGGCCCAGTTTTCTATGTATGTATGTGAACTTGAGCTGAGCCCATTCCCCAAGGGATGTCTGAGGAGGCATCAGGAACATCCTCCCCCTTTTGTGGTATTTTTGTTGTTTTGTTCTACAGTTGTGTAGTTATGTGTATGAGTGTTTGTATGCCTGTGCACTATATGTGTGCCTGTAGAGGCCAAAAGAGTGTTAGATCCCCTGGAACTGGAATTATAGATGGTTGTGGGTCACCATGTGGGTGCTGGGAATTGGCCCCAAGTCCTCTGCAAGAGAAAGTGCTCTTAACCACTAGAGCGTGTGTGTGTGTGTGTGTGTGTGTGTGTGTGTGTGTGTGTGTGTGAATGTGTAGATAGTTGTTTGGTGACAGGGTCTTCTTTCTGTAGCCCAGGCTGGCTTGGACTCACCCTGTAGCAAAGGATGACCTTGAGCTCCTGCTCCTCCTGTCTCCACCCCTCCAGGATCACAGGCACAAAACACCACACCTGGATTAATGCCATCCTCTCTCTGAAAAGCCTGGGGGCATTTAATGGTCAAAGCCACTCAGGTGCCCAGCACTGGGCCTGATCTGTGCATGGGTGGATCCAGGACAACATGAGACAGCAGCCTGCTTTTAGAGCTGATGCTGTGATGAGCTGAGGATGGAGTTACTAGGAAATGATGCTGTGGAGATGAACAGGCTCAAGGAGATTGGGAGTCAGTGAGACTGGGGGAGTAATTTCTAGCTGCCCTCCAGTGATTAGAGTGTCTAGTTTGGAAAGGGACACTTGACCAGAGAAAGACTAGAGAGCGTAGTCATGTACGATGCTGCATACCTCTAATCCCAACTTGGGAGGGAGAAGCAGGAGAATCAGTAGTTCAAAATCATCCTTAGCTACAGTTTGAAGGTAGCCTGGACAAGAGACCCTGTCATCAAAGAAAAAGGAGAGGCTGCTGCTGGGTCAGTCATAAAGTGAGGATTTCAGTTTGCATCCTAACACCCACACAAAAGCCTGTTAAGGTGGTGTGCACTTGTGATCCCAGCGCTGGAGTGTCTGAGACAAGTGGATCCCTAAAGGTCACAAGTCAGCCGGCTTGGCTGAATGGATGAGACCTGGGTTCAACCAGAGACCCTGTCTTAAAAATTAATATGGAGAGAAATCAAGGAAGAGACCTAAGTACAACCTCTGTCCTAACACTGACACACATACACTCATGCAAGTGCACACACACACACACACACACATACACAAACTCAAAATAAGAAAATGAAACAATTGGCCGTGCAGAGATGGAAGGAACAGTTTAGGCTTGCTTGCTTAAGGAGGGCAAACAATAGATTATTTATAAAGTGATTTGTAAAGGATCCAACAGGGTGTAGAAAGGTACGATGGGTAAGGAGATAGATCAGCAGTTCTTAACCTGTGGGTCATGACCCTTTGGGGGTCAAAGGACCCTTTTACAGGGGTTGCCTAAGACCATCTGCATATCAGATATTTATAACTCGTAACTTTAGCAGTTATGAAGTAGCAACAAAAATAATTTTATGGTTGAGGGTCACCACAGCATGAAGAACGGTGTGAAGGGATTGCAGCGTTAGGAAGGTTGAAAACCACTGGGACAGAGTCTTGTACCCAGCAGGGATAGTCCCTATAGGATTGGACTGGTCACCCATAGAAGGGGAGCACACAGGTGCTGCAGATAAGCAGGTGGGTCCACAAGTATCACTCCGTTTCTATTCCACTCCTTCAGTCTCCTCTCCCCCGTCATCTTTCTGCCCTTTCTCTCTTCCCTCTTTCCTTCTCCCTCCTACTGGGTATTGAACTAATGGCCTATGCGTGCTATGTAAACACTCCACCCTTTGCTACATCCCCAGCATGGGAACTCTTTCCCTATTATTGCTAACTTCTTCATGAAATCGGGAGCAAAAACAGAAGCGGAGCCTGAGACCAGAAGAGGAAGTGTGAGAAAGAGATGGTTATGGGACTCCCCCAGAATGGGGGTTTGAGCAAGCAAGAGGAAGAATTACAGTGTGATTGTGGAGCCATGTGAGGCAGTAATGTAACCATCCTGGCAGAAGGGAAAATGTTCTAAAGACACACGCCCCTCCTTTCCAGCTATGAGGCTGATAAAATAGTGGTCCTTAAGGAATTGGAATTTGCCAGGAAATCTCATGTTAAGGCATTGTGGTTTGAGTGAAAATGGTCCCTACAGGTGCATACGTTTGAATACATGGTCCCCCGTTGATGGAGCTGTTTGGGAAGGATTAGGTGGTGTGGCCTTGCTGGAGGAGGTTGTGTCACTGGAGATGAGCTTTGAGGTTTCAAAAGCCTACACCATTCCAATTAGCTCTCTCTGCCTGGTGCTTGTGGATCAAGATGTAAGCTCTCAGCTCCAGCACCACGCCTGCCTGCCTGCCTGCCTGCCTGCTGCCATGCTCTCTACCATGACCATCATGAACTTACCCTCTCAAACTGTATACTCTTTCTTACATAAATTGCTTTAGTGTTTCTTCATATCAATGGAAAAGTTAACTAGGACACTGGGGAAATAAAAGGCTAAAAGCCCTGGGAAACTTAGGTGGTGCAGCCTTCCTGAAGAGAGTACCTATTGGGGGAGGGGGAGGTGCTTCAGATTAAAAAGCCTTGACTGCTTCCAGTTTTCTCTGATTCAAGCTTATGGTTAAGGATGGGAGCTTTCTGCTTCCTGCTCTAGCTGCTGCCAGCTGCCACACTTCCCTATCACAGTGGAACCCCTCTTATGCCGCTGGAGCCATAAGCCCTAATAAACTCTTCTATATGTCACTTGGGTCATGCTGTTTTTCTCTTTTTAACTTCAATTTTTTTTTTTTTATTCCATGTGCATTGGTGTTTTGCCTGCATGTGTGTCTGTGTAAGGATGTTGGATCCTCTGGAACTGGAGACGCAATGTGGGTGCTGGGAGTTGAACCCTGGTCCTCTGGAAGAGCAGTCAGTGTTCTCAACCGCTGAGCCATCTCTCCAACCCGCTCATGGTGTTTTACCACAGCAGCAGACAAATAATTAATACAGCTTCTTAAGGGGTAGTCGCAATTAAGAGTCGTAGCTATATTTATTATTTTGGTGACTCTCAAGTTACATCTCAAAGGGTTGCTAAAGATTAACGCGCCCCACCCCCCACAGACGAGGTCTCATGTAGCCCAGGCAGTCCTCTTTGTAGCCAAAGATGACCTTAAACTTCTAATTCTCCTGCCTTTACCTCCCAAGTGCTGGGATTACAGGTGGGCACTACCACACATAGTTAATGGTATTAAAGCTTGGACTCGGGGCTTCATGATGATGGTAGCCAAGCATGCCACCAACTGAGTTATAGCCCTACTCCTCTTCTTACTGACAAGTGAGGAGACAGGGTGGCTGCAGAGGTAATTTGCATGGAGCTATAGTCTGATAAGGTAAGACCAGGAACCACTGGGGTTGCACAAGGCTTCAGGATGTGTCTTTTACTGTAATGGAGTTTCTGATGAGATTCCTGGAAAAGTTCAGGTTCAGCTGGGAAGGGGGAAAAGGCCTTAAGAAAATGTGGCTAATTGTACTGGAGTTTCTACTTCATTAGCTGGAGAGAGGCTGCAAGCAGGTGCCCGGATGAGGGCTCCTCTCCATTCACATGTCCCCATAATATTCCATCTCATTGGAGACCAGAAGGTAAAAATCCAGGTGTGGGCAGGGCCTCATTCCCTCCAGACGCTCTTGGAAACCACCCTTCCTGTCATTTCGAGTACCTGGGGACTCCAGATTCCTTGGCACACGGCAATTGAAAATGTCTCTAGCTCAGTCCTCCTGCCTCTCTAGGTCCCCTCCTCTTATAAGCACACCAGTCGTTGTTTGCATTTAGGGCTCACACTTGATATAGAATGACATTGTCATTTCCATGCACACATGCCCCAGCCTTACCCCTCCCACAGAGCAGAGCATCCCCAGATAGTGGGGATCCTGATGCCCTATGTCACTGGCATGGCTGGACCCAAGACATTTATTTTTATTTATTTATTTATTTATTTTAAATTTATTTTGGTTTTTTTTTTCGAGACAGAGTTTCTCTGATGTAGCTCTGGCTGTCCCTGGAACTCACTCTAGAGACCAGGCTGGTCTCCAACTCACAGAAGTCTGCCTGCCTTTGCCTCTGCCTCCCAAGTGCTGGGATTAAAGGGGTGTTCCACCACTGCCCGGCTGAGCCAAGATATTTTAAAGACAGACACTTGTGTCTCCTTCAGTTATTACACTATAGAAATGATGGTTTCCAAGGAATTGGAATTTTCCACCAGGAGTCTCAGATCAGAGGAGGGTAAGGCGGAGCCCCAGGTACCAGGCAGAGGTCTGACCACTTGTCAAAGCACCTGGCAGGAGAGACTGGAAGCTGAGACAATGATGGGTTGGTGACAGACAGGGCCACACCTTGACCAGGACTGATTAACTATGCATAACTCTTGACCTTTATTTAAACATAAACCTCAGAAACCGGAGAGATAGCTCAATGGTTGAGAGCTCTGGCTGCTCTTGGATAGAACCTGGGTTCAATTCCCAGCATCCACATGGCAGCTAGTAACCATTTCTAACCCAGTCCCAAAGGATCTGATGCCCTCTTCTGGCCTCTGGGAGAACTTCATGCATGTGGTGCACAGAGATACATGCAGGCAAGACACCCATGCACATAAAATAAAAAAACACATAAACTTTATATCATGACCCTGAAAGTGGACTTTGGGGTCACTAGATCTCGTCATTTGCTCCTCTTCCCAGTGTGGCAATAATGAATAAATCTCTTCTCTACTTTTCACTGTTATGCATCTCTTTAATTGACATATTGAGGCTGGGTGGCTGAGCCTATCAGGGCTTCTTTGGCCATGAAAACGCTAGTAACAGTAATCCGGGTGTGCTGGACACTCTCCATAGCATGTCATATGCTTTATATTTTTGGCCTCTTTAGAGACATCCCATGGAAGTAGGCATCAAGGTTTGCCTGGAAACCTAGCTATTTGCAAAGGAAACTGAGGCACAGTCACCTTCCATTGTGTTTTCAAAGAATCCTGGCCTTTGCACACCAGGCCTACCACATGCAGCCATAAGACTATACCACACTGTCATGCAGCAAGTATGCAAAATGGAAACTCTGGTCACTGTGTGGTGTGTGTGTGTGTGTGTTTGCATTGCTAGGAACTGAACCCTGGGCCTCGTGTATGCCAGCCAAGTTACCACTGAGCTATATACCGCCAGCCTTCTTTATAGGTGATATTAGCCAAAAGTCTGAGAAGTGATCTTTGTTTTTTCACTGTTTTGAGACAGGGTCTCAGGTCTCACCAAGTTGCCTGGGTTGGTCTTGATCTGGACTCTGTAGTCCAGACAAGCCTTAAACTTGTGATCCTCCTGCCTCAGCCTTCTGAGTAGCTGAGATTACAAATCAGTTTCACCAGACTGGCTGGTCACTGGTTCTAAGAGAAATACATTCCTATAGAGTAAGATGGAACTCGTTTCATTTAGACTTTAGAACATATCTTCTTTGGGCTGGGGACATCACTTAGGGATAGAGTCCTTGCCTAGTATGCACAAGGTCTCGGCACCAAAGGGAAAATAAAATAAAAATAAGGGCTAGAGATATCACTTAGTTGTCATAGTGCTTGCCTAGCCTGCATGAAGCCCTGAATTCTGTCCTCAACACCTATAAACCAGCTGTGGCAGCGTGTGCCTGTAACCCCCTGCACTCAGGAAGTAAAGGCAGATAGAAGTTCAAGGTCATCCTCTACTACATAGTGGGTTTGAAGCTAGCCTGGGCTACATTCATAAATAAATAAGTCCTATGTATATTTTTTTCTGATAATTACAATTCTGTTCTTTATCCACTTATATATCTATCACATACTAATTTTTTTTTAGGATTGCCATTTCTATCAAAATCAAGTAAATGCAATTTTGATTTTGACTGCAGTATATAAATGTTTTCTAAGTAGGGTACCAGGAGGGCATCTGGTCAAACAGAGGATATGCTGACCCATGCCTGGAGGCTGGGGCAGTTGTCATCATCCCCCAGACTTTGACAGTCATTGTGACTGCCCTCAAATGTACCAGAGGAAGCCAAAACAAAGATCATGCCCTTTTCTTGCATGCTCTTGAGAAGTGCTGATAACCCATCACGTGGGCTTCTTGGCACATACAGGAACTGGGTACCTCACATGGCCAGGATTGTGACCAAGGGAGAAAAAAAAAGAAGGAAGCATAATGTCAAAAGCCAGGGCTGGAACCAATTACAAGTGTCTGGCTCGGGGAAGGACATTACCAAATATTTGCTGAATATCTACTAAATGTTTATCTTAGATAAACACTTCGGAGTTTTAAGGTAAGTCCACTGTGAGCCTTACAATTCTACTGGGCAAATATTTCTAAGTATTTTATAAATTAAGCACATCAGTTTCTACACAACACACAAAGTGTCTCTTCTGCTGAGTCAGGTGGTAAATCTTTCATAAGTCATGGGGCCCAGGAGATGGCTCAGTAAGTAAAGTGCTTGTCCTGCAAGTATGAAGACCTGCGTGAAAAGCCAGGCATGGAGGCCTGGGCTTGTACTCCCAGAACTGGGGGGGTGGATCCCGGGGACTCCATTTCCAGCCAGCCTAACCTACTAGGCAAGATCCAGGCCAGTAAAGGACTTTGTCAGAAAACACAAGATGGGCATCCCCAAAGGAACCGCACTCACCACGCAAGCTAACATCTGGCCACCACACACTTGCACCCCCCACAGCTGCACCCATATGTACGCACATGCACACACGCATAAATCTTTTATAAGTCACACATACACATATTCAAATGTGTGTAACGCCCTTTGTCTCTTCCCTTTCTCTGTAGGGATTAAACTCAGGGCCTCAAACACCAGGCAGGCAAGCACTCTACCCCTGAGCTATGCCTCTGTCTTCCCAGATTCTTGACTGAGGGACAGAGGGAGCCAAAGGATATTTCAACCAAATTTAGATGCTGAAACAGGGAAGGTGGAGGGGAGGGTCCTGGATGGTTCTCTCTAAGAATGTTCTAGGAGCCTCCTGTGTAACTTGAGCAAGCAACTAAGCCTCCTAAACTGGAGACTTCAAACACCCTTTTAGCGTTGTAACAGTTTCCTGGAGCTGGGAGACAGCTCAGCAATAGAGTGCCTGCTCTGCAGGTATGATGACCTGAGTGTGAAACCTAGAACACATGTTGAAAAACCAGGCACGGTGGCACACAGCAACCATGGGATTACACAGCTGTAGTCCCATGCTCGCTGGCCTGCAGGACTAACTGAATTGGCAAGCTCAAGGCCAGTGAGCACCTGTCTCAAAAAACAAGGTTTGGGGTTTGACAGGTGGCCCAGAGGTGAAGAGCAATTGGCACACAATCATGACTATCAGAACTTGGATTCCAGCACCCATGTTACAAGCCAGGTATCCCATGTACACCGATAACCCAGTTCTGAGGTGAGTAAATACAGAGGGCAGCTGGGGCTTGCTGGCTTCCAGTCTAGTCACGAAAACATGAGCCCTGGAGCTGGGGGAGAGGGGGTGACTCAGTGATTAAGAGCACTGGCTGCTCTTACAGAGGACCCCAGTTCAGTTTCCAGCACCCACATAGTGGCTTACAACCATCCTAACTGCAGTTCCAAGGAATCGGATACTCTCTCCCGACCCCCATGGGTGCCAGGCACACAAGTGGTACACACAACTTACATGTAGGTACAACACTCATATATAATCATATATAAACACACACACACACATATATATATATACATACAATAAACAAATCTTGCCAGGCATAGTGGTTTACATGGAGGGGCATGCCAGCTACAACCGGCGCTCAGCAGAGCAGGCAGCAGCCTACAGTTTGTGTAAGCTGTCCCTTATAGTCTCAGGCATTTGAACACTTGGTCCCTAGTTGGTGGTGGTGTTTGGGAGGTGTGGCCTTACTGAAGGAGATACATCCCTGGAGCCAGGCTATGAGGTTTCAAAGACTCAGTTTCCCAGTTCACTCTCTCTACTTCCTTCTTGTGCTTAGAGATGTGAGCTGTTCCTGCCACATCTACCTGCTGCCACGGTTCCCCACCTAATGGAGCCTTAATCCCTCTGGAATCATAACCCCACATAAACTCTTCCTTCTATATATAAGCTGCTGTGGCCATGGTGTTTTATCACCATGGATAAGTAATGGAAAAGTAACTAACACGATCACTGAGCCTTGCTGGGCACTAGCCTAACCCCAGGTGAGGAGACCCTGTGTCAAGAGCATAAGCCAGCTGGGCAGTGGTGGCGCATGCCTTTAATCCTAGTGCTCAGGAGACAAACGCAGGTGGATCTTAGAGTTCAAGATCAGCCTGGTCTACAGATCAAGTGTTCCAGGATAGCCAGGGCTACCCAGAGAAACCCTGCCTTGAAAAAAAATCAGAGGAGGGGGCAAGAATAAGAAGTCCTTTGGGGCTGACATAGACACATGTGCAATACACACACATATGAGGGGGTGCTATGATGAAGGAACAGAGAAGCCACCGGGGGTCCTAATACTCTGCTACAAAATGAAACAGAAACAAAAACTGCCTTTCCTGTCCCTTCTTACTCCCATCAATTCTCTGTGTCCAATGCCCCAGCAAGGCCCCACAGCCTCATCCCAGGGCCTCCTACCTGCTTCCTGCACTGTGGTCATGACCAGTTCCTGTAAGATGCCCAGGAGTGGCCAGAGGGAGCCTGAGGTTAGGCCAGGAAAAGCCCCCTTACACTCGAGCAGCAGACAGGCAGTCACTGGCATGAAGGAGTGACCCAAAAGGCCAATGAGGAAGAGTTAAACCATTGAGAATCTGGGGGAGGCCAGGGAGAAACTGGGCAGGCTGGGCCTCGCAGGAGACAGAATGTAGCCTCACAATCCTGCTCTGTGTCAAGGTTCTTAGGTTCTGAGCCTAAGGCTCCAGTCTGAAGCTGAGATATTTCATCCCACTGCCAAGAATTGTAATACAACCCATGATTCATGAGAGGGGACTGTAGAGTTACCATGTGAAGATAAACTGCCGCAGGTAGTAAAGACACGATCTAGTGTCAGGCTTTAGCCTGTGGCCCCAGAAAGGTCACAGTGAAAGGTAAGAAATGTAGCCTTATTCACAAGCCAGCAGAATAGCCCTAAAGATTTCATAACTAAATAAATAATAAAATAAAATAATATATAATTTCATGAGGCTGAGCAAGGAGGTACACACCTATAATCCCACCACTTGGAAACAGGAGAAAGATTTCAAAAGCCAGACCAGCCAAAGCTTTATGAAAAGACTGGCTTAGAATAAATAAGCATACACACACAACACTCACACACATATATAGTCACATATACATGCATACACACACTCATAACATTCATATATTCACATCTACACAACACACACAAACACACATGTAGGGGCTCTGCAGAATGCACGGAGTCTGAAGTCAGAACTCCCATGTCTGGAGGGCTCTGCCCCCCTCTATACTTACAGAATGTGGCCTGGGCCCCTCCCTCGCCCCTCAGCAGTCCACAGCTGGGGCTCTGTGGACCCCTCCATGTGGAGGGAGCTCAGCCTCAGCCCTGCCCCCTTGCCAAGCCCAACTCTCCTGGCCCTGCCTCCTCAGGGAATCAGCAGACAAGCTGCCTCAGCTGGCCTGCCTTGGACTGCTTCATAGTGTGCTCTGCAGGCCGCCATGGCAGCAGGAGGACCGAGGTGAGGACTGGGCTGGTTGTGGGGTGCCTCAACTGGGCAGAGTAGCACAGAAGCAGCTCCAGCTAACACAAATGGCCCTCAACCCTCTCCAAACTAGCCAAATAAGGGCAAAAAATACCACCAATCACAGGCCACCCTGGGAGGCTCCGCCCCCATATAAAGAGCAGCCTTCTGGACTCTGCTCAGTAAGGTGCAGAGTTTCCACTGCTACCTTCCTCTCAAGTGGAGGCAACCACAGAGAGAAGCAAAGGGAGCATGAAGAGAGAAGCATGAACAACTCAGCTGATCCAGAAGCCAGAACATCTCACCTCAACCCGGGATATTTCCCTTCCCAGCTGTAACACAGGGGAAGCTTCTCCACTCAGAGCAGAGCTGGAGCTGAGCTGAGCTGAGCTGAGCTGAGCTGAGCTGAGCTGAGCCTAGAGGATTTGTTACACTGTAACACTCCAGCTCAGCTGGGGAAACCTTCCCTGCCTCAGAGCTACTAGAGCTGTGTGGTTCATGGCTTCCAGAATGTCAGGATACCTGCCATTGGGGACACCTTCCCCACCTCACAGCTGTGTGATCCCTGGGATCTGGACTGCCAGGGCATCTTCCTCTCAGAGCTGTAAACACTTCCATTGGGGGACACCTTCCCCATCTCAGAGCTGTGTGGTTCCTGGCGTCCTGAATGCCAGGCCACTTTTCCATCTCTATTCAAGCTGAATAAAAGCCCTAACAACATACACACACACACACACACACACACACACAACATACACACACTCATGCACATATTCACAACACACATATTCATACACATACACCCACAGAATACACACTCATACATTCACATTTATACTCACTCATACACATCTTTCCTCTTGAAGATTTGATAATTATATTTATGAAAACATAGTGAGAAAAGAAGATTAAGAAGAAAAAAAGGCTAATTTATCACCATGCGCATATCCCCGGGAACTATGCAGAACATAAAACTCAAATGAAGGGGCAGGGCACTGGGGATGAGTCTCAGTAGCATTTCCCAAGTCCCAGGTTCCATCACCACCACCATACAAGCCTGACAGGGTGGTAGACGCCTGTAGTCCCAGTTTTTTGGGAAGTGAAGGCAGGAGGATCAAGGTTCAAGGTCACCCTGGGGTTACATAGTGAGTTTGAGGTCAGTCTTGACCAAATGAGACTCTTATCTTTAAAAAGGGGGAGACAGAGGTTTGAAGTTTAAACTTTCTCTTCATAGGGGAAACAGTAGCTGGAAGGGGCGATTATCTATTTACTTATTTATTTTTATTTTATTATTATTATTATTATTATTTATTTATTTATTTTGGTTTTTCAAGACAGGGTTTTTCTGCTGTAACTCTGGCTGTCCTGGAACTCACTATGTGAACCAGGCTGGCCTCGAACTCACAGTGATCCACCTGCCTCTGCTTCCTGAGTGCTGGAATTAAAGCCATGTGCCACCACTGCCCGGCTGGGGCAATAATTTTTATTGGGGGGAGAATCAGCCCAGAGAACAATGGCTGAGGAAGATCTTTTGGGGTGAGGATGGCTCTAGATGGGTTAAGTTCAGCACCTTCCTCTTTGGCTCTAGATTTATCTTTATTTCTTCATTGACTGAGGGTAGTTTAGAAAGTAGGTAGAGGTAGTTATTTGTGTTCCCTGGTCTTGTTTCCTTTGGAGATGTGTGTGTATGAGTATGTGTATGTGTGTGTGTGTGTGTGTGTGTGTGTGTGTGTGTGTGTGTGTGTCCCAGGCTGCCCTCAAACTCACAATGTAACCAAAGACAACCCTGCAGTCCTGACCCTCCCGTGTCCACCTCCCATACACACCACCTTATTTATCTGAACTTTACGGTGCAGCTGATGGAACCCAGGACTGTGTGCACCCTGGCAAGCACTCTGCCAATGAGCTGCGTTCTCAGGACCCCCGGAGATATTTGCACATCCACAGACATGATGTCTACTTTCTGCCTTGCTATGGTATGTGTACACGTTCACTAGAAGGCGGGCTGCATGAGGCTGTGGAGCCTGCATTCTCCTTGCCTGGATGAGGTCACTGACTACTAGTTACTTTTGTATAGATGTATAGTTCTCAGGTGTTTACTAGAGAACAACTTAAAGGGAAGAACCATGCCAAAGTCTGTATTAGTTACTTTTCTTTTTTGCTGTGACCAAACTCCTCACAAGAAGCAATTTAAAGGGATGTTATGTCAGCCAAATGTGCTGACGGCAGAGAAGGCATGGCACAGCAGCAAGAGCAGAGATAGCAGGTCACATTGCAGCCAGTCAGGGTGGGGGTGGACGAGGGAGAGGGGCATGCTGGGCTCAGCTCACTTTCTCTTTTTGATTCTAGGATCCAAGCCCACAGGATGGTGCCGCTGACATCCAACACATCCGACTTCTTTCCTCTTTAATATTTCTGGAAATAACCTGACAGTAATACCCAAAGGAGTGTTTCCATGGAGATTCTAAATCCCCTCAAGTTGGCGAGCAAGGGACCAGTGTGATAGCTCAGTGTACACCACTTGCTGCCAAACCTGATGACCTGGGTACTGGGACCCATACAGTGAGAGGAGAGAACCAACTACAGAAAGTCGTCCTGTGATGCCTCTCCCCACCCCAACCCCCCAAAAAATTTAAATTTAATGCAATTTTTAAAGTTGGCGATCAAGATTAACGATCACATAATCACGGTGGGACAGCACAGCAGGGAAGAGTAGCTCACATCAGGCCAAAAGCAGAGAACAGGGATAAAGGAAGGGCCCAGAAAAGACACAGACCCAGCACGTGCCCCAGTGACCCTCTTCATCCAGCCAGACTTTCTGAAGTTTCCACCGTGTATTTACATTGGTTTTCCGCCTGCTGGGATAGAACACCTTGACAAAAGCAATGTAAGGAAGGAAACATGTTTTGGTTCACAGTTCCAGGGTTCTGTACTTCATGGGACTCACAGCAAGTTTAGTTTATTTAGTTTTGTTTTTGTTTTTTCAGACAGGATCTATCCTAGTAGGCCTGGAACTTGCTCTTAGAACAGCTCTTAGAACGGGCTGGCCACAAAGTCATAGAGATCTGCCTGCCTCCTCCTACCCAGCGTTGGGATTAAAGGCATGTGCCACCACACCGTCCCCCATTTTATACAATCCAAGTCTCAAGCCCAAACAATCTTACCACCCTCCTCTAGGGTGGGCCTTCCCACCTTAATCATTTCACCAAGATAGTCCCTCAGAGGCATGGCTGGGCCAACCAAATCTAAATAATCATTCCATGTATACCTGGAGGCTTGTCTCCTTGGTGACTCTAGATCTTGTCAAATTGACAATGGAGATTAACCATCACACACAACCTCTCAAAACAGTGCCACCATCTAGGAGTTGACCAAGTATAAAAGACATGAGCCTGGGGGGAGCACTGAACAGTCAAACCACCACAGCACTGATCCAGGAAGACATTATAGCAGACAAGGATGGCAGTACACACCAGTAATTGTAGCACTCAGGTTGGCAAAAGGATCATGAGTTTTGGGCCAATCTGAGCCACACAAAAAGATCCTGTCTCAAGAACTAATTACAGTGACAGTCTGTTAGATACAACGAAGTATATGTGTATGCACGTGCACATGTATGTCTGTGATGCTGGATATAGGGCTAGTGCTCTCCTAAGCCACACGCAATCCCAATATTAAATTCTTCGTAGTATATATACACATATATAATAGTATATACATACATATATATAGTCTCATTTATCCTCTGTTGGCCCCAAACTTGTATGTAGCCTAAAGTGACCTTAAATTTCTGATCTTCCTGCTTCCACCTCCTGGGTGCTAGGATCACACGTGTGCATCACCATGTTCAGTTTATGTGGTGCTAGGAATCAAACCCAGGGCTTTGTGCATACTCAGCAAGTACTCTACTTACTGAAGCACATCCCAACCGTCTGTGGTGGATCTTTTTAGACTGAGCACTTCAAGAACAGGAGCATTGCAGAATTTCCTTTCCACTCCTTGTACCCACACTGGAGTGCTCTGTTTACTAGTTTGGAAGTAACTGAAGAGCTGCTGACAGTATCTATTCTGAGATGACTTCAGGTTGCTCCCCCTGTACCCTACCAGGAGAGCACAGCAGGGTGCTGAGGGATCAGATGCCAACAATTCAGCATGGTGGCGAGGACGCTGCCCTCTAGTGTCCAAAGCAAGACAGGGACAGGAGACCTTCACAGTCCTAGGCATCAGCTACACCCCTAATCACATCTAGCCATGAGGGACAGTGACTGGATTTTATAATGTGTATTGATATAACTTCATTAAACAAAACAGTGAGTTTCATTCTAACATTTTCGCACATGTACCGTGAACTTTGATCACATTCATACCCCCCACGGCGTGTGTGTGTTTTACGTTTGTTTATTATGTGTTTGTGAGAAATGTGGAGGTAGGTGCCTGAGTCCATGTGAACAACCTGCAGTACCTGGTTCTCCTCTCCTACCATGTGGGTTCCACGTATCAAACTCAGGTTGCCAGACTTAACAGCAAGCATCTTTTATCTGATAAGCCATCTCACCAGTACCTCCCTGTCTGCCTGCCTGCCTGCCTGTCTGTCTCTCTCACTCACTCTCTCTTCTATTCTTTAAGGCAGGGTCTTGCTGGGTATGGTGGCACGCACCTTTAATCCCTGCACTTGGGAGGCAGAGGCAGGTGGATCTCTGTGAGTTTGAGCCAGCCTCATCTACAGAGTGAGTTCCAGGGCGGCCAGGAATGCATAAAGAGACCCTCAAACAAAACAAAACAACAGCAACAACAACAACAACAAAAAGACAGGGTCTTATGTATCTCAGGTTAGTCTCAAGCTTGATAAGAACCTGAAGATAACCTTGGACTTATGATCCTCCTGCCTCCATTTCCTGGGTGCTGGGATTACAAATGTGGGTCCCATGCCTGGTTTATGTGGTGCTGGAGAATGAGCCCTTGCATGGTGACTCAAGCAAGAACTCAAGCAATGGAGCTACAATGCTAGCCTCTCGTCCCCTAGGGGGTAAAAAAAAAAAAAAAAAAAAAAATCTAGCTTCTAGGGTTGGAGAGATGGCTCAGTGGTTAAGAGCACTGGATGCTCTTCCAGAGGACCTGGGTTCAATTCCCAGCCCACATGGCAACTCACAACTGTCTGTAACTCCAGTTCCAGCCAACATTCTTCTAGCCTCCATGGACACTGAACAAGTCTGATGTACATATACAGCCCCCCCAAAAAAATGGGGGGCAGGGTGGGAGCTTCTTCCAGTGACAGTTGATAAGCTATCAGAGTGAATGAATATATAGATACGTGATCCCAGACAGGGCAGAGAGACCCAATGACATACCCTCACCATATCCTGCTCCGTGCATCTTTTAGCTAGTTGTTTCTCAACTGCTTCCTTCATAATATCAGTGAACTGTGAACATATAAGAAAAACTATGATAAAAGCAAGTTTTAGAGCAGCAATTCTCAACCTGTGGGTCACAACCCCTTTGGGTGTCAAATGACCCTCACTCAGGGGTTGCCTAAGACCATCTGCATATCAGATATTTACATTATGATTCAGAACAGTTGCAAAAAACATAGTTATATGAAGTAGCAACAAAAATAATTTTATTGTTGGGGATCACAACCACATAAGGAACTGCCTTCAAGGGTTGCAGCATTAGGAAGGCTGAGAACCACTGCTTTAGAAGGTATTTTAGAATGAACTGTAAGCCAAGGAAGGATCCATGAACATTTCATCGGCCGCCTAGGAACGAGTGCTTTAGTCATGACCTTCATCCTTTGATACCAGGCAGCTGGGACAAAGGGAACAACCAATGTCACAGGTAGCTTCAGCTGTCAACTTGACACAAACCTTGAGTCACCTGGAAAAAGGAACCTCACCTGAAGAATTGCCTCCATCAGACTGGCCTGTGGCCTTATCTGTGAGGTATTTTCTAATTGCTAATTGATAAAGGAGGGTCAGTCCACAGTGGGTGTTCCCTAGGCTACGGGGCTGGGCTATACGAGTGGCTGAGCAAGCCAAAAGGATAAGACGGTATGCAGTGCTCCTCTGTGGTTTCTGCTCCAAGCTCCTGCCTGCCGTTCATGTTTCGGTATTCTTTGATGATGGGCTGTAACCTGTAAGCCAATAGTCCTTTTCCTCTCTGAAGTTGCTTTTGGTCATGGTGTTCACCACAGCAACAGAGAAGTGAACTAGGACAACCAGTCAGACACTGCCCAGAGGATGCTCCCAGGGCTCCACTCTGCCTACTTGTCTTCATCTCTTCTTTTTCAGCCCATGAGCTCCCACAGAACATTGATGCAGAGCAACTGGCACTGCAAGGCTAGCCTGGGGTAGCCTCAGAAGTTACAGGTCCAGAATGCATGAAGCTCTGGATATGAGCCCTAGCATTTCAAAAAAGAAAAAGATGGGCTGGGGAGATGGCGCAGTTAGTAACGTGCTTGCCTTGCAAGCATGAAGACTTGATTTCAATCCCCAGAACCCAAATAAAAAACCAGGCATGAAGGTGCACTTCTGTAATCCTAGTACTGGAGAGGCAGGCTCATTGGCCAATCAGTCTAGCTTGATCAGTGAGGGAGAGACGCTGTCTTAGAAACATAAGGTGAAGAGTGCAACACTTGGTGTTGATCTCTGGCCTGCACACATAAAGCACACACCCACACACACATGCAAACGACACTTGGCCAGGTATGATAGTGCACACCTGTAATCTCAGCAGTTGAGAGGCTGAGACAGAAGGAACAACAGCAGTTTGAGGCCAGCCTAATGAACATAGTGAACTTCATGACAGCTGGGCTACAGGACGAGACTTTCTCAAAAGAATGAAATGTGAAGAGAGATAGAGATGTGGCTCAGTTCAGAGTGCTTGCCTACTGTGCACAAAGCCCAGGATTGCATACCTGTAATCCCAACACTTAGGAGACATAGGCAGGAGGATCAGAGGTCATCAGTGTTTAACCTTTGACTTCTACATGTACAAATATATTTATCAGGGTCGGTTTATACAGCTTCTCCTTGGGTGGAAGTCCTCCCACGTCACAGGGTTATAATCATAGTTCTCTGTAAAATACTGTCCACAAAGATTATCCTTTCTAGGGAATAACAATAACGGCCGCTATAGCCTCATATATTTGAAATGGTATTTGCCATGCAAGACTGAAGACCTGAGTTTGATTTCAGCACCTACATAAGAAGCCAGATGTGACACTGTAGTCCCAGTACTGCGAGGCAGAGACGGGATTCATGGGCTGCCAGTGAGCTAGTGTGATTCATCAAGGGACTGATCTCAAAAAAAAAAAAAGGTGGAGAGTGATTGAGGAAGATACTCAATGTCGACCACTGGTGCCCGTGCATGCGCGTGACACACACACACACACCACACACAGATTTTTCAGAGTGTTCTTATGAACTGTAGAGGAAGTTATTTCTCCGGGGTAGGGGTTGGTAAAAGTAAGGCCCTTGCTCTCTCGACTGCCCAGTCCCTAGGATAAGGACAAAGGTCTGAATATAAGGCAGCCAGGCACTCAACCTTTGACTTCAGATCTCCAGTGCGTGACAAGGACAAGCGGTCTGGAGACTCATTGTACCTTGGCAGCAGCAGAGTCCTAATGAGTCTGTGGGGGCCACTCTCATTCACATAACAGTGATTGTGTCACGCATCTGACATGGCCTCCGTTAGCACTCTTCCTCTCTCCAATGTGTCTGTAAATTTTCTTTAGGCTTTTCTTCTTCACAAAAACTACTTCTTTGCTGATTTCAAATCTGGCCATTGTACATGACTGGCCTTGGGAAGTATGGCAAATCATAATGGAATGTTGTGGAAACTCTCACCTGCTGGCTGAGTGACACAGATCCTCAGTGCCCTGCCTGCCTAGAATTGCTGTATGAGGCTCAGCAGGGAAGAAAACAAGGGTCTCATCAGCCTCCATGGAAGGTTCATCCTACCTGAAGTATCAGTCAACAGGACTCCATTTCTGTGTTGGAGTTTGGGATGAAAAGGAAAATCACCATTTAAGTGGATGACACTAAGTAAAACCTGTGCAGGAGGCTGGGGAGATGGTAAAGCTTCCACATGAACATGAGGACCTGAATCCTTAGCACCCATGTAAAATCTCAGCTGTGGTGGCATAGAACAGGACGCAGAGACAGGAGGGTCCCTAGAGCACGCATGCCAGCCAGTCTAACTGAGTTGGTATTCCAGGTTCAGTGAGAGATCCTTGCTTAAAAACTAAGGTGGGGTGGGGGTGGCTCAGTGGATAAAGTAATTGCCACCTAAGCATGATTTGAATCTCCAGAAGTGACATTACAACAAAACAAGAACCTGGATATGATAGCACGTGCCTGTAATCAGTGTTCTTAACAGAGTTGAGAGGTGGGCAGAGTAGAAGCCTCAAAGACAGCTAGCCTGGTGTCAGCAGTACAGAACACGAGACTCTGTCTCAAAGTGGAAAGCAAGGATGTTCTCTGACCTCCAGAAGTGTGCTACAGCATACTGTGTTCCCGAGGCAATGTGCCAGGCATGGTGGTATACACCCTCCATCCCAGCACTCAGGGGACACAGGCAGGCAGATGTCTCTGAGCTGGAGGATAGTCTGGTAAGGTCCAGGCCAACAGGGCTAGTGAGACCTTGCCTCAAAAATAAAATAAAAAATAAGGGACTGGAGAGTTGGCTCAGTGACTAAGAACATTTGTAGCTCTGGCATTAGACGGGAGTTTGGTTCTACAAAGAGAAACCCTGCCTCAAAAATAAATAAATAAAAATTTACCAAAACATTTTTTTTCATACATTTTGATCATATCCTTTCTGCTCCTTCAACAACTCCAAGATCCTCCCCATTGTCCTACCTACCAAACTTCATGTTTTTCCTTTCTCAAAACAAAATCAAAACAAAAGATAAAAAGAAACAAAACACCCACAAAAAAGTCAGAGTCCATTTTGTTTTGGCCAACCATTCCTGTACACGGAGACTGCCCTGGAATGTGGCTGATACACCTAGTGACATTCCACTGGAGAACTGATTTTTCCCTTCCCTGCAGGTATCAAATGCAAATAGCTTATGGTTAGGAGTAGGGCTCTATAGTCCACTTCCCCTTCCTAGAGCTGGGATTTCTGATGCTCTTTTCTGACCTCCACAGGCACAGCACACACAGGTACACATACATACACGCAGGCAAAATGCACACACTGAAAACATAAAAAATAACTGAAAAACAGCGAAATAAAATTTAGAAATTTAAGAAGTAGAGAGCAATAGAGGAAGACATCTGATGTTGACAAACTGCCTTCCACATGTGTTCACGTATAACACGTATGCATACACACCACATACCCACGCTTGTGCAAAATGGTTAAAGAAAACACGGAAGATATTTAGTTCCAATAACTGGTTTATTTGACAAATTACGTTTCTTGAGTAAGACAGAATACAGATGCTTATATGTTCTGTGTTTGACCTTGTGAACTACTAGGGATCAAAGCTATGGTCCCCATACCTGACAGACAAGTGGACACTGTCTACACTGTTCCAGCCCTGACAGGTCATCTAGGTTAAGTCTGACATAGCTGGAGATGTAGCTCCATGGGAGGACACTTGCCTGGGACACTTACACTGGGGACTTAATTAAGGATGAGTCAAGTTTTACGAGCCTTCCCAGGAATAGTTGGTTAGGTAAATTAACCTGAGCGTCCCTCCTACTCCTGACCCTTGTACTTTCACCAGTTTATCCTACTTAACCCCTCATTAACCATCTTTATCCACACAGCTCAAACCCTAAGGCTTGCACGAGATCCTTCCTGTTCTCTCTCACACATTTCTTTCCCTCCTGCTGTACCTTTTCAGATCTTGGTCAGAGTTCTTGGTCAATACACACAAGCCACTGTACTAACACAGAATCATTTGCCATGTTTGAGGGAGTCTGTAATGAGGTAGGGAGAGTCCTGCATTTCCTCAGGCACCCTGAGTGACTACTGTTGACTTCCAGGTTTGGCCCACTGTTGTTTGTATTTTAGAGGTTTTATGGTTTATTATTATTATAAATAAATAATCAAAAATATTTCCCTTTGTTTCCTTCTTTCTCTTTTTTCCCTGCAGGGTAGAACCAGGGATTTTAGCCCAGGGCCCCATGCATGCTAGGCTACATCACCAGTCAAAAATATCACTTTTTAGCAGGGCATAGGGGCTCACACCTTTAATCCCAGCACTCAGGGTTCAAAGGCAGAGGCAGGCAGATCTCTGAGTTGGAGGCTAGCCTGGTCTACACATTGAGTTCCAGGACAGCTGAGCTACATAGTGAGACCCTGTCTCAAAACAAAAACAAAATCTCTTCTTCACTTCAGGGCATTTTTGTTTATTTAGATGTACTACTGTGGCTGTGCACATGAGCCACATCTGCAGGAAGTCTCCACGAGCTCTCCTCTGACACTGACAGATGCACACACACTTTGAATTTCCTTTTATTTATTTTGCATGTTTGTACGTTGTCACACGTATGGATATGGGGGTGTGTGACCATTTAGAGGCCAGAGCAGAAGGGTTTATTTTGGCTCATATTTCAAGAGTACAGTCTACCTTGGTGAAGAAGACAAAGGCAGCTGTCAATTCTGGGAGAGAGTGGTGAGCCCATTATTTTTTCTAAAGTGTTTCTGGAACTCTCTCTAGGCCAGCAGTTCTTAGACTATGGGTTGTGACCCCTGTGGGGGCTGAACAACCCTTTCAGAGGGGTCACCTAAGACTACCTGCATAACAGCTATTTACATTATGATTCATAACAGTAGCAAAATTACAGTTATGAAGTAGCAATGGAAATAATTTTATGGTTGGGGGGTCACCACAGCATGAGCAAGTGTATTAAAGGGTTACAACATTAGGAAGATTGAGAACCACTGCCCTAGACAGTGAGCAATGATGGCCAAGTGACCAAAATCTGCATATATAGAAAAACTAGGAAGGGAGCTGGGTGATAGAACACTTGCCTTGCATGTGTAAGGCCCTAAGTTCGATCCCTAGCACTGTAAGAAAACCATGTGTTCAGAAGACATAACAGTCCGGATGCCACATACCTTCTTACTTCATCCTCCCAACAACCCCACGAGGCAGGTGACAGTGTGACTTTACAGCGCAGGCTCAGAGCCTACCTAAGTGACAGAGTTGGGATTGGAACACACTGCATCTGGTCAGGGAGAAAGTGGCAAGATTAGAATGGAGAAGACACAGAATATGAAGGGAGTTAAAATAACACAGAGGAAGTGGCTTGCTTGCTGGGCAAGCCTGGTGATCTGAGTTTGAACCCCAGAATCCATATAAGGATTGGAGTTACCCTCTGACCTCCACACCAGGGCTGCAGAATATCACACACATACACAATAATAACAAAAAATTGGGTGTCATGGTACAGCCTGTAATCTCAGCAATCACAAGGCTGAGGCAGGAAGGTTGCAAGTTCAAAGCCAACCTAAGCTACATAGCGAGTTTCATCCCAGCCTGGACAACCTAGGGAGAGAGCATGTGTCAAAAAAACTAATCAGGCAAGCCAGGAAGATGGCTCAGAGGGTAAAGGCATCATTAACAACCTGCCAACCTGAGTTCAATCCCATGTCGGACCCACATGATGGAAGGAGAGAACCAATTCCACTAAGCTGTCCTCTGACCTCCACACCTGACTCCAGTTCCAGAGGATCGGACACCCTCTTCTGATCTCTTCTGCCACTGCATGCACACGGTGCACATACCTAAATGCAGAGAAAACACTCCTTCTAAAGTTTTCCAAAGATCCAAGAAAGAAGGCGGGTGTGTTAGCAGCCTTCCATTATGGCAGCAGACACCTGATATAACTAATAAAGAGGAAAGGTTGCCAGGTGTGGTGGTGCACACCTCTACTCCTAGCACTTGGGAGGCTGAGGCAGGACGACCATGAGTTCAAGGTCCGCTTTCAATACAGAGCAAAACTGTCTCAAAAATAAACGCTTATTTTGGCTCACAATTTTCTGAGTCCACAGCTGACTATGTTGCTCTTAGAGCCTTAGCAAGGCAGCACACTATGGAAAAAAGCAGAGCGAAACCTGCCGTGTCGGATCACAGCTCAGGAAGTGAGTGAAAGGCAGGCCCGAGCCTCTCCGTTCCTTCGGATGATTGGGGAGGTCGGAGTGTTGCAGAACGCGGCGCTCTGAGCAAAGCGGCTGCCCGCGCCCAGACCAGCTATGCATGCTAGTCAGCGGCCGCCGGACTGCGGGCGCTCTCAGAGCACGGGATGGGAAGGGTCACCCGGACTCACCTGAGCGTTCAGCTGCTCCCCCAGCCACGCGTACGCGGTTCCGCCCTCACCGCGTGGGGTCTTAGGGGATGCCAGCGTGCACTGGCTAAGGGCGGTTAAATGAAAAGACTTCACCTACACCGCTCAGGGGAAACATCGTCTATGCCGGGCGTGGAAGGCTGGCACATTCTCGCAGGAAACCCCTCATTTACGCTCTGTAAGTAAGCCCAATAAACTCACGGGGCCCACGGGATGAGCTTCGGAGGAACTAGTCTGGTTTGTCGCTGGGGCCCGATGAGGTCCCCCTAACCTACCTCCAGGGAAGGATTTCTTGCAACAAAGAACACCCACGGGGAACCCTCGCGTATCGGCTTTTATATTAGCTAGGTTATCGACGGCAACCCCAAGAAACTGAGCAACAGCCAGCGGCCCCGTCACGAAAGTCTGTCACGGCTGCCCTCCGCCTCCCCGCACTCCATCGAGTCGCGTGTCCTCGCGGGTCCCAGGCCGGGCACCCCGACACGTCGCCATTCCTCAGGTCTCCCCTTCCTGTGGTCCGACATGCTCCCGGCCCGCCCCCGCTCCTCGCCTGAGGTACTCGCGTCTACACCGGCCTGCTGCGCTCCCGAAGCCGGGTCCTGAGGGGACGACGCGCCAGCCCGCGGCAAGTCTCCTCACACGCAGCTCGCGGCTCGCCCGCCCGACCAGGTGCGACGTCGGGAGTGCGCACGCGCGCCGACCCAGCGCCGCGGGGATCGCCGCTGAGCGCGGCGATCAATCCAGAGCTCCCCAGCGGTTGCGTCACGGCGAGACTGACCAATCAGTGCTGAGCTGACTATTGCTTCCGGCCCACCCTCTCGCCTGGGGCCGTGGGAGGGCCGGCCCGTAGCTATAGCGGAGGAGTTGAGGTGCAGCCGCCGGGAGCCCGCCCCGCCGGGCGTGGGCCCAGGTAAGCGCGGCGCGGGGTCCCCGAGGTTTCGCTGACAGGGCCGCGGGGGCTCCAGTCCGGGGAGACCCGGGTGGCGCCGAGCAGAGGTGCCCCCGGCTTCCCGCTCCCCCTCCTCCTTTGCCGGCGTTGCGGGGACGCTCAAGTAGGGGAGAGGCACCGTACCTGTGTTCTCCCGCATACCCGCAGGGCGCCGCCCCATCTCCGGCTCTGAAACCCCCGGCGCCGGCCCAGGGACCGCTTCACAGCACGCCCCCACTGCGGTTTGAAAAAGCCGATCCCTGGAGCCTGGCTCGTTTAGAGAAACGGAGCGCCCACGGGCCTGTGTGTAGCCTTCTCCCTTGACGTTGTTGGGAGCAAATCAGCTTGCCCTAGGATTAGTATAGACAGATGGTCAGGGCCCTACAACCCCCGCGTGTCTTGTGATGGCAATGCAGGGGACCCACCTGTCGCCCACATGAAGGAACTGTGTAGAAGCCAGGAAGCCTCCTGCTCTCTGGGGTTGGGCAGACTCTATTCTTCAGGAAGGGCCCGCACTCTTCACACAAGCTCTATTTCCTCTCTTCTCTTTTAACCCTAATGTCGCTTTCGAGTAGTCCCTGAGCTTGTCAGCCAGGCACTTTAATAATAGCCAGTGCACACCAGGTAGCAGTGAGGATGTAATACAAAAGCCAGAAGCCTTGCGAGAGGGAGCCCTGAGGCAGACTCGGGAAAATAAGTGTGTGGATGTTTCCTTGTGCCGTGCTGTGGCTTCTACATCTAGCCCTGCTTACCCTGGCTTTTTTTTTTTTTTCTTTCTCCAATCTCTGTGGGTGTGGATGCCAGAGGTCAGCCTGCACCATCTACTATTTTAAGACGGTATTTCTCACTAGCCTGGAGCTCACTGATTAGGCTAGGCTGACCTGCCAGGGAACCACAAGGGTCCACCTCTCCTGCTCTGGGATTGCAAGCAAGTGCCATTACACTTCACTTATTTAATGTGTGTGTGTGTGTGTGTGTGTGTGTGTGTGCGCGCGCTTGCCATGGTTCACATGTGAAGATCAGAAGACAACTTAGAGGAGTTCTCTCCTTCCAGCATATGGGCCCCAGGGATCCTACTTAGGTTGTCCAGCTTGACAACAAGTATCTTTACCCAATCAGCCATCCAACTGACCTTGCCCCACCCCCACTTTTTTTTTTTTTCCTAACATGGCTTGACCTCAGGTCCTCCTCCTTACAAGGTAAGCGCTTTACCAACTGAGCCATCTTCCCAGTGTTCTCTGTTTTTGTTTTTTGAGACAGAGGCTCACTATGTAGGCCAGACTAGCCTGGACTCAGCAATCCTGCCTTAGCCTTTCAGATGCTGAGATTACAGGCATGTGCCACCACACCAGGCTATTTTTTGGTCTCTGAAGGGATCTGTGAATAAGCTGACCCAGAAAGGCAGACAGCTTTTGTGGTGGTGAGTGTTTTTAACCAAATGACTGAAGAACCCAGTCACATTTGTTTTTAGAGGTCCGTGGTGAAGTAGAGGTTGCTTCTATGGTGTCTCTGTCCTTTCGCTTCTGCAAAAACAAAGCTATCTCAGGATCCCAGAATCACCAGACTCCCATACAGCCGCACAACCACTTCAAAAGTCCCGTGACCCAGTGACCCGAGCCAGGTTGCATGGTGATCTCACAGGAAGTGGCATGTGACTTAGGGAAGCATCCTGTGGGGTCAGAAAGGAGTTGTGGTTGGCTAAGGATGTTTTCCCTCTATGGCCTTTAGCTCAGTTGTAACTGCTGCCCAAGTCCCCACTTGAAAGGGAGTTCGTAAATACAGCCTCCACTCCATCCGGTCTCCACAGCAGAGTATTCTTCCATTAACTGCCCAGAAGGTTCAATTATGTCTGAAAGAAAATTACTGCTTAGTCATTTATCTGAATGGAAGAGTTTCAAATACATCTCTACCTTCCGGAGCTCAACCTTAAGGCTCAGCTTGACTTAACTGATTGTTTATACATTGAATTGTGAGGAGAGGGGAGTGAGAGAATCTTACTTTGTAGCCTAGGCTGGCCTTGAACTCCTTATCTGGTTTCAGCCTCTTGTGGGCTGGAATTACAGGCATGGTACTACTATCTTGGCTGGCTTGAATTTTTATTTCCTTCTTTAAAAAATTACTTTAAAAATTTATTTGTTAGTATTTTGTGTTTGTGTGTTCATGTGTAGTCAAAGTACTACTTTGTATACTCAGATAGTTGTGTGTATCGATTTCTACCTTCATGTGGGTTCTGGAGATTGAACTCATGTTGCCGGCCTTGTGTGGCAAATGGACTTAACTACTAAGTAAGCCATGCTGCCCACCTCTGGCTTGGCTTTTCTCCTTGAGAGATGGGAGCCTGATGAGACAGCAGACACCTATAATCTTAGCCTGGGGAGGCTGAGGCAGAAAGATTGTATCTGGAAAGATTCTCCAGACCAGCCTGGACTATATATTGAGACCTTGACTCAAACATATAAACACAAACAGATTAGGGTTTGTATATCAATTGATAGAGTGACATCAGTGGCAGTCACAGAGATCATGCTGGATACAACAGTGTTTGTCCTAAGCTCTGTGTCTGGTACCTCATCTGAGTCTCAGGAAGTAGATCCCTCTTCCTTTCTGATTGTCACACATTCTTACATGTAATCAAGACACAGGACAGTTAGCTTTGGTGATGTCAGAAGCCACTTGTAGGGGAACACACCTGTAAACCCATCGCTCCGGAGATGCAGATAGGAGTTCAGGATCGTCCTTTGCTACACAATAAGTTGGAATCCACCTTGAGCTACTTGAGACCCAGTCTCAAAACAGAACAAACTGACAAACGAAGAAAAGAAAAGAAGTCATGGAGACAGGCACCAAGCTCTGGTGCTCTGGGTTTTGGCAAATCTTCATACTCTTAATCTCTATGAAGGGGGTAGAGGGACCTTCATGCCTGGAGCAGAGAGAGGAAGGGTATTTTGTGCCACTGGGGCCCCAACTACGATCTCTAGACAAAGACACTTTTCAGATGATCCCAGAAAGCTAGTATGCTGATTCCTACCCCACCCGCGTATGTGTGTGTGTGTCGGGGGGGGGGGGGCAGGGGGGGATGTGACAAAAAGAAGTCCCTGTAGTTGAGGAAGTCATGGTTCTGTGGGAATGTTTCACTTCCCCTAATCCCCCAAATTGCTCCATTCTGGTGGCCATTCTCTCTGCTGGAGTCTCTCTCTACTTTAGGTCACTGGCGTTTCTCAAAACTTGGTCCTGCCTGCCTCAGGCTTCCTGTCATATTTCCCTGACACTTCCTTTGCAGCCTGCACTCTCCTTTATGTCTGTCAGACTCACTGGGTTCTAAAAGAGCTGATTTTGCCCAAGGCAGATGCTCCTTTTTTCAGATTCGTTCCCTCTCCAGTTCTCATCACACTGGCAGTGCCTTCTGGAGCGCCCCCGTGCCTATGGCAGACTGCAAGAGCAGAACTGCCTGGCGCAGCTTCAAGGTCCTTAAATAAACTTACCTATTTTCCCTGTATCTCCAATTCCCAAGCCAGACTCCAGACAGGTTCTCATGTAGCCTTGGCGGGCTTTCAACTCTACCTTCTGAGTGCTGGGATTACAGGCATGAGCCACTGCACCTGATCTATAGGATGCTGGGAATAGAAACCAGCACTTTGAACATGCTTGGCACACCATATAAACTGGGTGTGGCATCTGTAACCCAGCACTGGAACGTAGAGGCAGGAGGATCAGAAGGCAAGATCATCCTGGCTACATAGAAAATTTGAGAGCAGCCTGGGGTGCATGAGACCCTGTCTCCAACTGAAATAGTCAAAGCATCCCCATCACGAGAAAGAAGAGGCAAAGAAAGAGTTTTATACTGGAACACATGCTTTGCTTCTGGTTGCTATGGTGACCGCTTGCTTTTTTTTTTTTTTTTTTTTTTTTTTTTTTTTCTCTTTCTCTTGGGACCTCATTTTACCATGTGAAGCATGATACAATCACTACACAGGGTTCCCATGATGTCCCTGGGCTAGGAGCCATGACACTGATGCCTTTTCTCTTGTCCTCGACTTTCCCACAGTACTGTGGCCATGCCCACCTCTGTGCTGTGGGCAGTAGACCTCTTTGGGAGAGTGTATACCCTGTCCACGGCTGGCCAGTACTGGGAACTCTGCAAGGATGTCCAGATGGAGTTCAAGCGGGTCAGTGCAGCCACGCAGTGCTGCTGGGGTATTGCCTGTGACAATCAAGTCTACTTGTACGTGTGCTCCAGCGATGTACCCATCCGCCACCGAGAGGAGGCCTATGAGAATCAGGTAGTGCTGGGTGTGTAATGGATTGCTGAGGCGGTCAGCAGTATTAGTTACTATTAGCTGAGGAGTGAATTGGGGCTCTAGTCTCCCTCCATATCCCATTATTCACGTCATCATTCAAGATCTAAATTGCCCTGGGAGGGGTAACACACTCCTGTGATCCCAGCACTTGGGAAGACTGTGACAAGAGAATCATGAGTTCAAGGCCAATTTGGACTACATAGCTAGAGATATCTCTCAAAAAGGGATAAGGAGGGGGAGGAGGGACTAGGGATTAGCTTAGTTGGTAGAGTACTTGCCTAGCATGCATCATGCCTCTACAATCCCCAGAATCCCCATGGACCGAACATAGTGGTACATGCTTGCAGTCCCAGCACAGGGGGAGATAGAGGCTAGAGGATCAGGAATTCAAGGCCATTCACATAGTGGATTCAAGGACAGCCTGAGCTAGATTAACACCCTGTCTGAATAAACCCCAAAAAATAATAATATAAATTTTGGCTGGGGACATGGCTCAGTGGTAGAGTTCCTGCCTGCCTAGCAGGTGTGGAGCTTTGGGTTCAAACCATGACAGTGCCATAGATGATTGATAGATAGATAGATAGATAGATAGATAGATAGATAGATAGGGAGGAGTGGGTCAAACCTTGACACTGCAATCAGTTAATCAATCAATCAAACAATCAATCTCAATTCCAAATTTTGGGCCAGTGAGATGGCTCAGTGGGTAGAGGTGCTCATTAGTCATTTAATTTGCTAATCCATAAGTGGTAGGAGAAACCTGACTCCTAAGAGCTGTCCTCTGACTTTCACCCATGTACCTATATGCACACCCATACATGTACACACACCCGTGTGATAAGTGTGTGTATACATATAGACCAGGCTGGCCTTGAACGCACAGAGATCCGCCTGCCTCTGCCTCCCGAGTGCTGGGATCAAAAGTGTGTGGCGCTACTGCCTGGCATAAATATATATTTTTTTAAAATCCCAAGTTCTACAGTATCCCAGGTCTTCGCAGCTGGAGTCCTGGGTTTTGACCTAGAAGGACATCTGGGTTCACGTGAGGGTGGGCCTGGGTGGTTCTCAGAAGCCTGGGATGGGTAGAACCTTTTGCTCCCTGTGTCCTTCAAGCACTGTTGCAGTGGTCCACTCTGTGGGGCCTTTTGAATACACTGGCTTTTCCTGAAGAGTGTCCTAGATCTTGCAGCCCATGTAGGCCCTCACTTGTCCTCTGTCTGTGAGCTAGTGGGACCCTGAGGCCTGGAGAGGTTTTTGTCCTCCTGGATCCCATCTGGCTCATTCCTGAGACCATCTCCATGTCCCCTGTCCTCAGCGTTGGAATCCCATGGGAGGGTTCTGTGAGAAGCTCCTGCCGAGTGACCGCTGGCCGTGGAGTGACGTGAGTGGGCTCCAGCATCGGCCGCTGGACGGGGTAGCACTGCCCTCGCCACACTGGGAATGGGAATCGGACTGGTACGTGGATGAGAATTTCGGAGGGGAGCCCACTGAGAAAGGGGTAGGTAAACTCAGGACCCTCCATGGCTGCCTCCTGGGCTCAGCTTGTCCCGCGGTGCTACCCTCCCTGCTGGTGTCCAACCTCTGCTTGCTGTGATATCAAGCATCCTCCTCTCCTCCATTCTTCTCTCCCTTTATTCTTCAATTTCCCAGCTCTCCAGATTCCACCCCTCCCCCTGCCAAGCCGCCTAAGGCTCTCCCACCTTGGTGTTTCAGGGCTGGACATACGCTATGGACTTCCCCGCCACCTACACTAGAGACAAGAAGTGGAACTCATGTGTGCGGAGGCGGAAGTGGATCCGGTACAGGAGATATAAATCCCGGGACACCTGGGCCAAGGTCTTTGTGCCTAAATGTGGTGTGGGGTAGGGCGTGGAGTCCCTTCTAGGAGGGTCACAAAGATAGGCATCCTCCTCCCCCTACCATGGCTGAAGGGGATGCCATATCCACCCTGGGACCTGGCCTTTGATTTGCTGTCACAGGGCCTTAGAGCCCTACATGTCCCCTCATTTTGGAGATGGCCACAGAGGGGCCAAGGATAGCACAGAACTTGTCCTTTCTCAGGCTCCCCTTCCCTCCCAAGGCTCTCTCTCGAGTTAGCCCCATGACCCAACTCAAAAGCAGTGGCTCAGGTCTGGTGTCTGATGAAGGGAACCGAACAGGAATGCACAGCCAGATCCACAGCCCTGCAGTCTCGTGGCTGCCTTCTTTGTGAAGTCAGGCAGCACGGGTCAAGCTGAGGGAAGGAAGAAAGGCTTGGAGGAGAGGCAGGCAGAGGGGGAGGGGGACACAGTACTGGTCACCAGGTAATGATGACCATTGCTTCTCACCCCTTTGTTGCAGATCCCCTCAAAGGATGACCCCAAGGAACTCCCTGACCCCTTCAATGATCTGTCTGTGGGAGGGTGGGAGATCACAGAGGAACCTGTGGGCCACCTGTCCGTGTGGGCTGTATCCCTGCAGGGAAAGGTGAGTCTATACCATCACCACTGCCACCCGAGGTGCTGAAGATTTGAGTTGGCAAAGGAGGCCAGCCACAGGCAGGAGTGTGCAGGGGTTCCCTGAGGTGGAGGAAGACACCTCATTGCCTCCTGTCCCTGGAACTGGGACTTCCTGAGCAGGTAGCAGGTTACCAGATTCTCTACTACACCTCCCCTGAAAGCCCTGGGACCTCTCTCTCCTCCTAGCCCACTTAGGGCTCCGATGCTATCAATTTTGTCTCCTTGGACAGATTCTGAGCTCCCTGCCAGCTCCTCCATCCAGTCTATAGGAGCATTGTGGATATGTGGGTGGGTGGCTGGCTGGCTGATGTGCAGATAGACTGATGGTGTGTAGCTAGCTGGATGGCGGCGGGTACATGGGTGGATGGATGACGTATAGATAGACAGTAAGTAGATGTGAACACATGGATAGAAGACTCATGGGTGGCTGTGTGGAAGACAGGTGGCTGGGTAGGTCAGTGCTCGGACAGATGAATGGTGGGTGAGGGGATAGATGGGTGGATGGTGGGTGTGTGAATGGAAGGGAAGTGGCTGAGACGAGACTCAAGCGGTTGATTGACTAGGTGGGGGTGGTGCATGGTGTGTGGGGAGGGGGTAGATTGGCGGTGGGTGGATAGGTGGTAGGTGTTTAGATGGGTGGTGAGGGGTAGATGTATGGATGGGTGGTAGATATGTAGCTGATAGATGCATATCAGAGAGAAATCTTTTCTCAGAGAGTCTGTGGGAAAAGCCAAGACTTGATGGCAACGGGGACACAGATGGTCCCAAGCACAGGGTTCTGATGTCTTCCTTGTGGCTTTAGATCTTATTTTATGATTATTCAGTAACTCCTGCATCAACCATATTAACCAGAAGTCTCCACTGACTTTGGAACAGTCAAAGTGGATTATTTTTAGTGGACTTACCTTTGGCTGGGGTCATGCTCCGGTTATAACTCAGGTTTAGGTTAACCACAATCATTTCCTCTCGGCCTTGCTGGAGGGTGGTGGAAAGGGCCTGGGCAGGGTGAGAGCGCTAGCTCAAGACAGCCACCTGGATGCAAAGAGAGGGTGGGGTAGGGGCCACAGGGCTGTGTTTGTGTGCCCTAAGTATCAGCCGTGAGCCAATATCTCCCAGCACTACTCCTGTGATCCAGAAGAGGTGTCCTCTGGACCCCGTGATCCCGAAAGGGAAGACTTTTTTCCTGAAACTGCCTACTTGGTAGCTGGTCCTGTAGGGCCCATCGTAAGGGCAGGTTGGCAAGACCAGAGAAGTCAGGGCCCAGAGTCTGATGATGGCTCTCTGGAGTCATCCCACCCTAACCTCCTCTACCTGAAATGGATCAATTTGCATAAGTATGTGCTGTCAATCCCAGCCACAAATCCCACTCTGTAGACTGTATGTATGCATGCTCATGTGCAAACATGAACATGTACACGTATGTATGCACAAAACTACTCTGAGACCCCACCTCACCGGAGTCAGAATGGCTATCATCAAAAAAATAATGGACAACAATCATTGGTAAAGATGTGGGAAAAGAGAAATTCTATAGTTTAGTCATAACTATTCAGGTTGAAGAGCAAAAACAGTAGACATTTTAGACACTGAAACCACCAAGACCCTGCCTCCCCTTGTGACAGGTGTCTTGGGAGCACATTGTCACTAGGGACACAGGTTTCCCAAATTGCCTGGGAGCTGCTGAGTATCCCAGGCCAACACTGGGATCTGCTTGTAGTGGTTCTCACAGGCAGCTGAAGAGAATGGATCTGTCTTCCTGGATCCACCAAAATGTAGGCTTTGTGTTTTCTCACCAAGTTTGTGTGTGTGTGTGTGTGTGTGTGTGTACAGAGATCTACAAAGTGAATGTATGTGTCAGAGACCCCCATACATGGCTTGTGCGGATAGACAGATTTGCAGGTGCGATTACCGTGCTTTCTTCTTCCTCCCAGGTGTGGTACAGAGAGGATGTCAGCCACCCCAACCCAGAAGGCTCCTCATGGTCTCTTGTGGATACCCCAGGAGAGGTGGTCCAGATCAGCTGTGGACCCCATGACCTGATATGGGCCACCCTCTGGGAGGGGCAAGCCCTGGTCAGAGAAGGAATCTGTAGGAACAACCCAAAAGGTAATTGGCCCCATAACAGAAAGTGGGGTGCTTGCTCTCCAGAATCTTGGCTGATGGAGGCTGCCTGGGGTTTCTTTGGGGGCTGGCAGGAAGTTCCTGGTCCATAGTGGAGCCTCCTGGATCTGAAAATGGTATCATGCATGTCTCCGCGGGAGTCAGCGTGGTCTGGGCCATCACAAAGGACCGCAAAGTAAGAGTTGGGGGCTGGAGCTGGGGTGGGTAATAGGTGCCCTTTAAACACCAAGGTTTCTGTTCTTGTGAGGGTCGTCTAAACCCATAAAAATAAATCCTTTGAGTTTTTCTTTTCTTTTTGAGATACTGTCTTGAACTGAGTGTGTAGCAGAGGCTGGCCTTAAACTTCTGACCCTCCTGCTCAGATTACAGGTGTGTGCCATCATGCCTAGGGACCAACCCCAGGCTTCATGCCTGCCAGGCAACTCCTCTACCAGTGGAGCAACATCCCCAGCCCCTGCTGTGAGCTTTTCTGCTGTCAAAACCATCGCCCATTGCTAGGATGTTTGATGCTGGCTTATATACCCTCACTCACATCCCTGGACCTAAATACTGAACAGCTGTGATTATTATTCCATAGGCCAAACATCTCAGCCAATATGCCAGCAACCTCAGCCAATTAAATGTTTCTCTTTTCTCCCTGTCATTTGTATCTTATAAGGGGCAGGTTCAGCTAGGTTAGCCTATTTTATATGCTTTTGTGAAATCTGTCTGTCTATCATCTCCCTGTCTATTGTTTGACTGGGTGAGGGAAGCTAGGACCTTGTATATGATGAGTTCATTCTGACTATATGTAGATGCTACTCCTGTCAACCCCGTACCTTAAAAAGAACAAGCCTGTGAGATGACTCAGTGGGAAAAGGTGCCTGCCACTACCCCTGACAACCCGAGTTCCATCCCCAGGACACATGTGGTGGAAGGAGAGAACCGCTTCTGACTTCAGAAGTTGTCTTCTGACTTCCACATGCAAGTGATGGCACACGTCCCTCTCTGCCCACGCCCACCTCCCCAAATAAATAAGTAAAAATAAAGTGAAAAGATGCCCTCAGATTGGGAGAGGGCTCAGCTTGTAGAACACATGTCTTGTGATCGTGAGGTCTGAATTTGAGTCCTAGAACCAAGGTAGAAGTTTGAGCATGCTGGTGTGTGCCTGTAGTTCCAGTGCTGACATGGTGGGAACAGATGGATCCCTAGAGCTTGCAGGCTGGCCAGCCAGCGCTGCTCCGCCAGTTCTAGGCTAGTGAAAGCCCCTGTCTCAAAAAAAGAAAAAAAGAAAAAAAAAAAAAAAGCAACAAGGTGGGTGGTACTTGTAGAATGACAGCTGAGGTTGTCCTCTGCCCTGCACACATGTCTGTGCGTGCATGCGCACGTGCACGCACACCTCTGTCTCCAGAGCTCTCCAGGGATGCGTGCTTCCTTCTGATTTTCCAGGTGTGGTTCCGGAGAGGGGTCAACTCTCACAACCCCCGTGGTACCAGCTGGATCGAGATGGTCGGAGAGATGACAATGGTGAACGTGGGGCTGAATGACCAGGTAGATGTACACGTGGCTCACGGGACCCAGCACGGCTAATCCACCTGTCACCCTGCCATGCCTTCCTTCCTGGCAGGGGTTTCAGATGCTGGCACAGTAAGGAGTCTGAGGGGGCCCTGGGGGCTGGTATTCCAGTCCTGGAGTCTCTGCTTGGCTCAGGGTCACTACACTAAGGACCCTTGAGGACAGAGCCTGCTGGTGGGGAAGGGTGGGGCGTGTATTGTAGATACAGGAGGAGATATTGTAGAGGAGGGAGGAGGGTTCTTTCTCTTTGACTCTGTGATGTCATGTTCTTTTCATGAGTATCATCTACACAGTATGGCAGTGTGGCTTCCTCCTAAGGAGACGTGGCTCGGCGGTTAAGATCACTGAATGCTCTTCCCAAGTTTTATTCGCAGCACCATGTGGTTCCTAACTGTCCGTAACTCCAGTTCCAGGGGATCCGACTCCCTCTTCTGGCTTCTGTGGGCACTGCACATAAGTAGTGCACAGACAAACATTCAAGCCAAACACTCAGACACATAAAATAAAAAGAAATTTTTTAGAAAGATAATGAGGGGTTAGAGAAATGGCTCAGTGGTTAAGACCGCTTACTACTCTTACAGAGGACCCTGGTTCATTCAGTTCCCAGCACCCACATCGGGCAGCCCACCACTGTCTGTAACTCCAGTTCCTGGCCTCCACAGGCCCCTGCACACCTCTGGTGCACATAAACTCATTCAGGCACACTCATACTTACCAATAAATAATTCCTGGGTTCGGTTCTGAGCACCACATGCAGCACATAAAACTGGGTGTTGTGCAGGCCTGTAATCCCAGCACACAGGAGGTAGAGGCAGGAGGACCTTGTCATCCCAGATCTCCAGTCTGAAGTCTTAGAGACCCAGAGCCAGGCTTCTGGCTCTCCGGTATTTGCCGCAGCCCCTCTCCTCCCCCCAGCCTGCCAGCCTTCTCTTGCCTTGAATTTCTGTAGTCACCTACCACCATGAGACAAACTCATACATGCCCTCTTGTCACGATAAGAGGATGCCTGCGTTCATTTGCAGACCTGTCCTACAGCCTTGTTGAGTACTCCTGGAGCCGCTGCTCTCGCCCTAGCACCTGGCGAAACGGGTAGGAGCTCCAGGTATGTGCCTAGCCACCTCTGAGTAGCGTCCCTATCTGTTCTAGGTCTGGGGTATCAGCTGTGAGGACCGAGCTGTGTATTTCCGACAGGGCGTCACTCCCAGTGAGCTCAGCGGGAAGACATGGAAGGCCATCGTCGTGGGCCGAGAAAGTGACCGGTCACACTCAGGCAGCTCCTCCAGTCTCCTCAGGTGACACAGGGCAGCCGGGCACAGAGGAGTGGGGTGGGCCAGACTGGCCTCATGGAGTGAAGGCCAGTGACCTGCAGAAAGTCAGTCTCTCTCAGAGGATCTTAAGTTCTAGACCAGCCTGGGCTGCATAGTGAGACTCCATCCCAACAAAAGCAAGAAGAGAAAAGAAAAAAAATCTGTAGCCAGGTGTCCTGATTATATCTCTGTTGCTGTGATAAAACACTCTCACCAGAAGCAAATTAGGGGAAGAGAGGGTTTATTCCATCTTACAGGCCATAGTCCATCATTGAAGAAGTCAAGATAGGCACTTAAAGGCAGGCCTGATGCTGGTCCACGTATTGAGCATTACTTCTGACCAAAGGCAAGCACAGAGGTGCAGCCTGAACTATGCAGGAACGCTGCTGGCTGGCTCGCCCACGGGTCATGCCTAGCTAGCTTTCTATACAGCCCAGGACTGCTTGCCCAAGGGAATGGTGCTGCCACAGACCAGTATGATCTAGGTCAGTGGTTCTCAGCCTGTGGGTTTTGACCCCATTAGGGGTCGAACGATCCTGTCACAGGGGCCACCTAAGACCAGACACATACCAGATATTTTACGTTACGATTCATAGCAGTAGCAAAACTACAGTTAGGAAGTAGCAACAAAAATATTTCTTTTCCGTTTATTTTCATCAACAACAAAGAGTCAACTTTAGCGGGGCATGGTGGACAAGTCTTGTAGTCCCACCACTCAGAAGCTAAGGACATAAGTTCAAGGGCTACCTGGACTACAGAGGGAGTTCAAGATTACCTAGAAAGGTAATTTAGTGAGGTCATCTTAAAACACAAAAAGGGCTGGAAGTGTAGCTCTTTGATAGACCACTCCGTAGCCCTGGATTTTTTCCCCACTCCTACGACGATGATGATGATGATGATGACGAAGACGAAGAAGAAGAATAGTAGCAACAAAAACATGGGGGGAAGCTCAGATGTATTTTACCCTAATCAAAAAGACACCAGAGAGCTGGTGGTGTTGCCCAGTTGTGCAGTGCTCACCTAGTGTGCATGAAGTTCTGGGGTCCATCCTCAACACCGCATGAACTGGGTATGGTGTAATCCCAGCATTTGGAAGGTGGATGCAGGAGAATCTGGAGTTTAAGGTCTTTCATGGTTGTATAATGAGTTTGAGACCAACCCCGGGATACATGGGACTCTGTCTCAAAAACAAAACAAGAAGGTACTCGAGTTGAGTGTGGTGGTATATGCCTGTCATCCTAGCACTTGAGATTGCTGTAAATTCAAGGGTAGCCTGGGCTACAAAGTGAGTTCCAGGCAACGGGGGATGAAGCCTGCCTGTGTAGGGGGTGGTCACCTTGAACTTCTAATCTTCCTGCTTCTAACTCCCCCAAACTGGGGTGACAGGCATGCACCACCACACCCAGTTTTGTGGGGTGCTGAGGATCAAGCTCAGGGCTTCACCCCTTCTGGGCAACCACTTTAACAACTGAGCCATATTCCCAGCCCATCTATAAACAACAACAAATACACCTCTAACCTTTGTTTTGGGATGTAATGGGAGTCTTTCAGGCCCATGGGAAGCAGTGTCTGTGTGTGTTGCACAGGAGCAGTAGACAAGAGCTCAGCGAGCTTGTGACTTGCCTGAGTTCACACAGTTAGTCACAGTGGCAAGACATACCTTCCACGAGGAAGTGAGAGTTTGTCCTGTTGTGTCCTCAGCGCTGGCTGCTTCTTCGGTGACGAAGTGAGAGGCAGTGGTACCGAGTCTGCACCCAGCGATACTGATGCCTCCTCGGAAGTTGAGAGACAGGGCCCCGAACAGCCTCTCCCCGAAGAATCTTTGGACAATTCCAGGAACCTTAAAGGGAGCTTGTCCGAGGGCCCTGAGACCGGCAGAACCACTGAGCAAGCCATAGAGAATGCCTGCCCAGCTGAGGGCAGGGGAAAGGCTCCTGAGGCCTCTAGCTCCGATGAAAGCCACAACCAAGTCTCCACACCAGCTGAGCTGCCCTGGACCAACATTGACCTAAAGGAGCCCAAGAAGGTGTCTAGCCAGCCAGCTGCCAGCTTTCCTGAGACTACGGGCCTCTCCTCCCTGGGGCTCTTCCCGCTGGGCATGGAGGAGCCCTACGGGGCAGATGACCATCCTCTGTGGGCCTGGGTGTCTGGAGGTGGATGTGCAGTGGAGGCGGGCTCTGTGCTCAAGTGGTTCACTGTCCAATCAGGTAAGGGAGCTCACAGGGCTGGACTGGTGTGTCCAGGGTGTCCCAGTAGGTGTATAAGTGAGCCTGAGGGCTACAGCAGACTCACTGCCCTGCCTGAAGGCTCTGTGGTACTCAACAACCTTCACCAAGACTCTGGACCAGTCTTTGGCCTTCAGAGTCTCCAGGGAGGAAGGCCCACAGAACAGTTTGTAGGTTGGAACATTCTAGCAAAAACAGGCAGCTTGGGCTGGGGAGATATCTTAGTGGGTGAAGCGCTTGTGGAACTCACATAAAAGTGGGGTGTGGCCATATGTGCCTGTAACTCCAGTGCTGGACTGGGTAGAAACAGAAAGATCTTGGGGGCTCACTGGCCAGGGAACTAAAATAGTGAGCTTTAGGTTTAGTGAGAGATACTGTCTTAAAAGGGGAGGAGGTGGTGGAGAGATGGCTCCCACCGGCTGCTCTTCCAGAGAACCTGGGGTTCAATTCCCAGCACCTCTATGACAGCTCACCACTGTCTATAACTCCGGTTCCAGGGGATCTGGCACCCTCACACAGACATACATGCAACACACCAATGCACATAAAATAAAAAATAAATAATTTTAAGCGAATAAATAAACAGATAAATAAAGATAAATAAATAATATTTTAAAAAATAAGGTGGAGCAATACCTGAGAAAAGATATCCCATCATCAGCACACACAAAGGAAAGGAAAGGAAAAAGATTAAAAGCAGGACAATTTGGGTTTGTTTTAGGTCCTTTCTCGTTGCTGGGACAAAACACCTGCCGGGAGGTGTTTAGGGAGGGAGGGCTTGTTCTGGCTTGCAGTTCAGGAATACGGTCCACCATGGTGGAGGGGGACCACACTGCACCCACAGTCAAGAAACAAGGAGGAGTGCTGTGCCCCGCCCGCTTTCTCCTCTTTATTCAGGATGGGGGCCCAGCCCATGCGGTGTTGCTGCCATGTTCAGGGTGGGTCCGCCCACCTCAGTTTACCCAGTCTAGAGACTCCTTCAGGGTGGACCATCACAGGGACGGGGGTGTGGGGAGCCACGCCAGCTTCTTGTCCTGCTGCAGGCAGGGTGGCGCCTGGCCTGAGGCTCCGGCCTCCTGCAGGCCTGTCCCCCTCAGTGCAGACGCTGTCCCTGTCCATCACACCCGCCCAGACTGCTGCCTGGAGGAGACAGATCTTCCAGCAGCTCACAGAGAGGACCAAGCGGGAGCTGGAGAGCTTCAGGCACTACGAACAGGCTGTGGAGCAGGTGGGTCCAGCCGGCCCTGTCACACTCTTTGTCTGGAAATAGGGTCTCCCTGTGTCCCCACGCTAGCCTTGAACTCATTCTGTAGCCCAGGCTCGCCTCACTCACCGCCACACCTAGCTCTAATGTGGGAATAGGCACTGAGATGGGGTGTGGGAGTAGTCACTTCATCCTGAGTGCTCTGATTCTTAGGCCCCAAGGCAGGCCCATGGATAAAGAATCGAGTTGGTGGTTTATCCATGGATCCTGAAGGATTTTTCTTAGGGCCCCACCACCTGCAGGATAACCCGTGGGCCCTGGGAGCCCAGCATCCTCAAAGGAGGGTGGACAGGGAGGGGAAGGAGAATCACGTAGCTTCTCTGTCCCTCCTGGAATCTAAATGCCCAGTTGTAGTATTTTGATGAGTTGGGTCAGGATAGCGTTGTAGACAGTCACTGCCCTCCTCAAGGGTCACCCTGATTGGCATGCCCCATACCCTTGGAGGCAGAGACCCACCCTTGGATGCCAGTCAGGCCAGGGAAAGAGAAATAGACCACCTAGTCTTGGCCTAAGCTGGTCCAGAAGCTGCTATCCTGCATCCAAAGTTGGCCTGTGCACCCATGCAGCCTGAGACTTTGAGTGCCAGTTTTGACTCCCTCTCTGACTTTGGGCCAGGTGTGACCTCTTCCTTGAGCCTCAGTTTCCCTGTCCAGAACAAGGGCTAAAGATGTGTCCACCGTGAGAAACTGGTAAGACAGCTGTCTCTCTGGTGCCACCTAGTGTCCAATTGTGGCACTGACATTCCTGGCCTGGAGAGGAAGCTAGGAGCTAGGATAGCTCTAGGGCTCCTGGACCTGCCTATGACTGTATTCCCGCTGCTCTTGGTTGTCCGTGCCGCAGTCAGTGTGGGTGAAGACCGGGGCCCTGCAATGGTGGTGTGACTGGAAGCCCCACAAGTGGGTGGATGTCCGCGTGGCTCTGGAGCAGTTCACAGGGCACGATGGCGCTCGAGACAGCATCCTCTTCATCTATTACATGGTCCACGAGGAAAAGAAGGTACAGTGTGGGAGGCGCGTGTCAGGCTAGGAGGGCCATCAAGGGACAGTTTCCCAGAGAGGGGCACATAGAGTCCCTTGAGATCTTTGCTCCAAAACCTGTCCCTGTTGGCAAAGTCCCGTGTGGCCATGTGTGTAGTCTGTGCTGTGGCCTCTCTGACAGTAGCTGCTGCTTAAAACAAACAAACAAAAAAACCACTGTATATTTTCCTAGTCCTTTTTATTTGAGACAGAGCCTCACTAAGTTAACTAGCCTGGCATGGAACTCACCACATACCCCAAGATAGCCTTAAACTCACAATTCTCCAACGTCAGCCTCCTAGGTGCTGGGGGTACATCTATGAATCATGCTTTGCCACACTTTAGCCTTCGAGGTGAGGTTGCGGAGATGAATCCCAGGCTCACTTGTTGTCACGTGCCAGACAGTCAACTTCCAGAAGCGTTTGCTCAAGTAGTAGCACTTGGGTCGTGAGGCCCAAGGATGAGGGGTACCTCGCCTAGGGTGACAGCGCCACTGTGCATCCCTATCCAAACAGTACCTACACGTGTTCCTGAATGAGGTGACCGTGCTGGTCCCCGTGCTTAACGAAGCCAAGCACTCCTTTGCCCTCTACACCCCCGAGAGGACACGTCAGAGATGGCCCGTGCGCCTGGCTGCCGCCACAGAGCAGGACATGAATGACTGGGTGAGTGACCGGGGTCCGCAAGGGCTTAGCGAGAAGAGACCGCCTGGGCCTCAGTCTGCCCAGCAGTGACCAGCTGTGTGCCCACACCAGCTCTCCCTGCTCAGCCTGTCCTGCTGTGAGAGCCGGAAGGTCCATGGACGCCCGTCCCTGCAGGCCATCTGGTCTGTCACCTGCAAGGGTGACATCTTTGTGAGCGAGCCCAGCCCAGACCTGGAGGCCCGTGAACACCTGCTGCCCTGCGACCAGATGTGAGTGGGCTGTGCCCCAAATGGACCTGGTGCCTGGCCTCTCACCTTCTCCCCAGGTCCCAGAGCTTATGTTGCTAGAAAGGGCTCCCCTAGAGGGACCTGAACCCATGCACCGCAGCTTCTCCCTGGCCAGCCAGAAAGGTGTTTAGATGCTCTCCTGGACCTTGAGACCCACTGGGCCTGTCCAAGGCTGGCCTTGGAGGTCAGTAGTGCCCACCAAGCAGCTGTGGAGTAGCCTGGGGTACTTTGAATGTGGTGAGTGGGATCTAGACCCACCCCAAGGGGCTTCCAGGGCCAGATCAGAGAAACCAGACCTGAACATCTCCCTCACCAGACCTTAACCTGGGGGCTCAGTCCCTTCTGGTCCTGCTGAGACCCTGCATTGTGGGCCCTGGAAGCAGGGAGGAGGAGGGGGCAGTTGTACTGTGTCTTAAGGGTAGAAGTCTTGGGAATGAGGCAGAGAGATGGTGCGTTCATGGAAGAGTGGAGGATGGGCTCCCTTGCCTTTAGATACTGGGGATCCTGGAACGGGTTTCTCTGCTGGGGCATTTAAAGCCATGAGAAGCGGGGTGCAGGGCACTGAGTATTTCAGTTTGTCTAGAATGTAGGGAGCCTGGGTTCAATACCCAGGACACCTTAAACCGAGTATGGCGGCACATCCCTGAGTACTTGGAGGTGGAGGCGGGAGGATCTAAAGTTCAAGATTGGCTTGAACTTGGCTCCACAGTGAGCTTGAGGACGGACTGGGATCTGTGAGATGTGGTCCCAAAGGTTCTGAAGGGATAGGTAGCAGAGCTCTGAGGAAGACAAAGGTGGGTGAGGACTCCCTTACCAGTGGTCACAACCCAGCCCAGGAACCTTAGACCCAAATGTCCCGTGGGTAGCCGTGTGTACCCATCACCCCCTGGCGGCAGAGAAAATCACCTCCTGCTTAGGTGGTGGCTGTACCCAGCTAGCCTCCCTGGGATGGCTCGGAAGCCAGCTGGCCACACTGCACTTTGCACAGAGGATTAAACATCACGTTCCCTGGTCTCTGCCATGACATTTAAGCCTGGCCGCACCTAGCACATGTGACCAACCCCAACTCCACTTCTTAGCTCTGAGAGGGAAGTGTTGTGGATTAGACTGCTGAGTCCTGCCCCATGGTCAGTGTGGCCCAGAGGTGAGGGGGACAAGCTCTTAGGACACCCTGCCTCATGTGTGCCGCTGCATGCTGACTCAAATGGGAGCCAAGGAATTGTCTGTCCTACTGGTGTGGAGGTCTCAGACTTTGTAGTATTTGGCCGAGCGAGGTCTAACTCCAGGGCGGCCGACAGACTGAACTGGCTGAAGTACCTGTATCACCCCTGCAGGTTCTGGCGGCAGATGGGAGGCCACTTGCGGATCATAGAGGCCAACAGCCGAGGTGTGGTGTGGGGCATTGGCTATGACCACACAGCCTGGGTATACACAGGTGGCTATGGCGGAGGTTGCTTCCAAGGTGAGGGTGGCCTGAGCACCTGAGGCTGGCCAGGGTAGCTCCCAAAGCTTTCCGGGCACAACTTCCCCTGGCCCCCACCTGGCTGCCCTTCCCAGTGCCCAGGGCTGCTGGCCCAGCCCCTACATTTAACAGCTGGCTGACAGGTGACCTTCACCACTGCCAGGGCCAGTCCCAGGCCAGTCCACGGGGCTTGAGAACCCAGAGAATAGGCCTACCCTCCAAGATGCCCTCTGGGATCCCACAAGCAGAGCAGAGGAACTCGAAGGTTCTAGAGCAGCAGCTGCCAGGGTCCTCTAATACGCTCAGTACCTCATTTCATAGATGAAGCCACAGAGTGCATTGGGGTAGCCCCAGAACCCCTGATCCCTGACTGTGCCAAATCCCAGTCTTTAGGGCATGTGAGTCATCCCCCACCACAGGGATCCCCAAGTTTAGGTTGGAAAGTAGAGACAAAGGCGATCACAGAGGAGCAAGAAAACCAAGTGAAGCTGGTCCCTTTGAGATCAAATAAAACCATCCCAGTCACCCTGGCTCTGATCTGCCCTCCCGACATGGGCCAAGATGCTAAAGGCAAGAAGGTCAAGTCCCTGGCAGTGGCCTCGTGGCAAATGTGGCCTGGATCCCAACAGCCTCTTCTCTCCCCACAGGCCTGGCCAGCAGCACCGGCAACATTTACACACAGTCAGATGTGAAGAGTGTCTACATATACGAGAACCAGCGTTGGAACCCTGTCACGGGCTATACCAGCCGGTGAGTGTCGTGGATGCTAGGTGAGGCTGCTGTCTGGCCCGGGCCACAAACCAGACAGGAGCTGGGCAGCAGTGTTCAGCATAGCCGGGATCTGCTGTCAGACCTCATGCCTGAAGTAACTGGATTGTGTTTGTTTTTTAGGTGTGCGTGTGCATGTGTGTGTGTGTGTGTGTATACACGTGTGTACACGTGTGTACACATGGTGCTCATGTGGAACATGCACATGCTTCTTTGGGTGCATGTGTGTCATCTGCACCTCCCCAGAGCTGGGATTTCAAGTACGTATCACCTCACCCAGCTTTTTTTTTTCTCTCTAAGATTTATTTTCAAGTGTGTGTGTGTGTGTGTGTGTGTGCGCGCGTGTGCGCGTGCGCGCGCCAGCGTGCACCGATTTGTACACATGAGTGCAGGTGTCTGTGGAAGGCAGAAGAGTGTTGGATCCCTAAAGCAGGAGTTGCAGATGGTCATGAACCTCCTAACATGGGTGCTGGGAACCAAACCCAGGTCCTCAGCCAGAGCAATACGCGCTGTTAATCCCTGAGCCATCTCTCGGCCCCTGGACTGGCTTTTTCACATGGGTTCTGTGGTTTGAAATTGTTCCCTCATGCTTGCAAGGCAAGTATATTATCAACTGCACTATCTTCTCACACCCTTCCCTTTCTTTTTAAACTTTGTTAGACTCCGTTTCCATAGAAAGATGGCTCAGTGATTAAGAGCGCTGCTCTTGCCAGAGACCTGAGTTTGTCCACCACATCAGCTACTAACATGGCCTCCTGTAGCTCCAGCTCCGGGGGATCTGATGCCCTCTGTGCCTCTGTTGGCACCTGTACATGTGGCATATTCACACACAGCCATACACACATACATAACTTTTTTTTTTAATTTAAAGGTTGAAAAAAGAAATTAAGAGTGAATAGTGCCCTTGCAGGAGACCTGAGATTGGTTCCCAGCACCCATGGACAGCTCACAACTGCCTGTAACTCCACCTTCAGGGACCCCACACCCTCTTCTGGACTCCACAGGCACCTGTGCGCTTCTCTCTCTCTCTCTCTCTCTCTCTCTCTCTCTCTCTCTCTCTCTCTCTCTCTCTCTCACACACACACACACACACACATGCACACATGCACACACATGCACTTAAAACTGGGATACATTTTAAAAAATGATTTATCTATCTATTTTATTTTACGTGCATTGGTGTTTTGCCTGCCTTTGAAGGTGTCGGATCTCCTAGAACTGGAGTTACAGTTGTGAGCTGCCATGTCTGTGCTGGGAATTGAACCTGAATCCTCTGAAAGAGCAGCCCGTGCTGTTAACCACCGAGCCATCTCTCCAAAACCGCCTCTGGGATACACAGTGAGTTTTTTTTTAATTTAAGAATAAAATTTAACTAAAGACCATAGAGCAGTTAGTCTCGCCTCTGCAGACCTGAAATTTGAAGTTTGAGCTGCACGCAGTGAGTGGTTCATGCCTGTAATCCAGGCTCGGGAAGCTGAGGCAGGAGGATCTTTGTAAGTTCAAGCCACAAGTAAATAAGTCAGTGTAATTTTTTTTTTTTAAAGGAGAGAAAGATGTACTTGGCTCACAGTTTCAGAGATCACAGTCTTTGCTGGCTACATTGTTTCTGGGCCTGTGGGGAGGTGGAATGCCATGGTGGAAGGGCAGAGACAGGTAGAGCTGGTCACCTGGCACCCAGGAAGCAGAGTGGCAGCAGGAGGTGGCCAGGGCAAGATGTAAACCACGATGGGCAACACATTCCCTATGACCTCTTCCCTCCAGCGAGGCCCCTCCCACAGTGCTACCACCTCCCCAGTGTCTGTTCAGATCTTGGATCCATCAGTGGATTGGATTAGACTCTAACCATTAGAGCCTTCGCGGCCTAAATATACTCTGAAATGTTTCCTCGGACATGCTCAGAAGGACACTTTGTTAGTCTCTTAGGTGTCTCTCAGACTAAGCAAGTTGGTACGATTAACTGTGGTTTCCCAAAAAGGACCCATCCACGGTTCCTGGGCAGAGGGGCTGTGGCATCTTGGGGGTTGGAGCACAGCTATTATGTCCACAACCCAAGGGAAAGAGAGCCCACTCCCAGACCACACGGTGAGCTACGGCCTCCATAGATGGCTTGGTTATGGCCCAGGCACTGTGGTGAAACAAGGTGATTCCAGTTGGTCTCCCTCCCCTGGGGTAAATCTGGTTTTGCCCATCAACCCTGGTGAGTGGGTGGGTGTAGAGGTAGCTAGTTCAGGCAGTTTCCGCCACATCCCCAGCACGGATGAGATGAGGGCCTGTGACCCAGAGTGTCTGGGCAAGGTGGCCTGTGCTGAGTCCTCTCTTATCACCCTACATGTTGTCCTGCTGCAGGGGTCTGCCCACAGACCGGTACATGTGGAGTGACGCCACAGGCCTACAGGAATGCACCAAGGCTGGCACGAAGCCCCCGTCCCTGCAGTGGAATTGGGTGAGTCCGCCTCCCCTGTGTGTGTAGGGCCTGCTAGCCCTGACCCTCCCATCCCCCAGGTTTCTACAGGTCTGTGGGTTTGGGGGGAGAGGGCTGTCTCCCATTCACACAGACTCGCTCTTCCCCAGGTCTCTGACTGGTATGTGGACTTCAGTGTTCCCGGTGGCACTGACCAGGAAGGATGGCAGTATGCCAGTGACTTCCCCGCGTAAGTATCTCTCTGTGCTCCGAGCCTCTGGGGCTGGGTCCCTCCACTGTGCCAGTTCTGCCCCAGCCTGACTGAGTAGCGGAATCTGCCCCACTGTTGTCGCCTCAGCTGCTTCAGAGTTGGGGTGGGAGGGGACCCCTGAAGCTCTGCCTGCACCCCTGGTTGTGGTAGAAGGCTTTGTCCCTGATATGTCAGGTCTGAAGGTTCAGACAAGGTGACCTTGGCCTAAGACACTCACGGTGGGCAAGGGGGACCTCAAAACCCACTGGGGATCTGAGGGGGCTGAGGACCAAGCCCTGAATGACAGGCGATGGGAGGACACCGTGAGGGAGAGTTACTGCTGGAGGGGCAGCAGGAGTCCTTTGGAGTGAGGCAGAAGCCATCCTGGGAAGCCAGGCATGCCGAGGCAAGTGGTAAAGGGTGAAGTAGGTGGTAAGTTAAGCCTGGGAGGCGGCTCAGTTGGTAAAGGGCTTGCTTGCGAACGCGGGGCCTGGGTTTGACCCCTACAACCCACTCACACACCTGTAACCCCAGCTCTGGGGAGGCAGAGACAGGAGGATCCTTGGGGCTCGATAGCCAGCCTGCTTTGTCCCAAAAGTGTGTGGGGAGAGGGGGTGGACAGTGCCGGGAAACGACTGTCCTCCGTGTACACACATGTTCATGGACACGTAGACATGTACAGACACGAGTTGAGGCTGGCGTCTATCACACAGTATTGAGAGCCTGTGAGGCTGGTTCAGGCCCCTCACAGTGCAGATGTCCGGTCAGAAGACTAATGATCCAGAAGAACTCAAGCTGGGGTCCCAGCAGGATGGCTTGTTAGAGTCCAGGTCGTCCCCTCGGGTAGGCAGTGAGGCCTCTACAGTGACCCGCCAGACTCAGCTGGACTGAAGGCTCCCATTCCCCAAGCAGATAGAGCCTGGGGAAGGGACAGGCCCAGGGCCACTCAGCCTGACGCTCTGGATGGCAACTGGCATGCCTAGGCCTTAGGGAGCCCCTGAAAGCTACACTTTAGCCCTGGCCATACTGGGACAGCTAGGGTACTCGGCCATGGCAGCTACTCTTGGAGCTGGGAAAAGAATGTGTGCAGTCACTTTCTAGAAAGTTCCACGAAGTGATCTCGATTGCACCATTTCTTCCTCTTGTAGCTCTTACCATGGGTACAAAACCATGAAGGATTTCGTCAGGAGAAGGTGCTGGGCCAGGTGAGAGACAGAGGTGCAGGGTGGGCAGGGGCAGGCCCCGTTCTTTCTCTATGCCCAGGGAAGGGGACTCTGGTTTCTCTTGGGGCAGATCTGCTGGCCTCTGACTGAAGTCCCCAGGAAAGAAGCAGAGAGGGAGGAGAGAAACCAGAGTCAAAGTAAATGTCAGCCCAGGAAATGCCTGCGGGCTCCCTGCTCTGTTTTCTGAAGTTTGTTCTGAAGAACAAATAAGAGAAATGTCACTGGTTGGGCTCTGGCCGCAGGTGGAAGAGTGAGCTGGGGGAGGGGCAGGGCACAGACAGGGGCCATCACTCCAGGTGCCCTGCTCCTCCCCTAAGCCCAGGAGTGTGTGTCTGCCCCAGCCCTGGCAGGGTTGCCCACCTTGGCTTCTGCATGCTGTGTGGAGTCAGTCCCAGGTAGTGACAAGCAGTGACATGCCCTGGGGACTTGCTGTCACACCTAGTCCTGGACTCAGGCTCCTATTTCCCCCAAACAGAAAATGCAAGCTGGTGACCAGTGGGCCGTGGCTTGAAGTGGCCCCTATTGCCCTCGGCGACGTGTCCATCATCCCAGAGGGTGCAAATGCCAATGGTCGAGGACACAACGTTGCGCTGTGGGCTGTCAGTGACAAGGGGGATGTCCTGTGCCGCCTGGGTGTGTCTGAACTCAACCCTGCGGTGAGCTCCAGCCTACTGGCCTTCAGGCTTGTCCCTGCTTTTATAGAATTTTCTGAACATCAGGATTCTTCCCTGAGAGGCACCTGCCCTCAGGTTTCCCCAGACCTGCCCAGAGTGGGTACCCAGGTGGGAGGACATTGTATGTAATCCAAGTAAGGCGGGTATCGCCAAGGATGAGGTTGGCACGGAGAGTTGCCTTCTTTCCAGGCCTGGGAGCAAGGTGGGGGCACGGGGCCCAGGTGACATGGTGGCTCCTTAGCACCCTTCATGAAGTACACATGCTGTTATCTCTCCTGCTTGGGGTTGAGGCCAGACTGTAGTTAGGGCTAAGCCAGACCAGGTGGGGTCCTGGATGCCCGTTACCTCCCAGGCAGGGTTAGGTGCACTGTACCTGCTTTGAGCCTCAGCCTCAGGGGGGAGGAGGCCAGGTGTTCCCACTGGTCCCTCAGCAGCCTCCCCCGCTCATCTGTCTCCAGGGCTCCTCCTGGCTGCATGTCGGTACTGACCAGCCCTTCGCTTCCGTCTCCATCGGGGCCTGCTATCAGGTGTGGGCTGTGGCCAGGGACGGCTCTGCATTCTACCGGGGCTCTGTGTCTCCCTCACAGCCAGCTGGTGAGTGACACCCACCCTCCACCTCTAGCTCACTCCAGTGGAGTATGGGAAGGAGGTTTCCTATTAAGATGGCGGGCAGGTCTTTTAATCAGTTCAGAGGGCTTCCTCTGGAGCAGACTCAGGGGTGAGCTGGTCTCCACCCCCAGAGGCTGCCTCATCCGCACAGGGATAGCCTGGGACAGCACTCCTGGTGAGAGGTCCTGAACTGTGGGACCACTCTAGTTATCTCAGGGAGTGAGCAAAGAGCTGTGCTGGCCTGCTCTTTGCTGGGTTTTGCAGGGAGTTGAAGGGCAGCCACTGTGTCCCATCTCCCAACCATGTGCCAGACCAGGCACCTTCATGTCACATGGCTGGGTAGGCCCTGGGCAAACCTGGGATATTGGGTAGATGGCAGAGCTTACATAACCCTCAGCTCACACAGAGCTCCAGTCCCACATTTGTTCGGCTGGGGTTGAAGGCTGACTGCAAGGACTCGGCCTACTGTGAGCTTTGGAGCTCTAGACAGGCCTAGCCTGCGCTCATAGGTGTGGGGTGCCTCTATAGCCTCCTGAGTCAGCTTTCCATCACAGGTGACTGCTGGTACCACATCCCATCACCCCCCAAACAGAAGCTGATGCAAGTGTCTGTCGGCCAGACATCAGTATATGCCTTGGATGAAAACGGCAAGTTATCTGAGTGTCTGCATGGTCAGTGGGGAGAGTAGGGCCCCGTGGATACAACGGGATCATGACCAGGCCACACGTAGACTGGGATGTTGTCCCTTCTCAAAGCATCCTTTGGAAGTGTCCAGGCCTTCTGTGTTGTTTCTGGGGACAAAGAACTTTAACTGTTAAGGTCATCCTCCTGCATCATAGTCACCATGGAGATGGGGAACTGGAGCTCAGCCAAGTCCTGAACCTCAGGAGCTACCCAGGGCCTGGACCAAGACAGAATAGCAAAGCCCCTAGCACCCCACATGAGACCAGAAACGTCAGCTCAGAGCCAGCCTTGGTCTCTTTCCCAGCTTACTCGGTTTGTGACACCAACCCCAAATGACTGGGTCCTATCTGGTCAGAAGGCTGAATGTCAAGGTGCAGTGCATGGCAGGACCTGCCTGCATCTACATCTATGGTTCTCAACCTTCTGAGTGCTGCGACCCTTTAATACAGTTCCTCATATTGTGGTGACCCCCAACCATAAAATTACTTTCATTGCAACTTCATACCTGTAATTCTACAGCTGTTAGGAATAGTAATGTAAATATCTAATATGCAGATGATCTTTGGAGACCCCTGTGAAAGGATCCTTCAGCCCCTAGAAGGGTCACAACCCACAGGTTGAGAGCCACTGATCTAGAACATCATCTAGGAGGTTCTACCCTGGGTTTGGAACACAGAAGTCCCACCGGCAGCACAGGACTGGCTACTGGCCATCTCTGAGCCCTGTGTCAGACAGCCTTGGCCTGTTCCTCTCAAGATTTTACTGATGGTATTGATGACATGGGTAGGAAAAGCAGAGTCAAGACTTGGAGGCAAGGTAGCACATGCCTATAATCCTAGCACTTGGAAGGCAGAGGCCAGAGGATCAGAAGTTAAGGGCATACTCAGCTACATAGTTTAAGGCAAGCCTGGAACACATGAGACCCTCTCTCGAAGCTTGAAGCCAGGTATGGAAGATCATGTTATAGAACCCCTGTACTGGAAAGGCTGAGTCAAGAGGCTCAAGTCTGAGGCTGTCCTGAGCTACATAGTGAGACCTCCATCTCAGAAAGCCAAGAGGAAACACACAGTTGGTGGATCACCTGCCTCTCACACACAGAGCCTGGATTCAATCCCCAGCGCCACGTGCAGTACGTGTTGTGTGCACACCTTTTCTCAGTCCCGGGAGATGGAGGCAGCAGGATCAGGAGTTCAAAGCTAGCATGGGCTGCATGAGACTCAAGGGAAGGAAAGGGAAGGGAAGGGGAAAAGAAAGGGGAAGGGAAAGGAAAGACAGTCTCAAAGTCTAGGGTTTTGCATCCAGATCCGGTTTTCTTTTTATTTGTTCAAAGCATTCTTTGTCCTCAGTCTCTACGTCAGCAGAGAGGCTAAGGCTGTCAGCCCCAAGAGGCACAATGGGACGATTATGAAGCCTAGAACACAGAGAGACAGGGCTGGCTGTGGCCCAGAGAGACAGGGCTGGCTGTGGGTCATCAGGAGCCCTTGGGTGTGAAGGATTGGCGGGGAGCTGGGGACCGACCCTACAGCATGCCAAGGTGGGCCAAAAGGACTCTGGCAATGACCTTGGTTGCTTCTCTGCCCAGGGAACCTGTGGTACCGAGCAGGGATCACCCCTAGCTACCCCCAGGGCTCCAGCTGGGAGCATGTATCCAACAACGTGCGCAAAGTGTCTGTGGGGCCGCTGGACCAGGTGAGGGGAGAACAAATTACTTGGCAGTGGGGGAGAGGGGTCCCCTCTCTGGCCTGTCCCTTCTGTACCAGCTGCCCCTCTTCAGCTGGGCCAGGAGCTCCAATAAACCTCTGTTCCAGGTCTGGGTGATTGCAAACAAAGTCCAGGGGAGCCATGGCCTGAGCCGGGGGACAGTGTGTCATCGCATGGGTGTCCAACCTCGGGAGCCCAAGGGGCAGGGCTGGGACTATGGCATTGGGGTGAGTGCCCTGGCATTCTGGGAGTATTTTATTACACTGTGTGTACACCAGACTCAGCATGGGGTTGGTGGAAGAGCCTCTGGGAGATTACTTGGGTCCTAAGTGACATGGCTTTCTGCTTATAGGGCGGCTGGGACCACATCTCTGTCCGGGCCAATGCCACCATGGTACCCAGGAACATGCCCAGAGAACAGGAGGCCTGTGGTCCAGATCCCGTTTGCTGCTGAGGCCTCTCCTCACCTGGAGGCAAGGATGGTTTGAGCCTGAAAGACCAGAACTGAGCCTTTCTTGTGCAGTATGGGAGGGCATCACCCAGGTCCCCACAGGCACAGAGAATCAAGCCAAAGCCGGCCATTCCTGAAGAACTGGCAAAATGCCCAGAGATGTGAAACTGAGGGAGCACCCCCATACTTGTCCCAGGTCTGAGAGGGCTGTTGTAGGGGAGGAGAGAAGGGGATGACCACTGTCTGGGGCCCCCCTGCCCCGCTCCCTCCATTATACCTCCCCTTTCCAGGCCAGGAACTCAGAGCCCTCCAGAAATTCTGGCCTTAGAGAGGCAGATCCAGGAAGGAGCCTTCCTCCCCTAGAGATCCCAAGTCACCCCCAGGAGAAACAGCTATGGGGCTCATGTCTACAGGCCTCAGCCTGTGGTCATTCCTCAGTGGGTTTTCCAAATGGGGTTTTACTTCAAAAGTTAGCTAAGCAATGGAGCTGGGCTTGGTGGCTGATGCCTATATTCCCGGCACTCCGGAGACTGAGGCAGGAGGATTGTGAGTTCGAGGCCACCCAGGACTACATAGCAATACTGTCACAAAAAAATAAATACCTAGATAGAAAAGCCAGGCATGATGGGTGCATGCCTGTAACCCCAGTAACTTGGTAGGTGAAGGCAAGAGAATCAGGGGTTCAAGGGCATCCTCAGCTCCTTAGTTAAGTTTGAGGCCAGCCTGGGCTACATAAGACCCTGCCTCAAAAACGAGATAGAGGATGGGTTTTATCCTGGTAGTTTGGGGCCCCCTCCTGGGGTGCACTGGAAGGTATTTCCACGTAGAGAATCACTACCATGAACCCCAATGTAGCCCTTCTTTCAGTTATGGGAACAGGGCCTCTCTGCATAAGATCATGCTGCAGGTGTCTGGGTGGTGGCAGCTTGCATCCTAGATTTGAAGAAATCTGCCCTGTGGAGAGGGTATGGCCAAAACCCCAGGGCTGGGCAGAAGGCACCTGCCGTCCCAAAGTGGGAGCTCTAGCCTGCGTGGCATGGCTGGGCAAGGAGGCAAAGACTGGCCCCTGGTGTTGAGTGCCCCGGTGTGCAATGTCTCATGTTTCAGACACTGCCCAGGAGGTACCCGAGCCAAGCCCGTCTCTGCTCATTTTGAGACGGGTCAGACTCACCCCTAACTAGTTTGTCTTGGACTCCCCGCTGTGTGATATCATGGTCAGGAAAGGGTTCCATTCTGCATGAGGGGTATCCCAGAAGCTGAGAGGAAACTACTCTGAGGCCCCATACCAAGGACATCCGAGGAGCCCCGTGTCCTCCACATTTCCAGAGGTGGGACCAGACACACCCATGTGCAGAGAGGTGTCAGGGGATCGTCCTTCCATCTGCATGTCAGTGTCAGGATTCCTAGTGGGCATCCCGGCTTGTCCCCCAGCCGCTGTGACCTGTGTGTTCTGCCGCAGCTGGCTGTCTGCAGATGGTTCTCAGCCAAGCACCACAAACGTGTCACTTTGCCCTCTAGCCAGGGCGATGCATCTTCTTGCTGCCAAGCACCCCAACCGTCTAGGCTCCTCGGATGTTCTATTTAATAAAAATTTATACCGCAGCAGGACTGTCGTATGTTTATTAGGCATTTGGATTAAAAGACACAGGTCTCCAGGCCCCTGCGCCTAGGACAAGCATGATGGCTGTGGAATCTTTTCCTTCTCTTTTTTAGAGTTGGCAATGTCATTAGTACTTTGAGGGAACTATCAGGGGAAAAAACAGCCAAGCGCAGGTCATTTAAGAGATCTTTTCACCACAGTGACAGGCAGGGCACAGGACGTTCTGCTCATCTTGGCTTTTTCTAGACAGGTCACATTTCCAGTTTCTCTACTTGTGTTGATAGGAGGCTGATCAGATCTGGTGGCTCCAGAGCCCAGGTGGCCCGGTCAAGGAGCAGCTCTGTCCCTCTTGTCTGGGGGCGGGGCTTGGGTAAACTCAGCCCCATCACCCCAGCAGGCTAGAGGTGTAGATCGGTTGGTAGAGTGCTTGCTGAAGATGCTCCGAGCCCTGGGTTCAATCTCCAATGCTGCCTCAGCTAAGTGTGGGGGTATGCACCTGTAGTCAGTCCCAGCACAAGAGTGGAGGCAGGGGGATCAGAAGTTCTCCATCCTTTGCTGCATAGCAAGTTGGAGGTCAACCTATATAAGACCTGTCTCAAAAAAAAAAATAGACCAGCCTGGGCCTGGGACAGGCCTTCCTGGTACACAGACTTGTCTCCTAGCCTCCAAATGGGACTGGGGTCCCTGTTGATTCTTTGTGATGTAGCCAAGGAACATACAGGTTCTGTCTGTCACAGGTTAAGAACTGGACAGCTAGGCCCATGGGAAGCAGGGGTGCAAGTGCCAGTTCGTAGGGGCACAAAGAGCCACGAGGCTGTAGTCCTGCGAGGCAGTGGCCCTGGACAGCCCTGGGCTGTAACCCGGCATTAGGGCAGAAGTTTGGCTGGACATCTTCCCCTCCCTGTGCTTCCAGACAAGGCCAGGGGCAAAATGAGCCCAGCTCTGGCCTCAGCTCACCTGAAAGCCAGCCACTGGGTTTGTAGCACTATTGGTGGAGGCTTCTGTGTTCCATGGGGCAGGCTCCCCCATGACAAGGGGTATCTGGGCTCTGTCTTTCCAACTTGGAACAGTGCCTGGCCTCAGCTCATCGGCAAACTGCCCTAACTACTAACCTTTCCCGGTGACCATCCCCGAGTCGCACATACAAAGGCCTTCAGATCCCACCTGACCTATGGTCTGTGATGGGACCAGACCAGCTCTCCAGGACTGGAAAGCCATGTAAATCAAGTCGCACTAGGATGGTGAGACCAATACTCCCAGACCCAACGTAGCTGATATCTGTTTCTTGAGGTCCTAGGGCTATCCCCCGACACCTGTGTTCATAGTATTCAGGAGGTTGAAGCAGGAGGATAAACCAAGCGAAAGTTCAGGACCAGCCTGGGCTACATAGTTGGGGGCCAGCATGAGCTACATAGTGAGACTCCTGTCACTCTAAGGGGATGGGGGTGGGAGGGTCATGGGCCCTAAGGAACGCCAGGACAGCTCTGGGCAGAGAGACAAGGGAGGAGAGGAGAGGCCAACAGCAGTTGACAGTAAAGAAGTGAAGCCTGTCAGAGCCAGTGGGGAAGGACCGCCCAACAGAAGGAAGCTGGGCTCCAGGCAGCTAAGTTGCCAACCACTTAGTCCTCATTATTAACGATCAGGTTGGGGGAGGGACATGCCTGTCACTCTAGCTTCTACCTCGGAGAAAACACCAAAGCTACCAAGTCCCACTAGCCTGTGAAAAAGCACATAGCAACCACACATCAGGGCCCAAAACAAGGAGAATGAGAGCTACTAGGCATGGGGGTACACCCCTATAATGGGGGGGACAACCATAGAAGGCTCAGGACAAGTCTATCCCTGACAGAGGCTCAAGGGTCCTCTTCATAAAGACCTGACTCGGTCTCCACACAGGGCCTCGGGTCCCAGGCCCCACTCAGGCTAGCCAGAGCCTAGGGCTCTGCAGCCTTTCCAGAAGTCTCTACTTGGGAAAAAAGAGAAGCCCCTTATCCACTTGAAGTCCCAAGAGACTGGGCCTGAGTAGGCCTCTCTAACCTCAGTTGTTGAGTGGGCCCAAGGCATCTATCTGGGCTGCTAAGATCGCTCCTGCAGAATGAGCTGCCATCTTGACTTTGCTATATTCCCTGAAGGGGCCTTGGCTTTGGGCCCACCATCCATGTGGCCCCATAATAAGGGATGGACGTTGGGCTCCATGGTAGCAGGGACATTCATAAGTAAAGTTCTTCCTGGAATTGCCTGTGGGCTAACACACATAAAAAGAATCGTGAGGAAGGTAAGCACCGTCCCATCCCGCCTGACTGTTTGGTCAAAAGTGCTGCAAGGAGTGAGCAGGCTTTCCCCAGAGATGTGGGCCGCGATAGGCCTTAGAGGCCCAGATCTCTCCCTTGTCCCCTTGGTGGCTATGAAAAACTGCCCCATGTTGGTGGCTGAGCTGAACTGTCAAGGAAAATGGAGTCACTAGAGATTTGGCTTTGGGCTGGGGGATGTAGCTCAGTCGGTAGAGTGCTTGCTTAGCATGTATTAGCATTACATGCTTAGCATGTATTAGCATTAACTGAGTTAAGTCCCCAGCACCCCACCATGTGGTGGTGTTGCCTGCTTGTGATCCCAACCCTAGAGAAGGTGGAGGCAAGAAGATCAGGAGTTCGAGGCCAGCCTGGGCAACACAAGAGCCTTTCTCAACAACAAAATCCCCTAAAGGACCTCAGTGATGTCATCACCAGTCTGGGACTCGTGGGCATGGAGGGACCAGGGCTGAGATGAGCAGGCCGGGCCAGCACTGTCAACTGTCCCCAGAGCCCAGAGCAGGCGCTAGCTCCCCTCTCTGAAGCTATGGATCTGTGTAGAGTACAGTTGCAGGTGGCCTTGGGGCTGGTCCTCGGTGGCGCTGAGTGTGGCTCCGGCCCCCTGCTGCTGCTGCTGCTGCTGCTGCTGCTGCTGCTGCTGCTGCTGCTGGTGATGGTAGTGCTGGTAGAGTTTAGGGCCTGGCGCAGGGCCTGGTCCTTCCAGCACCGGGAGGCGGCTGCTGGACATAGTGAGTATGGCGGCCGTCAGGGACTTGATGTAGTTCTTGGCCAGGGTGAGGGTCTCGATCTTGGAGAGCTTCTTGTCAGCCCGCACATGCGGGATGACCTCTCGCAGGGCCTGGAAGGCATTGTTGAGTTTATGCATCCGTTGTCTTTCCCGCTCGTTGCTCTCCAGCCGTCTCTGAACACTGTTCTCCCTGCGGCCACTGGAACCCTGTCGCCGGCGGCTGCCCTCTGCCCGCGCTCCGCCGGCCCGCGCCGTCCTACTCCGAAGACCCTTTGTCAGTTCTGACCCTCCAGAGCCCGACTGGGGTCTGTCAGGTGTCTGCTCTCCTGGGGTGTCTGTGTCCTGCATGGGTGTCCGGCGCCGAGGAGGCCGGTTCTTGGTCTTCATAGCTCCAGGCTGTGTTTCCCAGGAGGTGGTGGCTGGGAGAGGCTCTTCAAACTGAAATTCAGAAGACAGCCCTCTGCAGTCACTCAGTGTGGCCAGTGGGCATGCAGCATGGCTGTCTCGCTGCTGACCACTGGTGCATGGGGACACCCAGGTACTTCCCATTCACACTGAGCCCTGAGCTCACTCTCCTGAGCCACCATAGCCCTGTTTGACCTCACACTGACCCACACTTTTCTCTCACCTGCTCTCTTCCTCATTGATCTGGGAACCCTTTTCAGGTCCCACACTCCTTACTGTTGCAAGTACCTCATGAGCCTAGGTGACCTTTGACAATTTGTCTAAACCACCCAGGAACAGGTTCCAACCCTGGCTTAGCACCCCCCCCCCCACACACACTGTCATTTGTCCCAGAGACAGGCAGCACTCCTTGGACAGCATGTTTACAGCTCTCCTGGACATGACGCAGGCCCAGACACTATCAGAACAGCACTGGGTGCACACAGGACAGCTCACAGGTCAGACTGACAGTTGCCAAGGCACCGCAGCAGCCCCCAGTTCCACCACGTGGATGGCAACAGCCAGTCCAAGTGGGAGTCATAACCTGTGTTTTCCCCGAATCCGCCGTCCATCTGGCCCTGCCTTTGGGTCCCCTCCCAGCAGTCCCATCCAGTTCCCCCAATCCCTTGGTTTACCTGAGGATCTGAGGCTGCACGCGCCGAGGTTGCCCACCGGAGACAAGGACACGTCGCTTTAGGCACCACAGGCGGGGCCGAGGGAAGCATGTAAATGAGTTCTCTGGGCGGGGCCAGGGCGGCACCTGCGGCCACGCCCACCCCGTGCTCTGGGGACTGGTGCCGACCCCGCCTCCCTCTGCTCTCCTCTGGGTCTCAGAGCACCCTGACTGCACCTGGCCGGTGCACCTGCCCTTGGGGTTAAGGCTTGGGACAGAGAGTCTAGGATAAGCCACCCTGAATAAATCTTAATAGGAACAGAGGCCACATCCCTGAACAAAGCTGGCAAGACCTCTCCTCCCTTGTTCCAGAGCAACCCAGTTTCTTCCAGCAGTCCTTTTTTCCCCCCTGTTCTGCTTTTTTTGAGACAGGGTTTCTCTGTTGTAACTCTGTCCTGGGACTCACTCTGTAGACCAGGCTGGCCTCGAACTCACAGAGATCTGTAGTAGTATGCTGCTGTGTCACTCAACTCAAGTAGACAATGAGGCATTTTCATAGGTGCAAGCCCTGCCAGACCTTCGCAGAGGGAACCACCATCCTGGCCAGTGCCATCCTGGCCAGTGGAACGCCAAGCAACGAAGCTCAGGTATTTTATTCATTCAGACTCCTCAGGCGCAGATCATAAGCAATCAAACATCTCCCACAGAAATCCAACACCTGCAGACAATACAAAATGCCAACAGTGCACAAAAACAATTATTTTAAACACAACTAAAACTAAACCAAGATCCGCCTGTGTCTGCCTTCCAAGTGCTGGGATTAAAGGCATGCGCCACTACTGCCTGGCTCCAGCAGTCTCTTGTGGGTCCTAAGGGCTCAAGGAGACAGCTCCTCCCTGTCTCCCCAGAATGGAATGGGGCGGGTCAGGGAGACCATCCAGGTCACCAGACCTCTTTGTGGCAGGGTGTCACAGAGTCAGAAAATTGGGATAAAAAAACCAAAAAACCCACCTGGCTGCCTACCTGCTGTAATTGATTGCTCCTGCCTTGATTTCCCCAGGTTAAAAGGGAATTACAATAGAAAAGGTTATGGGGCAGTGAGATGGCTCTGTGGGTAGAGGTACCAGATACCAAGTTTGACGGCTTGAGTCTGGGACCCCCCACGGCGTCAGGAGAGCACCAACTCCTCCAACTTCTCTTCTGACCTCTACATGAGTGTCATGGTGCTCACAGAAAATAGGTGTTCTTGCTGGCCTTTAATTTAATGAAAAAAATTTTTTTTCTTTTTTGTATGTGTATTTTGTATGTCAGTCAGAGGACAACTGGCAGGAGTCTGCTCTCTACTTCCACCATGTGAGTTCTGGGTTGAACTTAAGTCATTAGGCTTGGCCGCAAGTGACTTTTAATGGCTGAGCCATTTTTGCTGGCTGTAGCACAGGCTGCCTCTGAGTCCTGATCCTCTGGCCTCCCTGCCTTCCAAGGGCTAGAATTACAACTGGGTACTGGCACACTCAGCTCCACTTCTGTGTTTTGGACTCAACTACCGACAAAAATGTGCTGAAAATAATCTATACATTCTTTAATCCAGTGGGCTCTGTGGTTACGTGTGTGTGCCATTGCAGTATGGTGCTGGGGACCAAACCCAGTGCTTCATGCATGCCGAACTACATCCTTGGCTCCTTACCCTAGACTGTCCTCAGGCTCATGGCAATCCTCCTGCCTCAGCCTCCTGGTGTGGGATTATAAGTGTATCTGGTCACTATGCTCAACTAGCAGTAGCTTCTTCCCATGGGCCAATAGGGCATGTGAGAATGAAGGCAGGAAGCTCTGAATGAGTTCTCATCTTCCACAGGCTGGGTCACAGGTGGTGGTGCACACCTTTAATCCCACTACTCCAGAGGCAGACATAGGTGGGTCTCTGTGAGTTCAAGGTCAGCCTGGCCTACAGAGCAAGTTCAAGGTCAGCCATGGCTACACAAAGAAACCCTGTCTCGAAAAACAAAACAAAAAAGTGCAGCCTGCACCCTACCTGGCATTTTCATTTTTAAACATGGGTTTTAGAAATTGAACATGGGTCTTCTCAGCAAATAAGCCGTTTCCCCAGCTAAAAGGCTAGTCGTGAGCTTCTTGGAGCAGTACTTGGGAGGCTGGGCCAAGCCCAAACCTCATAAACCAAATCTAACCTGAACTCCTCAGTAAGAAAGCAAGCTTGGATTACAGAAACCACAGCCACATGCACCAGACTCTCCGGTTCCCTGTAAACCATGCTCATGCCTCAGGGCCGTGTGTGTGTGTGTGTGTGTGTGTGTGTGTGTGTGTGTGTGTGTGTCTCAGAGAACCACAGTCCAAACCAACCCACACAGGGAAAAAACAATAAACATATCAACAGAGTTTATAAATATATAACTATATTTATTTTGAATATTAAATAGTTTTTAAATTACAAGCAATTTATTGAATCACACTAAGCTTCGATATACAGTAAAAATCTTACAATTTAAAAATGTACACAATTTAAACTCCAAGTCCATTAACTGTTATATTGCCGTGAACCCCTTCTGATTGTGTTAAGTACAACACGGTAGGTGGCAGCCTGGTGGGTGGGACTCTCCCCACCCAGGTCCCTGGCTGTGGGCAGGATGAAACAGTGGGTACATGCACAAGCCCAGTCATCGAGACCCAGCTTCGCCTGTGCAGGCGTCAGTAACCAAAGTCACATGTCCAACCACTGGGACGCCTGTGGGGATGCAATACTGCCAACGCCCCTTAAGAACTCATTTATAAGTTAGACTGAGTTTCCTAACAGCCAAGACGGTGCCGCCGTGTTCGCTACTCAGGGAGTACTGAGATGTGTGTCTGAAGTAACTGTCTGCCCGCTCTTACTGGAAGGTGACTTCTCTCTAGGCGGATGCTCTGAAGCGCGGCACACAGAGCCTGACACTTGGATGCACGAGTTTTCAGGTGATTGGGTGAGGGGTAGGGAGATGAGGAGCCGCCTGCCTTCTTCCCTGGCCCTGGAGACAGACATGCAATAGGTCACTAATTCTACAAATACCCTATGAGAAATATGAAACGGGGGGGGAGGTTTTAAAAGGCATTTTACAGCAGGGAGACAGACTTCCTTAGATAAACCCATCTCTCTAAAAACAGTCAAACCTAGACATTTGAAACTGGAAGGGAGGCTGTTTGCAATTTCAGCCTTTCAGTGAATGGCTTCTGGCCCAGAGTCTGACTGAGTCTCATGGGAGGAGGGACTACTTTGTTCATTCTGACTTATGACAGGTCATCTTATAACAAATGAAGAATATCAAAGAAGGACATGGAGGGCTCATTATTTTTATTAGAGGACTTAAAAATCAGTTTCCAGTTTGGTAGGTGGAGGACAGGCACTCAAGGGAGGCTAAGGGAAAAAAAACAAAACAAGAAAAAAACAAAACACTGAGTCCATCCCATGCCAGCTACAGGCACCACTGTCTGACTTCACTGCTTATTTGAATGAATAAGTTGGAAAGCCCACCAACTGCAACCAAATTATCATTAAAAAAAGTAAAAATAAAAAAACCTAGCTGGGTATGGTGGCAGCACTCGGGAGGCAGAGCAGGCAGATCTCTGAGTTGGAGGCCAGCCTGGTCTACAGAGCGAGCTCCAGGGCAGCCAGGGCTGCACAGAGAAACCCTGTTTTTAAAGAGCTGAAAACAAAAACAAAAACGAAAAACAAAACAAAGCCTACATCGGATGACAAAACACATGCTTACATTTCAAAAACAGAATGGCGTTTAATCTGCTGAAATTTCTGAATATTGCTTGAGATCTGGGGAGGATGTGTTGACAAGCATTACAGTCTTCCCTTCCATGCGACTCCAGAGACCCAACCCCACCCCGCCCCACCTCAATATTATAAAACGCTTTTGTTTTGGCAATTAACCATGAGAGTTACAGAGATATAAATATAAATGGGGATTGTATTGTTAAGATCCCCTCAACATGGTTTAAGATAGCCAGCCCCCAAATGTCAATAAATCTATGCTGAGCTGACTGTGTCAGAAGGCTGTAGAGTCTATGGATCCACGTGATTGTAGCCATTGCACCTGAACTTCTTAAACCTATAATTTGAAAAAAATGTTAATGTAATTGCTTCTCCTCTGTTTCTCAGCTAAGACTGGTAGATAGAAGTAAAAATCAAAAAATTAAGTCAGAAAGTCCACACAGCAAAATTTCAGTTATGACAATTTTGGCAAAATTCCCTTCAAATGTCTGTTTGTAATATACATGTCACAAGATCCAGTGCTTTCTATGGAGCCCAGGCATGCTAGGTCTACACCAAGTACGGGAAAAGGAGACTCTCTGTTCTCAATATTCTTCTGTTGATCATAAAGTTATTGCTTAGTATAAAAAATTCATGGATCGAATCAAAGTTGGTAATAAAGGTCATAATTTGCTACGTAAACTCAAGCCGACATCCACATTTCACTCTGTAGGAAGACCCAAGTCCCTCTGACTGACATATGATGTCCTGGCCAGGCCTGGAGACTCACCCGATGTCACACTGGAGTCTGGATAGCGGGGTCAGCACCGGGAAGTATTTGGGGAGAGGAGACCATGTGAGATGACCCACCCCAGCAGGTGCGGTTCCCTGCTCAACATGGCACTGCCATGCTGTACTGGCCACTAACACTTCCTTATGTCAAAGCAGGACTCCTGAGCAGCAGAGCAGGGCCAGTCTTGTGTTGGGGACACCAGATTCCTTTGATGATATACTGAGCCTATGCTGAAGATTCGATCCCTTTCATAACAGAGGAGTGCTGGGTGCTTGATATAGAAGGGAGGCACGTGCAGGGACCCCAGGAGGCCGTGTAGGCTGCTGGAGGTCCTGCTGGGATCCCTGTCTTCCTTGTAGCTACAGACAGGTGCAGGGTGCCGCCTGTTTCCTGGGCGCTGTGGCCTGGATGGGAAGACCCAGCCCCAGACATTTCCAAACAGCTCTCCCAGCAGCACCCAAAGTGGATAAACTGCTCTTTGCACTCACAGCTCTCTGTGGGACCTCAGGGCCTCAGAGGTCCCTGCCTGCTTCAAAGACCCACGAGAGCTCCTGCAACCTGGCCTCTGTGGAGAGGAAGTGGTGCACGGCCTCACTGCCACACCAGAAAATGGCCAGGGCACTGAAAGTCAGTGTGAGCTCTAGGTGCCATCTTTACTGGCTTCTACCAAAACGACTTAAAAGCATGAGAGGCAGGCCAGGCCGCTCAGAAAATCCACAGAAACATGCCCAATGCAATTAATGAAACAGAGCAGCAGTTTTGGACTCATCAAAAATATTTCCTCTAAGAACATAAAACACTAACACCCGAATCAGCATGGCCTGGGAAAGAGTACCTTTGAATAGTTCCCACAAGCCTGAGGACAGAAGAACACTCAAAATATTGAAGCTTTTATAGTACCATGCAGAGCAAACACACAAGACAGGAAAAAAATCAAACCAGTAGACAGCACCAGCTTGACCTGTCACATTTTCCCTGGATAACTTACGATGCTGTACAATACTGGGAGCTCAGAACACTCATCCACAGTGCAGTCAGAGAGCAATAGGTGATTTCCTTACAACAATAAATATGGCTCACATGTGACCATTCCTTTGGTGCACCCCTTTTGTAGCACCCATGCCCAGACTGGAGGCACAGGTGTGGTGGGGAAGATGCCCACACAGAAAACAGAACCATGACCTGGGGTGCACGGGTGCCCCAACACTCGTGTGATGAAGCAGTGCGGCGCTGTGGCCACCTCAACAGGACACCCTGTGGTGCATGAGCAGCGCAGGCGCGTGCTGCAGAAGGAGCTGGTTTCCTGGCATGGTGGCCTGGCTCCCCATCACTCCTGAGCCTTCCACTGTCTGGTGCCAGCCACCATGGAGTCGATGCCACTGCTCAGGCGGACATGCAGGAACGATGCTTGAGCTGGGAGTGTGTCCACAGCGGCCTAATCCTTTTCTCCATCTTCACTGCTGCCTGTTTCCAAGACAGAAGCAACAGGGAAAAGCAGGTCATTTTTGAGAACTGACTACCCAGATAGTAACAGCATGGCGGCAACCAGACCAGCACAGTAGGAAAAGGGACCTTCCCGTGCCGTCATGCCTGCCCCTCCTTCCCACAGCCTGCAGGGCTCTGCACACACAGCTGCTTGGCTCCCACAGGGGCTCCATGGCCACACTCAGGGGCACTGAAGTACACCAGCCTGACCTGCACACCTGCCCCACAGAGATCCTAAGGCACAGGCATTATTATCTCATCGCACAGGTGAAAACTGTGTCAACAAATAAAAGCTCTTTATACCCTACATTTATTATTTGATCTGTAAACTTCAAATAAAAAAATGTACCTATCAACATTTATCTTCCGATCTTGGTATAGGGAAAGGGACCCATATGTTCAGGTATTGCTACTTCAAACTGGCCCCTGCTGTGAGTTCCCAGCTGGCCCTCCAATATCATACAGAGACTAAGACTTAATGGCAAAATCAACACTGCCAGGGAAGAGCCAGAGAGCCTGGGCTCAAGACCAAACCACAAGTGTGCCTAGGGCAGGTGCCTGTGCAGGGTGCTCCTCTGGGAGAGAAGTGTAACCTGAGGAAGCAGGGCTGACAGCAAAGCGGGAAAGAAAAAGACATGGCAGAGCCCTCTCCAGGACCTCCGAGGTCTCCAGGCCCGGCCAGCGGGGCCATATGGAAACGGGTACTGGGAGCGAGTCTAATGTGGGAAGCGTGGCTGCAGACACACTGTCAGATTGTGACAGATGCACTAGGCCTGTTGTTTCAGCTACTTGGGAATCTGGGGCAGAGGACTGACGTTCAAGCCCAAACTAGACTATAAGAGTAAGTTCAAGGTCAGTCAGGGCAACTTGGCGAGCCGTTGTTTCAAAAACAAAAACCAACAACAACAACAACAAAAAAAAAAAAACCCAAAAAAAGTAAGAAGAGACCTGGGGATAAAGCTCAGTGGTAAAGCAGTGAGCAGTACGCCTCAGTGGTAGGACAATGTGCTTAGTATACCGAGGAACTTAGTATACCCCCACGGCGAACAAATGTATAATCTACTCTGGGAAGACTAAAGGAGCATCAGATCATCATTCCTAGGGTAGATGAGCATTCCTGGCTGAAAGCCACCACACCTCCGCCATGGCCCTACCCCAGCACACACAGGGCTCCTCTCACCTCCTTGTTCAATGTCTGAGTCTGTGAGGTGTGTGAGAGAGAAGCTGGCAATGTTGGCAGGAGAGATGGAGAACCTGGAGCAGGGGGACACATGCGGCCAGCTCTGCTCTGCACTCCGGGCCGGTGGCGGGGGAGAGAAGTATTTGGAGGTTTGAAGAGAAGGCTTGGAACCCAGAAGGTTTGTTGTTTTTGACATGAAAGGATCTGGGGAGAAGTCGTCATCCCATTCAAAGCCTCCACCTGTAGTAAAAAAATGACCCTGTTATAAATTCATGATAAGCAGAGGGGAGCCCAGGGCATACCAACAAAACCCTCCAACAGATGGCAGAGCAGGAACACATGGTAAGTGTGTTTTTTCAGGGGTCATTTAAACCAAGTGATGTCCCTTTCTAGCAATGTTAGCATTAGCCAGGTGTGGTGACACACATCTTTAATTCTAGCACTCAGGAGGCAGAGACAGAGGGATCTCTCTTAAGTTCCCAGGCCAGCCTGGTCTACATAATGAGAGTCTGCCTCAAAGATAAGCAAACAAACACAACAACAAAACAAAACCTCCACATAATGTTCCTTTGCAACTGACCAACATAGCATAGTCAAATACCTTCTTCATCTGTGGAACTTTCGGAATTCATGCCCCTGCCCAGGTAGGGCGAGCCTGAGGATGCTGCTGGGCTGCTGGGCCCAGGACCATGTGCTTCTCCTCCGCAGTGCCCCAGCTCTTTGGTGGGGGTTTCCTGAAAAGACAACGAATACTCTAGTCAGCCTGTTTCTTGGAGCCCACATGTCTAACCATACCCCAGGCTGACAGGCCCATGGGGTGAGGTGTGCTAAAAACAATTATTTATGTTTAGAAGAAGGCATCAGATCCTCTGGATCTGGAGTTACAGATGATTATGAGCTGCTACCAAATAGGTCCTGGGGACCCAGGTCCTCTGCAAAGACAGCCACTGTTCTTAACCCATAAGCCATCTCTCCAGTCCCAACCCACCACCCCTTTGAGAAACGGTCTCACTATATAGATCAGGCTGGCCTCAAACTCTAGATATCTGCCTGCCTCTCAGCCTCCAGAGTGCTGGAGGACTTAAAGGCATGAACCACCAAGACCAGTTCTCTCCAGCCCCTCCTTCCTTCCTTCCTCCCTCCCTCCCTTCCTTCTGTGTAACAGTCCTGGCTGTCCTGGAACTCACGCTGTAGGCCAGGCTGGCTTCAAAGTCATAGACAGGAGCCTCTGCCTCCTGAGTGCTGGGATTAAAGGTGTGCGCCACCACTGCCCGGCTCTTTTTTTTTCTTTTTTAAAGATGGGTTCTTACTATGTAACCTAGAGAGGCCTCAAACCAGGCTGGTTCAATCTCTTGATCCTTTCAGCCTCCTGAATGATGGGATTGCAGGCCTGTTCTATCATATATGGCAAGGTCCCTCAAATATAGCTCCAGCACCTGCACAAGGCGTGTGAGACAGTCCTGAAACCTCTGAGAAGGAAATGAACAAGCAGATGCAGAAGGGAAGAGTCCCAGAATCCATAGTGGTACCAAACCAGCTCTGCATGCAGCCATGTTCCCTTTGGAATGCCCTGAACGGGGTTGCTGGAGAATCTTTGGCTCTGGCTCTAGGAAAGGAAGGGATCTTCTAACGCTCAGAGCAGGATGACTCAAGGTTCCTTCCTGTCCTTGTCTCCCCAGCTGCGTGCAATCTGAGAGCTGGTTCTGAAGACCCCTCATGTTTATATGCTTTCCTTTCTTGTGTGGCAGACTTTGGACCATCTTTCTGCCTAGAGGACCAAGGTGGTGTGCAGCGCCAGGAGTCACCAAGTGGAGGGTCTCAGAAAAGCAACTAGTCAGGAGTTGATAAGTTTCTGGGCCTAACCTTGAGCTGACCCCAAACAATACACCAAAGTTGTAAAAACTGAACTTTGGGGCATAAGGGGACACCACCAATCTCCAGCCTGGCCAGTGGATGAGAAAGAGGAACTAGTACTGAAAGTTCACAGGAGGCTGGCTGGAGTTTGTGGCCTGAAGCCAGCTGTGAAGGCCTAAGACAAACATTATCAACACTCTCCACCAACTTGAAACCCATAGCATGGTGGAAGACACAGAATCTAAAGTGATGCAGTCTTCAAGGAGCCAGGACAACCTTACTGCAAAGAAGAAACACACAGGTGCCAAAGGTCACAAGCACTGGGATTATCTAAAGAGAGTTTAAGCAGTGGGGCCAAATGCTGACAGAAAAGAGCTGTCCACTCAGAATCTATGGTCAGAGAACACATCCTTCAGGAATATGTGTGAGAGGAAGAATTGGTTGTCAGTGGATTTAGGGGAAAAAGCAGCTGAGAAAAGCTAAATGAACCTCCTCAAGTAGGACAAGAAACCAGACAGCAACCTGGCGTACCAATGCCAAAGACAAACAACAAAAGCAGACAGAACTGTTGAGGGGACTATAAAACCATTTCATTTGCCTTGAGGTTTTTTTTTTTTTTTTTTTTTACAAAAATTATCATAGTGCTTTTGTACATTTATTTATTTATTCTTTTGGGGGGAATGGGGCTACAGATGTCATGGTGCACCATGTGGAGGTCAGAGGACCACTTATGGGACCAGCCTTCTCCTTCCCTCTGAGATGTAGGTCCTAGGAATTGAATTTGGGTCACTGGCCTTGGGAGCAAGCACCTTTTCCCACTGAGCTATCTTGCTAGCCCTTGAATCTCAGTCTCTCTCTCCCTCCCTCCCTGTTTGAATGTGTGTTGAGGTAAGGTCTCATGTAACCCAGGCTGGCCTCCAGCTACCCATGCGGCCAAGAATGACCGTGAGTTTCTAATCTTCCTGCCTCTACTTCCTGAGTGCTAAGTGTGCACCACTACGCCCATTTTATGGGGTGCTGGGTATTTCTGCATGCTACGCAAGTACTCTACCAACTAAGCTTCACCCCTAGTTCATGAATTTCTTAAAATGTTTGATTATTAAAAGTAAAATAAACTGCACTAATTTGTGTGTGTGTCACGGTGTTTGGGATTAAACTCAATGCCTCATACAAGCTAGGGAAACGCTCTACCACTGAGCTACGCCCCCAGATCCTGCTGAGGTTTTTCAATGGATGTGGATATAATACACATGACGAAATCAGGAAGGAGGAGCAGTAAGCAGCATCCAAAAGGAAAGTCTCCACAGTCTATCTGATGGTGAAATACTGACCTAAAAGCTGACCTAAAAGGTAGAGTATACATGTTGAAATCCCTAGAACCACCACCTTCGGAGTGTAACAGAAGGGCATACTGTAGCCCACCACAGAAACACACTGCTGCTAACACTCTGAAGGAGACTGAACCAGAAAAGCAGAATCAAACAGCACACCTAAACCCGAGCTCACCACTGAAAGAGACTTTAAGGGGGCTGGAAAGACAGTTTCGTTCCTAAAGTGCCTGCTGTGTAAACACGAGCTGAGTTTGGGTTCTGGATACCCATGTTTGCCAGGCATGGCAGCAAGCATTTATAATCTCAGCACTCATCTCACTGCCCCCATACCAAAAAGATACAAGAAAATTTCCAAATGGAGTCAGCCAGTTGGCTCAGTAGGTAAAGAAGCCTCTACTACCATCACCCTGAGTTCTATCCCTGGGGCCCATACAGTGGAAGGAGGGATCCAACTCTCCCAAGGCCCTCTGACCTCCACATGTGCGGGTAGTGTTTGCACATCCCCCAAACAAATGGATGAGTAAGTGGGAACACGGAGTGTGTTCCACGGGTAAAGGTGCTTGCCGCCTACCGTGATGACCCAGGTTGGGTTCTAAGGACTCACATGGCATAGAAATGGCTCCTCAGCTTAACCTCACTTCCACATGCACACTGTGGATGAGTGTACACATACTGAGGAAGTAATAATGTAACAAATGTGTAAAGTAAATGCAGTAACAATTAAAAAAAAGAAAATCTCCAACTCTTGGAAATTACATACACACACACATATATGTATATGTGTGCACATCTGGGATGGGCCAGATATGACGTCTTAAGGAAAACTAAAAGATGATGTGAGTTGGATGAAAATAAAAACACAACATCTGAAATCTGTGGAAAGCAGCTGCAGCAGCAAAAAGATGGAAATTTATACCATTAAAGTCTCGAGTTCCAAAGGTAAAGGGGCTGGCGGGACGGCTCAGCAGTTAAGAGCACTGGCTGCTCTTCCAGAGGACCTGGACTTGATTCCCAGCACCCATGCGCTGGCTCACAAGCACCTGTAACTCCAGTTTCAGAGGATCTGACACCCTCTTCCTGGCCTCTGTGGGTACTGTGTGCACGTGGTGCACAGATGTACATGTAGGTTAACTTCCACTCATTAAAAAAAAAAAAATAATAATGAAAAAACTAGAAAAAAAGCAAAATAAACCCCAAAATGAGTAGTAGAAGGATGTACTAAAGACGAAGCAGAAATAAAATTGAATAGAGAAAAACAATAAAGAAAAAGAATCTACCACAAAACCAAAAGCCATTCTGAAAAGATTATTACATTTTAGTCTCCTCCAGAAGCTCCCCGAGGAAGAAGCGCTTCCCATCTCAACAATCTAGCCAGCATCCTGATATCACAGCCAAAGGTAGCACCAAACAGCAAAGCGAAACAATCAGAGCAACAAGAGAACCAAAACGCAAACCAAATGTACAGACGAAAGAGGCTGGCTCCCTCCTGCTCCAGGAGCCATCCTGGCTGGATGGTTCTGGACATCAGACTTGGATGGAACCCTGAAAGTGACAGGGAGTGGGAAGTGGCGGCCTGGCCTGCCTACAAGTCAGGCTGAGCCCAGGTAGCTACCTTTTTTTCTTCAACCACCCCTCAATCCCACAGGCGGAAGTGAATCAGAGGGTTTTCTGTTTGCTTAGCTTGGTTTTGGTGGCACTAGCTACCTAGGGCCTCAGCAAGCTAGGCAAGCACTCTAAGGCCGAGCCCACAGCTGTGACCCCTAAGAAACTTGGTAAGAAGGAAAGTGAATAGAGCACAGCATCTGAGGGCGAAGGTGAATAGTGCCTGGAACCCTTCACTGTGGGACCAAAGAAAGTGCTTCCCAGAGGCCAAGATGAAGCCAAGGGCTTAGCTCTATAGAGGGCAAGCAGTATCAGAGACACGAAAAATTCTGTACCTTCTGAAATATGGTGAAATGTAGTTGTTAGCTACAATCTTTTACCTTCAATTTAGGGAAAGAGAAAGGAAGGCTAGAAAGAAATTTTCACTGCTTTTGCAAGCAGCCTTGATACAGAATAAGAAAAAGGTGGAAATCTTCACAGCCTTTTTCAGGCTGTCCTAAGCTGGGAGAGGACTAGCTAACAGTGAGTCAGTCTTAGCTCACTATCTACAAACTGAATCTCTCCAACTTTTGTTTTTTTAAGTGAGAAAATCAACACACTAAAGATGGACAAACCAATCAACAAACCACCAACACCCACCGGCTTGGGGATTCAGACCTCTTATACCATAAGCAAAAGTTCCCATAAACCCATGTGGTGCACAATCCCAAGCTACACGTGCCAGAATGACTCCAACTCATAATCATCTACCATACATGGGGTGGGAACAAAACCTAGTCCAAACACCATTTTGCATTTTTAAGAAAGCAAAACAATAAAAACTTCTTCCAAGTGTTCCGCTACAGTGAGAACCATTCTCAGGCCCCATAACTTGAGAGCTTAATCATAATCCAAATGAATCAAGAAGCAAATTCAGGGTCCACATGTGATAATTGATCTACAACCCCAACACTCAGAAGAACCATAAGTTCAAGGGTAGCCTGGGCTACAGAGAGTTCAAAGCTAGCTTGAGCTACATAGGGAAATCCTGTCTTAAAAACACAGACACTAGGGATGTACAGCAGTGACAGTACACTACCAGCCCAAGGCCCTGGGCTTCATTAACTTCCACATTAACTAGTAACTCAAAGTTTACCAAGACCAGTAAATAAAGAACATGAAGGAAGGAAGGGGCTGGGAGATGGCTCAGTGGGTAAAGTGCTTGCCCCGAAAGCCAAGGACCCAAGTTTAATTCCAACACCCATATAAAAAGCTGGATGTCTGGGGCTGGGGACATGGCTTAGCACTGGCTCCTCACCTGGGTTTGATTCCCAGCACACACATAGTAAGTAGCTCACAGCCATCTGCAATCCCAGTTCTAGGAGGTCCCTCTTCTGACCTCTTTGGGAACCAGGCATGCAACTGGTGTACGGGTTTTTTTTTTTTTTTTTTTTTTTTTTTTTAAATTTAAAGCTGAGAGTAGCAGGGAAATCCAGGTTCAGTAAGACATTCAGTTTCAAAAAATAAGATTGACAGCAATCAAGGAAGACACATGACACTGACCTCTGACCTCCACATGTAAGCAGACACAAGTGTATATGAGAGAGACAGAGACAAGACAGAGCGAGAGAGCGCTTCAATAAGAAACTGTTCCATTTTCAAGAAGCCAGTCTACCCACCAAGCAGAGCATACACTAAGCCACCAAGGGTCAGAGCAGAAGGGCTGTCCAGCTGCCTTCATATACGCTACAGACACATCCTGCTGGGGCTTTGCTGGTCACCATCTCCAGAGCTCCCTGCCAGGAACTGTTCTAGGCCTGTACCCAAGTGTTACTGCCTATTGTCAGATTCTAAAATTTGGCCAACTAATTTTGGCAGAACTCTGTTAGGAGATCCAAGAAGAATATCCAGAGTGTTCCCATAACTGAATGCAAATGTCTTGTGCAAAATTAATTTCTGTCGATTCTTGGAATCGCCACCAGTCTCAAATGACTTCGTTATCACAGTCTGCTGCCTCAATATCAATTAAAAATGAGACCACAGAGCCGGGCATGGCGGTGCATACTTTTAGTCCCAGCACTCAGTAAGCAGAGGGAGGCAGATCTCTGAGTCTTAATTAAGGCCAGCCTGGTCTACAAGAGTGAGTTCCAGGACAGCCAGGCTACACAGAGAAATACTCCCACCCCCCATAAAATGAAAAATGAGACCACAAGCTATAACGACATGGGTGATGCCTTCTTAGAGAACTTAGTCCTTGTCTGTCCTAAACTCATGGGTATTCTGAGGGTTATAAGACAGCTAAGACTGTCTGCTTTGCTACCACTGCCTGCCTTTGAATGTGATAACCTGGAGCCTAGTCATGTCCCAGGTGACAGTCATTATGAAAAGGTACGTTCTAAACACAGTGACATGGGAGCAAGGCACAGGGATCAAGGGCACAGAGGCTGCTCCATGGCAAAGGTGACACAGGTGGGTTAGATTAGTGAGGGGAAGTTGTCATGAAGAACAATAAGACCAAAAGGATGGTGTCTTGTAGAGTCAGAAATAAAATTTTGGAGGCTGAGAAGATGGCTCAGTGGGTAAAGCACTTGCCAAGCAAGCGTGAGGACTGGAGGTTAAGTCCCCATGTAGAACCCATGTAGATGCTGAGAAGAGACACCCGCCTGTCAACCCAGGACATGGAAGGTAGAGACGGCATCCCCAGAGCAAGCTGGCTAAGATGAGCCGAATCAGAGAGTTCTGGGTTTAAGTGAGAGAACCTGACTCTCTATATAATGTGAAAAAGTGAACAAGAAAAACTCCCAACATCAGCTTCTGTCCTCCACATAAATGCACACATGCACCTACATACATGCAAACACAAATTTACACACCCCACATACACAAAAGGAAATAAAATTCTGAATTTTTAAAAACAAAAAACAAATCACACCACAGCTTCACACCTTCTTGAAATTCTCTACAATATAACTAGAGATCAGAGATACCTGGTCAAACAGGTAAACAGTGACATCATCAAAAAATGTCACTGCCTTCTTTTCCCTCTTCCAGTCATCCGGCAGCTGCTCAATGGCCTCGGCAGCAGAAGGTTTCAGCAAACTCCGCAAGTGCCTGCCGTCGTCATTACTGACAATAATGGGCACAGGGTGCTCTGTGTCATCTTCCGACTCAGAGCTAAGGCTGTGTAAGTTGAAGGCCCGCAGGTCTTCATCTGAGTCGTCACTGTTCTCATCTTCCTCATCTGCATCCATCCCATCCTCCGAGAGGTCCAGCATCCCAGACACGCAGAGTTTGCCCAAGTATTTCCCTTCGATGTCTGGCTCCTTCAGCTTGGGGCCCTCGAAGTGGTTGGACAAGGATTTATCCAGTGCGGAACTTGTGTATGCAAGAAGTTCATTGGTGTTGGTGCCTGTAGAAGCCAGGGTGCAGGGGCGATCTTCCTGTGTCTCCAGGTCATCGCAGCTGCTAAGTTCTGAATTCAACAAACTCAAGGGGCTGCTGGCCTCATCGTCCACAGAGTATGTCTCTCTGGGAACATCGGCTGGTGTGGGCTGCAATGTTTCTTGTAGTTCTGAGTGAGAATTCTGCAAAGCAGACACTTGACTTTGGTCTGGCTTACTCTGTGGGGCTTCCAGACAGCTGTCTCTGGCGTCAGAACTTTCCTCTGGGCTGGAATGCTCAGGTGGTAACTGACCCTTTACCAACGCCAAGGCAGAGGCAGATGATTCTGGGACCTCCTCGGGTTTTTTATCTGGCTCTGAGTCATTGTCTGAGAAGTACGCAGAGTCTCGATATGAACTCTGGGTGCCAAGTGTGAAGCTCTGAGGGGGGCCCTCAGCACCCCTGTGACCATCGCCTGCATCTGAGATAACAATGACCGGGTTGGGAGGCAAACTGCTCTGGCCACTGTCACCTGCTGCAGCCATGTCTTCGTCAGCAGCACCCTCAGGTACAGGGTGCAGGGTCCACTCAGGAGACTCTAGGTTCTCTGTTTCATAGCCGCTGTCTGCGGGCTTATCAGGGGGCAACAGTTTCTGAGGGGTGTGGGAGCCTAGGGACTCTAGTAATACTTCGTGGACATCCACTGAGTCCAGGGAGTCTGGCGTCTCCACAGACTGCTCTGAGGTGGGGATGGGTGTTGACAAACTGTCTTCTAAGAGGCTGTCCTGGCTGGCGGAGTCTGAGGAGAAGGCAGATGCCAAGGCCGCATCTTTGGGAGCAACTTTATAATTAAGCTGATTTAAAGTCTCCACAGCTTCTGAGTTCTTCTCCAGTAACCTGCCTCTAAGGTCTTCTGAAAATGGCTGATTTTGTAAATCCTGTCTCGATTCTTGAAGACTATTACTCCTCATGCTACCCTGACCAGCAAGAATATCACTCACAAGGGTAGAGTCTCTTTTGGTTAGATTCAAGGCCTCCTTGCTTTGGCAAATGATGTCTAGGGGCCCATTGTCCCTGTCATGGGTTTTGGCATCGGTAGAAGGAATTTCAGATGGGGCAGTCACAGGGTCAGAGGTTAAATCCAGGCAGAGGGAATCCTCAGGGACATCTATAAAGGATTTAGTTTCTCCTGACCTTGGAATCGAGTCTGGGGAGCCATTAGGGGATGCTGCTTCTGTAAGTGAGGCCAGAGGTACCTGCACTTCTGGGGAGGCCTGTGGTGATGTACCGCCCTGAAGCATGACACCTGTACCTTCACTCTCTCCGCTCATGTTTTCCTGTGACAAAGGAAAGCCTAGTGAATTTTCAGGAAACTCCAGTTCAGAACGTACAGAGTCTCTCCGGGGTGAACCTAACAGTGCTGAGGTAAAACCTGCATTCTTAAGTTCTGTTTGAAGATTGGTCACCTGCTGCTCGCTAGGCAGCGAGCCTTTCAGTAGGTTTTTCTCCTGAAGAAATAAAAAGTTTTCTGACAATTCTTCAACACTCAGTGGATCAAAGTGATCTTGGTGCAAAAGACTTTCTGATAAGCCCAGAGGGTCCTGGTCAAAAAGCTTATGGGCCTTTTCTTTGACGGAGTAACAGGTGTCTTTGGGGTCATCCAGGCTAGAACTCAAGGTGGCTGGCTTAAAATCAGCTTGAACTCCATTTAGTTCCATTAGATCAAATATTTTTTGGTGACTGGGCAGGTCATCTGCTTTGTCAAGGTCACTGAATATGTTGAAAGGGCTCCCAGGGATGCTGGCAGCATGCAAGTCCTCAGTAGAGCTGGGTTCTTTGGGGTGGGCGTTGCCCTGGAAGAAATCCTCATCTGTACTGGGTTCCTCAGAAACGAGGTTCTTAAGGGCCGTAAACTGGGTTGCGTCAGCTCCAGCCTTTTCTGGATTATCCACTTCAGTTGTGAGCAGTGCAGGTGGATAATCTAGCCCTAAATTGCTACTGCTTTTCTCTTCCAGCTGGATATAATAGTCACTTCCAACAGAGAGGTTGTGAGCATCAAACACAGGAACCACCCCAGGGGCCCTCGGGGGCACCTCCTGGCCACTGTCATCTTGTTTGCCAGGGCCAGGATCTGAAAGTGAATTCTCAAACACTTCAACTGGGAAGAACATGCTGGAGTAAGACAAGGCTTCGTCTGGGTGGCCCCGGCCTCGCTCATCAAAATGGTCATGCTTGGCAGCCTCCCACACATACTCGAAGCTCAGCCCTTGGCTGGTCTCAGTCACTGTGAGGACCTCCTCCATCTCCCGACCTAGCCGGTCCCGGGCAAAGTGGTCAAGGATGGGGAAGGCAGCGCTACTTGATGTGTCCCTGCTGTTGGTGTTTGGCTTGAGGGCAGTCCACTGCTGTTCAAAGTCAACCTCTGAGTCCCGCTGGCTCTGCATCCGTAGGTAAGTGAGCAGTCGGTGCACATCTTCCGCAGCTGGCCTCTTGTCAGGAGATAGCCAGCAGAAATGTAACACTTCATACCTGAGAGGCACACAGGGGACAATTAACCAATGGAGACGCACTGATTTAAAGTAAGAAGTAACCTTACTTCAGAGCCAACTCAAACATGCTCTTCACTCACCTCAACCACTGCCAGCCATCTTAAGGGCTTAACTCAGAGTGTGATTACAGTACAAGAAGAAAGGAAAGAACATGTGATGCATTCATTTTGTTTTGATTTGTTTTCAGGACATTTCACAGTATCCAGCTGCAACCTGCCTGCCAGATATGTGTTCTTCTGGTGTTCTTGTAATGACTTCCCCTTAAGTATTTTTTTAATTGCTGTTCTAAATTTTTATTGTTAATTTCTGATAATATTCTAAGAACATGCAGAAAAAACTGATTTTAAAAATCCTGATTCCTGCTCTTGTTTGGATATGCTTATTTTTAATGTTTCGTTAGCATATGATAATTATGCATAACAATGCTTCATTTCACTATGACATCTTCACACAGGCACATACTGTATCAGGACCATATTCACATACCCACCCTTACCCTCTTGTCCTTTCCCTCTCCCTCGGATCCTGCTCTTGCCAACTAGCTTCCCTTTTATTTTCATTTGTGAGTTGTAGGGGTGTGTGTGACCCAAAGGTGCTCATTAGGGTGCTTGCAGGAGTGTGTGCGCCTTACCAGTGGTTATACCAATAAAAAAAAAGTCTCTCCCCCATCACCAATCCTTATGTGTGCATAACTATCCAAGGAGGGGTGCGTCCCCAGGAGTACCCCTTTCTCTGTCCAGCCCAATCTTGTAGACCACTGAATTCTGAAATGGTTCTGCCACATTCTCTCCTCTTCTAAATATTTATTTAGTCAGGAGTGGGAAGCACCCTGGCATGTGTGTGGTCAGACAGCCCTTTGGAGGAGTTGACTACTTCACCATGTGGTCCTAGGGATCAAACGCAGATTGCTGGGCTTGGCAGTAAACACTATTACCTAATGAGTCATCTTGATAGCCACCTCCTCTTAACAACTGTTTAGCAGAGGATGTGTTTATCTTAAAACACTTTCAACCAAACACTAGGAATCCAGGGCCCTGTATGTGCTAGGCCAGGGCTCTTCATGGCACTATATACACAGCCCTACCCGTAGTTTTTATTATTATTATTTTAAATGTTTTATTTTTTTAAATTATGCGTGTGCATGTAACTGTAGGTAGAGAAAGGTTAATATAGGGATGATACTTCTAAATTCAGTCATGAATAATGTAAAAATGACTGCATTTCTGAACATTTACTGTCTAAAAATAAGGGCTATATGAATGAACATCTGTGCATCAGTATATGCATACGAATACACACACACACACACACACACACACACACACGCACACGCAGTCTGAAAAAATGTATATGGAGGCCAAGGATCTACACTGCATATCGTATCTTCCTCAATTATTCTCCATATTATTTTTGAGGCAGAGTCTCTCACTGAACCTGGAGTTCGCTGATTCAGCTAGGCTGACTCAGCTTGGCCATCAAGCCCCAGGGACATTCCTATCTCTACCTCCCCAGGACTGGGATGACAGGCACACACCACCACACTCAGCTTTTTACACAAGTGCTGGGAGTGTGAATTCAGGTCCTCCTGCTTTAATGGCAGGCACACCCCTGACCGAGCCATCTCCCCAGTCCTCTTGTTTCTGAAGTTACAAAGCAGAATGGAAGCTACCAACCATCTATCAGAGTAAGGCTGCTCCAGCTGGGGCTTTGGGAGTTTCGTGTTCCTCTCTCTAATGACTTGATTGAGAACATCCAGGTCAGAAAGGTTTGCATAAGGCTGAGCAGCACTGTTGAAGAGTTCCCAAAGTGTCACACCCAATGACCTGCAGAAAGCAAGAAGCTTGTGTTGAAGTCACATCAGCAATTGTATGGACAATTGTGTGGAAGTGGTTATTTATTAGGTCAGATCAGTATAAAACAGCTCTTTAATATATTTATCAATATCCCAATGGCAAAAAAAGAGCTATTTCTCTTAAAATGAGGGTGACCAGAAGGCCTAGTATTTAATTCATCTCCATGACAAAGTATAATAATACAATTACAGGAATTAAACATTGTTTGTGACTTTGAAACCTTAAGGAATTAGTTGAAAGATTGATGGGATGTGTTAAAGCTTGACAGAATGGTTCAACAATATAAACACTCTGAATTCCAAGGTGGGAAATCCTTAATGATAAACACTATAAAATAATTCCAAGAAACCTTTACACAAGCAAAACATCTTTCCCAATTAAATCTGTCACCTGTTGTTTTGGTTACTCCTCCGCATTCAAAGCTTGTGGCAGCTCTGTGGTGCCAGAAGTGGCCTCAGGTTGGTGTCACCACAGTGGGATACCCTACCTCAGGGTCTCTCTCTCCAACTAGCTCTTATGTTATTCCTGCACTGCAGTTTTACTGACTGTGGTGGAGAAACATCTACACAACACGTGTTTTGCTCTATACATATTAATTACCACATTTTTACTCACATGCTAATTATAAAACTTACTATATATGGGGCTAGCGAAAGGCCTCAACAGGTAAGGCACTTGTCAAGCTTGGTAACTTGAGTTCTGCCCTGGGGACCCACACTGTGGAAAGAGAGTACTGACTTCTGCAAGCTGTCATCTGACCTCTACACACATGTCCTTGGTCACAAAGGACCACAAACATACACTGTGAAGACCACGCTGAAATGGAATTCACCACATAGCCCAGACTGGGTTTTAATTCCCAGTGGTCCTGTTGCCTCAACCAGTCAACTGCTGGGATTACAAAATATGTAACACAATACTCATTGCCCCCAAATTGTCCTTGCACCTCAGAACTCTGTCTTCCCTAAAAAGGCCTCAGCTGCCCAGCTCAAAGTAAGTATTTCTCCTTTCCTTCGCAGCCTCTTATGTCTCTTCACTGTTTACGGGAATGTCTGTCATCTAATGGGATGTTCTCAGGGAGTCAGGTACATCATCTGGAAAGTTGACATTTAAAAAGTTTTATTATTTTATGTGTATGGGTATTTTGTCTGCATGCATGTCTTTGCACACTTGCATGCCTGGTGCCGGGGAGGCCAGAAGAGGGCATCAGATCCCTTGGCACTAGAGTTACAGATGGAATGTGAGCTGCCATGCTGGTGCTGGGAATCCATCCCAGGATGATAAACACTATAAAATAATTCCAAGAAACCTTTACACAAGCAAAACATCTTTCCCAATTAAATCTGTCACCTGTTCTCTGCAACAGCAGCCAGTGCTCTCAACTACTGAGACATTGCTTTAGATTCTTCCAGAGGGACTTTAAACAAGTAAGTTGGTAAGCTGGTACTCAGGATCCATCACTTTCTTTTTTTCTTCCTTTTCTTCTTCTTTTGAGTCAGAGTCTCACTGTGTAGCCCACGCTGGCCTGGAACTTACTATGCAAACTAGGCTAAACATGAACTCACAAAGATTTGCCTGCCTCTGTTTCCCAGTGCTGGAATTAAGGGTGTGTGCCACCATACATGGCCCATATATAGCATTCAGTGACAGAGCCAGATTTGGCCTGAGAAAGTAGAGTTTTTCAAAAGCTCTCTGTGACTTTCGACTCTTCTTCCAGATTCAGGTGTGTGGTTAAGAGACTGTTCAATGCCCACCAGGAAACTGTGATTAACAACAGCACCAAGTGGCTTTATTTGCTATTGTGCAACCTAGTGTTCAATTTCCTGATGCTACTTTTACAAGTGACTGAGCAAAGTCAGCATATTCCACACCCACAGAGGTCACTTGCTTTCCCCTCCCTGGCAAAGAACCATCAGGGGTAGATGACCACTTTGAGTACAAAAATGTTTAAGATACTCTCTGGGACCTTGGAGCGTTGCCAATTTTATTGAAGAAAACAAGGAATCTATGTGAATTGCTGAAAACCAAAAGGTTTGGCAGATGGAAGAATGAGCAGTACTGCCTCCACCTGGGCGGCCTGTCCCTCTGCCTCAGGTTCCCACAGCCCCCATTCACCTCACTTCCTTCCCCTCTTCCAGTAACACATTCTCAGACTAAGGCCCCAGGCCCCTGCCACCACCCAACTCTTCAGAGGACATGAAAGGAAGCACAAGCTCCCCAGCTTCTTAGGCCCCAATTCTTGTTCTTTTGTGAAGAAGTGTCTTGCTGCCTCCCAACCCTCTAAATTCTGCATGAGGTTCCCTCACCCACCTTGGCATGGGCAGTATGGCAGGACCTGGCACTACTGCCAGTGACTGTCCTGACAGTCAGGAACAGGTCCAACTCGGCCTTGGGGAACACAGGCTCCATTTTTATGTCAATCATCCCACTAAGTACAATAAAAATGCCAGTGAAGCATAAAAAAAAAATCTTGAAGAATGTAGGGTGGGTAAGAGAGCAGGAACTTCCAGGGTGAAGCTAGAATTTTAAGAACTGAGAATACAAAAGCCACCTTTGAGCCCTGGGGCATCTATGGAGGCACTTAGGATTCTTTATATAATTTTTAAAGCTCCATGGAAGACGGTACTGTGCAGGCCAAAGCCCTGATCCATCCAGGTAAGGTGTCTCAGAAAGATTCTGCTTCAGGGCAGGTATATGCCAGCTCCTGAAAGGCAAATTGCCAGATAGGAAGAAAACAACTAGTGGGGATGATTAAAAGTAACCAGACAACAAGCCACATTATCTGAGTAAAAAGCATTCAAGCTGACTCTACAGTGCCCTCCTAAAGGAGTCTTCTGTGTCTGGCAAGACACCTGGTACCAAGAGGCAGACACAGGTTCTCTTTGGAGGAGTTTGTCAGTCCAGACTGCCATGGACTCTCACCATAAGAAAGGCCAGAGGGAACACTGCGCCATCCAGAAGCAGATGGGCCAAGGTTACCAATTACTGCAGTAATTGGACACAGACCACTCACAATTCAGTTCTAAAAAACACTGAGAGATTAACAGAATAGACACAGCTGAAAAGAGAATCTTAAAAACAGAGAATTCAGCGGATAGAGCACATGAATCAAAGGGTGGAGTGCAGAGGACCGATTAAGAGACACAAGATGGAGAGCAGGAAGCAACAACACATGTTAAGTCTTCCAAAAGGAGAGAATATGAAAAGGCAGTATCTAAAGGATAAGGGCTAGGAATTTCCTAGAACCACTGTACTTTACTAACCTATAGATTTAGAAAGCCAAATAAATAACAAGCAGGGGGTGGATGCATCCACACCCATACTGTTCACACTGGCACACATCACAAGGAAAAAAAAGAAAAGAAAAAAAGTCAGAGAAGAGTTTTAAGCCAGCCAGAGAGAAGATGTCACATTACCTTCAAGGGTCTTAGGCAGACTTACAGCTGACTTCACAAAAGCAACAATGGAAGCCAGGGGACAGAAGAACGACATCTTCAACATGCTGAGAGGTAACAACTGTCATCAAGCAACATGCATTTCAGGGATGAGAACAAACCAGGCAGGCATGTGCAGACTCACTGAAAATGCAGTGTGTTACAGCAGGCCTCACTACAGCAAACCAGGAAGGGCACACTAAGCAAAAGGAGCACAACCCCAGAGGAAGGTCTGAGACCAAAACACAGAAACTGAACAAAAGAAACATGAGGAAAGAAGTTTGTTATGTGGATAAATATAAATGGACACTGATGTTAAAAAGTAACATGATGGGGCTGGAGGGAGGATCAGAATACTCAACAATCACACAAAATTGTGTGTATGCATGTATAAACTTTGTGCATGTGTGTGTGTTACACAGCTAAACAGAAGTGAAGTCCTTGTACTACTCAAGAAAGAAGGTTAGGAAAATGAAGTAAGATTAAGGTGTGTGAAGTTCACACATACTGTAATTTCTAGGATAACTGATAAAAGTGTAGGCACAGAGTGCACAGCTCCCAATGAAGAGGGGAAAATACAGCTAAAAAAGAAAACCAATCCAAAGGAAGGCAAAAAGAAAAAAAAAAAAAAGGAAAACAAAAATAAACAAGAAAATGATACCTCAAAATGTAAGTATTACTAAGAAAACCATGGCACCATCAAGTCAAAGAATTAGACACATCACTTTAGCATCTTTTGAAATGATCCTTAAAAATCAGTCTTATAAAACTACCAGACAAAACTCCTTTCAGTTTTTTCATTCACTTAAGTAAATACTAAGTACCTACTATACCCCAGGCCCTGTGTAGGCAGACAATGTAAAACAGATGTAGTTCTTGTTTTTAGTAGAGAAAAATGGGTAAAAGAAGAGTATTCAAAAGGTAATTTCTAACACAATTGTTAGCATTGCTGTGGCACATGATGTGTCTTTCTGCCTCCTACATCCTAACACAATTGCTATTATACTCAGAGAAGGGAGTCAGGCCCTTGCTAAGGAAAGCAAATAAAACAGACACCAGATACCTACCAGATATTACTGTATTTGGTCTGGTCTGCAGTCAGGAGTCTGTCTTGAAAGCTGGTTACTAATTCGGGAGCAGTCCATCTCAGAGGGAAAATTTTTTTGTCATCTGTCTCAATGTAATCCTCCTGTATGGTCATAAGCACAGTGTTCAGGGGAATTCCATGTGAGGAGTTTGATAGCTAAGAGCAAAGCATCTCAGAAAACATATACCCAACCCTGAAACACAGTAGGGAAGGGGAGCAAGCATAAAGAGAGACTCTGGATGGAAGGGAGGATGTAAGGTATTCCTCTGAAGACTGAAGGCTTTGTAAATGAGTCTCTAAACCAGCAGGCTTAGTCACAGGCTGACCATCTGCACTGTGCTGGCTACCATAGCTGACATTACTGGCCACCCTGCCACAACTTACCAGCAGTGAAGTGACAGGTGAGCTACAGATACTAGAAGCCTTCTTCCTTGGCTGTAAATAAGGGCTGCATAAAGTCCTTTGTGAGGGGTTAAAAAGGTAATGCTGGCAATGACTTCACAGCATATCCTAAGTGCTTCAGACACTACAGCTAGTGCTTGGGCAGAAAACCAACCTAAATATTCATGTTTTGAAAGCACTGCACCTCTGGTCCTCACAAGAACCCACTGCATGGCAGATAAACATTATCTTTATGTTGCTGCTTAGAAAATGATAGGCATTGCAGCAACATCACTTTAAAAATATAATTTACTTATGTGCATGAATATTTTGTCTGAATGGATGTACATACACTATGTATGGGCTTAAAGTGTAAGGAAGCGGTGCCAAGAGGGCATCAGATCCTCTGGAACCAGAGTGACAGACTGTTGTGAGCCTCCATGTGGGTGGGTGCTGGGAACTGGACCCATGCCCTTTGCTGCAAGGACAGCAAGTGCTTTAAGCACTAAGCCGTATCTCCAGTCCCAGCAGTGTCTTTGCCCACATCCCAACACCTTGTTCAGCTGAGTTCAGCAAACACATACAAGTGAAAATCTAATCTACTGATTTGAGGGCATATTTATAACAGTTTTAAAAGAACAAAGCCATAAATACCAAGCTTATCAAGCCTGCGCTGCAGTTTTACTGACTGTAGTGGAGAAACATCTACACAACACATGTGTTTTGCTCCACACATATTGATTTCCATTTTTTGTTCACATGCTAATTATAAAACTTACTATATATGGGGCTAGCGAAAGGCCTCAACAGGTAAGGCACTTGTCAAGCTTGGTAACTTGAGTTCTGCCCTGGGGACCCACACTGTGGAAAGAGAGAACTGACTTCTGCAAGCTGTCATCTGACCTCCACATGCATGTCCTTGGCATGTATGTGACCACAAACATACACATGAAATAAATAAGTTTTCAATTAAGTATTTTTTAAACATTTTTTTTTATATTACTTAAGTCAAAATGTCTTTAAACAGAATCTTTAGAAAGCTGTCACAAAACCTCAGGCACAAAGCCACTGACTTAGACAAACCAGAAGCCAATTATAGCATTAAAAGACTGGGACAGACCCTGCTTTAGGAAGGCCATGAAGAAATTCAGATGAAGACTCTCACCCCTCTCCAACTCCATGGCTGACATTTCAATTAAGGGGACAGCAGGCAGCACTCTTCTTACCTTGTATCTGCTGAATCCTATTCCATAGTCGCCCACTTTGACATTTAAGTCGGAGGTGAGAAAACAATTCCGTAGGGCCAGATCACTGCAAATGGAAGGAGTGAGGCCAGCATAAGAACAAAGAGGATGCACAGCCAGGACCTTGCCGCACAGAAAGGCCACGGGTCAGAGGCTTCCTTTAGAAACCGTGTCTTCAGCTCTCTGCTGAATAACTAGTGTCCCAATTTTTCTCACAGTTTAAGAGTTATATTCTACATTTTAGGCACATAACTATGATCACGGGTTAAGTACTGAACATACCTAAATATAATAAAAGTGCAACTTCAAAGGTCCAAAAGCCACTCTGTATCCCCGTACTTGCCTTCACTTTTCAAAGACATGCAAGCACTAGCACCAGACCCTCGGAGGAACTCTCATCTCTTCTCACTCTTCCTTCCCGGGGGGGAGCAGAGTAGCTGTCATGATGTACAACGTACAGATAGGGATCACTTCAGGAACAGGTTCATTTCCAAAAACTGGTACTTTGAGGGGTGGGGAGATACCTCAGTACTGAATGTGCTTGCTTTACAATCAAAAGAATTTGAGTTTGATCCCCAGAGCCCACATAAAAAAAGCTGGACATCGTGGTGCACACTTGCAAGGCCAGAGCTGGGGAGGCAGAGACAGGACGCCAGCCTAGCCACTTGGTGAGTTCCAGGTTAGCAAGACACTGTCTCAGAAATAAAATGGACAGGAAAAACAACGTAACAGATTGTCTTCTGGCATACACATATATATCAAACAAAAACCACTTTAATAGGTAAAAAACTTCCCCCCTTTTTGTTTTCAAAAAATTTTAAATACTTTTTCATTATTATTATTTTTTAAATTATGGTATGTGTGTCTGTGTATGGGTTTGTGCACATGAGTTTAGATGCTAAGAGACCAGAAGCGGGTGTTCGATCCCCTAGAGCTGGAGTTACAGGTGGTTGTGAATTGCCCAATGTAGCTACAAAGCCCTCACTACCAAGGTGTGGGTAGTGACACCCTAAGTGACTCAGCTGTATTATTATTTATTAGCTGGAGAAGAAACAGAGCCTAATGAGCACAGAGGCTGGAAACAGACTTTGCTAGCAGGCCAAGTATCCTCATCCTCTCACCACCAACAGCCACCAGGGCAGCCATGGGTGGCTGCAGCGCAGCACCTTGTATGTGTCGGGTCCCAGTGGGCACGATGAGTGTGATGCTAACTCAGCTGCACTGAATGGCTCTCTGTGCTGTTTGTGTGTGGCGGTTTGGATGACACTCCATCACAAAGTCTTCAAGCTTGTGACAGTATCTGGAGAAAATCTTGGGACACTTTCTGACTTTGTTATTGTTAACAATACAGAATCTTCCAAAGTACAGAAAAAACTAAGGCAAGTTTATTAAGAAAGAGTAAGCACTGCTGAAAACAAAGCTAGGGTAGTGAGGTGGGAAAAGCCATTCACTCAAAAGCCAATTCTTTTCTTTTTTTTCTTTTTAAATTTTAGTGCGTGTGCATCAAAGTAATGATGTAACTGGCCTCTAAATGCTAACACTAAGTAGTCTCTGTGCCTATTAATGTGCAAAGCTATGGAACAGAAAAAAACACAAGGCGCTAGCGTGCAGCTTGACGTCAAGGCTGCTCAATTCAAGAAACATAAATGCAGCCAGCATTCTCCTTCAAGCTGAAAAACAGGTCTGGTGACGAGGTTGTCTAAGCTCCAGCCCTGCCTGGCTCTCAGAAGGCATTGGCGGGTCACTCCATTTGGCAGCAGGCCCCAATGGTTCCCAGTCACATCTCTCATCATTTGTTTTTAACTTGGGTAGCTACACATCACAGTCTGTCCACCTGTGGAAGGATTCGCTTGTGCAAATGGCTCAAGGTGACCAAGGCCAGTTCCAAATTAACCCATCCCAAGTTTCTATCTACAGGAAGCAGCATAACCAAGTTCCTGATAGAGTGATGACAGGAAGCTGGATGCCTGAGAGCCACTGAATATTCTTCCGGGAGCTTACGCTATCTTACTCAATCTTGGTAACAATGCTTCTGGGTAAAACAGATCCCCAGCTCAACAGTGGTAAAGCTGATGAGGGAGAATTAACCACCCCAACCCCAGCTAGCCCTTTCTGTCCCCGTCATTGTCTGCACAGCAGCCACAAACACTGAGGTTCTGAAGGGCTGTGTCCATCATGCTGAAGAACTCAGATGTGCCAGCAACAGATTACATCAAGAAGCCTGGGGGAGGCAAGGACACAAGCTTTCCAGTGCACCGATGGCCTTTTTCCTGTCTATTAGGTCCACCCTTGCTGGTGAGCCACATCACATTTACTGACAGCCTACTGCATACCAACCATCCACTGGGCTCTGGGAATGAAGAATTCGTCCACTGTGAAATTCTGACTAAACATAGAGGATAGTGTCTATAGACTGTCTGTGACTGTTGGCTGGACTTTCGGAGACTGGTGATGGGATGGGATAAGGCCTCTTGGGTGAGTTTTTCCTTGGGCTGGTCAGGCACCAAGGCTGAGCTGGACAGCCAGGCTTCTGTGGCTCTAGCTTACTGTCCCATTGAACACAACTGAAAAACTAGATGAAATACTCAAATAAGCAGTTTCTGGGTACTGGACACCAACCTGCCCAGGGTTCTGACCCTGGAGCAGTATGACAGCAGAGGTAAGTGCTACTCTCAGGGCCACACTCCATTCCCAACTTTGAGTCTAAGCCCAGGGAATGAAATTTCCTCGTAGTGGGCCCCCAAGACATTGAGGCTGAACCTGGATACACAGGAGGACGAGGATGCTTTGATGATGTCTAAAACCAAGGCTGGGCTGGGAACATGGCTCAGTTACAGAGTCCCTACCAAGAACCCCTCAGGGGAGGGGCTGGATAGACAGACCAGTGGTATACATGAGCCACTGAATTCCATCCTCAGCACCATCAAAACACAAAATGAGCCAAATGAGCCAAATCAGAACAAAGCAAAACCCAAAAGAAACCAAAAATGTTACCTAAAACCAAGGCCAACCTGAGCTATCAAGTATTTATATGTAGGGCAAGGCCTCCATGGCTCTTACCACCAAACGTGTCCTAAAATTACTTGGGGACACTGCCTCCCAACTCCCAAACAAAACATAGTAGGCAGTAGACCAGAGGTGGGCTGAGAATGGGCATGTCCAAGGAGACAGTGAATGTCTAAGGAGCCTCCTTGCATTGTGAGCTGGGACTCCACTTCTGAAAGGGACCCTGAGGTTTCTGGCCTATCTCCTTGGGTTCCTGTAACAAGGACCTGCCCCATAACCAGATAGCTTTGCTAGGAGTAAAACGTGTCATCAAGGTAAAAGTGTCATCAGGATTAACTACCTATGAGACAACCTCCTCAGAGCCAAGTATAGACTAGAGTCTACATGGGATAAAGATCAAAGAAAGCTGGTATGTTCTCTGTGTGCACATTTGTAATCAGCAGCCCAAGTGCTGGTTAAGATGGGAGCTAGCACTTTCCACTTGAAACACTAATTTTCTCAGGAGGCCTGCCCTGGGCTAGCCTAGAAAAATGTAGCTTTCGGTGCTTTCTATACTACAAGTGAATTTTCTATCTACAGAGGGCTGTTAACTTGTAAGATAGACATACCAGTAGATGGGGTATGACTTGATTTCTTGAGTCTCATGTAGCCCAGAATGGCCTCAAATTCTCTATATGGCTGAAGATGATCTTGATTTTCTGGTCTCATCTTCCTTCACCTCCCAAATCTCGGAATACCAGGCATGCACATCATACTGGTCTACTTGGGACTTGGGACAGATCCAGGGCCTAGAGGTTGCCATGTCAGTGTTCTACCAACTGAGCTACACACACATGCTACATAGACTGGGCAGCAAGGGTGCACGATTCTTTCTCTGCCCTCCTGAGGTGTAAAGTTGTTTGTATGTTTTTTTTAAAGTCTTCCTGCTTTCCTTCTACCCTTCCAAGTCGTACAGATTAACAAACTGGTAGGTACAGTCTTTCTACATAGCGTGCACACCAAAACAAATATACAAAGAACACACACTGTTATGAATACTAAATTGCACCTTCATACTTAAGGTATCACAATACAGAAATCCCTCCTGTTAACCATAGCCTAGTCATCCTAAGCCATGACTGTGTAATGGTCAACAATACAGACAGTTGAAGCTTACACTAGCTCCCTTGTGAATGTCTGTCTCTCCCATTTCAAATAATACTGGGATAATTATTTTGTTTATCTACTTGAAGCAGGGTCTCATTATGTAGCCCAGGCTAGCCTTGAACTTGTAATTCTCTTGCCTTGGCCTCCTGGTCACTGGGTACAATAGGTTGGTTTTGTTGTTGCTTGTTTTCCCCTTTTTATTAAAGAATCTTTTTAGCTGGGTATGGCGGTGTATCTCTTTAATCCCAGCACTGGGGAGACAGAGGTGGATGACCTCTGTGAGTTCCAAGCTAGCCCAGGACACACAGTGAGACCTTGTCTTTAAAAAAGAAGTGAAGGAAGAGGCAAAAACAGAAAACAAATGAAACAAAACAACTAGGCCAGTCCAGAAAAAGTTCCCTAGTATGCTATTATCTCCTGGTGTGGTAGGTGGTATTGTTGGCTATCAAGTCAGCTGTTAGCCAGCTTGAGCATATACACTGCCCACCACAGTGACCTGATAGTATCTTGCTGCTTAAGAGACCTTGAAAGCGGAGGACAGGGGATCGTAGGTTCTGGGTCACCAGTGGAATGGTAACAGTAGAATGTGCAGCTAGTTCACACGGCCTTCAGGAATGTTGTGTGTGCCACTTCTGAAACACAGGCTGCCTGAGACCCTGTGATAAGGCTCTCTTTAAACATTATGTAAAAACAAATTTTAACTAGGGTGATTTACTAGATCAGTTTCCAACATAAGAACAGCTTTGGGTTAGACAGGTGGACTGGTCTATTTCAGCCAAGTCCTCTGAGTCAACCAATAGTCTAAATCTCAATTTAAAAATAATGCCATATGGAAGGCTACCCACACAAGAAGAATTTAAAGAACAGAAGTTTGCCCCACATGAGATTTTATATCAAACAACGTGTGTGTGTGTGTGTGTGTGTGTGTGTGTGTGTGTGTGCACGCTGTGTGTGCATGGGCACCTGACTGTGCAGGTATGCATGCACATGTGTGTGGAGGCCAAAGGATAACCTCAGGTGTTGCTCTTCAGACACTGTCTTAGAATACCACTTCCCCACTCATACCCACCCCCTGTCTCTCACTTGCCTAGAACTCTCTGAGTAGACTAGGTGGTGTGGCAATTGAGCTCTAGGTTTCTACTGTTTGTCTGTCCATCACTGGGATTACAAGCTTGCAGTGCCACACTGGCTTTTATAAAAAAATAAATAAATAAATAAAAACACAGGATTGGGACTGGAAAGATGGCTCAGTGGTTAAAAAGTACTTGTTGTTGCAGAGGACCTGGGTTCCTTCCTAGCATTCATATGGTGGCTCACAACTGTCTGTAATCCAGTTCCAGGGGACCTAATGCCTTCTCTGGAGTCTGAGGCCACTGCATGCATGTGGTTCATATACATACACATAGGCAAACACTCATACACATAAAAAAAAAAAAATCTCTCAGGCAATTAAATAAATAAATAGATAAATAAATAAATTGGGGTCAAACTCTGTGTTAGGTCTCAAACTCACAAACTGCTCACTGAGGTACCTATTTAATATATCAAAGTGAACTTGACAGTCATGTTCTCCCAGCATCCCTCTGCCCCTACCTGTTAAAGGGACCTCCCGGCTTGCATATCCCTCCCCATATCCTGAACTTTCCAGCCCAGAGGACTGGGTTGCCCTTGCCTACATAATTTCAGCCATTTTGGTTACTCTTGGGCTCTTGCTCTCTTGATCTGAGAACCTCTTGGTCTCCAGGTTCCCCTAGTTCCTCCCTTCCCTCCCCGTCTCCTCACATGACCTGGCAGTTCAGTCCGGTCATGTCCACCTTGGACTCCTCCAGATGGCTATGCTCTCCATCATATCTACTGTATTCTCCCTCATATATACAATAAACTTTCTCCTCCACCATACCTAGGAGCAGTCATATTCTTTCCTTTTAATTTCTTTTTTTATTCATCTGGTACCAAAACCCAACTCCCCAAGTTTCAAGAGTACACCAAGATAAACTCCATAACTTTACCTAGCCTGTCTGTCCCAGCAGATTTCAAATCAACTACAGATTGCTTCAGCAATTGACCAGCTACAGGTGTTCCCTCAGAATCCTCATCTCTGACAGCTGCAAAGCTGCCAGCCGCAGGCAGTCCAGCCTCACAGACTGCTCCAACTCAGTCACCTCCAGAGCCTGGGCAGCAAGTGAAACAGCCTGCTTGTCCCTGCCTTAGCCAACATTCCAGCTTTTTGGGGGTCCCCAATGATGCCCTCCTGTCAGCAGGAAGTAGTCATAGATAATTATATCACTCCTTATTTTTAATGATTAACAAAAACGTTGGACTGTTAGGACCTGGCCTACCAGATCCACTTTGATATGTTAAATAGGTATCTCAGCCAGCAGTTTGAGTTTGAAATCTAACACTCTGGTCCTGTAAACTTTTTACCAACTGAGCTATCATCTATCCAGCCCGAAACACAGTTACTTTAAAAAGCAGAACGTTAACAGCTGTCAATGGTTCCAAGGCGCTTCTGTACCTTGAGCTTTGTGTTTGAATATCACCCAAACCACATGATTTATCTTTATTTGTTTTCAGGTCTCAAGACTTTGCCTTGAGGAAGCATGGGAAAATACTACTGACCATGACAGCTTTTTCATCTTTTAAGAATACAGTGGTAAGCCTTAAACATACTTTTTGGCTGTTTCTGAGAATTAAATGTTGCTGATTTTGATGGGATACTTTAAAAAAATTATGTTCTAATTGTTTGCGTGTATATCTATGTGTGAAGTTGCCTTGGAGGCCAGAAGACAGTATTGGATTCTCTGAAGGTGACATTACAGGTGCTGGGAATTCAACTGGGCCTCTCCAAGGACATTACACATGCTTAGCCAATGAGCCTTCTCTTCAGCTCCACCTGTCACAATTTAGAAACACTTTATCAAAACCATTTGTTTAGTACTGCAAGTCATCAGGTCAATCCTTTGGTTTTTTCCCCAATCCTGAAGTAATGATGATCATCTGAAAGGAGTGATCCTGTAACTGCTCACCCCATCCCCAAATATAACCTTTTCTTTTCTTTAAATAAACAAACAAACAAACATTTCATACTGGAAATATATTATTCCCAGACTTGCATTTTATTTAAGTTTTTAAAAAAGATTTATTGTTTTTTAAACTATGTGTATGTGCACATATGTGTGTGTGATGCCTGCAGAGGCCAGAAGAGGAAATCAGGTCCCCTGATGCTGGAATTACATGCAGTGTGAGCAGTCTGATGTGAATGCTGGGAACTGAACTTGGGCCCTCTGAAAGGGCAGCCGTAACCTCTGAGCCATCTCTCTAGCCCAATACTTGTTTTTAAAAATATAATACTTAGCAGACATCTCAAGACAGGAATGCCTTTCCAGATCTTTGGGTTATTAAGAGTTACCTGAGTTACTTAAAGTCAACTAAAGAGACCCTACCAAATTTCCCTAGAGACCTAGAAATTATGAACAAAAGTCAGAGATGGCTCAGTGGTTAAGAACATTTGCTATGCGAGCATAAGGAATGGAATTATGATGTCAAGCCCAGTGTCCCGCTCACACCTGTAACCCCAGCTTTGAGGTGAGGGAGAGACAAGAGGATTACTGGGGATCGTTGGCTTCCACACTAGTTGAGTAAATGCTTAGAAAGGAAGAGCTCCTGCCTCAAAGGTATTCTCCCTCAGAGACAGAGAATGATAAAGGAGGGTATCTGACGCCCTCTTCTGGCCTGTGTTCTTGACTCTGAATACACGCAAATCAATCAATCAATCAATCTAGTTTTGAAACACTGGAACTTAAAGGCCTAAAGTCTAAAGGAGAATAAGCCGAAATCTCCTTTCCAATTCATGCAGCAGACCGGTCACCTGAGCTAGGATAGAAGGAAGCTTGTGGGGGTTCTTATTATGAAGAGCACTGTCAACCACCTGAACAAAGTACACTATACAGTCACTAGGGGAGGCCCTGTTTATACACACACAGCCCCAAACTACCCTCCCTCAGTGTACAAACAGGAGGAGGCCTCTTCAGACCTAATCCTGATACCCTTAAGCCAACCTGTTAACTGGCCAGAAACCAAAGCCATCACCTAGTACAAAGAGACCCTGTTGGCCTACAGCATCTCTTTCTCAGGGCTATGAAAGAGGGCACCAGGAGATCACGGGGGTACAACTGGAAGCCTAAAACTGACTGATGCAACAATCCAGAGATTGGGAGGGAGCCAGGTATATTCACTCCCTACTCTGAGGCTTGCACACTTGTTACACTGCTTCAGATGCCTCAAATATTTTCTAGACTTTGGGCTATGTTCATTCTATTCCTTGGTTTAACTGAAGCCCAATTCTGCCTTTACCATTACGTTTTTAAGCCGAGAGTTCAAGCTACATCCTGATCTCTTTGATTTCTCTCTTCCTTCTCTTCCTTCCAACATTCTTGCTGCCTTTGATTTTTGTTTTGGTGTTTCTGAGATAGGGCCTCATGTATCCCAGCTTGGCCTCAAACTCACGATGTAGTCAAGGATGTCCTTCAACTTCTTTCTGACCCTCTGCCTCCTGAGTGCTGGGATTATATATGCATCCCACTATGCCAGTTTATCAAGTCCAGAGTGTTTTAGGCATGTTAGCAGTCTACCAACTAAGCTGTATCCCAGTCCCAACCCCTCTTCCCAAACCTCACCACCTCTTCGAAAGCAGCAACAGCAGTAATGTGAGGCGTGCCTGTGCCAGCCAGACCTACCTGTGTAGGAAATGCAGCTTGTGCATGGCTGCCAACCCTGCGGCAATCTCACACGCCATCCTCTGCAGCAGCATGGTCTGTGAATCGCCCCGCACATGCTCTTGCTCATTGCGCAGATAAGCCTTCAGGTCACCCTGCAAAAACCAGCCCACGTGAGTGTCAAAGTGCAGCACCAGAAGAGACCAAGTACCTAGACAAGCACTGTAGTTGACCTGAACTATTAAGATGACTTACTAGAAGGAGTTAAAGGCAATTCCAACCAATCCAGCATTAGAAGTATGTTATTTTGCTTTGAGAGCCATTCTCACTAATTATTATACAAACACATACAGAACAAAACAGAAAATGAAATATAATTTTACAATGATGCACAATTAAACTAAGTGCAGTGCAGATGTCTAGAATTCTCCAGATGTCTAGAATTCTAACAAAGAAGTGATATGAAGAATTAAAGAAATTGTGCCATTCACACCACCTAACTTCCATTTCCAAGACACACGTGGTCAGTGAGTGCTTTATTACAAGGTTCCACAGCCACCATTGACACACAAGTGAACCATGGAAAGAGACTAAGAAAGAAAAAGAGATGGAAGAGGTGAGGAAAGCCACTGAGTGCTAGTGATAAGGTTCGGGTTTCATCCAGAGTCCTTCCCAGAAGCCAACATGGAAAAGAGCATTCCAGCCACTTGCAAACACTCATCAATTCAATTCAATAAACCTAGGCAGAGGATGGCAGCCTGGGCAGGAAAAGGAACAAACCCAGTCAGACACACAGGCATTCAGCTCTCTGGCTACTCCACACGACTGCTCTGGCCTAGCTGTCTAAGAGGAGGCATAGACATACCTGCTTGCGGGAGTACACTTGAGGAAATAACATGCTAGATTCTCCTTACATAAGAATAGGTATTTACTAACAGGATCAAATCCAAATGAAAGCTTTCTGGAAGAGGAATACATGCATACATGTTCAAGTGTGTGTACGTATCTGGAGGCCAGAGGTGAATCCTGACATCTTCCTCAATCACTTTCTTCCTTAGTTTTAAGACAGTGTCTCCTACTGACCTGGAGCTTGCTTATTAGGCCTCAGGGGCAGCCAGCAAGTTCCAGGGGCCCTCCTATTTGTCTCTGCAGGGCTGGGACTATACAGACACACAAACCACTGCCTCTGGCTTTTCTTGCATGAGTTTTAGCAATTGAACTCAGCTACTCTTATTTGTATGGTAGGCATTTTACCAACTGAGCCATATCCCCAGCCCCCAAATTGAAGATTTTTATGGTCTGTTACTAACGTAGAAAGCAATCTAAGTTCTTTCAGCTTTCTTTAAATCCAACTCAAGAAAAGCTGCAGAAGATAGATGTTCTCCTTGACCAACTTTCTGGTAGTTCACTGAAGAGAGTAAATTTGTCAGACTCCTCCCAAGATAAAATTTTCAAACATAATATTCCTCCACAAACAGCTGTAAATGTTTAATTCTTAGTACACAATAATGTAGTGTCTAGGTCCAACCCAGGACCCGTATTTGTTTCTATTCCTACCTTTAATGATCCTTACACACACACACACACACACGTTTATATTGATAACTGTGCCTATTTTGGATTAATCTTATTTTGTTGTTTTGAGCCAGAGTCTGGCTATGTAGTCCAGGCTAGTCAAAATCCTCATCTTACCCTCCCAAGTGCTAGGATTAACATTTGTGCTTTTGAGCACTGTGTAGACATGGGGGTTTATATCTGTTACCCATGGCGCGTATTTCTTACATCGTCAGGTAATTTTCAGATACAGAACAGAGGCCTGAGTTAAGAAATTTGCTCAAGAGCTAGCTGTGATGATGATTGCCCCCTGATACTTGAAAAGTGGAGACAGGAGGATGAGGAGTTCAAAATCATCAGCTCTGCCATGCACGCTCATACCCAGCCATGGCATTAGCCCCTTCGGGTTTCTTTCCAGACGTGTAAAACTTTCTCCTTTTGTTCCTGCTAGAATCCTCACCCCAACACAAAGACCTCTTCATAAAGGCTAGGCTCTTTCTAGCTGTGTGAATTGAGGGAATGATGAAAGATTTGGACAAGTTAACTCAAGAGAAGTTCTGGCAGGAAACTCCAGGACTATTGGCAAATAGGCTGCTAGGAGCCTATATAGAAACAAAACACAGAAACAGCATTTAAACCCACAGACAATGCTAATGAAATGGCTGTTTATTATCTATCTATCTATCTATCTATCTATCTATCTATCTATCTATCTATCTATCTATCTTAGCTTCTTTGCTGCGGTGGTACCTGAATGGAGAAAAACCTACATAATCATGCTTTGTCTTGCCAATGCACAAAGCAAACAGCAGCACTTGGTCAACAGTTCACAAATGACTGTAGCCCTGAAAATGTAGGACTGATGGGTGGAACTGTTTTTCAAGATCATCTGAAGTGTGTTCACTGCCACTCCTGCTCTTGAATTGCCTTCTCCCAGTGTCATCCCTGAGTGACCCTCAAGATCCTCAAGGGCAACCACACCCCTTGGGACATTTGTGTTGGGTGTGTGGGACCCACTGTTAGGTCTATGGACCTGAAAGTACTTTGGAACTCTCCTGACACCACAGTTTAAAACAGCAAACAATTGGTGGCATGTGGTAGATACCTTTTTAGTCCCTGCACTTGGGAGGCAAAGGCAGGTAGATATCTGTGAGTTCAAGGTCAGCCTAGTCTATGTAGTAAGTTCCAGAATAGCCAAAGCTACATAGAGAGACCCTGTCTCAAAACAGACAGACAGACAGACAGGGCAAATACCAACAACTTTCAATTACTGCAAAGGAATTTTATGTCAAGAAAAGTTCTAAAAAGATTCATTCTATCCAAAACAGATAAACCAATATACCAATATAGATTGGGAGGATAGAGATATAAAAACAGAGAGAGACAGAGATACATATACTAGGAATTGAACCCAGGGCCATATGCACACCATACTCTACCACTGAGATCCATTTCCAGCCTTTTTTGGGCTTTTTATCATGAGGCACTCCCTCATTGTGTTGCCCAGGCTGGACCTGAATTTGTGGTTCTCCTGACTCAGTCTCTTGGGTATCTGAGATTATAGGTCTATGCCTACAGGGTCATTTGTCTTATTTATATTTTGATCATGCTTAGTGAGTAGACACAGGCATACTACTGTCTATTATTTAAAGAAAAAAATTAGAAATCACCACGAACCTCAATGTATTTTGAATTAAAATTAAATTCCCTTTATCCAGTTTTAAATTCTTTAAGAAAACCCAAGAAAGACCATCTAAGGACACTAGATGGCGACTGAGAGCTACACTCAGCACTGCGGAGAGAAGCACTTTGCAAGGACTCCTTGGATTAAGTACACAGGCCACTCACAGACCCTCCTAAATTCCAACACAAAAGGCCAGTGGCACTTTATTCAGGATTTTGGCAGATCACTGAGCACAATGAACTAATTTTAATACATTTTAATCTAATTTAATGATAACACTTAATGTAATGGAAAACAGTAAACAGTCTTATAACTAAAACACTGTAGTCATCTGTATGCCTAATATGTTTAAAGAACTTTGTTTGAGATAGGACCTCAATTTAGCCCAGGCTGGCCTTGAACTCAGGTGAGAATGATCCTGATTTCTCTTGCCTTCATAAATGAAGATTGTCCCAGTATGTCCCTTCATGAAATGGGTATGTTCCAGTTGAAGTTCACTCAGGCCTCTGGATGCAATACTAACATCACCCACCTCTTTGTTGTGGATTATTCACTTGTGGCCTTTTAAACCCATCCCCTCAGAATCCTTTTCTTCTCTCAGCTCTACTACTTAAACAGATTGGGAGAGGGGGCGGGTAACAAAAATCACACAAGCCACCCTCTGGCTCCAGCTCTTTATCATAGTCTGCTCTTACTACTACCCTGTTTCTGTCTTCCTTCCTGAACAGACTCCTCACATGTCTAGTCTGTCCTGGCTGCATCTTCTGGCCTCTTCCCTTGCAGGAGCCTCTCTGCCTAACACACTTGCATCCACTACTTAGCTATGGTGGCTGAACCCCCATCCCACGGCTGGCAGCTCTGCCAAGACCCAGCAAAAACAAAAACAAAATTCAAGGGTCTCTTTCTTCCCTCAAATTCAGCCTTTTCATGGGGAGCATGATGGCTCATCAAGTAAAGGTGCCCAACACTGAGCCTGACGATCTGATCTCTATCCCCATACCCCACATGGAAGAGAGAGGACCAACTCCAAGCTGATCACGAGCACACATGAGCCCCCATCCCACCCCAGCCTACCCAAAATAAATAAATGTCATTAAACAAAATAACTAGTTTAGCGTTCCCCTTCTGGCTTCCAGGGACCATAATCTCCTGCATGTCTTCCTACCTCATAAAATTTCTGGTAGCCTTTCCCTGATTCTTCCTCTCACTGTTCTGTATCCATGCCATAGCCATGCTCCCTGTATGTTGTGCTGGCCAGCCCCTCCTCTTTATGCTTTTCTCCTTGGATGTCTGAGAGGCGTCTCAAGCCTAATGTACGTCCATAACAAAATGGCCTACCTGTCCCAATACAAAAAATGGCATCACTATTTTTCAGCAAATCAGACAAAAAGCAAAGATATCATTCGTGAATCTTGTCTTTAGATCCATCTCTAAGCCATCTCTCACCAGGCTTTGCCAGTTTTCAAAATAAACCCAGAGCTGGAGGAACTTTCCAGAAGGCCACTGCTATCATGTTGTCTGAGGCACATCCCACATTCAAGTCTGCCTGAGCAGTCAAAGCAGATCATATTTTTGTCACTGTTGTTTTTATGGCTGGGAGCATGAACCCAGGCCTTGTTCGTGCCAAGCAGGTGCTCTACCAATGAGCCACATCCCCACTGCCTCACTGGGGGACTCTTGGCAAGAGCTCTATTGATGATCGAAAGCCCTAGCCTTTAAAAAATTTATTATTATTTTATGCGTATGCATGTTTTGCCTTCATGTATGTCTGTACACTGAATGTGTGCAGTGCTTGTGGAGGACAGACAAGGTAAATGAAGCTACAGAGGGTTGTGAGCTGCCAACACCCACAGGGTGCTAGGAATTAAATCCAGGTCCTCTGAAAGAGCAGCCATTGTTCTTAACTGCTTAGCCCCCTCTCTAGCCCCCAGTCTTAAACCTTTCATGTCCGTCATTTAAAATATAAGCCATGAAGTAATATCACCACCCCAAAACACACTATCGTTTACAGACGATCATTTTATCTATTCCAAAAGTAAGCTGTGAACACTGCTAGGTTTTCGCCTGTTCCCTGCTGTAGCCCTAAAGCCCACAACAATACACAGTACACAGTACGTTTAGCATATCTGCTTGCCGAGCAAGAGAAGGCAGAAAACATTTGGAGAGGCTCCAAATGATGTGCCCCAAGTTCAAGTAGGGTTAGCCACATTCCCACGCCGTGCCACACCAGCATTTCATTAACAATCTAATAATGATGAACTTAGGAGTAAATCTGTAATTTCAGATTTACCTTGGACTTATAAATTTATTTTATGACCTCATTACTTTGTATATAAAACACAGCCAAAGATGGCTACCATGGGAAATATTTTCTTTTCTATACAGGATCTCATTCTGTAACACAGCCTAGCCTAGAAGTCCCTGTATGGGGAAGCAGGCAGCCTCTTGAGTGCAGGGATCACAGGCCTGAGCCACTGTGTCCAGCAGGCAGCAGGAAATGGATGCTGAGATCGGAAGTGGAGAGCTCACATCCTGAACCACAAGCACAAGCAGAAGAGCACAATGGAAATAGCACGGGCTTCTTTACACTCAAAGTCCACCATGACATACTTCCTCCAATACGGCCACAACCTTCTCCATACAGCACTACTAACTGGGCAACAAACATTCAAATGCCTGAGACTATGGGAGACATCTCATTCAAACAACCACATTGGCATACCACCCTGGATGGTCCCAATCACATCTAATTGATTTTTCTACCTGAAAGTTTCACCATTGTACAGTAAATGCTATTGATTTTACTTCTATCAGGGGATCTGTATTATTGTAAAATCCACTTAATGTGGTCTTTGCTCAGTGGACTATCAAAAACACATATAAAATGAGTAACAAAGGCCATCCAATGCCCAACAGGAGCTTGACACTGGCTGGGACCCTTCCTTCCTATGCCCACTGTGAGAACAGCAGTCAAGGCTCCTTCTAGGTCTAAGGGCAATGAGTGTCCTGAACTTTGTCCAGCTGGGTCACCTGCTCCCTCACAGAGCAATGTGCTACAAATCCAGTGCCCTGTTACCTGTGTTCAGAAACCCACTTTCTAGGCTGGGGGTGTAGCTCAGTTGCTAAGAGTACTCCCCTAGCATGCAGGAAGCCCTGGGTTCCATATGTAGCACAGCATAAGCTGGGTGTGCTGGTGCTTGCCTGTCATCCCAGCACTCTGAGAGTAGACAGGAGGATCAGGAGTTTGAGACCATCCTTAGCAACACAGAAACTCACCTGCTGCCCTAATGGCCAGGCAGGACATCTAAGAGCACACCTGAAAAGACCAGTAAACCATCCCCACCCCCCACCCCAGCTCTGGAGGCAGTAAGGGAGATAGAGGAACAAGAGAATTTAAGAAAGTGCATTCACTTCAGCACCTCGGCTCACAGCCTGGCCTCCAGCATGCACATGTGCCTACCTTTCACCCTCCCACTTGTTCCTCCCAAAAGGTCCAGCCTGCCTCTCCCACTTCAACATTACCCTTTACCTGCCCAGCATGTCACCATGCTTCCAGGCATAGCTTGTCCATTCCCACCTTAAGAAAGTCTACCTATTCACTCCAGATGAAGCCTCCCTAAGATCCCACTCTGAACACCTATACTTCTCCAAGGGTATGTCCCAGTGGCAGATCTTTTGCCTAGCGTGTTCAAGACATGGTTGCATCCCTGGTTGCATTCCTAATTCAGCAAACACTGAAGGGAAAAAAAGGGTGGGACTGATAAGATGGCTTACTGGGTAAAGGTCTTTGACACCAAGCCTGATGATCTGCAATTGATTCTTGGAACCTCCACAGTGGAAGGATAGAATAGACTCCTGAAAGTTGTCCTCTGATTTTCACACATGTGCCGCAACATATGCTTACCCCCAAACATATACAATACATACACACAGACAAATAATAAAATTACAATTTAAAAAGACAAAACAAAAACCCCTTGTTCTAAATTTTCTCCCAGTATATCATCGTGTTTACTGAGGTTGAACAATTGGGGTCTCAGCAGCATTGTCATTAGCCACTCAAACCTTTATTTAATTAGCAGCTAGATTCATTTAAGATAGTGAAAATTACTGGGCTGAGGAAGTGGTTCAGCTGGTAAAGAGCTTTGCTGTGTAAGCATGACAACCTGAAGTTGGATCCCAAACATCTGCATAAAAAGCCAGATGTTACAGCAGACACCTGGAATTCCAGCACTGCTGGGAGGGGTGGGGACAGGTAGACATAAGACAGTTGTTTCCCTGGAGATCACTGGCCAATCACCTTAGCTGAACTGGTGAGCTACAAGTCCAGTGAGAGACCTCGTCAAAAAAAAAAAAAAAAAAAAAAATTGTAGAGAAGTGATTTAAGAATACATCTGATATGAACCTGTTTTCCACACATACACACGTGTACACACACACCCCTGCTTACCGAGCACTTTTTGTATATAAAACAACACAGGTCACTGTCTCATGGGTGAAATTCATTTTGCAGGTGTCTACCTGAAACTGACAGGCCAGGTGAGTCACCTGCAGGCACACTGGGCAGAGTAGGCTTATCATCTCAGAATTCTGAGTACTAAGCACAGCTCTCTGAGTTCCACACACATTCAGTACATTTTTGTTGGATAAGAAATTCTCAACTGAAACACTCTTACTGCCTTATTCTGAGAGAGCACTGTGTATCCAACTATGGGAAGTTACACAAAACCCAGCAGTAATCTTTCAATCTGTATCCCAAGCACGGCCACCATCAAGCATTATCAACTGGTCACTGCAGACCTGCTACCAAACTCAGTCAGCAAAGTTGTCACATGCTTCCAGAGGAGTTTCAAGTGTTCTAAAGTCAGGCTGGTATCTGTATATGGATTACTTAAGTGCAAAAATATTCTCTCTTGTCTATACAGATGTTATCGGTGAGCACAAGAGCTATTTGGTGACGGCTAAAAAGGCCAGAGTCTATTTTGTGGTTTGTGACCTCAGAGCAGATGGAGACAGCCAGTCCTTTGTGGCTGTAGTGGCTTATGACCAGGTTTGGGACCAGAGAGTAGCTCCTGCCTTTGGATTACACTACTCTACTCAGAATGGCCTGTTTCTAGGCAGGCCATGGGTAAGCATGTAGAAAAGGGGGCTCTAAGTACACTTGAGGCCTGGTGGGCCCACGGAACATCCCTGTGGTCTGTGCAGGTGGGTACCAGTTCCAGCTCCCTGGGCTGAGGCCACCTGACTGCTCCTACAGTGCAGTCTCTGTACAAACTGAATTTAGGTAAACAGACTTCAGAACTGGTGAAGGCCCCAGTCTTTGCTGCTGAAGAACCCATCTGTGAGGTTTTCTAGGTTGAGAAGGTTAAGCACAAAGCTGGACCATGGAGAAGAACCTGACTTTACCCTAACTCCAAGTTGGAGGGTCCTGCGTTAACAGCCTTAACTAACCACACCAGCAATGACAGAGTTTTCCTAAGGTGTCAGTTCCCACCTTGCAGCCTGTTTGAGACAGGAGTTCTTGTTCTCTACTGCATATGCCAGGTAGCTGGCCCATGAGCTTTCATTCTCCTGCCTTCTTCTGTTTCTACCCCCTGCCTCGCAGAAGAAGCACTGGGGTTACAGACTACATGCTGCTGTCTAGCTTTGCGCTGGTTCCGGGGACCTGAACTCAGTCCTTCAAGCTTGCACAGAAAGGCTTTTACCCACTCAAAGAAGGAGGCTTCTGACCCCTGAATGCAGGTGCAGGTGTTGATTTACTGCTCTGAACCCACCAATCATGTTAGTCACACACAGCTAGAGGAAATGGAAGCTAAATTCAAACTGACAGGGGAAACTGAACCAAGATCAATCAAAAAAATCTAAAAGAAAAGGACTGGAGAGATGGCTCACAAGCCTAGAGCACTTACTGCTCTTTCAGGACTGGGGCTCTATCTCCAGCACCCACTGCAGCTCACAACTATCTCTAACTCCAGTTCCAGGGAATCCACGTCTTCTTTTGGTCTCTGTGGGCACCAGGGATACATGGGGTACACAGGCATATATCTATGTAAACAAAACACCCACATACATAAAATAAAACTAGAGTAAAAAGAGTTTTTTTTTTTTTTTTCCTGGAATACTCGTTCCAGAAAAGGACTGCAGATTAACAAGAGTTTTAACAACAAACTATTTACAAGAGACTTAAAGCAGAGAAGAATAAATGCGTCACACCTGCCCAAAAGAGTTAAATTCTATAGAAAAGAAAGTCACTTTGACCAGATTACTATCATAGTGCTGTACTGTTACCAGTGCTTTTAGTCTTCAAGGGACCCCTTTCACAATGACAAAAAGTTCGAGTTAATAAGTGACTTATTAACAAACTTATTAACAAAAAGTAAGTCACACCAAGTCTACATCTTTCTCTCTCACACAAAAGGCATCAATAAAGGAAAACAACTAGAATTATCAGGGAAAACTGAGGAAATGCATAATCAACATGCAAACTTTTCATTATTATTATTTTGTGGTTTTGTATGTGTGGTATGTGCATGTGTGTGTGTGTAGGTGTATCAGCTGAGGTAAACAGACCAGAAGAGGATGTCAAGAGTCCTATTCTATTGCTATATATCTTATTTCCATTAGACAGGGCCTCTCACTGGACCTGGAGGTTGCCATTTCTCCTCTAGTCTAGTGGCCAGAGAGTTGCAGGATCCATTCCTATCTCTTTCCTCCTATAGCAATGGGGTTAAAGACATGTACTACCAGACTGGTTGTCTTTTTATGTTGGTATGGGGGATCTCAGGTTCCCATGCTTGGAGAGCAAATGCTCTTACCCACTGAGCTATCTCCCCAGGTCTCAGGGCAGGAGATTTTAATACACCTCTTTTCTTTAGAAAACTTCAAAACCTTTACCCCAAATTGAGAAGGATAGAGATTTGAACAAAGGTAAAAATTGACCTGGAAACCCATAAAAAAAAGCACATGAAATAATGCCAGAATCTGGCTGGTATCTGTGTGTATGTAAGTGCATGCATGTGCATGCATGTGCTACCATTTATAAAGACAAAAAACCAAAAACTCTGATGCCAGAGTAAGGAAGAATGCAACCTAGAAGACAATTGTGGCACTGCCCCAAATTTAACAATAAAGCAGATAAAAATGTCTTTGCTGCCATAAATCAAGTCATAGGAATCTAGGGTCATACCATGATAGAATACAACTCAAGCTGATACCAAACTTACTGATTAACTTTCTTTGGGAATTAACCACCTCTGCCAAGAAGAGAAATATCTGAAGTATGCTTAGGAGTTAAAGCTAAATGCACAGCATTGCCCGGATTCTCTTTTAGCAGCAGAATGTTATCTGAGTGAACTGGGGATTTATTGGGGGGCACTCTCTCTTCTCTGGGAAGCCAAGGAAGTTTTAATGCTCTGAAAACTGAGGTGATGCAGAGAAATCAATTAAAATCTAGCAAGTTCAATTATGCTCTTACTACTGTTTTTGGAAAATAACAATTACTATGTGCTAAAAAATAGGTTTAAAAGATGAAATATTCTAAACTGGGGAAAAGATGTTTATTCAAAAACTTCACATAGAAATTGTTATTAAAAGCATTCATATACCTGAATGAACAGCAATCTTCCCAAGTTATCACTACCCACAGGTTACATGCTTAGAAATAAGAAAATTAATACCTTTGTTGAAACAGGGTCTCACACAGCCCCAGCTGACCTCAAACTCATTCAGCTGAGGATGATCTTAAACCCCTGATTATCTAATTTAGTAATATAGATGCATACATTCACTGTTTCCAAAATCTGAAAGGGGCTGGGAGATGCCTTGGTGGATCCAGTATAAGGACCAGAGTTTGGATACCCACTACCCGTATAAATGCTTAGTGGGCATGGCAGCCTGCCTGTGTGTGGAAGGTAGATCTCTGGAGCAAGATGACAGCAAGACAGCTAGATTAGCTGTCAAAAGACCCTGTCTCAATGAATAAGGTTTTGGAGAGTAACTGAGGAAGACAACTGACATCTACCTCAGGCCTCCAGATGCATCTGCACACAAGTGTGCCCCACACATGCAGATATACATAAACATACACACATATACATAGGCAAAAAAAAAAAAATCTGAATGATTAGTGGTATTCAGTTGGTAAGAGTTTTCATGGGTTACCTTGATGGGGAAAAAAATCAATTTCAAAATGCCTGGTTGGTGTGAAGACCTCGGGCTCTCAGGAAGGGCATGGTAGATCACCCATGTGCCACCTAGTATATGCTTAAACTCCATGAGCCTTCTTTCAGTCATATATACAGCACTGACAAGTATTAAAAGCTAAATCAGTGATCTGTAGGATTCAACATGGTAATAACAGTAAACAGTTCAGCTTGGGGTCAGGGTATAGTGGGCTCTAGAAAGGTAACAAAGCTAATGAGTTAACACATCACAAAGTTCTTCAATGGGTGGATGTTAAAGCCATCCCCAATCCATCATTTCTGTCAAAAACTCCTGCAAATAACCCTCAAACACTTCAACTTGAATTTCTACTAAAAACTTACCAGGTCGCAGAACTCAAATACCAGAAGGTAGGGAATTGCTTCCACGCACTGCCCGACACACTGAAGAACATTTGGATGCTGAAGAATACTGGTTAAAAATAAAAGTCACAGCACTGTTCATCAAGAAATAGGCTAGTGCTTCACAATTTAACACAGTAATTTCAATTACAGCATGATACACTTAAAAGATCACATCATAGCCAGGGATGACAGTGCATGCCTTTAAATTCCAACACTCAGAAGGCAGAGTTCAAGGCCAGCCTGGTCTACATAGCAAACTTTAGGCAGGCAAGGACTACAAAGTGAGATGCTTTCCTAGGGCCTCCTGCACGCTAGGTAAGTGCTATTCCACTGAGCTACATACACTCCTTGCCCAAAATGATTATTGCACACTGATCTTGTGTCTTGCACCCTTGCTGGACTTAATTATTTGTCCTAGATTTCTTTAAAAATAGATTCTCTACATATACCTGTATTTTTCCTGTGCTGCATATGCTCAATGAACTGTCTTTATGACGCCTGGTTTGAAATCCTTCACGGACCGCTCTAGCATCTGTCACCCCAGTGCTGCTGTCTTTCTTCCTCAAGCTGAGAATTCCTGGCTCTGAGTGGTTAAACGGTTTTCAATTGACATGTGGGCACTTTCTGTCTAATGAGACTGTTTTCCTGGCAGAAATCTCAAAGTAGTTTTAAGCATTTAATCTCCAGAACTGTAGACTATTTGCAGAACACTTACAAAGGCTTACTTACTAGTAAGGCTCTCCATTTTTCAGGAAAGTGTCTTGTTCCTTCGGGCTTCCACTTGCTTTTAACTCCTTCACTATGACTCTTGTTACGCTGGTGCCCGTGTAAGTCTCTCCCAGGAGGACCTAAAAGCAAAGTTTCCCTTGTCACTTCTATCAAAATGATAAAGACGTATGTCCCATTTAGTAGTTAACAGAATAAAGGTAAACAAGTAACAACTAGATGGTCTATTACTTTGCATACCAATTCACAAAGCTTAGGAAACTCACTTACCTGAGTAAGATAGAGTACACCTGTAACTCCACATGGTGGAGGCTGAGACAGGAAGATTCAGAGTTCAGAAAAGGCTAGCTTAGGCTATACAGAGATATATTGTTGAAAAAACAGGCAAGGGGGGAGAAAAGAAGAAAAGGACACAGAAAAAAGAGAGTGAAGAGGAGGAAAGGGAAGAAAGAAAATATAGGGAGGGAGGTAGAGAAGGAGGGATGGACTAAGGGAGTACTGTAATAGAAGCCCATTTTAAAGTATTCATCAGATACTTAAACATTTGTGTTATATATCTTTTTTATCTACTTGGAAATGTCTTTTTCGTGGAAATGAACCATGACACAACAGCAGAGTAATTGTGAATTCCATTCAAACAACTCAAGCACTCCTCAAGAACACTTCAGGTGCATGGTTACTGTTCTGCACATGCGAGGTAGTCAGCTGATAAATAGCCAACATGCAATCATCACTAAGAAACTTAAAAATCCATGGTGTTCTGATGACATCAGGCCCTTGACTTGTCCCAAAACATCAGCCAAAATACACAGAAAAATACCACTCCCCTGATATTAAAAGGAGAGATGAGCTACCTCCTAAGAACTGTACAAGAAAAAGGTTAAATATAGGACAGTACAAAAGCATTCCCTAACAGTTTTTCTAGGACTGATCCCAAAGAAAAGGATTATTTAACTAGTAAAAAGATCGAATGACCTTCTTTTGAAACAATTTTTCAGCTGAGGAGATGCCTCAGGTGGTAAAGTGAAAAGTTTTGCTTTATAAGCATGAGGACTTGAGTTTAATCCTCAAAACCCACATGAAGAGGCCAGGTGTGGGGGTGTACCCTTGTAATCATAGGACCAAGGAGGTGGAGACAGGAGGCTCCCTGGAACTTACATGCAGTCAGTCTAGCCTAACTGAAGCTCCAGCTTCAGTGAAAGATGCTATCTCAAAAAATAAAGTGGACATCAACTGAGACATACATACAGAGTAAACATATACCATACATGAACGAGGGGAAGAGGGATTGTTTAGATATTTGTATAAGGTAGAATCATCTTAATGGCAGAGATAAGAATAAAAACCTCAACAAAATTAAATGGGTTTACCAGGAGTCTTTGGGCATTACTGTGAAGAGAACAAGAAATCCTGAGTATTAGGTACACCATCGTCTTTTTCTCTAAATAACCAGCTGTGTGTATAGAATAAGCATCACTTCTACAAAGTAGATGAACAGTGGGCTACTGTGTCTACCTAACTTGGCTTTGTTTCTCTCCATCATCACCATTCTTGGTGTTCAGTTCCTGCAGAGACCAGACAAATTTTGATCTTCCCATGCTTTTTACATTTTATTTAATTTGTGTGTGTCTATGGAGAGAGAGAGAGAGACAGAGAGAGACAAGAGACAGGGAGAGAGACACAGAATGCATGAATGCACATGCATACATACACAGGCATGTAAACCACAGCACTTGAAAGGCAGGAGAACAACCTGTGGTAATCCATTCTCTCCTACCGTGTAAGTTCCAGGAACTAAATACAGATCACCAGGCTCAGTGGCAAGCATTCTTTCCTGCTGAGCCAAACCATTGGATTTTTTTTTTAATTTGTGTGTTTGTGAGTGTGAAAGTGTATGTGTGTATGAGTGGAGTGTGTGGGTGCATGTGCCTGTGGATGAGCAAAGGCCAGGAGGGTGTTCTCTACTCTCTCCACCTTACTTCTTCAGGGTAATATCTCTCCCTGAACCTAAAGCTAGCTTTCTTCAGATAGGCTGGCAGTCAGCAAGCCCCAGTAACTCTGTTTCTGTCCCCTTCGGTGCTGGGGTTTCAAGTGTGCACAAGACCATGCCTGGCTTGTTATGTGAATGCGGGTTATGTTCAGGTCCTCATGCACAAGCACTTCTCCATCCAACCTCCAAACTTTCTATCCTTGTATCTCACTGGCAAACATCTTTCCTACAAGCCCAGCACCTATTCCCGCTGACTTAGGTCTTCAGAGTAAAAACCCTACATTCCAGACCCTGGGTCCTCAGGTCTGCCTCCCCACTAGTCTCTTTATCTCAAACTCACTTACCTCTGCACTCTAACCTGCCTATCACTGATCCCTTGCTCCCTCTCTAAAATATACCAGCTTAGCCAAACCTTGGTGCTTGTTAAATTCAACTACTAGCCTACAAAAAAACTCCAAAAGGAGAGGAAAGAACTACAGATGATGACTACTGTCCTTTAAATGTACAGGGTTTCTGAGCAACCCCACTACCCTGGGGGAGCTGGCCCACTTTCCCCAATGACTCTCACACCTTCTATTCAAAATTTCACACATCGTTCCCCTGCTCCCCTCTGGAGAGAAGAACTGGCCTTTCCACGGAGACACCACCAGATGTGAACTTTCTCGTTTTAACACCCATGGGCACACCCACACCCAGACCTACACTATCTGCTTCTGCCCCAATGCAAAAAAGACACCACCTCTGCTTCTAAGACCTAATTTTCAAATGTGCTACTGATCCCTGACCTCTTGCCTACCAAGAACTTTGCCCTCACAATTGGCCCCTTCTCTCCTGCACCCTAACACAGAAACACGCTGAAGTTGCTTCTCACCCTACGAAATAAAGCATACCAGGAGTGGAGGTTCACCTCTTCTCATGCTAACATGTGGGAAGCTGAGGCAGCAAGATCAAGAGGTTGGAATTATAGCAAGACTGTCTAAAACATATGTTCTGTGAAAGCTGGAAAGGTCACAATCCTTAACCCTAGACAAAGAACTACAGACAACTAAGGAATACTGAGTGAGAGAAGTAGTCTTCTGCAGGGAAGAGCACACCAAATCGGTTATCCAACACCCAATGGTTCGCCCTCAAAACAGATACAAGTAGCATACTGACTGATGCTCTCAGCAGCCCTAACCAATTCTCCTGCTTTCATCCTGGCATTCTGCAATGTAACTACCAGACAGATTCTTTGACTGGGCCATGGCTTAACTTTCAGAAAAATTCAAAGTCAAAGCCTTTGGATGTATTCAAACTAAACTAGTTTAGAAACTGTGCTATAAGGGGAAGAGAGAAAAGGTGGAGAGACAGAAGAAAACAAATAATTAAACTTGAAGAAGATAAACTTGATAAAAAAAAAAGTTTCTAAAAAGCCATGCCTTTCTTTTCTTATAGTTCTTAAGCTAATGATTTTTTTAAAAAAGATTTTTGCTAAGGCACAAATGCTTGTATTCTCCCATCATTCATACGTACAAAATTAACCACCACTGTGACACATCAGGAGGCAGAGCTTTGAAGGCAGAATAAGGTCACTGCCCTTACAAAACAGGCTCCAAGCTAGGTATAGTAATATACATATGTAGCCCCAACTACTTGGGAGACTGAGGCAGGAGGATTACTTGAGCCTAGGAGTTCAGTCAGTGCAATCTGGCCGATATAATGAGAGTCTCAACCCACATTCATCTGACAGATCTCTGTGATTTTGATGTCAGCCTGGTCTACACTGAGTTGCAGGACAGCCAGGGCTACATAGTAAGATCCTGTCTCAAAAAACAAACAAAGAAACATCACAAGAGATCCCAGAGAGCAACCATCCATGCACATTCCACCATGTGAGAAAATGGCCTTTACTAGACACCCAATCAACTGGCATCTTCTTAGACTTTCCAGTCTCCAGAGCCGCAAAAAATAAATTTTTGCTGCCTAAAGCTATCCAGTTTATGCTATTTTGTTATAGCAGCCTGAAAGGAATAAAACCTCCTAGAAAGTTATATACCCACCACGGCTGAGCGTACGCCACCTCACGGTTGCAAGGAGTGATGAGAAAACTTTCACTAACACTACAGTGCCTACAGAGAATATGCAATATCACATGACCCAATTCCTAAACAGCTTTAAAATGTGAACTGTATAATCAAGACGGAAGAAAAGAATTGTAAGGAGCACTTTACCTTTCCAAACCAGCCACTTCCAATTTCCTGTATATAATTTAGACTGTGGCGGGCAACTTGAGACTTCAAACCTTCTGGGGGAAAAAAAGAGAGAACATTAAAAACATAAGCATCTTAAGAGATCAGGAAGAGTAAGTGGTGGTTCAGGTTTCTGATCCCAGTCTTGGGAAGACTGAGGCAGGAGGATCATGAGTTTGAGGCCAGCTTGAGCTACATGATGAAACCCTGTCTCGAAACAACAACAATACACATATCTAACTAAAGTAAAATAAGTCAGTGTTGGAGAGATGGCTCAGTGATTAAGAGAACTTAATTGCTTTTCTCAAGGACCCAACTTTGGTTCCTAGCACTCATATCAAATTGCTCACAGACGCCTGTAACGCCATCTTCAGGGGATAGAATGCTCTGACCTGGCCTCTGTGGCACTCCCATACAGGTGGTACACAAACACAGATAATGAAAATAAATCTTTAAAATAAACGCCAAATATATAACCTATAAAGTAAAAATGCTGACATAAATTTAATATTTGTGCTAATAAAGGTAAAAACAAATACACAAGCACCTCTTTCAAACTAATGACATAGATGCTCAAGTTTAAATGCTGACCATATTTTTGGTATCTTTTTTTTCCCCCCCCTTTTTTGAGACAGGGTTTCTCTGTTATAGCATTGGCTGTCCTGGAACTCACTCTATACACCAGGCTGGCCTCGAACTCCCAGAGATTCACCTGCCTCTGCCTCCTGAGTACTGGGATTAAAGGCGATTATCTTGTTGTTATTGTTGTTTTTTTAATAGCTTAGACTGCTGGTCTTGTTTTTCTTGATACAGTAACTATGCTTTGGGACACTACCAAGTGGATCAACATAGACATAAGGGGAGTCCCAAAAGATGGAGAAAAAGAGAGAAAAAAAAAGTAGAAAATGGCCTGTTACTGCTACAAGATATACATTTCCATAGCCAAAATGCCCAGCAAACTCCAAGTAACATCAGATGCAGAGACTACACCAAGACCCTAACAGTCAAGCTGATGAGAGCCAGAGTGTCCTGGAAGGGCACAGATGACTCACTGTATACAAAGGATCCTAAATAAAGCTAAGAGCCAATTAGTCATCAGAAATGAAGGCCAGAAGGCAGTGGGCTCCTAAGATAAAGTGCTGGGAGAAAAAGACCTTCTAAGAATGCTATATCTGGCACATTCCAAAAACGAAGACCTCTCAGATAAGCAATGCTGAGCTTGCTGCCAATACGCCTGCCCTGCAATAAAAGCTAAAGGGAGCTCTTCAGTATGAGATGGAAGGACACTGAACAGCAACTTAGAACTGTATGAAGAGTATAGGTCCCCACAAGGTCAACTGAAGAGTTAAGTATAAAACCAACATCATTGTATTAGTGGAACACAGTGCTTCTTGTTTCTTATACGATTTAAAATATGAATACTTTAAAGCGTTATTAACCTATGTTAACAGACATAAAATGCACAAAGATGTAACTTATGATAAATTGTATTTGTTTTTAAGACAGGGTCTCATGTATTCTAGGCTGCCCTTCAACTCTGTAGTCAAGGATGACCTTGGCTTCATTCTTCTCATCCTTCTATGCAGCCCAACCTCCAGAGTGCTGAGGCTATAGGCATGCATTATCACAAGTTTTATGGTTTTATGATGTGATGGGTATTGAACTTCACACAAACTATGCAAGCACTCCACCAACTGAGCTACCTTCCCAGACCAATTTGTAACAATTTTAAGTTGTATACTGAAGCCATCAATATAAGCTCAATTGTTGTTAATGTAGGATGTAATCATAATCTTCATTGTAATCACCAATATTAGAAATAAACTCAAAACAAAGAGAGGGGCTGTAGAGATGGCTCACTGGTTAAGAGCACTTGTTGCTCTTTGGGAGGATCTGGGTTCTACTCCCAGCCCCACAATGATGGCTTATGTTAGTAACTCTAGCTCTAGAGGATCTGATTCCTCTACCCTCCACTGGCACCTGCACTTACATGCACATACACAAACACACATATATACATAATTAGAAATAGTAAAGATAAATCTCTTTTTCAAAAAGAAAAAAAAAATAAATGTTTTAAGATTTAAAAAGCAGCCAGGTGGTGATGGCACACGCTGTGAGTTTGAGGCCAGTGTGGTCTACAGAGTGAGTTCTAGGGCAGCCAGAGTTACAACAGAGAAATCCTGTCTCAACAAACAAACAAACAAAAAAACCAAAAAAAAAAAAAAAAAAAAAAAAAAATTTAAAAAGCAATCCAAACAAATGCAGTGAAGTGATTTTCTTTAAAATAGGTGTCAAGGTTGGCAAGATGACAAGATGGCTCACTGGGTAAGGGACCTACTTGCCAAACCTAATTACCTAAGTTCAAGCCCTGGAGCCCACATGGTGGGAGCAATGAACAATTTCCTACAAGCTGTCCTCAGACACATGCACCATGACAACCATATACATACAATAAATAAGTATATAAATGTAATTTAGGTGCCATGAGGGCTAGAGAGCTGACTCAGTGGTTAAGAGCACCTGCTGGTTTTTCAGAAAACTCAGGTTTGGCTCCCAGCACGGTGGCTCACAACAGTCCTTAATGCCAGTTCCAGGAAATCCACCACCTTATTCTGGATTCCAGGGGAACCAGGAACAAATGCAGTGCACATACACACGTGTATTCACACTCATACACATACACATAATTCAAAACAACAAAATTTTTAAGACGTCATTACAATTCAATGGGGAAGGGGAAACCTGTCCTCAGACACTGCTCTTGGGACAGCTAGATAAGCACATGTGAAAGAAATAAACTCTAAAATCTTATCCTTGAAAAACAAACAAACAAAAACCAAAAACAAAACAAAGTCTCAAAGCTCAAAGTTTCAGGTTCCAATCTCATAATATCAGGCATGGTGGCATACACCTGTAATCCTAGCACTTGGAGGAAGGGGGAGATAGAAGGGCCAAGAGTTCAAGACCATCCTCAACTAGAAGGGGCTACAGGAGACCATAGCTAAAAAAAAAACAACAACAACAAAAAAACCTAACAACAAACAAACAATAAAAAATGCTGAACCTTAAACTATATTAAAATCTAACTCAAAAAAGATCAGAGGGGCTAGCATAATGATTCAGTGGGGAAAGGTGCTTGCTAACAAGGCTAACTACCTGAGTTCAATGCCCAAACCTACATGAGTGAACTAACTCCCACAAGTTGTTCTGATTTGTGTACTCACACACATATACAAATACAAATATCTCTCTGTCTCTGTCCTGTCTCTCTCTCTCACTCACAAGCACACACACAAATAAAAATGGGAGGGAGGGAGAGAGGAAGAAAAAGAGAAAAAAAGAGATTGGTTAATTACAGGGCTAGAGAGATAGTTAAGTGCTTGCTGCTTTTGCAGAGGACCCCGGTTCAGTTCCCAGTACACACATTACAGCTCACAACCATCTGTAACTCCAGTTCCTGGAGAATGGTATCCTCACATAGACTTAAATACATAAAATAAATAAAAAAATAAGTCTTTAAAAACAGAGATCAGATCAGGAGCTACACTGAAAAACTGAAACTATGAAACTCAGAAGATACAAGCGCATTTAATCTTTGGGATCTTGGATTGGGCAACGGTTTTTAATGCATACATTGGCTGACAAAAGAACAGAATACAGATCTACATATATGAGAGTACAGAGCTCAGCAGGACCAGTGAGTGAATGGAGCTGAAAAGATCCAGAGACCTACCAAGACCAGACCTGGACTTCACACCCAGAAATCAACTCAAAATGGGTTATGGATTTACCTTCAAAGCAAAAAAACCTTAACATGTAAAAATAAGACTGTGGGTGTAGTTCAATGACAGAGTGCTTGCCTGCCATGCATGAGTCTCTGGGTTCAATCCTCAGTACCACAAATGAAGTTATCATCATAATATATAGTTTTGATTTTTAAAATGATGTGTTTATTTCTTGTGTATGCAGTGTTTTGCGTGCATGTACACATGTGCACCAAGTACATGCTTGGAGCCCAGAGGCCAGAAGAGGGAAGTGGATGCCCTGGAGTTACAGATGGCTATGAGCCACCAGTGCTCTAAAGTGCTGAACCACCTCTCCAGTACAGTAACATTTTAAAACTGCAAATTTGATAATAGAGATTCCTTAAGACATAAAATCTCTAAACATCTGATGAATCCTAAATACTTTGGGGGGATATTTAATGTGCTTTATTAAAATCAAGAGAGCCTTTTAAACCAGGAAGCTGGGCATAGAGGTACTGGGAGGCAGAAGGACAGAGTACAAGGTAATCCTCTGTTACAAAGAAGGTGGGAGGCCAGCCCAGGCAATATGAGACCTTGTCTTAAAAAACTAAATATAGTGTCTAGGAAGGTGCATAAAGTGTTTGTTGCTCAAGCAAGAAGAACTGAGTTCAGATCCCCAACATCCACAAAAGTCAGCTGCAGCAATGTGTGCCTACAATCCCAGGCTGGTGGACCAAGACAAAAGAAAGGGGGTGGGAGGTAGTAGTAACTGGCCAAATCATCGAGCACCAGATTCAGAGAGAGACCCTACCTCAAAATTAATGAATTATGCAGTGGAGAGCAATACAGGAAGAGACCAAACACCTAATCTCTGACCTTATCGCCTACAGGCATGCATGAACACACACACCTCTTTTTCTTTCAGAAAATAAAAAAAAAAAAAACCCTGAATGTAAAGTAAATAAAAATAAAGCTAACGGCAGGAACCACATTCATCAAAGTCCTTTTCTTATATATGTGGTGGTTTTTTTGTTGTTGTTATTTTGTTTTTAGCAAAACACATCAACAAACTTTATTTTAGCGGTTACCATGGAGATTATAGTTAACATCCTAAATTTATAACAATCTAAAATGAATTTATACTACCTTAGCTTTATAAGCAATAGCATAAAAATCCCTGCCTGCCTATAAGCATAGATACTAACTCACTTCTAAGAAGGAATTCTACAAATTCCTAATTTTAAAATTCCATTTATTGGTTTGTTTACTGTGAGGTGAGTGGTAGGTTTGTGCATATTATAGCAAGCACGTAGAGGTCAGGGAACAATGAGTGGGAATCCATTTTTTCCTTCCACTATGTGGGCTCTGGGTGTTGAACTCGGGCTACACATCAAGCTTCAGAGTAAACACCTTTACACACTGATCCACCTTGTCTGCCAATTGCTTTTTTTTTTTTTTTAAATTATGTATGTATGGGGGTTGCCTTCAGAGGTCAGAGATATCAAATGTCCTAGATCCAGAATTATAGGCAGTAGTAAGCCATCTGACATTGGTACTAAAAACTAAACTCAGGTCCTCTCCAAGAGCAGCACGTGCTCTTAACCACTGAGCCATCTCTCTGGCCACCCACAAGCTTTATTTTTTTTAATAGTTGAAGATTAAAAACCAACAAAAATATCTACCCAACTGGAGACTAGTTAAATAAACTATGCTAAAGAATATACAAATCTGCCAGGCAGTGGTGGTACACACCTTTAATCCCAGCATTCAGGAGGCAGAGGCAGAAGACAGACCTTGGTGCGATCAAGGCCAGTCTGGTCTACAGAGTACAATAAAGAAATCCCGGAAAAACAAGAAACAAGAAAGAAAGCAAAAAAAAGAAAGATCAAAAGGAAGGAAGGAAGAAAGAGAAAGAGAGAGGGAGGGAGGGAGGAAGGAGGGAGGGAGAGAGGAAGTGGGGGAAGAGGAAGAGAGAGAGAGAGAGAGAGACCTTCAGAATATATTGGTGTGATGGTTGATCTTCACTCTCAAGTTGACTGGATTTAGAATCATCTAGGAGATAATACTTGTCTAGATATGTCTCCAACTGCATTTCCAGAAAGGTTTAATTGACAGAAAGCCCACCCTGAATGTGGGCTGGAGTCCTTGACTAAATCAAAAGGAAAACATGAGCTGTACCAGCATTCATCACTGTTTCCTGACTTTTAATGCAGTATGATGACCAGCTGCCTCACTCTCCTGCTGCTATGCCTTTCCCACCATGATGCAATGAACCCTCAAACTGTGAACCCAGATAAACTCTTCTTTCCTTACATTGATTTTGTCACATATTTTGTCTTGGTAACCAGAAAAACAACTAATCCAATTAAGCTTGTAAAAAGCACAATGTGGGGCTGGAGAGACAGCTCAGTGAGTAAGAACACTTGCTGCACAACATGAGGACTTGAACTCAAACCTCCAGCACTCACAAAAAAATCCAGGCAGGACCCATGTGCCCAATACTGTAAGAGACAAAAACAGTAGGATCAGCAGGGCTTACTGTCAATAGCTCCAGGTTCAGTGAGAGACCCTGTTTCAAGGGAATAAGTTAAAGAGTGATACAGCAAGACACTTGACATTCTCCTCTGCACTCTGTACATGCATGGATAAGCACATCTTCACACATACGGGAGCGTACAGACACCTAAACCACCACACAAATACTGCGTACACCCACACACACAGAGCACAACACCAAACAGTGTATTTATCATGATAACTGAATAAAGAAGGGGCACTATGCGTGTGAACAAGGAAAACTATACCAGAGACCATTTAAACTCCCCAATTTCCTGTGAACCTAAAATGGCTCTATAAAAATAGCCTTCTAAAACAAAATATTTAAGTTGTAAACTGGGATTGAGATTAGGGAGTATTTGCATTAAGAAATGCTAAGAAGCTGGATATGGTGGCACATGCCTATAATCCCAGTACTTAGGAAGCTAAGGCAGGAGGATCACAAGCTGGAGACCAGCCTGGGCTACATAAGACCTTGTTCACTCCCCACCCCCTACTCCCATACATACACACAGAAGGTGGGAAAAAAGCATAAAACACAAAACTAAAAGCTTCTGAAAAGATAGATTTGATTTCAGGACCAAGAGGCTATATTTTGTGTTTATATGGCCAGTGTGGTAGTGTATACCTTTAATACCAGCATTCAGGAGGCAGAGGCAGGATGATTTCTTCAAAGTTTGAGGCCAGCCTGGTCTACACAGTGCAAACCAGCCAGAGCTAAATCATTAGACACCTGTCCCAATCAATCAATCAGTCAATCATCAATACATACATATATACACACATAATAATAGCTAGTACACACACACTACAAAGGAAAAGATGGGTAGAACTTCTAACCCTGCTTGTGAACAGGTGGCACACGTTTTTCACACTTCACAAGTATCCCTCGCAATCAGACACAGTTCATCTACAAAATACACAACAGTCAACTGTCAGTATCTCCTGTAACTCAGCCAGCTAACAATTGAGTCCATTTGTGCTGCCCAACAGTGCTACAATTTGCTACTTTGCACATCTTACACTGAACTCTTATCCAATTGGTTCCTAAAGACAAGCTAATAGAAGTGGGACTGCAGGATGAAGATGGAGGATCTCTCTGGATGCACTGACAGTGAGGGGCTGGGAGAGCCAGCATCCCTTTCCCACACTCACCAAACTACCAAGGAACCTTTCCTTCCTCCTTCTGATGTATTTCCTCAACTACTATACTCTCCCCATGAATATATATGGACCCTTCAATTTCATCCCATCACTATCTCCTTTCATATCCTAGCTTACTTGTTCTAGTGACTTTCTTTTTAGTGTATGTATGTGGGGGTGAACACATGATGTGAAAGTGGAAGTCACGGATCAACCTCTGGTGTGATTCTTTCAGTATCTGTTTTTAAAAGAGTCTCACTAACCTGAAACTCATCAGGGAAGCCAGGCTGACTGGCCAGTGAGCCCCAGGGATCTGCCTGTCTGAGCCACCCCAGTGCTGGGATTACAAGTGTGTACCACCACACCACAGCTTTTTTACTTGAGTTCTGGGGATCAAACTCAGATCCTTAAACACTTTACGAATGGAGCCATCCCCGCAGCCCCATGTTACTCTTTTCCTAAACCTTTGTGTGAACTCTTTAATGTACTGTACAATTTTTTTGCTACCATGTCAAACTGGTATATAGTGTATTTTTAATATACAGTATTTCATTTTATGACTCGGATTTGGCAATGTTTTATTTCATGGCATCTAGATTTAGTGCCAAGCATGGCAAGTTCTTTTATATCCCAGGATGATAAAAATATTTTTGAGTATTCTAAGTAGAGAAATGTAAAATGATTTCTTCCTATTAAGAAGAATTTTATTTATTGATAAATTTGAAAGAAGCTGTGTATATTGCATGCCTGTATTCGTGTGTGCAATTGTCCATGTGCATGTGCTTGTCTGTAGGTCAAAGGGTGAAGGCAGGTGTCTTCCTCTGTTGTTCTCCACCTCATTTTTTTGAGACAGAATCTTCGTGAACCCAGGGCTAACAGTTTTGTCATCGTACCCAGGTTTTTTATATGTGAGGGAAACATCCAACCTCAGGTCCTCATACTTGCACAGCAGTGAGCCATCCCCCTTCTGGGCCATCTCCCCGCTCCAAGAGGGACTTCAAGGTGGCTTCAGGAAAGAAAAGGGATGGCTGCCGGGCTCACTGCAACTTCTTTCATGCCCAGGTCTGCTTGTGCTCCTAATCATCCCAACAGGCCTTGAAGGGAAGCTGTTGGTCTCTTATCTGTCCCTACTTTCATCTAAGTGATGCTTCTACATGTGGTTGAAGTAAAGCCACCCAGAATGCCTCTCCCAGGTAGCTCTTCCTGGTCCTGGAAGTGTGAAGCTACAAAGATGATCTGGAAGTCTCAGCAGTCACTCTCACTTCCAAGGGGAGAACTGCCTGAGAGATGAAGCTGACAAGTAAAGAAGGTAAAAGCTGACTGAATTTGGGGACCCCAGATCGAGCTATTTCCAAGGTCACCCTCACCTTTTTCCCTCCCACAGTCAGGTAGGTCTCTCTTCCACCAATACTCATCTGACTTAGGTCCTACTGCCTGAAATTAAGATGGACCAAGCAGCTCAGGGCTTCCCTTAAGTGCAAGGAAGTAAACAATGAAGTGAACAGGTTGAAGCATTTCCATTTAAGCTTAAACTATCCCAAAGATCCATTAGACTCCTTTTAAACATATTTTGATTGAAGCCTACTCTTAAGTATTATTATTTAAAAAAATTAAAGCTAAATATACTACATGTAATTTAAAAGTTGTTTGGAGTTATCTGTTTTATGTGTTCTGAGTGTTTTACCTGCATGTATGTATGTGCACCACAAGAAGGCCTGGTGCCCCCCAGATGTCTGAAGAGGCCACAGGATCCTGTACAACTCTCCATTTTTATTTTTTGAAATAGGCTCCCTCACTGAACCTGATGCTACTGATTTGGATAGAGTGGATGGCCAGCAGGCTCCAAGGAAACACCTGTCACTATCTAAGCCCGGCCCCCCGGCCTGGGTTATAGATGTGAACTGTCATGCCTGGCTTTTAAGTGGGTGCTAGGATCTGATCTTAGGTCTTCATTTTTGCATGGTAAGTACTTTAAAAACTGAGCCATCTCCCCTAAGTACCATGTTCTAGCTTTCTCTCTCTTTTTTGGAGTCAGGGTCTCACTGTGTAGCCCTGGCTGTTTTGGAACTCACTATGTAGACCAAGCTGGCCCTTAACTAACAGAGATTCCCTTGCCTCTGCCTCCAGAGGGCTGGTATTAAAGGTGTGTGCTACCAGCTTAGGCCTAGCTTACTTTTTCTTTTAGTCATCACAAGCTGTGGTGGTTTGAATGAGAATGGCCCCACAGGCTCATCTGTTTGAATGCCTGATCTCCAGTTGGTGCAACTTTTTGGAAAAAATTAGAAGGTGTGGCCTTGTTGAAGGAGGCATGTCACCGGGGGTGGGTTTTGAAGTTTCAAAAGCCCACGTGAGGCCCAGTCTCCCTCCTCTCTGCCTCCAACTTTAAGAACAGAATATAACTTTTTAGCTACCACTCCTGTCTGTTGCCATGCTTCCTACCATGATGGTCATGAACTCGCACTCTGAAACTGTAAGCAAGCCCCCAATTAAATGCTTTCTTTTATAAACTGCCTTGGTCATGGTGTCTCTTAACAGCAAAGTACAGTAACTAAGACACATGCCTGCAGGAGGATAAACCTGGGTTTATACTACCCTCAATATATCCCACAGTGCCATGGCTACCACAAAAGGTAAGGTTAAGTGTCTGCAAAGACTTAGACAACCTTCCTTCTACAGTCTTAAAAAACCCTACTCTTGACCCACATTTATTTTATAACAGGAAATAAAATCTCATAAAATCACTCTACCTAAGGAGCCTTATGAAAAGCCAGTCCAGGGGCTGGAGAAATGGCTCAGCTGTAAAGAGCATTGGCTACTCTTCCAGAGGACCTAGGTTCAAATCCCAGCACCCATTTAGCAGCTTACAACTATCTTTAACTCCAGTTCCAGGGAATATGATACCCTCACACCAATACACATAAGGTAAAAATTTTAAAAAAGGAAGAGAAGAAGGGGGAGAAGGAGCGAGGGAGGGGGAAGCGGGGGAAGGAAGGAGGGAAGGAAGGAAAAGCCAGTCCAATTAAAATATCTCAATATAGTTCTCATCAGCTAAGAGAACACCCTACTCATCAAGACAAGCAGTGTCCTAAGCTAGAGAAACCAGCCTAGCACATAAGCCCTTTTGATATATATATATACATATATACATATATATATACATATTTTTTTTTAAAAGAAAGAGTTTTGGGTTGTCTAGGATGATCCTGAGCTCCTGGTCTTCCTGCCTCTACCTCCCAAGTGCTGGGATTACAGGCATGTGCTATTATACCCAGTTATTACAGTGCTGGGCAGAGAGCTCAGGACTTTGTGCATGCTAGACAAGCACTCTAACAACTGAGTTACACCGTCAGCCCCGGGAGGTCTGTCTGAGGCCTCAAAGCTTCAGGAAGAGCTGTTTTATTCTTATACTAGACTCAGGAGCCAGAAGGGGACAGCTAGCTTTTGCAGGATGAGCCTGACTATCATGATGCAGCATCACCAGGAGTAGAAGAGACACAGACAAACAGGAGGAAGGGATGGGCAGCCCACCATGCTGTGACCACAGCATGGCTTCCAGACTCAATGCCCAGAAACAGCTCATGGACATCTGACAGGAGGACAGAAGGTCTTACCCACAGAAGGCTGGAACTGGGCTGGAGCTGGAAGTGAAATATTTGGCACTGAGAGTGTGAAGACCTCTGCTGGGGACTGGACGGACGGGGTGTCTTCTGCTGGTGGTGTGAAATCTATCTCATCATCAAAATTATCTTCAAATTCCTGCAATCAAAAGAATCGCATGTGAAAAGCCGGCTGATGATGCTGAAACAAGGAGTGCTTACTCGCTCACTTGGAGCACCACCCCCCATTTTTTCCCATTCATATTTACGCCTAATAAAAAGCTCAAGTAATTGTGATCACTAACTCCAAATAGCAAAAGAAATAAGAAGTTTTCTTTCTTGTTTTACTTTGTTTTTGAGTCTGGTCTCCCGTATCCCAGACTAGCCTGGAGCTCCTGATCCTCCTGTTCCCACTTCCCAAGTGCTAGGACAACAGGCATGCGCCACCATATCAAGAATGAGAATAAATACGATTTTAAAGTACACAATGAATATTTTATGTAAATTTTTTAAACTGACAGTTTAAAGATAAAAACAAAAATTTCTAAAATGCCTAGAGAACTTAACATGGAAATTCTTGCACAGGCTCAAAAGTTTCATAGACTGAAAAGGCTCAAGAACTATTAAGAGATTAAACAGTTCTTTCAAAAATCATTATTTACTTTCACAAATCTCTTTGCAAATTGGGTCAAAGTTAAGTTTATTTTGAAAATTTCTAATTGCATTTCTAATTGAAATGTAATTTCAATAGAAATGAAGAATTTAAAAATTCAAACAGTTAAGGGGCTGGGGAGATGGTTCAGTGGTTAAGAGCACTTGTTGCTCTTGCAAAGGATCTGGGTTCAGTTCTTAACCCCAACATGGTAGTTCATAGCTATCCTTAACTTCAGTTCCAGAGGATCCAATGTTCTCCCTCATATACATGTATTCAGGAAAACACTCATACACATAAGATAAATCTAAACACAAATTATCTTTAAATTAAATTTAAATTTCAAATATTTAAGCAAACCATTATTCTCTTATAAAAAGTAACAATGATCATCAGGCAGTGGTAGCACACGCCTTTAATCCCAGCACCGAGCAGCAAAGGCAGGTGGATCTCTGAGTTTGAGGCCAGCCTGGTCTACAGAGCTAGTTCCAGGACAGCCAGAGTTACATCCGAAAGCCTGTCTTGAAAAAGAAAAACAAAAACAAAAAAACAAAACAACAAAACCAAAAAGAGGGCTGTGGAGTGACTCAGGGGAACTACACTAGTCTAGTATGTGGCAGAACTTGGGCTCCATTCCCAGCCCACAAAACAAAACCAATTGGGACTACACCTATCAAGCTGTGGGGATCGTTGAAGACTTGGATGAGCAGATACTGTCCTAACTCTTACTATCCTCGCTCCTGTGAGCTGGGTGTCCTTTGGGGGCCCAGTGAATTTAACAGAGCTACAGAAGATTACCAGGCCATTCCTTATGTCAGATAATTATCAGTGTTACCCCTCAGAGCACCAGAATAGAAGAAGAGAAGAGATCCACGAACAAAACTCTTGCCATCACCCTTTTTTTTATTTTCTTTTCTGTCATATTCCCTTAGTGTTCCATCCACTATAAGAAAAAAACTAAAAATAATAATGGAGATTTCTGACACTGAGGCTTCTACGTACGTGAGCAAACATTCTCGGGTACAAAACAACATTATTGCTATTTACATGCAGGAAAAATGAGGTTCTGGAAGTTCAGTATGTGAAGGTCAATGTTGGGTGTGCTGGGACAGCACTGGCAGGGTTGAGCCAGGAACATCTGTAGTTCAAGGCCAGGCTCAGCTGCAGGTCCAGAGTCTGGTTCAAAAGGGGAAGGAACCTGAGTGTGATGGCTTACAGCACTTGGGAAGTGGAGGAAAGAGGACCAGGAGTTCAAGGCAACCAGGGGCTACATGAAATTTTGTTCAAAAATAAAAAAGGAAAAAGAAAAAACTGTTCCATTTTGGTGTCTGTCATGTGTGTGTGCACGGGTGCATGTGGGTCAGAGGACAACTTCTGAGTGTTGCCCTTGCCTTCCATTGTTTGATATAGGTTCCCTTTGGAGACACCCACTGAATATGCTGGGCTGGTCAGCTCTCTAGCTTCTGGGAAATCTCCTGTCTCTGTCTCCCATCTCCTGTAGTGCACTGGGATTACAGACACATGTGCTAATGTATCTGGCTTTACACAAGTTCTGGGAATTTGAACTTAGATCCTCATGTTTACATAGCAACTGCTTTATCCACTGAACCATCTTCCCAACTCCCAATTGTACATTCTTGTGTGCATTCATAAAGCCTGTCCTGTTAAAAGGAGTTCATCCATCATACTACCTTAAAAATGTCACTTAAAATTTGGCAGCAATTATGACATACTAGTAGAATGTTGGTAGATGACTCTAAAGATTTAGGGAGATGATACCGTGTAATAGCAACACCCACAAAAATATATTGAGATCTGTAAATTGTCTTCCCCAGGGCCTGAAACTGCAGAACTCTAAGTCCAAAGGAAACCAACCAACATGTCATCAATGGTAATAAATACTCATTCAATCACAGACTCTGAAGCTGGAGAGCTCAACACAGTGCAGCCCCTACATCAGTCAAGGGGCAGCTGCAAAGTGATGCTCATTCCCAGACTCTGAGCTGCACCACAATTGGCTCCCTTGTGAATACTCACATTCAAAAACCCAGATCAATCTAAGGCAAGGATGAGGTATCTGGAAATGTGAGAAGGGGCCGGACTTTGGTATCAGCAACCACATCAGACTTTTACCTTTGTCCCCAAGTGGCCAGGTTTCTGTGCAAAGTCCCTTGGCAAGATTGATGGCCAGTGGATGCAGATTCTCTATCAACTGCTGTGCTCCCTACAGGGAAATCAGGATGTTCCCACAGAAGTGTGTGTTGTAATTTGAGCCTCAGAGGCAAGGTGTTGATGCATAAAGCCCACAGGTGCCCACAGGCCACCATTGCTGTAGACTGTGGTCTGAGCTGAGGATTCTCTATAGGTCTCTCTTGAATTTAGCTTTCTGTAAAGGGCAAAGTGTTGAGCCAGGAGGACAATGTATTTCCCTATCTTCTCAGAGACACCACATACTCCAAGTGAAGAAAGCACACAATAAAAATGGCATGAGGGGTTCTAGGGCGATAGTTCAGTCCATAAAAGTGCTTGTTGTGAAAGTGCTTCAAGATAGTGCCCTTGAACTAGCAACCCTCCTCCCTCAGCCTCCCAATTACTGGGATTACATTTGTGCAGCCGTCACATCCAGCTTATATATTCCTTTTAAACACATGTTGTGAGGCACTAATGTGTCAACACATGGTAATTTTTCCTAGAGAAAGAGTTCCCAGTTGGTTTGCTGGTAGATCCCATTCATCTGTAGCTACAATGCCAGACCCTCTGTTAATACTGACTGTAGGTAGGAAGTGTTCTAGTAGGAGTGTTATTCTCTTTAGGGAATGAAGGTTTAGAGACAAACTTGAGGTTGCCAGTATCCTTCCTGATATACAAAACACTAAGGAAATCCATTTGCTCGGGTGAGCTAATGATCACAAATTTGCTGGCCTCCACAAAAGTCTGAAAGAAAGCAAACTCTTCTTGATCTTCTGTGCAGACAAATAATAACAAGTGAATTCAATCATTACACATCGTTCCTTATTTAAACAAAAACTTAAGTGCTTATTTAACACACTTAAGTGCTTACTGTCAAAGAGGATTCAAGAGGGCTGGGAAGACAGCCTGGTTGGTAAAGTGCTTACTGTGCAAGCATGAAGACCTGAGTTCAATCGTCAGCACCCAGGCAAAAAGCTAGACATGGTGATGTACACTTGTAATCCCATTGCTGGGAAGGTTGAGACAGGTGGATCCCTGGGAATCACTGGCCAGTCAGCCTAGCCTTATCCATGAGCTCCAGTCCCAGTGAGAGTCCCTGTCTCAAACAAACAACTTGGGATGGCTCCCAAAGAACAAACTGTAAGGTTGACCTCTGGCCTCTTTATGTACATGCATACATATGGAAGGATACCCACACATACTTGTGCATGCCTGTACACACATACACACACCCTTCCCTAAGGGAGGGCTGGCAAATTATAGTGGATGGGCCAATTCCAAGCTGCCTACCTTTGTCAATCAAATTCTATTGGCCCCAAGCCAGGCCCATTTGTTAACAGAGCATCTGTTATTGATATGGTACTACAATGGCAGGGTGGAGGGTGGGAAGGCTATGACAGAGACTGTGTGGCCCACAATGTTTACTATATACAAGGACAGGAAGAAAAGTCTGTTGACCCTTGCTCAAGAGAATGTGATCCAGCAATACTATTGATAAATGTATCAGAAGATGCTTTAGGACTGGGGAAATGACTCAGTAAATTGCTTGCCTTGTACATGAGGAGTGCCTAAGTTCAATCTCCAGAACACATGTAAAAATGCAGGATGTGGTTGCAAGGCCCAGCACTAGGGAGGTAGACAGGAGGATCATTGGGGTTTGATGGCCAGCCAGTCTAGCATACTCAGCAAACTCCAGGCCAGAAAAACCCTGTATCAAAAGGTGTTATTGAGGATGACACCTGAGGTTGTTGTCCGGCTTCCATGTGCACTTCCATGTGCATGCATACATGTAAACACTCACGCATGTGCATGCAATGCAATTATTTTAAAAATAAGCAGATGATTTTAAATGTTCATGCCATCTGTACTCACCTTAAAGTCTATTTCTGGGTCCTTACAGCAGGAAACACAGTTTGCAATTAACACTATCAGTATCATTAAACTGCATACCGACAGGATCACAAACAAGGAAGGAACTTCTGCAACAGGTGCTTCCTCTGTGAAAACAGAAATTAGAAGACAAAAAAATGTATTAAAAATATGTAATGCCCAAGTTAACTCTAATTAACTGAGCCAACGCCTTTTCTTGGACTGAGGGTTCACAAAAAATATTGCTTAATATCTCTAGCAAAGGCCAAGCGCTGACCACGTCGACTTTGTATTTTAAAACAACAGTAGATTTAGAGAGGCACTAAAGAGAAAACAGTTCCCAGTCCTTCTGCTGAGCTCCTACTGATGCTCAGATCTTACATTTACATGGCTCTTTCTCGATGCAAGGACAAGACTGGCAGATAGGATGAGCTGAGCTTTAGGCTGCCCTTGAATTGTCTCCTAATCTCCTCCATTTCTAACAGTTTCTCAGTCTTCTAGACACTTTTGGAGAGTACTGATCAAGTATGTCCCTCAACTTGGGTGGCCTGATGTTCCCAAGACTATGGAGTGATTATAGATATTTGGGAAGACTCTAAAAACAGTGCAAGAGGGAACTTCTTAGCTCTTGCACTTGCAGCATATCAGAGGCACATGACTTGTTCCTGGTGGAGTGAGCTCTGACCATGTGATCCAGGGGGTCTTGTCACCATAAAGTCACCATGTGTTCCCTTCTAGGTTCTATGCCTTATGAACAGATCCAAAGCCCAGAGCATATCCAATGATGAAAACCTGAAGCGGCCTAAAATGAACTGCAAATAGGGACTAAGTTCTTTTTCAATAATCAGCCTATTTGTAAAAGCAATGCTGATAACTTCCTAGAATCTGTGCATCAGCCAAGGTTTGTCAAGTATCTACTAGAAAAGCTGGAGGAATGGCTCAGTGGTTAGGAACACTCCGGTTCCAGGGGAATCCTCTGGGGCACTGCATCCACATAGTCTACATACATACACGCAGGCAAAACACCCATTCGAATAAATATAAATCTTTTTCTTTTTCCTTCCAACAGGATCCCACTTCTGGCCTGGAGCTCACTCTAAAAAAACCAGACTGAGTTCAAAACCACAGAAATCTACCTGTCTCTGCCTACTGAGTACCGAGACTAAAGGCATGTGCTACCATGCCCAACCTTCCAATTTTATTTTTTATTTTATTTTATTTTTTTACACAAGATCTCTCTTTGAACCTGGATCCCACTAAGTTCTGGAAGGCTGGTTAGCAAGTCCCAGTGATCTACTTGCTTCTGCTTCCCTAGCACTGGTATTGCTTCTGTGTACCACTGCATCTGGCTTTTGTACGTAGGTGCTGGGGGTCAAACTCAGGTCTGGTCTTCATGTTCACTCAGAAGTGTTTTACTGACAGTCATCATGCCCACCATTGGTTATTTATTCTTAATAATTCTACCTCATCCCCTGGATGCACATAAAAAAGATTAAATATGAGCCTAGAGAATAGTATTGTGAGTGCTTTTTTATCCAATATGTCAGATTTTACTGATTTTTCCACGTGTGTGTATGTGCAGGTTCTTGTGCACACATGTACACATGCTTATGAGGTCAGAGATCAATGTCAGCAATCTCCCTCAATCATTTTTGCATCTTATCCTTTAATGGCAGGATCTCTCAATCAAACCCAGAGCTCATAGATAAGGCTAATCACCTCCACTCTACCTTGAGAGTTGCTATGCCTACCTGGTGTTCACATGGATTCAGAGGATCTGAACTACAGGCCTCTGTTTTGAATGACAACTGCTTTAGCTGTTGTACCATCTTCCCAGCCCTCTCCCACTTTTGTCCAGAAAGGTTCTAGCTATAAAACCCATGCTGACTTCAAGCTTCCAATCCTCCTTCCTCAGCATCCTGAGTGTCAGAACTATAGATGTGCACATCATGTCCAGTTTGCCCACTACATTCTAACATCTCTTAATTTAGAGTGCATCACACTTGATACCAAGCTGGTTTAAATAGAAGCATTCTTTCTTTGTAATGGTAAAAAGGTGTGGCTTACAATCAATTGCATCTGAGACTTGATAAAATACAGCATTATTTCATCTGATTGGCATAATACCTGATGTATGGACCAGGTCCATATCACCGATAAGGAAAACAATGTGCCCAGAGTCTGTGGTGGGAAAGCAGCACTGGAGGCCAAGTGTAAAGAACATGTCCCACCTTCCCAGGTTCCCTGGCTTTAAAGCCAATATGTGCTTAACTTTTTCAGTTTTGTTTGTTCAGGTTTTGTCGTTGTTGTTGTTGTTTGTTGTCTCAGCACATAGCCCCGGCTGACTCGGAACTCCACAGAGCTCCATCTGTCTCTGGGTAGAACTAAGGCATGCCACCACGCCTGGTCCCATGGTTTACATTTATACTTATGAAAACTTAATGTTCTTTAACGGAGCTTACTGCTGCTAATAAGGGCAGTGTAGGTTTCTGAGTCCTTTCTCCAAACTCTAGAAAGATATCATTACCCTCTCCTCTCTTTTAATCTAGTTGTTTGTTTAATTTTCAAACACTACCCTATTTCTTATAAAACTGGATCACAGGGCTGCCTAAAGGCTGGCCCAATGATCTGATTCACAAATTGGTCTTCTGTGAGTCATTAGGCTGGTATGAAAAGGACATACTCTATTAACAATGAGTCCTGCCAACCTCAACCCCACCTTCTTATGTACTTTCTTGTTTGCCTTGCCTTTTTTTTTTTTTGGGTGTGTGTGAGTGTATATATACGTATACATACACACACACACACACACACACACACACATGTTCATGGCTAGTGCATGTGTGTCAGTGTACATGTGTGTGTGAGTGTACAGGTTGGAGGACAATCTTGGGTGGTGGTCCTCGGATCTCTCACTGACGTACAACTTACCAAGAAGGCCAGGCTAGCTGGGCAGAAAGCTCCAGAAATACAGTCTCCAGCTCTCACTTGCCATTGCTGAATTACAGTGGAGAATGCTGTATTCCACTTTTTATGTAGATTCTGGCAATCAAGCTCAAGCCTTCACTCCTCACACTGACGTGACGAAGGGAAAAACTCCCATAAAATGAGGAAATGAAGCCATAGACTGGAAGGTGAGCTGGGTTTGCACAAACCACAGAGAGGAAGTAAATTCTAGAAGCAGGAACCACAGCTGAAATCCCCAGGCCCTAGTGGTTAAACTAGAAACCCAGCCTCAAAAAGGCTCCTGGCTGCAACTGTCAGGAAATTATGAAGCCAGTCTCTCTTTTAACATGCTCTACCTATAGCATTCAGAAATGCACAAAATGCCATTTTTTATGACCTTTTTTTTTGTGATTTTGTCAAAGCAATCATCTGCTACAGAAAAACAGCACTGGAGGCCAAGTATTAAGAACATGTCCCACCTTCCCAGGCTCCACAGCTCTAAAGCTGACAGTGACAGGCATGTCACCATACTCTCAGACAGCTCTCCAGACTCCACAGAGGAGGAGGAAGATAATGAGGGACTTGGGGTTCTTAATGTGCTTCCTCCAAGACACTATTTAAAAACATCTGGCATCTCAGCAGCACATTCCACTGCATTTTGAATCCACAGTTTTTAAAGTACTCTAGTAGCTATCTAGTACTTGACTTACTAAGCAGAAAACTTGGGAAACTCTATGAGGTAGGTAGGTACCTACTATTTGCTTTAGAGACCGGTAATTTGGGAAAGGTAGTAATTTCCCAGTAATGACTCATGGTGGGTCGGGAGCTGCTACCTGTCTATTAATTTAGTCATTATAAATCAGCTAAGTATCCGAGCATGGTGCCCAGAACCTCCAATGAAACCTGTGTGCATGTATAATTAACTATACCTGGGAGTCCATTTTAAAGGGTCACAGGTAAAAATAAATTGATGACCAATGTCCAAATGCCCTGGGGCTCACACACCACTGATTCTCTCTGTTATTTCTCCTTTGGTTCCCAGCTGATATATTTTTATAAGGAGAATTTCCTGATATTTGCCAGGTGGTTAACTGGAAGCTAAGTTGCAGAAGGGAAGGGCAGGCTAGATGCTGGGTGAATGTTTGTTGACCATCCAGGAATGACATCAACAACAATCAAACAAATTATTCTACCCAAATCTAGCTTGGGGAACAAATGAATTTGTTTAAAAAAAAAAAAAAAAAAAAAAAGGTTGTGAGTGCAAAAATATGTGGGTGCCACAGAGTAACTTATGGAGTCAGTTCTCTCACCTTTACACGGGTCCTAGGATTAAACTCCTGTAACCAGGTTTGGGCAGCAAGCAGCTTACCTGCTGGGCCATCTCAAAGGCCCCTACTGAGTTTCTTGGGATTATTTACAGAAATATGGGTGACTCACAGCTGCTTCCCCAAAAAGACCACTCTGGCATGGTGACTACTTACAGAAGCTGATTCACCACCTCCTAAAACTCTAACAGACATATCTAACAACCTGTGGGCCACATGCACCCCAGTATAGTTATGAACATAGCCCAACACAAAACTCACGAACAATTGAAATATTTCAAGACCTAATATTTAAAAATTTATTATTATGTGCATCCCTCTGTGTGTGGAGGTCTTTTGGGATTCAGTTCTCTTCGACTATGGGTTCTAGGGATCAAACTAAGGCTGTTAGAGTTATATGGCAAATGTCCTTACCCACTGAGCTACCTCACTAACCTATTTTAGTTAAAAGGTTTTTTTAAAATAGATTTTTTTTTTGTAACTTAATTGTACAGTTCTCAAGTGTGAACTTTGTAGATGACAATGTCATGCTGCACTGTCAAAAGATTGGGCACATCTGGGGGCTAGTGCCCACAAAGAGAAACCATGTACAACTAGGTCAAGAGTGAGGACTGAGATCTCAGGTGAGGGTCTAAAAACCTTCCTCCAAATCTGCCAACAGAATGTTAATAGAGTTTCTTGTGGCTCACCACAGAGGCTCTGCTTTAAGACAGCAATAGCCAAGTCATGCCCAGAGGACAGTGTTCCACCAGACACTTCAGTCTTCCTTTACCTGTTTGTTTTTTTAAATGAGTTGGTTAGCTAGCATTCTCTAGTGGTTACCAGGTTAGGAGAGTTTTTGTTGTTTTTTGGGGGACACTTGTTACGAACTAATGGGCTTAAAATGCCTGGCATGTTCAATCCACTGTAGTGTTCTTTTCTATTTCTTTCCCTCCTCTTTTCTCTCATTCCTTCCTTTTTTTGAAACAGGGTCTCTCTATAGCCCTGGCTGTCCTGGAACTAGATATATTGACCAGGCTGGCTTTGATCTGATTTGCATGTGTCTGCCTCCCAAGTGCTGGGATTAAAAGAGTGAGCTGCCATGCCTGGTTTGTAGTTGTTATTAATGATCGTACACTGTCCCCAGAGGCTAGCAGGTACTCTGCAGAAGTCTGCTCTCCAGCAGACTTGGACTGCTGTTTTGTGTGGTGGAGGCAGTGGTGGTGGCGATGGTAATAGTACTAATAAAGACAGCCTTCCCCCAGCCCCCACCAGCCTTGGGTAACTGAACTTCTTATTCACTACTGATTTACAACTACTTTAGAAAACAATTTGCCACTTGTTTTGTACCATTGTTGGTTTCAGAGTGATCCTTCTACCATGTGGGTCCTGGGCATTGAGCTCAGGCTGTCAAGCATGGCAACAAATGCCCTTATCTACTCTTAAACTAGTGTTTTAGTCTGCTAGGACTACAGCAACAAAAAATCACAAACTGGATGGATCAAACAACCAGAAAGCATTACTTCCCAAGTTTCAAGCTCAAGATCAAGGTGTTGGCAGGATAGTCCAAAGGCCTTGTCCTGCATTCTCTGACTCCTATCACCAAAGCCTAGACTCTTGATCTTTTGAAGCTGCTCTTGGTCTTCCTTTGAGTGCCATGGGGCCCTCCCTCTGATAAAATCAATCTTCTTTTACTGCCTTACACTCTACCTACCAGGAGTGTAGGAAGCTCTACCACTGATACACACCCACCCTGCAATACCTTTTCCATCAGAAGGAATCATCCATAAGATCCCAAGTCAAGGATCTACCTTTGGATGCCCAATTGTCTGCATTTCCTCATAGAATTGATCACAATCTTAAATGTTCTCTGGCTAAATGTGGTCAGCGACCAAGCTTATATATAATCTATCACTGACTCCCAAGATCCCAGTGAAAAAGACTGTCTCAGAAAATAAAGTACATGGCTCTTGAGGAGCAACACTTAAAACTGACCTCTGGTCTCCACACACAAACATACATGTGCACCTGCAAAGACTTTCGTGCACATACACACACATATACATACACATATACATAGAAGAAGGCAAGGGGATCTCAGCTAGTGTCTCTACTTTACTTTTCTCTGAGATCTGTGTCTAAGTTGTTTAAGACTGCTGAAATAAAATCCCACAGGTTAGTGGGCTTCAACAGGAACCTTAAAGTTCTGCAAATGAAGTTCAAGCTCAAGGTGGCAGCTGGTTGGCTTCTCCTGAGGCCTATCACCTTTGCTTTGTAAATGCTGCCTTCTCACCATTCTCCCATGTTCTTCTGTGTGCATATCCCTGCTGTTTCCTTGACCTAACTTCCTCTTCTCTTCGACATTAGTCAGGCTGCATTAGGGGCCTGCCATGGCTGGGTGATGGCACATGCCTTTAATCCCAGCCCTTTGGAGGCAGAGGCAGGCAGATCTCTGTGATTCGAGACCAGCCTGGTCTACGGAGTGGGTTCCAGGACGGCCAGAGTTACAATAGAGAAACCCTGTCTCGAAAAAACAAAACAAAAGAAAAAAGAAAAGAGCCTGCCATGATGACCTCCTTTGAACTTAGTCACCTCTTCAAAGGCACTAGTTTCAAACACAATCAGTTTTACATGCTAGTGAGGGGTGCACAATTCAGACTCCTAATACTGCAAGTGTGGGTGTGTGCATGTATGTGCATGTTGTTTGTATACAGGTGTATTTATGTATGCAACTGCATGTGCACATCCATACACATGGAGAGGCCAGCAGCTCTCATTCCTCAGGTGCCATTCACTTTGTTTTTTGAGACAAAGTCCTCACTGGCCTGGGACTTGCCAAGCAGGCTGGGCTAGCTAGCCAAGGAGTTTGAGAGATCAATGTGTCCCTGCCTCCCTAGTGATGGGATTACAAGTGTGCCCTACCATAAACAGCTTCTTTTACATGGGTTGTGGGATTGAACTCAGATCCTTACACTTGCAAGGCAAGCACTTTTCTGACTGAGTTATACACCCCAGCCCCAACTGTTGTTGTTGCTGTTTTATTTTTGGTTGTTTGAGACAAAGTCTTTGCCATGTGACTCTGGCTAGCTTTAAAGTCATAGTAGTCCTTCTGTCCCAACCTACTGAGTGCTGGGATTTAAGGCTGGATGATGGTGGCACACACTTTAATCCCAGCACTAAAGAGGCAGAGGCAGGTGGATTGCTGCAATTCCAGGTCAGCCTGGTCTACAGAGTGAGTTTCAGGACAGCCAGAGATAGAACAAAGAAACCCTGCCTCAAAAAAACTAATTTAAGACCACCACACTACTGATGGAGAGGCCATCCAGGAGAGCACCAGGAGCAAGTCCAGCCCAACTTCTGCTCTGTCTCAGTTCAGACTGCCTGACCAGCAAAGTATACAAGGATAAGCAAAGCTCCTGTGAGGCACTGATTCCTGTAATCCATCCATTTTTTGCTTTCCCAGACCCCTCTCGCCTTGGGAAATTGACATAAGAGAAACATGTGCCTGCTTGAGAAGTGAAACTCAATAGAGACAGGGCTGGACTGATGAAGAAGACCTGAAACCAACTACCAGCAATCTTCCAAACTAGTCCTGCTATAAAGCCCACCTCTAAAATAAATAGCATTGGCTTTTATTTTTCTTTTGAGGGTTAAAAAAATTTTTTTAATTATGTGTATTAGGAGGAGGGGCATATGCACATGCAGGTACCTGTGGTGGCCAGAAGAGGATACTGGATCCCCCAGAGCTGGAGTTACAGGTAGATGTGAGCCCATATGTGAGTGCTAGGAACTAAAGATCCTCTGGAAGAGCAGGAAGCACTATTAACTGCTGAGCTATCTCTCCAGCCTGCTTCAGGTAGGACCAAGAAAACCATCTTCCTCTCTAACACCTCAACAATCAGCTCGGCATCCCAGAGACTTAGTAAAGTGAGCCACCCTCACACTGTTCAAGGGAAAAATATGAACAATCACTGTGGGTCCCACATTTGGGCTTTATACCTCAAAACTGCAAATCCATCTATCATAAAGGCTTCCTATACAAGGAACCCTAAGTCACTAGCTCCTAATATAACAATGCATCTATTTATAATAACACTAAACAATCTAGACTCTTCCCAGTGGGTTCTAATATTAGAAAGGGGAAATGAAACGGTGCTAAATACACTCAACCACACATTGAGGACCAGTGGATGAATCAGAGATTCCACAAGAACCCCTAAGCAGAAGACCAGTGTCCTAGAAACACAAATCACTTGTGCACTAATTATGCTAATCATGACAGCAAAATGAATGGCTTCCACTTGTTCAAAAGTGATCAACAGGTTGACCAACTGTTTTGCACTGACAGTAGGATGACATAATTTGAGGGCTGAGTGAATATCTGTGAATAAGATCATTTTATAGGAAACTTCTGGTTTCTCTAAGCCTGTCCCATTAAAATCTGGTATATCAATTCACCCTTACTTCTAGAACATTAATGAAGGATGTGGACTGCACAGAAGAATTATTCTACAGTGACATGGTCTGGTCAAGAGTATCAGACCAAGTGACTTCTGTCAAGACTACTATGCCCTGCCTCCTCCCAACTCAGAAGTGACAGGATGGATACTGCTAACAAGTATTTCCTTTTTCTTTTTGGGATAGAGTGTCACTATTTGGCCAAGCTAGAACTTTCAATGCTGGGATCACAGGTGTGTGACACCATGCTAAGACTACAGCTTACCATACTAAGTAGACAATCAACAAGTAAATCCATAGTAACACCACTGAATAACAAAGGAAGGACCAAGACACTGTTATTTAATATGGAATGACTGAGGAACACTCAGTGTGTGTGTGTGTGTACACGTGTATCACTCTGTCAGAGGACAACTTGAACAAGTCAACTCTCTCCTTCCATCTTGTGGATTCCAGGGATTGAACTCAGATCCCTCAGGCATACTTACCCACTGAACCATCTCCCTAGCCCCAACCTCGTATCTTGTTGACAGAGTCTCTCAGTGGTTTGGAGTTCCATAATTGTATTAGGCTAGTCCCAGAGATCTGACTGTCTCTGCATTGCCAGTGCTGGGGTTATAAGCATGCACTACCATGCCCAGCTTATTTCATGGGTTCTGAAGATCAAACTCAGATCCTTGTGATTGTGCAGTAAGTACTGCACTGACTGAGCATCTCCCCAGCCCCAGGAAGGTATGTTTGATATTAGAATGATCCACACAGGACTTGATGGTGACTTGGTCCCAGAGGGTTCTGAAATACCGATTCTTAAACAACACTCACTACGCGTCACACATTACCCTAAACTCATGCCACCCTACAATCACCTCAGAGGCAGGAAGCCATTTTAAAATGAAATACTGTGCAAGTCAGAGATAGAGCAAGCTATAGTCTTAGCCATTACTCAGTACACCACCTCAGCACCCTCTGACAAGATGGGACAGGGTGGAGCCAGCAGTCCCAGGCTGTTGGCGGATATGAGGCAGAGAATAAAGGAAAAAGGTCAAGGAGGAGATCTCAGTTTAGTGTTTTAATCTCTTGCTCAGGAGTAAAGATCACCTGACATTTGAGAAAACCCTTTAGGCAAATATAGCAACCTACGCGCAGCAGATAAAAATGGAATGCAAGGCGTGGCTGTGGAAATCAAACAACTACAACCAATATTTCCAGAATTAAGGAGACACTATATTCACGAGAAGATGCTATTTAAAAAGTAGACAAGCAGGGCATAGGAGCGCACGCCTGTAACCCCAGCTAGAGAGAAGACAAGACAGAACAATTCCAAAAATTCCCATATAGGGAGACCAGGTCTTAAAAAAAACCAAAGCCAGGTACAGTTCATGTACCCAGATAATGAAGCGGGATTTCCTGAGCCCAAGTTCAAGAATAGCCTAGGCTCCATTCCTAAATGAATGAAAGGGGAAGAAGCCCCTGAAAATTAGATGTAATAGAAAAAAAACTAAAAAATAAAAAGATACTCACACGCAGCAGAACAAAAGGTCAACGGAAGTGAGGCTGGAGAGATGGCTCAAAGATTAAGAGCACTTGTTGCTGTTGCAGAAGACCCAGGTTCAGTTCCCAAACCCACATGGTGGTTCACAACCAGCCATAACTCAGTCCAAGGGATCCAATGCTCCCCTCTGGCCTGTGCAGGCACCAGACATGCATGTGCTGCATCCATGTACATGCAGGCAAACACACACATAAAAACAAAATAAAGCCCCCAAATTTCCAAAAAAATATTTAAATAAAGAAGTAAGGAAGAGGCCAGACCCAAGAGTTTTAAAAGAACAAAGACAGGACTTGGGAGGCAGAGGCAAGAGGATCTCTGTGAGTTAGAGGCCAACCTAGTCCACACACATGATTCAAATTAAATTTTAAAAAGAACAGGATAAAGAGGTAATTCTTCCAAGTGTATGTGTGTAAACAACTATGAGAATATTTCAGAACCAAGGCAAGTAACTGTTAGGAGTCTAAGGGCTGGTTGAATACTCATGTTTATGACAGGTTTGGATAGGGTGGATGTCCCCCCCTTAGGCTCGTAATTTCCAACACTTGGTCCTAGCTGCTAATGTTTTGGGAAGCTGAAGAACCCTTGAGACAAGAGGCCTAGCAGGCAGACACCAGCCACTGTGGGGGTGGGAAGGGCTAATAGCCTGGGCCCCTTCAATGTTGCAGTCTGCTCTCCTGATCTGCCAAGATGTGAGGCTCCTGGTACATGTGCTGTCTGCATGAACTCCACCCCACTTCCCCACCAGGACAGAGCAAAACTGTGAACCAAAATAAATCCTTCTTTCCTTAGGTTGTTTCTATCTGGTATTTTGTCACAGTGATGGGGGAAAATAACAACAACTAGTATGTTGATTAAAAAGAGGCTACACAGGAAAGGAACAGATCAGACTGCCTCAGAGCTCTCAGTGGACCACGAAAGCAGCCAGGGTGCCGAGACTCCAAGCACAGAGCAGAGGATCCTAGAGGCTCCAGGATAGTGGGATGAGTAAAGAACGGAACATGGCAATAAAAAGAAATAAAAGACATCAAATAAACTTAAATGGGTGGAGGCATACCTTTAAACCCAGAGCTTGGAGGAAGAAGCAGACAGACCTCTGTGAGCTCAAGGGCAGCCTGGTCTACAGAGCAAATTCTAGGACAGCCAGGGTTACACAGGAAAACCCTGTCTCAAAGGAAAAAGAAAAATTAAAGATAAAGGGACCAAGGGGCCTGGGGGGGGGGGGTAGATCAGTGAGTAGGCCACTTGCCAAGCCTGACTACCTGAGGGTGTTTGTGTGTGCGTGTGCTCTGAGTATGTGTATGTGTAGGCATCCTCCCTCATGCAGCTGTGCATGGAGGCCAGAGGTCCAGGCAGAGATGTCTTACCTGATTGTGCTTATTTTTTGAGAGGTTCTCTCACTGAACCTGGTACTCACTGGTTAGCTAGACAAGATGGCCAGCAAATTCTAGATCTGCCTGTCTCTATGCCTCCTTTGCCCACACCCCCACTCTGATACCCAGTCTTTCCATATACACTGTTAAACAGCTTCCTTTGTACCTGAGAGAGAGAAACCAAATACTTGCCAGTCTGCTTGGGACCTCCAGCAGTCAACAGATTCTTAGAAGGGCCCAGGCCCCGACAGAAGCCCACAGGTCTGCGCTATTTAAAGGATTCTCATGTTTACAAATGAACATTTTACAAGTGTATGTTTATGTTTTTTAAAAGGCACACCCTTGTCCTTTTAATTAACTGGTGCAACTTTATCATTTCAGAGGTAGAAAGTAGAGTTGTTCTTTGAGGGGGCTGGGATGTAGCTCAGTGGCTCATTTGGTAGTGTTTGCCTAGCATGCGTGTGGCATTGCCCCCAGCACCGAATAAACTAGCTCTCAGGTGTCAGAATGACAAGTTCAAGGTTATCCTCAGCTATATACGAGCTCAAGGCTGGCATGAACTACTTAAGACCCGTCTCAAAAAAAAAAAGTTATTCTTTTGGAGGGAGGAACTGGAGAGATGGCTTAAGTGGTTAAGAGAGTGTGTTTGCTGCTTTTGCAGAGGAATCGGTTTGGTTCCCAGCTCCCATGTTTGGCAACTCACAGCTGCCTGAAGCTCCAGATTCAGGTGATCCAACACCCCTGGCTTCACAAGTCCACACGCAAGAAAATGCCAAGTGTAACATATATACACACACAAACACACTGTGGCTGGAAAGATGGTTCAGTGGTTAAGAACACAGGGATGTTCTCCCAGCAGTCCTTGATTTGGTTTCAAGCACCCACATTGGGCAGCTCACAACCAACTACGACTCCAGTTTCAGGGTATCCAGCACTCTCTTCTGGCCTCTGAAGGCACCCACACATATGTGGCATATACTCACACTTATAAAAGTAAAAACTAAAAACAATTTTAAGTTATTCTTTTAGTATTTTGGTTTCCTGATTTTCAATATTGCTTTTCTTTAATTATCTATGAAATTTTGATAGGCTGGATGTGATGGTGCATACCTTTAATCCCAGCACTCAGGAGACAGATCTTTAAGTTTGACAGCATGGTCTACATAGTGAGTTCCTGGCCACCCAGAGAAATACAGTAAAATTTCGGGGGTGGGTGGGTAATTAAGTATAATAGCTTAAATTTTCACTTCAGTGCTTTTGGGTGGGAAGTTAATACTGGAGGATAGTGACTGGGGTTAGATTACGTGTCATACTTAACAAGCATGTTGCTCAAAGCACAAGTCGGCTCACCCTGTGAACAGGGTGGTCTGAAAGTCAAGAGTCACTCAGGTAAAATCAGCAATTCAGTCCTTGGATTTTCCATCTGTAAACTGAAACTTCAGCTCTAAAGTTATAGACATGGACTTAAAACTACAAACCTTTCTGAATCTACTGAGTACTTATGGTTCACATCAGCTATGGGATCTTTGCTTACATTTTCTTTTGTGTGTGTGTATGTTCATCTGTGTGCAGGTACACATGGAGTTCAGAGGCTGTTATAAGGTGTCTTCTTCAATCACTTTTCTACTTTATTTTTAGAGTCTCTCACTAACCCAAACCATTCAGCTAAGCAGATGGCCAGCAAACTCCAGGACTCCTCCCATCTCTGCCTCCTCAGCTCTGGGATTATTCATGCCATCACTGATGCTGACTTCCAGTGGCATCTGAGGATCAAACTCAGGTCCCCATGCTTGCACAGTAAGCACTTTGAGCCATCTCCTATCTCCTTAAGTTTTATTTTCTGCAAACAAAACTGAGATGAATTACAGATTTCTGGATAGTCCTGCTACAACAGTCCTTGGGTAGTGTTTCCAGGGGGCTATTTTGGTAGCTTTGTTATTTTTTCCAGTGCCTTACTAGCAATCAGCATCCGGGTGTTGGTTTTAATAACAGTCTGAGATAAAAGTCAAGTGAGGCTCTGCTGGTTAACCGACAGGTTGCATCCCTAGAGGGAACAGTTGCTGCCTAATGAGAGCCAAGCTACAGGGGAAATTCTGGGCAGAATACAGAGAGGAAGAGAATTTCCTTTTTAAAGCAGACAGGTTGGATTTACTGAGCTTCCTGAAGAAAAGTCTGCAATTTGTACAATATTTTAAATTTAGTAACTTTTTTTTTTTTTTTTTAAAGACGGGGTCTTCGTCTGTTGCTTAGGCTGGCCTGGAACTACTGGGTTTTAATCAACTTCCCTACTTTAGCCTTCTGAGAAGCAAGGGCTACTGGAATACACTACAATGCCTGGCTTTTGTGGCTCATCAGAGAGATAACCAACACCTCAGTTTTGTAATAAGCAGCTGAAGGCTGCCCACTGTGGTGGCACATGCCTATAATCCCAGCACGTACAAGGCAAGAGCAGTAGGACTGATGCAAGTGTGAGGCCAACCTGGCCTACACAGTGAGCTCCAAGCTAGCCTGGAATACAGTCAGACCATGTCTCAAAAAAATAAAAAAAACTGCTCTATCAAAACTTACTATAGATGTTTGTAGGTAAATACTTCTATTCAAAGTATGTATTTTGCTTTAAAGAATGTGTGAGTCCAACCAACTGATCACGCAATCATCTTTCTTTCAGCTCATGAGAATTTTTTGTTTGTTTGTTTCGAGGCAGGGTTTCTCTGTTGTAACTCTGGCTGTCCTGGAACTCACTCTGTAGACCAGGCTGGCCTTGAACTCACAGAGATCCACCTGCCTCTGCCTCCTGAGTGCTGGGATTAAAGGCATGTGCCATCACCGCCCAGCTTCTTGAGGGTATTTTTGAATATTTTTAACAGGGCTAGAGAGATGGTTAAATTAAGAGTTCATACTGGTCTTGCAGAGGGACCTGAGTTAGGTTCCTAGTTCCAATATCTGACTGGTTCACAACCGCGTGTAATTCCAACTCGAAGTGATCCAAAGTCTCTTCCCTCTTTGGGTACCTGCACTCATGTTTGCATACACCCACATAGATACACACATACAAGTAATTTAAGAAAACAAAAATAAATGTTAATAAAAAGAGTATTTTGAAGCTAAGTGATAGTAGCTTTTAATCCCAACACTTGGGAGGCAGAGGCAGGTGGATCTCTGAGTTCAAGGCCAGACTGGTCTACAGAGTGAGTTCCAGGATGGCTAGGGATATACAGAGAAACCTTGTCTTCAAAAATGAAAGGAAGGAAGGAAGGACGGACTGACAAAGAGAGGGAGGGAGGGAGGGAGGGAGGAAAGGAAGGAAGATAAAGCCTGAGGACTCGAGTTCCATCCCCAGAACCCACATGGTGGAGGAAAAAGTTGCCCTCTGACACCACTCTACACCACTACTCCAGGGTGTGCTCGTGCTCTCAATCTCTCTCTCTCTCTCTCTTTCTCTCTCTCATGCACATGCGCACAGAAAATAAACTAACAAAGTTTTTCTCTTGCTTCCTTCAATCTCATCAGTTCAAACAAGCCAGCGAATCTCTTAAACAACTCTTGTGTTGTCTGTATCTATATAGAATATCTGTGCTAGGATGGGGTGAGGAAGGGCAGCAGAAAGTACTTTAAGTACAGGGTTTGAAGGAAACGTACAGAATTCTGATTTCATGTTGTTCTGATTTCATGTTGTTGGATAGTCTGGGTCCCCAACATCTGCAATTCTACAAATAAGTAGGTGACTGGTTCAAGCAGGATCCTGTTTTATAATGACTGGTGCAAGCAGGATCCTGTTTTATAAAAACACTCTACCCCTCAATCAGCTTCAACTGAACCAATCTAGAGCTGAGATTTACATAAAAATAAAAGGATTCCAGCAGAGAAGGGAGCAGGTGAAACAAGATTGACCGTAAGTTTCAATGTGTTGCTATGGGTTCAGCTACTATTTACTCTACTTTTGCATGTGTTAGACATTTCCCATAATAAAAATGAAAAGCTCTAGAAGCAGACTGATGGATTGAGAGTTGGTAGAGTACCTGCCTAGTGCACATAAGGCCCTGGGTCCCATCCTAGCACTCCTCTAAGTGCAGTGACTGATGCACATCTGCAACTCTAGGACTGGAAAGAGTCAGAAGTTCAAGGTCCAGCACCTGCATTGAACAGTTCATAGCTGCTGGTAACCCCATGGAATCTGATACCTTCTTCTGGCCTCCATTCATGCTTGCACACCACACACTCACACACCCCTAGAAATTAAATTTAAAAAAAATTTCTAGAGATATTTTCCCCCTCAAGGAGGGAGAACTCTACGTACAGTGAACATGGACTGTATACTTACTTAGAGGAGAAAGTAACTACAATGGGAAAGTACCACCACAGGGTGGTGAGGGTCACACTGGTATGTGGCGCTTTTGGCCTGGTAAGAATGCCACTTTAATCTCGGTGATCTTCTCGTAATCTATAATCCTAGTCTAATGAAGAGAGGAAGGAAAAAAAAATCAAGTCAAGATGGTGTGGTGACCCTGTAATCCTAGTGCATGGGAAATGAAGACAGGACCAAAAGTTCAGAGAACCAGAAGCTCAAGGTCATCCTAGGCTACACAGTGAATTTGAGACCCTTGCTCATAAAAACACAGAAAAATCAGACAAACTAGTAGCAGACAACTTTACAAAACACCTGTCCTAATGTAGCTCAAGGTCATCCTAGGCTACATAGTGAATTTGAGACCCTTGCTCATAAAAACACAGAAAAATCAGACAAACTAGTAGCAGACAACTTTACAAAACACCTGTCCTAATGTATGTCAAACTGTCAAGGCCACCAAAATAAGAAATAGCTCAAGAAAACTAAGGAGACATGATATCTAAATGTAATGTGGGGCCACTAGAGATATGTAGCTTGGTAGTTCACAACTTGATTAGTGTGTGCAAGGTCCTGCATTCAACTCAGGGGTGGGTGGGCTGGGTATGAGGGGTGCGGCATGGGGTGCTGTCCTGGAAGACTTGAAAAAGGATCTGAGGGAATACTAAGAAGCTTGAATTAAGTACAGACCTTAGTTATACTAACACATTAATACTACTTCCTGGTTGGTACAAATGTACTAACGTAAGATGCTAACAATAAGAAAAAGTGGAGTAGAGTGTACCTCATTAGAACACACAAGGCCCCAGGGTTCATCCTCAGCACTCTACCTCAGCAGCCTCAGCCAACTACACAAAGCCCTAAGAAAATCTAGGTGAGGTAGTATACAATTGTAATCCTAGCACTGAGGCAGTGGAAGTAGGCAAATAGATGATGCTTCCTGTCTAGTCAGCTTAGCCAATGAGAGACCCTGTCTCATGTGAAAAAGGTGGATGGTGCCTGAGAAACATGTGAGGTTGTCCTCTGACCTGCACATGCAAACACATACACAGGCAGGAATACCTGCCCACAAATCCATCCTCATACCACCTATGTGCACAAACACACAACGCAGAAGCCAAACGCCACACTATAAATGGCCTCACTCCAGTTGAAGATCAAGTGTGCAAAAGAATAAGATTCGGACTTGCACCACCTCCTTTCATGTGCAAACACTTTATTGTGGTTTGGTGAATGTAGAGGACTACCTTCATCATCCTTACCTACACACTGGACTGAGCTGAGCATTTACAACCTCTGACATGCTGTGCAACGTGCCAGAAATACAACACTAGACACAGCCCCTGCAAGCCAATTGAAAGGATTAACAATACGAAGGTCTTTGCTAAGTGCAAGTGGTAGACAGGCACAAAGAATCTATGATCTTTCTTGATCACACAGCCTACTTGTAAATTTTCCTTACTACCTTCCATTTCATGTAAATTTATAGTATCTCAGTGTACGATTTATTTATTTTAAAGTGTTTTGATGTACAAATGTGATCTATACCTTCAAGTATCACTTAAGTTGACTTTTTTTCTTTTTGGTTTTTTGAGACAAGGTTTCTCTGTTGTAACTCTAGCTATCCTGGAACTCAACTCTGTAGACCAGGCTGGCCTCAAACTCAGAGATCCACCTGCCTCTGCCCCCAAGTGCTGGGATTAAAGGCATGCATCACCACCGACCCACTAACTTGAAATTCAGGGGAAAAAAAATCAATACCTGGTACAGTATCCTTGGAGTCCCCTCCTTACTGGGAGTCTGTTTCTTTGTATACGATGGTAGGTGTGTGTGTATGCGTACAATTGTGTGTGTGCTTCTGTTTTCAATAAAACTTGGCTGAGTGCTAAGAAAAAATAATCAAAAACTAAGTTGCAATGTCTTCACCCAGCAACACACGGTTTAGTGGGGTAGGAATCTCTAAGGCCTGGACCAGAACAAAGGAGTTAGGAGGAAGTGAGGTTTACAAAGAGCTTTAAAAAGGAAGATGAGAATTAGCACAGAGTATTTCGTAAACTATAAGCAGGTCAACCAAGCTCTTAAGAAAGTAATGGGGAGATGGCTCAGTTGGTAAAGTGCTATTGCACAAGCATGAGGACCTGAGCTTGATCCTCAGCACTAATGCAAAACAGCCAGGCACAGTGGCCTGCACTTGTAATACCAGCAGCAGGGAGGCCCCTGGGGCTCACTGGCCAGCCAGCCTAGCCTGCTTGGCAAGCTCCAGGCCAGTGAAAATCATGTCTCAAAAAACAAGGTGGACAGCTCCTAAAGAACACTGAGGGTTGACCTCTGCTTACAACAACCACAGGGGATGGAGGAATGAGAGTATCAGCCATAGAATGTGTTGAATGGGAACAGGAAGAACAAGTGGCATACCAGATGGGTATCTACCAAACTGGGGCCAGATATAAGGAGCCAGGGGCTATTGTAGCCACACTGAACATGTTTATTTGAATTGATAGTAACTTAAGCTTTTTAAAATATTAAAAACAAATGCACATTATATAGCAAAATGCAAAATCTGCCAAAATTGAAATGTCATGCATTCCCCCGCTCCAGCCAAGGCCCAGGAGGATACAGGAGTGGCTAGAGCAGGATGTATCCTGTTAGGTGTCAGGCCCCTTTATACTGCTCTCATTTCTCAATTGAGTCACAATAAAATCAAATGAGATTTGAGACTGCTGCACTGTGCTAACCTTTGCCAAGGAAAAGCATTTTAAAAATACTGAGGTTATTTTTCTGATATGCTCGTTTTTTTGTTTTTTTTTTTTTTTTTCTTGTGGCAAAATAACTGTAATGCCAAGGCATGGTTCCAAGTGAGTCACTTGCCACAATTTTAAAATACATCATTGCAATATTTTTGTTCTGCCAACACACTCAATTTAACATATTTCCCTGGCTTTTTGTTTTTGTTTTTCCTTCTCCTTTGCAGTTCTGGGGACTGAATTCAGGGCCTTAACACTCTACATATGAGACTGAGTCCCAGCCCTGAGTTTTAGATGGGGTCTTTCTATGTAGCTTAGGCTGGCTGGACCACTTTATGTAGCGAAGGCTGGACTCCAATTCATGATTCCCTGTCTCAACCTCCTGAGTAGTAAAATTACTGGTGTGCACCACTAGTCTGGCTTCCTAGTTTTCATCTCTTTGTTTTTTTAAGATTTATTTTTCTTATTTTTAATTCTGTATAGGAGTGTGTGTACACGAGTGCAGGTGCCAGCAGAGGCCAGAGGTGCCAATCTAGAGCTGGAGTTACAGATAGTTGTGAGCCACCTGATACGGGTGCTGGGCACGGAACTCAGGTCCTCCAGAAAAAGAGCAAGCAATAAGAACAGCAAACACTCTTAATTACCCCCTAGTTTGCCCTTATAATGGTATCTTCACTTGGAGATTCAAAGAAAAGTTGAAAATTGAACTACACCCTAAATAGACAGTGTATTCCAGACCAGAAACATCAGTCCAGCTTGTTTAAATAATTTTTATTACTTTTTTTTTTTATTTTGCAGGGAGGAAGGAATGGTAGTATATGAAGTGCAACTTGTGAGAGATTGTTCTCTCCTTCCATCAGGTGGGTCCTGGGATTGATCTTGGGTCATTAGGCTTGGTGGCAGGCACCTTTGCCCACGGAGCCTTCCTGCTGGCCCAAAAATAATAATTTTAAAGAGTAAAGCACAGCTATTGAACTCTAAGGATGAATGGTTTAAGAGAGAGAGAGAGAGAGAAATTCATTTTCAAAAGACAATTAGGATGGGAAGTATAGTCCTGGGCTGGTTATCCCTCAGCTCAGCTTAACCATGCAGTCTTTGGGAGTACTTCATGAAAACATGCCGCTGTGTTTGGGATTAAGTAATTTAGATTTTTCATGGTTCCTTTAAGTAATTAAAACCAGCAATTGTTCACTTGTAAGAGCTTTAGTCATCATGGAGCTTAAAAACAGGTTTATTACATAAAAGCAGACTAATTTAGATCATCCTAAAAATTTCTAGCATAGTTACCCAACAGAATGAATCTGAAGAACTAACTATGGCAGTTCATATAGCCTGCATAAATCTATCAGATTTATTTTTTCTCCTATAGGGGCAAGGTATTTTGAGTAACAGATTTCCAAATGCAATAAAAAGAGATTTCATGTTTATCAACCACTACTTAGAAGAGATCCTTCTTTGAAGGCTGGGAATACAGCTCAGTTAGCTATTTGCTTAGCATTTGTGAAGTCTTAGGCTCGGTCTCAGCATCACGTAAAATTGAGCATGATGGCCTAACCTCCAATCTCAAGAGGTATAGGCAGGAGGATCAGAAGCTCAAGGTCATCCTCCACTAAACAGCAAGTTTGATGCCATCACAGGCTACATGAGATCCTGTCTCAAAAAATAGAACTAACAAAGATTTGCTTCTTTAAAGCTGTATCATTTGTAATTAGCCAACTCATCCAATTTACAAAGAAATTTGAGGCAATGAAGAACTCTACATTACCAAGTACAACACAAAGCAGACATGGGTGCAACATCATGACACTAACCACCCACCTTCCAACAACCATTTACACATGTGCCCACAGAAGCCAGAAGAGGGGACTGGATCCCATGGAATTGAAATTAAGAAATGGTTGAACCACCACACAAGTGCTCTAAACAGCTAAGCTATCTCTCCAGGCCCCGTTTTTTTTATTGTTTGTTTTGTTTTAAATGCTGAGTTCTGAGAAGCGGAGAAGGCAGATAACTGGCCCAAGATTTATTTATTTAGTATTATTATATTGTCTTTACAGTACTGAAGATTGATCTAGGGTCTCCTGCATGCTTAGGCGACTGCCAGTAAGCTACATCCCCATTCCTACCAAGTCCTTTCCTCTTTCGAGACAGGGCCTCACTATGTAGCCATGGCTGGTTTGGAACTCACTGTGTAGATTAGGGTGGCCTTGAACTAGCAGATATCAGGTCTGCCTCTGCCTCTCAGGGCTGAGATTAAATGTGTGTATATTACACCAGGCTCCCAGCCCTTATTTAACATTTCCAGTTTTGAGATTTGTTCTTAGTTGCTTAGGCTGGCTTTGAACTTGGGACCTTCTTACCTCTGCCTCCTGGCTTAACCCAAGACATTAAAGCTAGTGAAAGAGAAGAGAAAGACCCGACACCCAGGTCTAACTCAAAGCCGAGGTTCTTTCTAGAACATATTCCCTCTACAATTGCTTCAATGATTTTATTCTCACTTGAACTGAAAAGTTCCATTCTTCTTCTACTGTCCATCCACAAAACCTTTTTTTCTTCTTCTTCAAGACAGAGTGTCTCTGTGTAGCCATAGATGTCCTGGAATTCTATAGACCAGGTTGGTCTAGAACTCAGAGATACACCTGCCTCTGTCTTCCAGCGCTGGGATTAAAGGTGTGCGCACCACTGCCTGGCCACAAAGACTCTTTTTTTGAGGACTCATTTATTTAACTGCTTCAGATCCTAAATATTCCTTTTTTTTTTAAAACATGACAATGTCCTATTTTTAAATTATTATATGAACAGCTGTTATCAAAGTGACACAGCCCACAGGGGACAGAGAGGGCCCAAGGACTCTCCAAATTTCAAGAGACGTGCATGAACAGTCAGCACACTGATAACAGCAAGCAGTAAGAATTTGGTAACCTCACTGCTGATCAGCTACAAAACTGGACAGACTTCTAATTATGGTACAGAGAAGCATATTTAGTGACACAAAAATGTCACCAAGTGAAAGCAATTAGAGCAATCCCAATCTAAATCCATTTGCAAATCCTAAGAATCTACATGAGAAGCCTGTTGAAAAATACTTCTCAGAAGCTGTGAAAATTAATCACAAAAATTCACACTTTGGAAAGCAATTCCTTGACTGTAGGAATCCTGTTCGAGTTTCAAGTCTGTTTGTGTAATGTAAATCAAGACAGCAGATTCATAAGCTACATGTAATCAGCAGAGTCCTACTGGCTTCCATGAGGGCCAGTTATCTGTAACTGCTAAAAGCTTCCTTCATACCCTGTGCTCTAATATGCCACAGAACAATAGAAGCGGGTTTCCCTGTCTAACCACTACCCTAACACTAACAAGGCAATGTGGCTGGTAGGAATGCATTCACATACACCACTCGAGGATCTTTTCTTCCCATCCAGACTTATGCTATGAATCCACAGGCTCTTACAAAAGGTACATACTGGTATCCTAAGAATGATCTGATAACTGTACAGAAAAGAACTGAGCTATATCTTAGTTTGGTCACTTAGTGTTCATAAAACTGGAGAGTCCCCCTTCCCTTAACCTTCTCAGGGAGGCCCAGTAAGTTCTCAGTCTACATAATAAAGGCCCATATAGCAGGAATAGAGATCTTCAAGAAATGAGGTTCCTAGACATGAGATAAATAAAAGAACATCCTTCAGACATGAAACATCCCACAATAAAATTCAACAACAACAAGAAAATGCCTTCTGAGCCACGATGCACCAGGCACAGTGGTACACTCCTGTAATCTCAGCACTCTGCAGGCCGAGGCAGGCTGAGGTAGAAGGATACACATTTGGTGGCCAGCCCAGACTACTCAGGAAAACTCAGCCTCAAAAAAATAAAAAGAGAAGGAAAACAAACAAACAAACAAACCAACAAAAAACCTACCATGGACAAGACAAACCCACATATTTATATAGTTTTACTATCAATCAATGAGTAAACACCTTTCAACTTCCCATCCTGAGAATGACTCTGAATAACAAGGACATATGTATAAATTAATTTCAATCTTAAAGTTATATATTAATGAAGATGCCCTAATAAAATCATTATTTTTTATACTAACCTAAAAAGTTAATTAAATACATAAAGGGCTGAAGATGGAGAGATGGCTCAGCAGTTAAGAACACAGGATGTTCTTCCAGGGGACCTGGGTTGATTCTTAGCTCCCATGTGGCTGTTCAAAGTCATCTATAACTCTAGTTCCAGAGCATCTGACACTCTCTTCTGGCCTCCTCAGGCATCAAGCACCCACAAGGTGCACAGACATATATGCAGGCAAACACCCACACACATAAATAAATAAAAATTTTAAAAAGAAAAGCTGAACTTTACAGTCACAGCTCCCTTTGTTTCCTATACAAACAGGCAAGCAAAGGATAAAGCCTCATGTGTTTGCTATTGTTGTTGTTTTGTCTGTCTGTTTTATCTTTTTGAGACAGAGTCTCAATATGTAGCCTTGGCTGGCCTGGAACTATGAACCTCACTATGTAAACTGGCCCGCTTCTTACAGTGAAGTAGCATCTTCCTGCATCTGCCTCCTGAGTGAGGGGATTACAGGTATGCACCACCAAACCTGGCTTCAAGTATTATTTCCACAGCACACAAACACACCCACACCCAACCTATTTCTGAGAAGTATGCTTTCTCCAAGTCTCCACTAAACAGCCCGACCTTTAGAAAGAATAAAAGCAAAGAGGCTAAGGGCTCTATACAAAGGGCTCATCCTTACTTGAGAAGGCTACCCTGTCTTGTACAAGTCCCTAGATCAGATGCCTCAGTTATGTTTTCAATGCATAGCTGCTCTTTTATCTACCGTGTGTGTGTGTGTGTGTGTGTGTGTGTGTGTGTGTGTGTTTTCAAGACAGAGCCTTCTTTCTTAACCAGTGAGCTCACCAAATGGAATTAATGCAAAAGTTTATTCTTGATCAAAGAATCTATCTTCATGGTGGAAGTGTGGCATGTGTTAAGACCCTGTGTTCAATCCCTAGTACAGGAGAGAGAAGGGGGCGCGGGGACTATCCCACTTGCAATACCAATAAGGTATTGGGATTGATAAAAAAAAATCCACACATCTATGTTTGGCATTTGATAATGCATCATTTCCATAGTTTAGCTTCAGATACCTGCTAATCCCTTGCTACACATTTAAACTATACAGCTACCCTTCAAGGATCAAAATATTAAAGAAAAATCAGCAGAAATTGATACAAATCACCTGGGTTTCATTTATGTCAAAATCTCATGTTTCTACTCATGAATTCATTTTTTTCAGGTTGCTTTGTTCTACAAGACCTCAACAAAACTCAGCTCTCTGAAATTCCAGCCTACATAAAATGGTATGAGAATAGAATAAAAGGCCCGGAAGAAAAACAGACAAGCAGACACACTTTCACAAATAAATAAATATATGTATATGTACAATCTACTTGTCAAAATGCATAAACTATTGGTAGGCACTAAATCTTCTAGACGTTTCTGGAATCCCCTTGGCACACACATCCACTCACTACGCTACTCTAGTGTTAATTTTCTATTTAAATGTCAATATCCTTACATAGCAACGTCACTACCTTTCCATATAGTCTTTCCCAGCTTCCCTGGTATTTTTCTGCAACACTCGTCCTGGCTGCTATCTACTTCTGATGACATTCAGTTAGTTATCCATTGGATCAGAACAACGAAGTCACCGAAAAGACTTGGTTCTAAGGCAACAGCAGAAACTCGGTGCTACATTAGAGAGAATAATGACATCAGTTAATGCGCAACTGAAGGGCACTCGATGACATATAACCTGGTGTAGTTCTGGAAGCCATTACATCTCTTTCATTGTAATTTGTTTGAAACACCTGTACTGACTGGAGGCAGTTCTTTCTGCACTTAACTAATATTATTCCAAAATAACCCTTGACCTCGGGGCATTCCATAGAAAGTTACAAGAGTTGAAGTGGACCGGGGGAAGGGGGAGAACACACCACAAGGTGAATCTAAGACCTGGGTTTCAATCCAACTCCGACTTGGCTGTATCCTCTTGAGTATATCTTTTAATCAGCAGGGTTTCAGTAGCCTCAAAGCAAAAGATGAAGAAACTGGACTAAATTCTCCTTACAGTTTCTTCCAACCTCTAAAGTTCTTTGAAATTTCAGTGCCTCCGCCTCCATTCAAAAGATAACCCTTAATGACAGGAAGTTAGCCTGGACTTTTTTTTTTTTTGTCCTTGAAATTTCTGAGATATTTTCTTTGGCTGAAGTTTTATTTATAAACTGTAAAATCAAAGCTCTATGCAAAAAAATATAGAAGGGCCGAGGGTTAAAAAATAAACTCACTCACTTATATCGTTAACATAGAAATTTCAAATTACCCTCAGGCCAGTTTGTCAATAGTTACTCAAAAGCTGCTACTCCAATCACTGGCTTCCTAAAATAATACGTATCGTTGTTCCCTTCTCATCCCCAGAGATTCATTCCGAATAATTAATAAACAAACAACCACAGCGTCTAAAAATCAATTTACAACTTTAGAGTAAGTTTCAAGGAGTCAAAGAAACTCCGCACAGCTTCCCCGCGTCATTGGCTTTCATTTCAGGAATGACGAGAGGTTAAGAAACGGTTCTTATTATAAGACCTGAGAAAAGCCCAAGGGGCGGGTGACATCTGGAAAAAGGGAGGAAGTGTCTAGGACAGAAGCTTCAGGGACCTTTAGGCAACAAGTTTAGAGTCCGGGGAGAGAGTCCCCCAGGGCTGCAGGGGAATCGGTCGCCGCCGCCTCGCCCCGCCGTCTTCCCCAACCCCCACCGCGTCGCCGCGCCCCCGCCCCCCATCCCACGCCCCTGCGGCAAGAAACCTCCCAGGATCGCCCGCTTCCCGCGGCCTCCTGCCCTCCGCAGGCCTCCGACCCCATCACACGGGCGGCCAGACCCCGCAGGCCCGCCGTCCTCGCCGCCGCCCCGCAAGACGCAGCGGCCCCGCAGCCCCCCGGCCCCGCTCACCTGCACCTGTTTGCGGAAGTGGCGCGGCCCCGGCACTGCCGACGGTCAGGAGCAGCAGCAGCAGCACCGGCGGCGGCGGCGACGCCGGCGGCCCCGGCATCTCGTCCACCGCGCGGTCCCCCGGGGGCCCGCTCTCGGGTCGCCGCCTTCAGTCAGTCGGTCCTCCGCGCTGCCTCAGCGACACCGGCGCCGGCTGCTTCGGGACACACGTCTCTTCGGCCAAACGTCAACCTCGTTCCCGGTCTGCATCCGCCGCTCTGGCCGCAGAACCATCATCATCCTTCCGCCTGTCTGCGCCGCCGCCGCCCCTCAACAGCAACAACGGCAGCCACTCTGCGGAGCCGCGGGCCCAGGCTGCCGCGCTCCGGCCGCCATGATGGGCTGCGTCATGTGACGTAGAGCGGAGGCGGGACGCCGTGACCGACACCTGGGTCAGCCAATCGTCGATCCATACTAGCTCCGGAGGCCCCGCCCCCTCGGCCGAAGGAGACGAAGTGGAGATTGGTGCGCCCCCTGCAGACAGAGGAATGCGATGTGGGCAGCAGGTAACAATTATTTTAAAATTTAAATTATAGGAAGATGTAAAGAAGGCCATTAAAATCCACTTATAATTCAATCTAGGACTTTTCTCTCTCTTTTCTCACTTTTCTTTTTATCATTTTTATTTTTTTTTCAACATGGTTCTCGGTATTTATCACAAAACATAGACCAGTTTTGCGTTCTCCGTTTTTATTTATCAGAACTTTATTAGCCTCTTCATCTTAAATTGACCCTCACATCTGACTAGCTTGCGAGGAGCTTTGAACTTTTAAATTTTTCAATTGAAGCCAGGTGTGGTAACACATGCCTTTAATCCCAGCACTTGGAAGCAGAGGTAAGCAGATCTCTGTGAGTTCAAGGCCAGCTTGATCTACAGAGTGAGTTCCAGGACAGCCAGAGTTACAACAGAGAAATCCTGTCTCCAAAAAAAAAAAAATTTTTTTTTCCAACTGAGCAAGAGCAGCATGTTCTTCATCACCCACTAACATAGCTAGTGAGCTCAAGCTGGCCCCTCTGCCAAGAGAGCCGTTCCTGTCCCCTCTTGTCCACTTGGCAGATGTTCTTCCTTTCATTCGTCAAGACACACCTGGAATATGACTTCATCGATGAGGGCTTCTCTCAATCCTCCAAACAATTGAGCATCTTCAGCCCCTGCCACAGCCTAGCTCTGGACAATGGCAGTGTCTTATTGTTCCTGTGACTGCAAGCCCCTTGAGGACAGCAGCCCTTTCTGATTCCTCAGGGATTTGGTGGAGCTCCTACTGGGCTTAACCTGAAGTAGGTGTCCTCTAAAGGAACTGTGCTAGGTATTGGTGCTGGGTGTGACAGGGAGCAGCTTTCGGGTAAGATAGAAGACAATGGAGAAGGCAGGGGAGATTGCTTGCCTTCCAAGCATGAGGACCTGAGTTCATTACCCAGAACCCCACACAAAGAAAAGCCAGCCTTGGTGGAGCGGACTTGCTGGGGAGGCAGAAAAGGATGGATCCTTGGGGTTTGCTGACAAGCCAGCCAAGCCTGCTAGGCAAACACCAGGCCAATAAGAGACCCTGACTCAAAAAGAGTAGATCCTTAGGAATGACACCCAAGGTTGTCATCTGGCCTCCTACACACACACACACACACACACAAACACACACACACACAGAAACAAGTATGCATAAACATACATGAATTCACATGCAAACACCAACAACACATACATCCATGCACACACAAAAGGAATGGAGAAAGTACTTTCAGACATAAGTAATGTAGCTCAGAGGCTACTTTGTGGGGGTGAATAGACCACCTTTTCTATTCTGGTGGACCATTTTGTGAATGAAAGGAACTGAGGAACTGATCTGCATCTAATCAGATGGGACTTCACCAATTTTCAAACATAGAACTTTCCCCATTCTCCAAACTCCCTCCAAATATCCAGTGTAAAATCCCAGCTGTCCACGGTGCTAGCTCAGCTCAGGACACAGGATGTCTGGGGAACACATTCATTGATGACTGAGGCAAGCCACACTAAACACCTGGGGAAACAAGTAGCTGGTATGTGACACTCTGAGCGCAAGTCTACCACTTTCTGCTGGTCTTTCTGTGGGAAAGGGAAGGAAGGCAAAGGTCTAGAAAGGAGGCACAATTGCCCTGTTGTGCTTTGACTTCGATCAGGAAGCTCAGCCTGTTGCATTCAAGGAAGCTGGGAATTCATGCTACAACCTGACAAGAGACTCTGTGAGGAGCAGAGCTGGCCCAGGGAAAGCCCTGCCTCGTAATCCTCCCGATAATTAATCATAATTAAGATGCACCCCAACAACGCATCATTATATGATCACAAAGCAGGTTTTGTTATTATTTGAATAAGCCCCAAAGATGAAACACACACAAACACACAACTGTTTCTCCCCTCACACGGAGCATGGGTTAAGGTACACATTCCTCAGAGGCTATCTAATGGAAACCTTTATCCCTGCTCCCACCTCACTGTTTGTACCTTTGCTCAGTACTTGCCTTGAAGACTCCTAGTTAGAGATTTACAAGACAAACAAAGATCTGTTGGATTGGTGAAGTTTTACCTCAGAGTTAAGGAAAGAAAGAAACAAATGCCAGCTTTTAGCATGATTTAGGGTTAGATTTCCTAAGATCAGAATCAATAATAGTTCAGTGTGTCTGCAACTGTCTGTGCTTGTCTGCAGCCTTCTAGTTTTCCACCATGCCAAGCCATCATTCAGAAGACCCTACTGGCACTGCGTGTCCTGCCAGCTAACTCTGCTGGAGGCCTGCACGCTGAAGAATATGAAGTCTGTTTAGCACAGGATGAGTTGCAGCTATGGAGCTCTGGTGCCTTACAGGTATCCTAAAGGGTTCCAGTGCTCAGCTGGATCATATGGGACATCCAGGAGGGTCCTGTTGAAAGTCACTGGTTAGATCTTTAGGAATTTTGTAGGCCAGTAGTTAAACACATCCATTCTTCAAAAAAAAAGAGAAAGAAAGATGAAAAAAGAAAGAAGAGTTTTTTATTCAGTGAGTGTTTTGCCTGCTTATATGTCTATGTGTCTATGTATATATGTTTGTGCCATGCCCTCAGAGGCCAGAAGGAGATGTTGGATCCTCTGGAGTTACAGGCAGTTGTAAGCTGCCCAAATGGGTGATGCTGGGGACTGAACCCCAGTCCTCTGTAAGAGCAACAAGTACTCTTAACTGCTGAGCCATCTCTCCGGCCCTCCTCCCCCTCCCCCTCCCCCTCCCCCTCCCCCTCCCCCTCCCCCCCCCCCCCTCCCCCTCCTCCTCCTCCTCCTTTTTGAGATAGAGTCTCATGTAGCCTAGGCTGGCTCTGAACTCAGTATATAACAAATAATGACTTTGAACTTCTGATACCTCTGCTTCATCCTTCCAAGTAGTTAGATTACAGGCATTGCCACCAAGCCTGGTGTATGTAGTACTGGGGTTCAAGCCCAATACTTCATGAATGCTAGGCAAGCACACTTACCAACTGAGCTATGTCTCCAGCACTCCAAACACAGCAAAATGGAATTATAGACGTGGTGGCATACATCTGTAATCCCAGCACTTAGGAGGTGGTAGTGGAAGGATCAGGAGTTCAAAGATAGTCTGAGTTACATGAAAACTTTGTTTTAAGTAACTAAAGCCCCAAAATTACATTATATAAGTATGAAATTGAATAAATTATATTTAAAAGACAAAGAAAATAGCAGGAAGCACTTCTAGAATGGAAGGCAACATGAACACTAGCAATATTGTCAGAACTGGCCAGTGAAGTGCTACTAAGCTTGATCACCTAAATTCAGTCCCCACATGTCACACGGTAGGAGAAAACTGACTTGTGTAAGTTGTCCTCCGACCCCCCACATGTGTGCTGTAGCATGTGCTACCCCCCCCCACATATACAATAAAATAACAACAACAAAAATCTTTTAATAGTCAAAATGAACATCCTCAGGACTCTCAAAATTGGGCAGTCGTTTACAACTATACATCTTGGTTAACTTAAGAAAATGCAGGTGCTGGAGATGTAGCCTAGATGACAGTGCCTGCCCAGCATGCCCAAAGCCATCCTCAGAGATATGCAGACCTGCTGTCCTATACTGTAATCACAGCCCTCGGGAAGTGAGGCAGGAGGATCAGAAGTTCAAGGCCATCTTTGGTCATACAATGAGTTTGAGGCCACAAGAGATCCTGTTTCAAAACAAAACACCTACTAGCTACATATTTAGAGGTCCCCCAAAAGGTGTATCCCTAAAGAACTGTCATCTTCGGATCTATCTGGCATCTTCATAGAAAAGTACAGCTTTCAGGGTTGGTTTTTAAAATATAACTTAATTATCTTTATTTTCTGTACATTGGTGTTTTGCCTACATGTACGCCTGTGTGAGGATGTCAAATCCCCTGGAACAAGAGTTACAGACAGTTGTGAACTGCCATGTGGGTGCTTGGAATTGTACCCAGGTCCTCTGGTAGAACAGCCAGTGCTCTTAACCACTGAGCCATCTCTCCAGCTTCCCCCTGCCTTTTTTTTAACATTTAACATGTATTCATTTGTTTTATGTGTGGCAGTATAGGTATGTGTACGCCATGATGCTTATGTGGAGGTCAGAGCACAACTTGTAGAAGCCAGTTCTTTCCCTTCTACCATGCCCATGGAACAAACTTAGGTCATCAGGTTTGGTGGCTGATCTTATTTCTCATCCCTGGTTCATCCTGAGACCAGGCAGGCAGGAGGTGAAGACTAAGACAGGAGCTTTGAAGGCAGGCTCCAGTGCATATACCACACACACCTGGGAGACAGACAGCTCAAGCACTCAAGAGACGGGAGACAGAGGCAGGAGGATCACAAGTTTGAAGCCAGCCTGTCTCCAAAAACAACAACAAAATAAATAAATAAAACAAACATTGGCAGGGCACTCACAGATAGAGTTTACAATTCAATACCGAGACTGAATACCATATTCGTGCAGTACCCAAGGAGACCAAAAGAAGGTGTTGGATCCCCTGGAACTGGAGCGACAGATGACGGTCAGCCACTACTGTGTGTGTCCTGGGAATGGAACCTGGTCCTCTGGAAGAGCAGCCAATGCTCTTATCCAATAAGCTGTCTTTCCAGACCCCCTCCATAAGGTTTTTATGACTGTCCCTTGTTTCTCTAATTTGAATCTTTACCGTTGAATTTACTTTAATCCAGCTTCAGGAAAATCAGGAGAGCAAGTAGGTTAAAGTTCATCACAGTTCCTAGTTCTCTGCCAGTCACATCCCAGTTGATAGCTAGCTGGCTTTGTCTGCATGCTGTGTTGGCTGTCCATCCAAGTGCGTCTGTGTGAAATCTCTTTCTTCTGCTGCCTTCTACATCCTGCCTAAAGCATGTAACTCGAGGACAGATCATCATGTGTCTTTCAGCGCCCTGAGCCACCTCCCACTTGGAAGTCGGGGGAGAAACTCAGTATGACAAAGTTTATGTCTAATACATTAACACTTTTAATATATGTAATCTATACTGTGACATAATGATGCTCTCCATAAGACAATCATGAGATTTATAAAAAGTACACAACAGACGGTAATACTCAAGAATGGAAAGTCACTTTAAACGCATGTTAACGAACAGATTCCCAACACCACCCCCAAGTTCATCAGCATGTATGCTTCCTTTGGAGGTAAGCGTTATTTAACGGTGACTTTCCAATCACTTTTGATGTGTCAGACTGCTCTAAGCACTTTATTCGTAATCACTCTCTAATCTTCATCTAATTTTAGAATATTTTCATCACCCACAGAAGAAATTCTGGAGCTGGTGAGATGGCTCAGCAGGTGCAGACATCTGCTGTGGTACTGACAGCCTGATTCAGTCCCCAAGATCCACATGGCACAAGGAGAGAACCAATTCCCAAAGGTACGCCTACGACCTCCAACAGAGCACCATGCCATTGGGTGTGCACCCACACTCACACACAAATAAAGTAATAAAAGAAATTTCGTACCCATTCCAAGCCTTCCCCCGTTCCCCCAGCCCTAGGGAACCCCTAAATTACTTCCCTTCTCTGTGGGAGTTTGTCCATTTTGGATATTACATATAAACAAAATTATATACCAGATAGCTTTCTTTTTTTGTAAATGGCTTAATAAGCCAAGTGCATGCCATTAATCAGCACTTGGGAGGCAGAGGCAGGGATATCTCTGTGAGTTTGAGGCCAGCCTAGTATATAGAGTGAGTTTTAGGACAGCCACGGCTATACACAGAGAAGCTCTGTCTCAGAGACAGAGCGAAAGAGAGAGGGAAAATGAATTAATTGCTAATTCCATTTAGCAAATGATAGAGAAACAGAGAAGCTAAATTCTTTGGCCAAAGTAAGCAGCAAATGTAAGGTGTAGGTTCCCGAGACTTTGCTACACTTTACAACCACAAATGAATAATGGGCTAAATGAGATGGCTGAGCAGGCAAAATTGCTTGTCACCAAGTCTAATGACCTGAGTTCAATCCCCGGATTCCACATAGTGGAAAGAAAGAGCCCTAAGTTGTACTCTGACCATCACACGTGCACCATGACATGCCCCTGCTTACAGAAAATAAGTAAATAAGCATTTTTAAATGAATAGTCAAAAGTAGACACTCAGGAGGCTGAAGAGATGGCTCAGAGGTAAAGAACACCTGCTCCTCTTGAAGAGGTCCCTGGTTTGGTTCCCAGACCCTCTTCTGGCCTCTGAGTGCACAAGGCTCACACGGGGTTCACAAACATACATGCAGTCAAACGCTCACAAAATAAAAATAAGTAAAATCTTTTAAGAGTGTAAATGACTGGGTATTGTGGCTCATCCCTGTAATTCCAGAACTATGAGTTCGAGGCCAGCTTGGACATTCTCTCTATCTCTCTCAAAGAACAAAAACAAACAAACAAAAAACTATATATTCCAGATCTTTTACAAAAATAAGGCATGGCCCACATTGATCCATCTGTGCCTCCTCTCTAGTAAAAAATTAAATTAAAATTAAAAAATTAAAAATTAAATTAAAAAATTGGATTCCAGGCCAGCCATGATGGTGCACACTGTTACTCTCAGAACTACAGAGGCAGAAGCAGGCGGATCTCTGTGTGTTGAAACCAGCCTAATCTACGTAGCAGGTTCCAGAACAGGTAGGGCCACATAGTAAGACCCTATCTAAAAAGACAAGAGGGATAGGAGAGATTAGGTTAGAAATGTGCCTTCAGGTGGGGCCAGGGAAAGAGGGAGGAAAGATAGAGAGAGTGGTGTTTCCCCCCAGGGAGTCGTTGCTCAATAAACTTTGTCTGATTCCAAAGATAGAATCTCTTTCTATATTTTAAATTTCTTCAGCCTGTCAAGTAGATGAAGTCTTTTCCTACATTGAGAAATTCCCTATGATCTTTTTTCCCCCCTTAGTCTCTCTGTGTGTGAGTGTTCTTGTGTGCAAGTAACATGTGCGAATGCACACATGCCACGGCCTTCGTACGAATGTCAGAAGACAACTTTGGGTGTCAGTCTTTGCTCTCCACTTTGTTTAGACAGAGCCCCACTATCTTTTCTTCTGGGTAGTCAGGCAGACTGGCCTGGGGGTTCTCCTGTCTCTGCCTCTTATCTCTCTGTGATAATTGAGGACTGTAGATGCATGCTAAGGCGTCCTGCTCTACAGGGGTGCTGTAGATCCAAGTGCAGATCCCCCCTTAACACAACAAGTGTTTCCCCCACTGAACCATCTCCTCAGCTCCTGCAATATTATTTTGGTCCTACAAAGGCTAAGGACCAGGCATCCCCTTTGTACCCCGAGCCTGGGCTTGGTTAGCCCTTATGATCCAAGATGTCACACTTACATACATAATTCCAGTTGTCCAGCTTCCTTGGGTGTTGCTGCCGACCCCTCGGGTGTTGCTTTTGCCCAGAGCCCTGTTCTTGTCTCCCCGTGTCTATCCTCAGCAGGCTTCAAGAGCCTCACAGGTATCTCTCACCTTTGAATTCCTTCCCATGGATGCAGCCCGTGCTGGGCTAGGCTCTCTAGAGGAACCCTACAACAACCCCACCCGACATCCCTCTCCTTTCAGACATGCCTGAAAATTACATGTGTACCCTTATAAGATGCTGGGCACCAGCACAAGCATGAAGGACAAGACAGAACCAGTCCTTGTTCTCTTGGTGTTTATACTCTGGCTGAAGACCAGAATCCCACAGCTGTTACCAAAGACCCTGTGATTGAACTATTGTCATGTGCTAGGTATGTGCTAGGACCATCCCCTGATGATCAGGGAAGGCTGCTGTGAGAAGATGACATTTGGGTAGCAATCCCAAAGACAGACAAGAGGCGGATGAAACAAAGGGATGAGGTTTGGAGAGTTGCAGATGTGTGCAGGGCTTAATCCAGATCTGTGGTGTCAAAGTGGAGGCTGTGATTCTCTGCTAGGCAGACCTGGAGCAGGTATGTTCTGATGGGGGAAAGGATGACGTGTTGTGAGATGCTGGGTCTTGGGTGTGACGGGGGAACGGAATGGTAAGTAGAGTCAGGCACTGAGTTTGATATAGAGATGAAGCTTAAGGAATGACTTGGGGTGACGTAGGGGCAGGCCCTGACTCCTCCCACTTATCCCCACAAGATTTGGGGGCTCTATTTCCACTTTTAGGCCCAGGGCACAAGTATACTCCAGGAGTCCTGCCTTTTCCAAGATCTCCATGGAAGCCACAAGGTCACAATGCCCCTGTCTCTGTTTTAATTGCTTGTTTCTGTGGGCCGTGGGCTTTTCTTTCAAAGGACAAAGATCCTAGTCGTGTTTGCTTTTTCCTACTCGTTCCAGAGTCATTCAACAAACCCCTCATGTGACTGCAATGTGTTAGGCATGTTCCAGTCACTGAAGTGAACAAGATAAGGTCCCTACTCTGGAGGAGGTCACTCCTAAAACGGGCAGAGCACAGGTCACATGGGAAACCCCACCCACCAGTCACAGAGCCTTTGCCCCAAGCCTGTAAAACCAAGCTGACATTGGGTGTCACCACCTGCTGTGTTAGTTTCCGCCAAGGCTCCAGGGAAACTGGGCCAGACTGGGCAGGGCAGGTGCAAGCTGACATGTAAGCAGGTGGGTCAAGGCCTCTGGGCCACTCAGCGCCTGCCATGTCACCCTCTGCTTCTTGCCCAGCCCTGGACCGGTTAGGAACTTCAGGAAGGCAAGACTGAACCTACAAGCAAAGCAAGACCTGGAGAGACAGGATCTAGAACTGTATGTGGTCCACTCCTGGAGAATCTGAGACAAGGTACTCGGATGACCTCACAAATCAACAAATATATCCTGGAATAGATGAGGATCCGGGAAAGGCCCATTCTGGACTAGGGGCATGGTCCAGTGGTAGAAGAGTTGTCTAGAATCCCCCAGTGAAGGGATGGGAGCATGGCTCACCTGTAGAACACTTTCTTAGAGTTCTCCAGTGAAGGATTAAAGATGTAGTTCAGTGGTAGAACCCTTGCCTAGAATCCTCCAGTGAGGAGGCTGAGGACCCATTTGGGCCTCCTTTTTCACTTTTGAGACATTTACAGGGTCTTGCTATGTAGTCAAGGCTGGTTTTAAGCTGGCCACTCTCCTGCCTCAGCTTCCCAAGTGCTGGGATTGTGAGCATTCACCATCACACTCAGCCTGCACCTGATCCTCTTTAGCTCCTCCTGTGGTGCCACCTTCTTTGATCCAAGAGTCCTGATGGTGGTCTCAGGGAAGCCTTGGGTGGGGTGGAATGGTGTGTCTCAGGAGAGGGAACAAGTTCTGTCTTCTCCACAACAGAGTGACCTGCTTTAAGAAGTGAAGAAATGACACTCCTGTGACCTACCTGCATAGAACCTGGAATCAAAGCTCAAATGAATTAACAATAGTGTTGCAACCACAATAGGAACCTCCCTTTTTGGGGTCAGAGCCCAGCAGGAAGCTTCTCTCATCAGCAGCCCCCACCCCTTGTGGCTGGGGCTGAAGATGGCTTTAAGGCTAAAGGAGATCCCAGGTGACTTCCTCCCATTGCCCCACCTGTTTGTGTCCAAAGGTATTTATTAAGGTAGTTCCAGCATCTGCTAGCAGGCTGGGCTGGAATGTGTGGTTCTTTCTGTAATACTCAATGGACTTATTATTTAATAGCACAAGGACTTGTGGCTATTTCTTATTATTAGAAATAGGTGCTCTGATTTGTTTTCCTTTTTATGCTCGCCGGGATAAAACCCTGAGCATTGCAGTCTGCTAGACTTTAGCTTTACCTTTCAGCCAAGTCCCCAGACTCTCCCTGGGGAATTCTAGGCAAGTGCTCTACCATTGAGTCACACCCTAGTTCCTCACTGGGGGATTCTAGGCAGGTGCTCTACCCCTGAGCCATACCCAGCCCCTCACTGGGGGATTCTAGGCAGGTGCTCTACCATTGAGTCACACCCTAGTTCCTCACTGGGGATTCTAGGCAGGTGCTGTAGCACTGAGCCACACCCAGCCTCTCACTAGGGGATTCTAGGAATGTGCTCTACAACTGAGCCCAGCCCAGAAATGGGATTTCTCCCTCTCCTTGTCCATTCTGGCCTTTGTTTGTTTGTTTTTGAGACAGGGTCTAACTATGTAGCTCTGACTGTCGTGGCTGGCTTCAAACTCAGAGATCCACCTACCTTTGCCTCCCAAGCACTGGGATTAAAGGCATTTAAAGACACATGCCTCTACACCCAGCTGGGTTGTAGCCTGTGATAGGAGAGCATGTGTGCATTTTGCCTTGGATTCCTCACACAAGTCTACATTTTTCTCAGGATGCTCTAATGCCAGAGTGTCTCAGGAGCCTTGCAAGCATCTTCTGGGTGTGGCGCCACCACTCTGCAGAAGCAACCCTCTGAGGTTGGTACTGTGCCTATTTTCCAGATGCAGGGACTAGGGAATAAAGTGGTTTAGGTCAGTATTTAACATACATCAGGAAGGAAGTACTCCTAGGGAAGCTGACCTTCTTCTACCAGTGATGTCACTAGGGTTTTGAACCATCTGGCTGTCTCCCCATACTGTTTCTGCCTGGGGTTGGGGGAGAGGCAGAGATTGTCTCTGTCCCACCTGCCACCCCTCCTGGTAAAGGGCTAGCGTTCAGTGTACCCAGGCAGGCCAGACTTTGAGGACAGACTGGGCAAAGGCGACCCGAACACCAGAAGACAAACTTACCCAGATTCTCATCTTATTTATTCCTATTTATTGTCTGGAAGTTGTCAGGTGACAAAACAATGGGGCATACTTGCAGCCTGTAGGCCTTGCTCTCAAATTCCCTCAAGAGTGACCATTTATGGATTGGGAAGATAGTTCAGAGGGTAAAGTGCTGGATGTGTAAGCATTCAGGCCTGAGTTCAGATCCCCAGCACCCATGTTAAAACCAAGTGTGGTGGTGCCTGTTTGTCACCTCAGCACTTGGACACAGAGACAGGAAATTCCTGGGGCTTTCTGGCCAGCCAGCCTAGATTAGTCAGTAAGCCCCAAGTCCCACTGAGAGACCCTATCTCAAAGCCTAAGTGGCCTGGAGAGATGTCTCTGCAGTTAAGAGCACTTTCTATTCTTGTAGAGGACAAAGGTTTGGTTTAGTAACTATAGTTCCAGAGGATCTGATGCCCGCTTCTGGGCTCCAGGGGCACCAGGCATGCATGTGATGTACATATATAGATACAGGCTTTTAAACATTTAAAAATGCATTTTAAATTCAAATACACATTTAAAATTTTTAAGTACATTTAAGCATTTATATTACAACAACAACAACAAAAAAAAACCTAAGGTGGGGAGCAGTTGAGGAAGACTCTCAACATTGACCTCTGGCTCTCACACATATACACACACATAGGAACACACACATATACACATATAAAACACAGGCATACCTCTGTGACAGTCCTCTAACCTCAGTGGCTGGGAAATGGAAAATATAAGCTGACTACAGTGACTCACATCTGTCATACCAGCACTTGGGAAATGGAAGCAAGAGGATCATAAGTTTAAGGCTAGCCTCGGCTACATAGAGCCCTGTCTCTAATACTTCATAAACAAAAACTTCACAATGCAGAAAGGAAGAATCATGCAAATCTGACATACAACCAGACAAGGAATGACTATGTCAACAAGAGAAAAAGCCTTGCCACATTAGGTAAAATACAGCATGAGCCCATATGCATATACATATTCATGTCCATCTCATGTATATTCATGAGGACAGGAAGAAGCTCATCAAAAGTGTTTTTGTTTTTGTTTATTTTTTCTAAATTGTAGGACCAAGTGGATGATTCTTTTTTATTTTTCCCCCTATTAATGAACCTAGATTATTTTATAGGCCAGAAGGAGGGTTTCTGTGCATATATCTGTGCATGCATTCTTGCAAGTGTGTTATATGATCTATTTCATTTTTAACTAAGTGCATGTGTGTGTGTATGTGCACATGAGTGCAGGTGCCCATCAAGTCCAGAAGAGGGAGTCAGATCCCCTAGAGCTGGCATTTCAGGCTGTTGGGAGCTTTCTGACATGGGTGCTAGGATCTGAATAGGGGTTCTCTGTAAGAGTAGTACATGTCCTCACCTGATAAGCAAACCTCTCCAGCCCCTTCATTTTTTTAAAGCTGGCTGACTCTACAGAAAGATTTTTTTTTTAACTCCCGGCAAGAACAGAGGCTTTGTCACCAGCATACTCTCATGACTAGAAAACCAGGATTCTTAAAAACATGTTTTTATCATAAAAACCAATCCCCATGGCACCAAAATAATATTATTCATTTTTACCATCTCTATTCATGACCAAGCCAGGCCATGTTTTCTTTCACATCTCGGGCCCCAGTTGCCTGATTATTCACTGCTGTTCGCAAGGACTCACTTGCTACATCTGCTGCCTGTTGGGAGGTGTTAAAAAAAATTGCCCTTTTTTAGAGAGATAATTGAATCGGCCAAGGGAAGCAGAGTGTTTTATTTTTGGTGGGAATGGTTGGATACATTCCACTGAATCTCTCAATTTCACTTGAAGGATTGTTAGTGTCTGCAGATCATCCATGGCATCTCAATTTCATTATTTTGGTATTGTAGATATGTAGATATGTAGATACTCCCACTCGTTCTACTTTTCTTCCAGTCTCTGTATATGTGTGAGTCTGTCTTCACAAGGAATCAGTAGCTATCACAGAGATTTTGTTTTTTTTTTGAGATTAACACACTTGTAATCCCACAAGTTTGGACACTTAGCCAGGAGGGTTGTGAGTTCAAGAGCAAGCCAGTCTGAGCTTTACAGTTAGTGAGTCACCAAAACAAGCAAGCAAGCAAGCAAGCAAGCAAGCAAATCCTGGAGCACTTGCCTAGCATGCATAATGCCTTTAAAGAATGAAGGAGGGAGAGATGGAGGAAGAGAACAAGAAGGGAGGAATGGAGGGAAGAAGGGAAGAAAGGGCAAAATGAAGAAGGGAATAGAGGGAGGAAAATGGAGGAAGGAGGGAGAGAAGGAAGAAAGGGAGAAAGAGGAGGAAGGAGAAAGGAACGGAAAGGGTGAGGATAGAAAGAGCAGGGAGAAGAGGAGGGAAAAAAGGAAGGAAGAAGGAAGGAGGGAAAAAACATCTATGTGATTCTGGACTATCTAACAAGTAAGTCAGGTAGAGCAGCTGGAGGTGTGGGGGTGGGGATCTATGTCTCCAGACCCCATTAACCAGCCGGATCACATTCACAGATCAGCCAGCCGGCTCTTTCATAGCAGAGCAGCCAGAGACAGAGTTAGTTATCTTTCTCTGTATCGAGTACAATTATCATGAACTTGCTGAAGTGATGGAATGTTTGGAAGATGTGTTAGTTGACTTGAATCATGCTAGTAAGATCCAACTGAGTCTTAGAAGATATGGGGGCTCTGAACAAATACACTTTATCATTACTATTATTCTATCTATCATTTGAACCTTTTTTGGTTTGTTCCATATAGGACTGTTTTTCAAAGTTGTGTGTGTATGTGTTTTGCAGGCTCCATGTGCAACTGACCTTTCACCTTGTTGAGGAAGGGTCTTTCTTGTAGTTTCTGTGACTCTGTATACTACAGACTAGCCTGCGCATACACTTGCAGGTGATTCTGTCTCTACTTACCGTATCTCCATAGAAGTGCTAGGATGTCACATGTGTGATTCTAGCTTTTAAATTTTTTGTTAGTTTGATTTTGGCATGGGTTCTGGAGATCAAACCCAGGCCATTAGGCTTTCAAAACTAAATGTTCTGCCCTCTGAGCCATCTCCATAGCCCCTTTGGTGATTTGAATGAGAACGGCCCCCACAGGCTCATATATTTGCGTGCTTAGTCTTCCAAGTGATGAGGTGTGGCCTTGTTGATGCAGGTGTGTTGTTGGAGGGGGAGGAGGTGCTTTGAGGTTTCATATCCCAGGCCGGGCACAGTGCCTGCTGCCTGCAGGTCAGGATATAAAGCTCTCTGCGACTTTTCTATCACCGTGCCTGATTGTCACCACACTCCCCACCATGGTGATAACAGACCAACCCTCTGAAACTGTAAGCAGGTCCCCAGTTAAATGCTTTCTTTTATAATAGCTGTTATGGTGTCTCTTCACATCAATAGAACACTGACCAAGACAGCCTTCCCCTACCTCCACCCCACACACAGGATGTTTGTTTGTTTTTGAGACTGGGTTTCTGTTGTAACTCTGGCTGTCCTGGAACTCACTCTGTAGACCAGGCTGGCCTCAAACTCACAGAGATCCACCTACCTGGGATTAAAGGCATGCACCACCATCTCCTGGCCAGGATCTTGCTATGTAGAAACTTGAAGCAATCCTCCTGCCTCAGCCTCCCCAATGCTGGGATTACAGGCATGAGACACAACACCTGGCTCACCTCTGTCTTTCCAAGGCTGAATAATACTCTGTTAGACATGTATGTCACATTTCATTTGTCCATTCTTCTATCCATGGACCATTATAGTGTTTCCAACTTTTGGCTCTTGTATAGAATTCTGCTATAAACATACATGTGCAAAATATCTGTTTATGCCCACGCTGCCAATGACTCTGGGTGTACATCCCCAGAATCCCCAGAAGTAAAACTACCAACAGACATTTTATTTTCATATGTATATCTAGGGGTATGTGCAAAAAAATGTGAGTGAGCGCAGGTGCCTGACGGGGCCAGAAGAGGATGTCGAATCCTTTGGGGCAGGAGTTACAAGTGGTTGTGAGCTGTCTGACAGGATGCTGGGAACTGAACTCTGGTCCTCTGAGCCATCTCTCCAGCCATAAGCAGACTTTTAAAATTTTTATTTGTGTGTGTGTGTGTATGTACTGGTTAGCTTTTATCATCAACTCGTCACCTGGGAAGAGGGAACCGCGCCTGAAGACTGGCCTGTGGCTGTGTCCGAAAGAGATTGTCTTGTTTACATAGGAGGGCCCAGTCCACTGTGGGCTGCACTGTCCCTGGGCAGATAGCTGAGCATGAGCCTGAGAGCGAGTCAGTAAGCAGCATTTCTTCATGGCTTCTGCTCCAGTTTCGTTTGAGTTCTTGCCCTGATCTCCTCAATGATGGACTTATGACCTGGAACTGTAAGCTGAAATAAACCCTTTCTTCCCCTAAGTTGCTTTTGATCATGGTGTTTATCACAGCAACAGAAGTCAAACTAGCACAGAGTACCTGTGGGTGATATGCGCACGTAAGTGTGCTTGGTCATATAGGTGCACGTGTGTGCAGGTGCATGTCCATGTGTTCGTATGTATCTGGTGGGTAGCTATGAGTGTTGTCTCTCAAGAGCCATTCATTCACCTTGGGTTTTTTTGTTTTGTTTTTATTTTTTGTTTGTTTGAAAGTTTTACTATTAGTTCAGGCTGGCCCTGAATTCATATTATAGGCCAGGCTGACTTGAACTCATAACAGTTTGCTTTTTTTAAATTTTGTCCCAGTCTCCCAAGTGCTAGGATTGATTACAGGCATGTGTCACCACACCTGGTCATAAAAGTATTTCTAAGACAGCCTCAATGGCTTCCTTTTCTTTCTTTTTCTCTTCCTCCTCCTCCTCCTCATCATCATCCTCTTCCTCCTCCTCCTCCTCCTCTTCTTCTTCATCTTTTGTGGACAGTGCTGATGACTGAACCTAGGGCCTCACACACACTTGGCAACTATTCTATCACTGAGCCAATAGTCTCAGCCCTCACCTTGTTTTTTTGAGATAAGATTTCTCAGTAGCCTGGCGCTCACTAAATTGGCCTAAGCAGATTTAGGCCAATTAAATTGGCTGAGCAGAGAGTTCCAGGGATCCCTTTGTCTATACCTCCTAGCACATGACAGGTATGTACTGCCATACCCAGCCTCTTTCTACATGAGTTCTAGGAATCAAACTCAGGTCCTTATGTTTGTAAGGCAAGCACTTTCCCAACTGAGCCATCTCTCCAGCTCCAAACACACATTTTTAACAAAAGTGGAAATGAGGCTATTAGGGAGGTCCCATGACTCCTAATTCCTGGCAGCAAAATCTGTCTCTAGGAAATTAAAAACACAACAGGGGCCTGGCAAGACGACTCACTGCGTAAAGACGCTTGCAGTCAAGCCTGACAATCTGAGTCCAATTCCTAGGACTCACATGGTAGAAGGAGAGAATCAATCAATTTCCAAAGGTTGTCCTCTGACCTCCACATCTCTCTCTCTCTCTTACACACACACACACACACACATACACATACACCACACACACTCACACAATACAGTCGATAGCTATGGTGTCAGTCCGTAAAGAATACAAGGGGAGACATTTTCATAGATTGCAAACCTTCCAGACCCAGCCAGCAGCTCAGCAGAGGGGAATGGTCTGTCATGGCAAGCACCATACTGGACAGTTGGAACCCTGATTGTCTGATCTCAGGTGTTACAAAAACTCTGCCCCCCTCATCCAAAGGCCTATTTTCATAATGAAGGAAATCTGTAGCTTAGTCTCATCCCACAATCCTTTAGCAGTTGAGCTATTGTAGAAGTATGCTGCTGTGGCAGCTCACTAAAGAAGACAGGGAGGCATTCTCATATGTGCAAACTCTGCCAGACCTCAGCAGAGGGAACCATTGTCATGGCCAGCACCATACTCACTCAACAGCCTCTGAGCTCAGGTTGTTTTTATTCTTTCAGAACTCCTCAGGTATTCTACTGATAGCACATGCAGATCATTAGCAATCAAACTAGCACATGCAGATCATCAGCAATTAAACATCCCCCACAGAAATCCAACACCTGCAGACAATACAAAATGCCAAGGCCTATGCATCCCTTTTTCCAAAAGTGCACAAAAACAGTTATTTTAAATGTAACTAAAGATAAACTTCTACAACACTATGTCACCTTTACAGTGGAGGAGCTCAAGGCCCAAGATCCCACAACACTTTAATGACCATCACCTTTATGGAGGGTGAACTCAAGACCTAATGGAAGTGTTCTCTCCTTGTTGCCTGAGACTATGGGAGAGGGACTACAAGAATTCCTTCACAGCAACTTTGCTCTTCCACAGTGGCTTTGCCAGAGAGCGGTGAGCACATGCAGATCATGAAGAAGCAACCATCTTCAACTTTAAAACATAAAGCTAACACCTGCAGATAATACAAACTGCCAAGGCTTAGGCAGCCAACAATGTACAAAACAATTATAAAGTTACATAAACATAGCTAGAAATAAACTTCCCCAATGCGTGTGTGCGCGCGCACACACACACACACACACACACACACACACACACACACTAAATGTTATTAAAATATTAAGAAAACAGCAGCATCAGACCTTGGGCCATCAATAAGAGTCAGATGGTGTTCAAAAACCATTAAGCTCAAAGTTCTCACTGGATGTCTTTCCACTTTGTTGTTTTGTTTTGTGCCACTGTTTCATTATGAAGCCCTAGCTGGCCTGTAACTCACTATGTAGCCCGGCCTGGCCTTGAACTTGTCATCTTCCTGTCTCAGCCTCACAAGTACTAAGATTACAGGCATGTATCATTGAATCCTACCAAAACCTTTACTTTATGGATGAAAGAAATTGTGTTGAATCCACACTCTGCTGTAAGAAAGCCAATTCTTTTGTCCCCGCCATGAAAGTTAGGTGTAGCTGCTTAACTTATCCTCTTGGTGATAAAAGAAAATAAAACAAATGTAGGGGGAGAGGTGTAGGGGACATTTTCTGTCAGATCATTGGTAGGCAAGATAAATCATAGAGAGTATAGCTGATTAAGTCATAATTTCAGCCACAATCTATCAGGGATGTCCTCTATACAGAGAGAAAGCAGAAGCTCCATCCAACAAACAGCCATCTGGGATTCTGGCTTGGAAAACTGTTAGGAAGGCTGGAGTGCATACAGTAGTCACTGATCATTCTTTCTGGCTTCTCAGTACATCACAGAAGCCTGATGACCATTTTTCCCTGTTCCCTTGCAGCTCAGAATCAGTTTTCTTGCCTTCCTTGCAGCTAGAGACCATTTCTCTGCCTCCCTTGCAGCTAGGGATGATCTTGTCTACCTCCCTCAGAGCTAGAATCTTGCCATGTGGCAACCTCAGATTGAGAGAAAAAAAAGTGAGTGTCAGGCGTGTCCATATTGAAAGAGGTTGGCTATGACTGCATCTAATGTCTACAGAGAAAGAATTAGCCAGTCTGCTATTTGCTTCAGCAGCAGTGGCTCTGTTGAACTAGTTTTATGTGCTTTGAGATCTGTTTTGTTCCTGAGTAGATTCCAAGCCAGATTCTCCAGCCCTTCTAAGAGATTCAGATTACCCAGTATTCTTTAACACATTCCTTTTCTGTTCAAACCAGTTAAAATTAGTTCTGTGGTTACAACTAAGAATTTAAACTGATTCATCAGACTACTTGATGTCAGTTAGCCTTAAGTACAGCTGCAAAGATTAGAAACACCCTCCACCCCCATCCCTGCCAAAGAACACTGTCTTAAATAAGAAAGCTCACCCCTTTCTCACTTAAAAGCTTGGATGAGCAGTTTGAGGTAGCCTGGCAGCACAAAGACCTCAGGTGTCCCGAATCTTTTTGGCTGCTTGTTCGGTCATCTCTCGGGTGTAGCACTATCTCCATAGTCCAAGATGACAACTAGAACTCCAGCCATCATGCTTACATTTCAAAGGTTGTTTTGTTTTGCTTTGCTTTGTTATAAATGTGGTCAGGCTGCGGTGGTACATGCTTATAATGCCAGCACTTGAGAAAGCTGAGGCAGGAAGATTGAAAGCTTGAGGCTAGCCTCTACATAGTGAGAAGGCAAAAATTAACAGCCATCTATTTTGTTTTTGAGGTAAGGATTCACTATAGCCCAGGCCGACATAAAATTTGTAACAATCTTCCTGCCTTAGCCTCCTAAATGCTGGAATTACAGATGGCTGGCTGAGCCTTAACTGGAGATCCTTCTGCTCCAATCTCCCAAGTGCTGAAATTGACGAGCTTATGCCATAATGCCCAGATGACAGGCATCTTTCTAGACATGCATTCCTGTGTGTGTGTATGTGTGTGTATGTGTGTGTGCATACCCATGCTGTGCACGTGGAAAGCGAAGGTCAAGGTCAGCTGTCTTCCTTCATTGCTCTGTACCTTATTTTTACTTTAGAGATTTAGTTTACAGGGCTGGAGAGATGTCAATCACTTAAGAGCACTAGCTGCTCTTTCACAGGACCCAGGTTAGATCCACATCACCCACAAGATGGCTCACAGCATCTATAACTCCAGACCTAGAGGATCTGAAGGCAAAACACCCATTCACATTAAATATTAAAATAATTTTTTTAAAAAAACAAGACATATTTTATTATTATTTTAATTATATAGATGTGTGTATGTCTGCGTGTGAGAGTATGTGCACATAAGTGTAAGTGTCTTAGGAGGCCAGAAGAGGATGCCAGATCCCCTGGAGTTGGAGTAGAGATAGTTGTGAGACAGCCAATGTGAGTGCTGGGCATTGAACTCAGGTCTTCTGCAAGAGCAATATGTACTTTTAACCACTGTGCCATCTCTCACATGCTTCACATTCAGCTATTACATGAATGCTGAAGATCCAAATTCAGACTTTCACACGTGTAGGAAAGTACTTTACCTACTGAGCCATCTCTCCAGTCCATCTGTTTTGCTTGCTTGTTTTTTTTTTTTTTTTTTTTGAGACAGGGTTTTAGTATGTAGCTCTGGCTGGCCTGGAATTCACTGTGTAGACCAGGCTGGCTTCGAACTCCCAGAGATCTATCTGCTTCTGCTTCCCAAGTGCTGGGATTAAAGGTGTGTACCACCACTGCCTAGCTTATACCTCAATTTTTAAATCCACATTGTGCTAGCCATGATGGCTCATGCCTGTAATCCTGGTACATGGAAGGTAAAAGCAGGAAGATTTGTAGTTCCATGCCAGCCTTGGTTACAAGAATTCAAGCATAGTCTGGGTTACATCAGCCTCGGTCTCAAAAAACCAAACAAAACAAAACAAAAATCTCACTGCCAAGAATGTATGTACATAAGCATATCCAGTTGCAAGGGAGGCTGGGAATTGTAGTCTTTATTTGAAGGCTGGCTGTGTGGCTAGCTAAGAATTGGGAGTTTCATTCAGTAGGGAGTAAAGTAACTGCATTAGTGAAGGATAGCCAGCCTTCTCTGCCAAAGAGGACGAAGCTGAAGCAAGGTTGAATGTATTCAGATACTTGCAGCTTCACATCTCGTTCTTCAGTTCTACTGGACCAGCCAAAGCCCAGCATGGGTGCCTTCATTTTCATAAAGGGAAATCTTCCTGGTATTTGATGGTCATGCCCCACTGTGCTAGTGAATAACTATCAAGTTGACAGGATCTAGAATCACCATAGGAACAAGTTCCTAGGCATGTCTGTGAGGGAGTTTCTAGATGGAGTTGATTGAGATAGGAAGACCCACCCTGAATGTGGGTAGCACCATCTCATGGATTGGGGTTCAGGACTGAATGAAAAGAAAGTGAGCTGAGCACCAGCGTTCATCTTTCTCAGCTTCCTCAACTGTGATTGCAACGTAACCAACTGCCTCAATGCTCTAGCTGCCATGCCTTCCCCACTGTGACGTTTGAATATGAACCCCCATAGGTTCACATGTTTGAATATTTAGTCACCGGGGGGTGGAGCTATTTGAAAGGATTAGAAGGATTAGGAGGTGTGACCTTATTGAAGAAAGTGTGTCACTGGGGGGTGGAGGGGAGGCTTTGAGGTTTCAAAAGCTCATGTCAAGCCCAGAGTCACTCTCTCCCTCTCGCTTTTCTCTGTTATGTCCAGATTGTGAGGTCTCCCAAAGCACCAGGAGTCCAAAATCGTATGCAAAAAGCAAGGGAACTTTTATTCTGCAGAGCAAACCAGTATGTTGGGGCCTGGCACCATATAAGATGGCCGACATCCCAGAAAGTTCACCATGAGGGTTTTTAAAGGAAGCAGGGGATCTGTCTGATTGGTTAGAACCCAGGCACTGGGTTGGCTTGCTAAATATTATGAGGGAACAGGAGATTCTGGGAAAGCAAGTATTTGACATTAAACAGAGAAGAGGTCAGTGCCTTCACCACTAAGGGCGCTGGACCTCTCAGCATTCATATCTCTCTCTCTCTCTCTCTCTCTCTCTCTCTCTCTCTCTCTCTCTCTCTCTCCCTGCCTACAGATCAGGATGTAGGTCTCAGATGTTGCTCCAGTGCCTACCTACATGCCACCATACTTCCTGCCATGATGATAATAGGCTAAACCCCTAAAACTGTAAGCAAGTCCCAGTTAAATGCTTTATCTTATAATAGTTGGCTTGGTCATGGTGTCTTGTCACAGAAATAGAATGTGACTAAGACCCACCATGATGGACTGTACCCTCAAACCATCAGCCAAAAAAATCCTTTCTTTTTAAAGTCTCCCTTGTCAGGTATTTTGTCCCAGTACTTAATAAATTGTCTAATATATGCATTTAAGCATTTAACTCGGAGCAAAGATTTTCACATCCTGGACCCGACTGGAGTATAAAGCCCCACAGACATTTACAAAAGCAAGCTGAAGATGTTACTGACGGAGCACTTGAAGGCTTTTGTCTTAGTTTCCTGTGTGTTGCTATGAATGGATGAATGGATTAATTCATTCATGAGTTCACAGCTGAATGGACTATTAAAGGGTGGGACCTCATTGGAAGAAATAAGTCATTAGATGGGGGTGCCTTTAAGAGATTCCTTCTTTCCTTCCCTTCCCTTCCCTTCCCTTCCCTTCCCTTCCCTTCCCTTCCCTTCCCTTCCCTTCCCTTCCCTTCCCTTTTCCTTCCTTCCCTTCCCTTTTCCTTCCCTTCCCTTCCCTTCCCTTCCCTTCCCTTCCCTCCCCTTCCCTTCCCTTCCCTTCCCTTCCCTCCCTTCCCTTCCCTTCCCTCTCCTCCCCTCCCTCCCCTCCCCTCCCCTCCCCTCCCCTTCCCTTCCCTTCCCTTCCCTTCCCTTCCCTTCCTTGAGACTGGGTTTCATATATCCCAGAATAGCCTTAAATTTATTATGTAGCCAAGGATAACCTTGAACTTTTGGTCTTTCTGCCTCTGCCTCTAAGTGCTGGGACTTATAGACATGGGCTGCCACTCTCCTCTTGGCTTAGGCAGTGCTGAGAATTGAATTCAGGTCCTCATGGTGCTCATAAGTCATAGCTGCCTCCTTCTTTCAAAGAAATCAGGGCTGTCCCCACACCACCCTAGATTCTCTCCTTCTTCAGAGGGCTGATAAACTTTCGTGCTGTGACCTTGCAGACCTGCCCAGTTCCAAGATAACTTTGAATTGCACTAGATGTTTATCAGTGTTTGCCTGACTTCTAGCAGTAGACTAGGTCACACATTCATATGCACACTGCTTCCCCCTCCGAACAAAACAAAACAATTCAGAGTATGAAACCTCCCTTTGTTCTTCGGGACTAGAGGCTCTCTCTCTTCAAGACCCCACCATTCTACCTACAGTATATTAAAACTCTCTTAATATTCTGGGAGCCAAAGGCTCTGTCTCTCCCTTTCAGGACCCCTTAGTGTTATCTATGGAACAATGTTTAATCTTTTGGTTCTGAAAGAAATTGAAGACTTTTTCCTATTAGGACTCCATGAGGGCTGTCGCTTTGAATGAAGCCCCTCCTTGGACCGAAGGCTTGCTTTCCCACTCCAGGGTCTCATCATCAAGGCTGCTTATGGCCGTGATGCTATACTAATAACTCTCTATAATAGTTAGTTTAATTGTTACCTTGACACAATCTAAACTCACCCGAGAAGAACTTTTAAAGGAGGGATTGTCTAGAGAAGTGGTTCTCAACCTGTGGGTCCCAGAGGTCAAGCGACCCCTTCACAGGTATCTCCTAAGATCATCTGCATATCGGATATTCACATTACGATTCCTAAGAAGCAAAGTTGCAGTTAAGAAGTAGCAAAGGAATAATTTCATGGTTGGTGGTCACTGCAATATGAGGACTGTATTAAAGAGTTTCAGCATTAGGAAGGTTGAGAACCACTGCTTTAGAGATCTAGTTGTGTAAGAGCAAAAGTTGTGTTTTAATTTTTAATTACTATACCTAAGAGATCTGTGGAACAAGAACATAACTTTGGGGAGTGCTAGGTGGGGCTGTTCAATGAGGTACAGAAAGATATAACCTTGTAATTTCACTTGCCCAAGGATATTCCATCCTCCTGGAATGTTGGGTGGGGAGTGTCTGGATTCCATTTGATTAATCCTACTGAAAAGCCCAGTGCCCCTAGTGGTAAAGGCACAAACCTCTCCTCAGTTTAGTGTCAAGTACTTGCTTTCCCATAAACCTCTCTATGTAATGGCAAGTACTGGCTTTCCCAGAAATCCTTGTTGCTGCATAACATTTAACGAGTCAATCCAGTGCCTGGGTTCTGACCAATCAGAGAGATCCCTCGCTCCCTTTAAAAATCCATATTGACAGCTCATTCGGGGGTTGGCCATCTTGTGTGGTGGTGCCAGATCCCAGTGCACTCTGCAGAATAAAGGCTCCTTGCTTTTGCATCAGGATTGGTGGTCTCCTGGTGGTACTTGAGGAGGAGGATTTCGAAAACTGGGCACAACACCTACTATACCGGATGCGATCTAAATGCACCAGATACACTTAGTCACTTGTAGTCAGGAGGTACCCAGGCAGGAAGTACATCAAGGTAGATGCTTGCCACTGATTGGAACTGGTGAGAAGTACATTGCCTTATGGGTTCTGCCTGTTTAAGCATCTGTGCCACGTGACTCAGCGCCATTCCATGGGAACTCTGAAGGTGGCAGGTACCCTCTATGGGAACCTCAGAAGGGACCTGGTCAGAATCCATCTTCCTAGCCAGTATTTAATTAATTTAATTTAATCTTGCTTCAAATTTGGCTATTTTGTGGTGGTCTTATTCTCGACCAGTGGGATTTACAATTGACCTGAAGTTATGTCTGCTCGTGTGGCAGTAATCTTGATTATGTTGATGTGGGAAGACCTGTCCCCTGTGGGTGGCACCATTCCCTGGGAGGGGGATCCTGAACCATTTAATAGTGGAAAGAGTGATCTGAGCTCTACTATGCGTGCATTTATTTATCATTCTCTGTTCTTGACTAGCTGCTTCAGGTTCTGTTGTGAGGAAATTCCACCAGAGAACACATGGACTTAAAGTCAAATAGAAAGTCTGTATTGCAGGCCAGCAGCTACATGGGGAACTGGCCCAAATCATGTAGCCCCAAGCCTCACCATTCTTTGCCTTTTATGCACAAAATCCACATCCTGGTGGACCCAGGAACAGTGAGAAGTGAAATCACAGAAGCCAGAAAGCAAGCATGTTTAGGGACTTCCCTGACTCCTGGAACTGTGGATTGGGTCTTGGATGGGTTTGGTCTTTGTTCCTGTTTTGGCAGGTATTGAGGCCTATATGCTGGATTTGAAGGTCTAACTGGTGCCCCTAAAATGGTAAGGTCTTGGGACCTGTTAGAGTTCCTGCCACCTCAACTCCCTATAATGATGAGCTGTAACCCAGAACTGTGACCTAAACAAACCCTTTCTCCTTTAAGTTACTTTTGTCAGGGCATTTTTATCTTATCATAGCAATGAGAAACAAAACCAAGACAAGGCCTTTTACTGCGTCCTAGCTGGGAAGAAGGACCAAGAGACAGAGCCCTTGGGATGCATCTTGCTTGGAACCCTAGATTCTTTCAAATAAAATTTTTTATTACATTCCCCCCCCTCCGTGTGTGTGTGTGTGTGTGTGTGTGTGTGTGTGTGTGTGTGTGTGTACATATGCTGAACCTGTGGAGATCAGAAGGCAATTCAGTTCTTTCTTTCTACCATGTGAGTTCCAGAGATCAAACTCCTGATTGGCAGCCAGTTTCTATATCTGGTGAGTCATCTCACCAACCCACACCCTAGCTGCTGCCTCCTCCTCCTCCTGCTCTTCCTCTTCCTCCTCCCCACTCCTCCTCCTCCTCTTCTTCTTCTTCCTTTTTCTTTTTTTGAGACAAGGTTTCTCTGTGTAGACCTGGCTGTCCTAGATTTCAATCTGGTCAGTCTGGCTTCAAACTCAGAGATCTGCTTGTCTCTGCCTTAGAGTGCTGGGATAGAGTGCACACCACTGCCCAGCTTCTTTTTTTTTTTGTAAAAATTCATTTAAAATTCTTCATCTTATATTTATGTGTATTTGTGTGTGAATTTATGTGCACCACATATGCGCAGGTACTCACAGAAGCCAACAGAGGTTGTCAAGCCTGGCCGCTTAAGTTCCATCTCCAGGATCCAAAAGGTGGAAGGAGAGAACCTACTCTCACTAGATGTTCTCTGACCTTCACAAGTGTGCCATGACATGCACATGGACACACACACACACACACACACACTCACACACACACACACACACTCATACACACACACGTACATACACACACACACACACTCATACATACACACACACACACACACACTCACACATACACACACACACACACACACACTCATACACACACACACACACACACACACACACACACACATATTCGAAAACAACCCAGTCACTTTTGGGTAAGAAGAGACTTAAGGAGTGTACAGTTCTTGGTTGTCAACTTGGCTACTTCTGGAATTAACTAAAACCCAAGCAGCTGGGCACACCTGTGAGGGATTTTTCTTGATTGAATTATTTGAAGTGGGAAGATCCACCCTAAATCCAGGTCTTTTGAGGTGGGAAGATCGACTTTAAATCTGGGACACATCTTTTGGACACAAATAAAAAGAAAGTGCGTGCTGTTTTGCCTGCTTGCCCTCACTCTTGATGCAAGTGCATTCCTGCACTGACTTTAGCGCCTACTTCTTTGGGATTCCGTCATGTGCTGAAGACCAGCTGAGACAACCAGCCTCATGGACTGAACGGCTACTAGATTCTTGGACTTACTGTTGGTAGACAGCTATTGTTGGACTAACTGGACCATTCTAATAATAATAATATATATATACTTATTATTATTATAATATATATATTCCTAGCACTCAGGAGGTGGAAAGTTCAAGATATATATATATATATATATCTGGCCAGCAGCTACACACACACACACACACACACACACACACACACACAGAGGATTCATTTTGTATATATGTACATATTCATTTTATCAGTTCTGTTTCTCTAGAGAACCTTGACAAATAAAGAGTTGGATAAGAGAGGATGATGTTGTTGGGATGAATATGATCAAAATACATTATATACATATGGAAAACTGTTAGAGAATAAGCAAAGAATGTCAAGTATTTAAAAGAAGGAAAGAAAGAAATCTAACTAGGATCAGAGAAGCTCGCCACACCAAGCCCCAGAGAAGTGGCCAGAGGCTGGGAACATGCTGTTTGGTGTAGGCTACACAGCCTACTCTCCAGACAGGGAAGGAGGAATGTCTCCCAAAGATTTGAGCTCATGAGTGAGTGCCAGGGACTGGAGGAGGAAAAAGTGGGGACCGACTGCCAGTTAGACTCACAAAGTCTTACGATGATGAAAATGTTTTTGAAAGTAGTTGGGTGTGGTAGTTACACAGTATATAAGCTACACTAATGCTGAACTATTTTTTCCTAATCCTCTCTCTTTCTCTTTCTTTCTTTTTTTGAAACAGAGTCTCATGTATCTCAGTCTGACCTCAAATTCCCTATGTAGCTGATGACCTTGAATTTAAGATCTCCCTGCCTCTACCTCTGAGTGTTGGATTATAGGCATGCACCACCACACCCAGTTTGTGCTGTTCTGGGAATGGTAGCCAGGACTTCATGAATGCTAGGTGAGCACTCTGCCGACTAAGCCACATCCTCAACTCTTGCTTCCCTTTTTGTTATTGTTTTGTTTGGTTATGTTTTTGAGACAGTATTGGGGAATATTGTTCACCCGGGCTAGCGTCAAATTCTTAAAGTGATTCTCCTGCCCCAGCCTTTCAAATAATGGGGACTACTGGTGTGTACTACAAATCCCACTGGTCGAGAATAAGACTATCACCACAGTTATGAGTCAAATCTGAAGCAAACTTTGATTAAATTAAATAAATATTGGCCAGGCAGATGGACTGTGACCAGGTGCATTCTGAAGTTTCCAGGGAGAACTCCTGCCACATCTGTGGTAGTTCCCATAGAATGGCCCGGAGTCATGTGGGATAGATGCTTAAAAGGGCAGAACCCACAGGGCCATGTACTTCCCACTAGGTCCAATCAGCAGCAAGCATCTATCCTGATGTACTTCCTGTGTGGGTTATCTCCCGCCTATAAGTGACTAAGCATATCCAGTGCGTTTGGAGCACATCTGATGCTGTAGGATTAACCAAATGCAACCCAAACAGTCCCCACTCAACATTCCAGGAGGTTATCTGTCCTTTGCCAAGGGAGATTTAGGGTTCCGTCTTTCTGTATCTCACTTAAACAGCCCCACCCAGCACTCCAGGATGTTGTCTGTCTTTGTCCTATAGATCTTTTAGGTACAGTAATTAAAAACTAAAACATAACTTTTGCTTTTATAATACCACTGTACCCAGCTAAATTGTTAAGTATATAATGGCTAATTTTATGTTATGTAAATTCTACCATAATAAAAAAAAACTAAAAAGAAGGGAAGAAGGAACCAAGGGTTAGAGATCTAGTATTTGCCTATAATCCCCCCAGGGAGGGCCTGAGGGCATAACTCAGTATGTGATGGCTATTCTTGGTTGTCAACTTGACTACATCTGGAATTAACTAAAGCCCAATAATGGAGAGCACACCTGTGAGGGATTTTGCTTAATTTGAGGTATAGGAATATCTACTTTAAATATAGTTCTATGAGCTAGGAAGACACATCTTTAATTCAGATCATTTGAGTTTGGACAACCCACCTCTCATCTGTGCCACACCTTCCACTGGAAGCCTATATAAAGACATGGAAGAAGGAAGCTTTTGCTCTTTACCTGTTTGCCTGCACCTGGCTAGCAAGTCTATTCCTTCACTGACATTAGAACCTACTTCTTTGGGATTCCAGTGTATAGTGAAGACCAGTGAAGACACCAAGCCTCTTGGACTGAGGAACTACTGGATTCTTGGGCTTTTCATTCATGGCCAGATATTGTTGGATTAGTTGGACCACAGTCTGTAAGTCAGTGGCTGGGAGTCACTACAACATGAGGAACTGTATTAAAGAGTCAAAGCATTAGGAAGGAGAACCACTGTGTAAGTCATTCTAATAAATCATATATATATATATATATATATATATATATATATATATATATATATATATAGAGAGAGAGAGAGAGAGAGAGAGAGAGAGAGAGAGATTAATTCTATAAGTTCTGTTATGCTAGAGAAACCTGACTAATACATGGTGGTAGAGCACCTGCCTAGAATCCACCAGGGAGGATCTAAGGGACAGAATACTTTCCAAATGTGAATAAGGCCCTGGGTTATCATTAAAAGGCAGGATGAAGAAAAGAGAGCATAGGAAGTCAGGAGAAGGGAGAAAGAGCAGGGGAAGAAGAGACTACCCATTACATAGGCTTCTTAGAAGAGAGACAGCAGCAGGGAAACAGGACATTCTGTAGATGTGTCCTGCTCGGATGCAGCTGACCAGAAGCTGGGCATCCTGTGTGAATAGGGGAGTACGACTGGCTTTCCCCATTAGCCCTAAGCTGGAAGCTGGGAGTGATTAGGAAGTTGGCACTCGTTCAGGGCTGGCTATTTGGAGCTAAAGCCACAGAGGCTGCGTTTGGCTTCCTGGTTGGTTGCTGCAAATGTACAGTAGAGCTCTATTGTCCTACAGGGTCTGGTGACTGCCCCTTTGTATGCACAGTCTCTGAATGGGAGATGTAGGTAGTAAACACTTCTGTCCCCACACAGTGCAGTGCCCAGGTGCACAAAGCAGTCGGCTCAATTTCTTGCATTCATAAGGTGGTGATGTGGCTCGTTTGGTAGCCCTGGGTTCAACCTCCAGTGCCTCGTGAAAGCTGGACATGGTGACAATTTGAGCACTTCAGAGTTGAAGACAGAAGGATCAGAAGTTCCAGGTCATCCTTGGCTACCTAGCCTGGCCTACATGAGACCCTCAAAAAATACTGCTTACACATTTAAGTCTGCATCTGGGCACATGGATGTTGTGTGCATCAGCTCCACAATGCCTTGCTTGGAGCCTGCATGTCCAGGCAGGACACACTCAATGAGACATATCTGGAACTAGCCAAGTGCAGAAACACATGGATTGCAGGGTCTCCCTAGGGTTCTGTGCCTCCTTTTGTGCCTGCCCCTCCCTTCTCTGTTCCTCTTGTTTCTCGGTGACATTTCTGTACCTTCATCCATCAGAACAGGGCTTGCCTGCAGCAAATCCACCCACCATAAGCCCTAATTATTATCCCTCTAGTGTCCAGGAGCCAGAGCAACACTTTCTGTGTGGCTGGAACATTCCTTCCTGAAGCAGTCATCTCAGAAACCATGGAACTTCCCCATTCCAAGGGGTACAGCCTCTCTGAGTGTGTACATCCAATCACAATGGAGACCAGAAGTTAAAAATCCAGGTGTGGGTAGGGCCTTATTCCCTCCAGACCTTCTTTGAAACGACCCTTCCTGTCATTTCTAGTACCTGATGACTCCAGATTCCAGGGATATTCTTGATGGGAAGAGGTATCTCATAAACCAGCAATGTGTAAAATCCCTCATCAAGATGGGGAGCTCAGGGCCATTTGTTTGGTTTCATGCGTGTGTGTGTGTGTGTGTGTGTGTGTGTGTGTGTGTGTGTGTGTGTCTGTGTGTGCATGAACAACCATGAACATGCAGATGTATATATGGGTGTGCTTACCTGTGCATGCATGTGTGAAGGTGAGAAATCAAACGCTGGTACTTCCTTCTACTGCTCTCTGCTTTATATTTTGAGCCTGGGTCTCTCAGTAGGCTACCACTATGCTCGGCTTCTGGGGAGCCAAACTCAAGATCCTATCATTCATGGTATGCAGCAAGGGCTTTACCAATCAAACCATCTCCCCCTCACTCCTCATTCAATTTCCATATAAGACGAAAGGAAACTTGGAAAACAAACCCAGCTCCACATTTTTGAGGGTAGCTTGCTCTGGACCAAGACGGTATCTTTCTACTTTGCCTCTGGCCCAGAGACGATGCCTTCCGATCTTAGTTCCTATGGAAGAATTTGATCCTTAGGACAAGGATAGGGCTGACTCACAGCTTGGTTGTGATCTCCCAGGGCATCCCATCACAACTGGACGGGAGAGACAGGGAGCCCACAACAGGAAGGGAGTCAATTGTGGTTAAAGGCATAGTCCAGGCATGAGTATTACCAGAGATTTTAGGATCAAAGCCTGGAGCCTGGTAACCCTCACAACAGTCTAAAGAGACTCGGAATAGATTCAGTCACCTGCTCTCAGCAAGCTAATTAAAAAGACAGTAGTGAGGAAGAGAGGAGATTTATTCAGTGTGAACTCATTGCATTGGGAAGAGGATAAAGAGACCCAGTGATCCTCACCAAGACCATGAGGCTTAGGTTTAAATAGAGGGCAAGAGTTATTCATAGCTAAGGCTTCCTGGTCAAGGTGTGGTCCTGCCCATCCGTGACTCATCATTGTCACAGCGCCAGTCTTTGCTGCCAGGTGCTCTGACAAATGTCACGTCTGTGTGAAATACCACCCTAGGAAACAAGGTCACTCTCTGCCTGGCATCTGGGACTCAGTCTTTTCCTCCTGCCATTCTGAGACTCCTGGGGGCAAATTCCAGTTCCTTAGAGACCATTGTTTCTAGAATGTAATAACTGAAGGAGACACAAGTGTCTGTCTTTAGAATGCCTTGGTTCCAACCATGCCAGTGACCCAGGACAGCTCAATCCCGGCTATCTGGGGATGCTCTGCTCTGTGGGAGGGGTCAGGCTGGGGCATGTGTGCACGGAAATGACAATGTCATTCTATATCAAGTGTGAGCCCTAAATGCAAACAACGACTGGTGTGCTTACAAGAGGAGGGGACTAGAGAGGCAGGAGGGCTAGGCTAGAGACATTTTCAATTGCCGTGTGCCAAGAGCGTCTGGAGGGAGTGAGGCCCTGCCCACACCTGGATTTTTACCTTCTGGTCTCCAATGAGATGGGATATTATGGGGACATGTGAATGGAGAGGAGCCCTCATCCAGGCACCTGCTTGCAGCCTCTCTCCAGCTAATGAAGTAGAAACTCCAGTACAATTAGCTGCATTTTCTTAAGGCCTTTTCCTCCTTCCCAGCTGTAACCTGAACTTTTCCAGGAATCTCACCAGAAACTCCATGACAGTACAAGGAGTTACAAGACACATCCTGAAGCCTTGTGCAACCCCAGTGGTTTCTGGTCCTCTTATGTACTTTATTTTTCTCTCTGTCTTTTTTTCTTTTTTATTCCCCCCTTTTTTTTTCTTTTAAGGCTAATTTATTATTATTTTATATATGTGAATGTCTGCATGCATGTATGTGTGCCATGTGCACGCTGAGCATCTTCAGAGGCTGGAAATAGACATCAGATCCCTTGAAATCAGAGTCACAGACAGTTGAGAGCCCCCAATATGGGTGCTGGGAACTGAACCCAGGTCCTCCGCAAGAGCAGCCAGTACTCTTAACTGCTAAGTCATCTCTCTAGACCTCTTTATTTTTGAAAAATAAACTTCAACTCTGCTTCACCCTGGCTCACCCTGAAATCCTTTTTCTGTGTCAAAAGCAAGGATTTGTTTTTTTTTTTTTTTGAATTGAGGTCCCTAAAAAATGGACAGAACTCCTCGTGCGGAGAGTGACAAGGTAGACCCTGTGCCTCTGCCATCCTACTGACACGAGACCTGGGGGAGCGTTTCCATTTTAAGCCACACACTTCCCCTTTAAGGTCCTTTGTTAGAGTGGTCAGAGGAAAAACTATACTGTATATGTGGTGTGTGTGTGTGTGTGTGTGTGTGTGTGTGTGTGCATGAGGTCATGTGTCATTCACTTTACAGTTTATTGTTTGAGACTGGTTCTCTCACTGGACCTGGAACTCACTGATTAGCCTAGACCAGTTGGTTCTCAGCCTTCCTAACGCTGCGACCCTTTAATATAGTTCCTCACGTTGCGGTGACCCCCCCAACCATAAATTTATTTTTGTTGCTACTTCATAACTAGAATTTTGCTACTGATATGAATAATAATGTAAATACCCGATATGCAGATGGTCTTAGGCGACCCCTTGAAAGGGTCATTTGCCCCCCCAAGGGGACCATAACCCGCAGGTTGAGGATCACTGGGCTACACTGTCTGATCAACAAGTCACGGAGATCCTCCTGTCTCTGTCAGCACAGAGCTGGGGTTATAGGCATGCACCGTCACCCCGGGATTTGTACATGGGTACTGACCATCTGAACTCAGGCTCTTATATTTTCACGGCAAGCCGTTTCCCAGCCCAGGACACTGATATGCTTCTCATCTCTAATCTGTCCCCCCACTTCCAACCTGGCAGCTGAAGGGATCTCTCTGTCATGTCCCTTATCTCTTCCTTCTGGGGTCTCCTGCTTATTTGTAAAGTAGAATCTACTTCCACAGTCCCCGATTGAGGCCGCCGCCTTTCTCCTATTCTCCTCTCCCCCTTTACTGGGCTCTCCCCCATCACCCCTCATCTTCAAGCTTCCATTTCTGGAAACTTCTGTCCCAAGGAAAGCTACTAAGCTTATTCTCACCTTAGCATCCTTAGGCCATTGTCCCTTCCTGTTGGGTACTATTCTTCTGGTCCAGGAGATGATTTCTGTCTCCCTGGGGACATAAGGCAAGGTCTGGAGACATTGTAGTCGAGGGATCTTTAGGGAGATGATGGCGGGGTTCCAGCACATCTAGTAAGCAGAGACCAGGTATGTGGGTCACTATCCTGCAATGGGCAGGAAGGTCATCTCAGTATAAAGGGCAATCCTTGTCCAAAGCGTTAAGAATGACTGCGGTCATTCTAAATCCTTCTTTCATTGTTTTTTTTGTTTGTTTCTCTTTGAGACAGAGTCTCATGTAGCTCGAAGTGGCCTCAAACTCAGTATGTAGCCCAGGTTGATCCTGACTTTCCAATCCTTTTGCCTCTACCTCTTAAGTGCTGGGATATCAGGTGTGCCCACCACTGGTTTATGCAGTTCAGGGATTCGAACCCAGAGCTTCGTGAATGCTAGGGAAATACTTCACAAATCGAGTCACATTCCCAGGCCCCTCTGTAGTGGGACACTTGGAAGAAATTTTGTTATTTTGGTTTCTTTAAAAGCACAAAATGGGGTTTGGACTGGGTTTCTGTTCCCATCCCAAGTGTGGTGGACGATGATGAGTTTGATTTGGGGTGCTCAGTGGTGGAGGCTATAATTTGATTATGTGTAGCTGTTTTGCACCATGTGTAGCTTGTCCTTATGATTGTGTGCAGCTTGGGTTTCTGGGAACTTTTGCTTAAAGTATATAAGCGTTGAAGCCCTGAGGGCCTGTGTGGGTTGTTGGTTGGTTGGTTCGTTCATTCATTCGTTTATCTGCCGTTGATTTGTTAGTTATCGTATAGAAGAACATCATCAGTTGGAGAGACTGGGTTTGTGGATAGTGAGCTGAGACGCTAGTCTGGCTCACTGTTAGCTCCCGCTCTCCAAGCTTAGGACAGCCTAAAGGGCTGTGAAGATTTCTACCTTTTTTTCTCCGTCTATCAAGGCCATCTGAAAAAGCAGTGAAGATTTCTTTTTTTCTATCCTTCCTTTCTCCTTCTCTAAGTTGAGGGTAAAATATTGTAGCAGTACATCTATGGTGTTGCTCAGCAATAAAGACAAGGAGACAGTTTATCTGCAAACCTTTCCAAACCTCCACAGAGGGAATCACCTGTCAGGGCAAGCACCATCCTGGATGGTGGAACCCAGATGGTCTGATCTCAGGGGTTTTTATTGATGCAGAAACTCCTCAGGTGTTTCACTGATACAAAAATTCTGCCCCCTCATGGCTCTGCCAGAGAGCAGTGAGCACATGCAGATCATGAGGAACCAAACATCTTTTACATAAAGCCAACACCTGCAGATAACACAAAATGCCAAGGCCTAGGCAGCCCTCCCCCCAACAATGCACAAAACAACCATTTTGACCATAACTAGGAAGAAACTTCTGCAACAGCTCCCTCCTCCAGTTCTAGATCTTTCCATAATACCTTTCATGGTCCAGTTCAAATACCACCCCCTTATAGAGCCTTCCCAAGCATCCATTTTTTTAATTATTTTTTATTTGTTCATTTTCATTTTTAATTATATGCATGTGTGTCTGGGTAATGTGCGTGTGCATATAGGTGCCCTTGGAACTCAGAAAAGAGTGTCAGAGCCCCTGGAGCTGGAGATACAGGCAGTTAGTTGTGAGCCACCAGATGAATGAACTAAGGCCCTCTACTAGAGTGTCATGCACTCATAACCTCTGAGCCATGTAGTTCTCCCAGCAATCTTTATAAAGTGACCTTTTAATTCTCATACACCTGGTTGCACTTTCTGCAGGCCCTTAGTGTCATCTGATGCCATCTTGCTAATTTCTCGTTTGGCTAACATCTGTTTCTTCCCCTAGGCTTTCTGGGATACCCGGTGGATTTTCACAGCTATAGCGGATGGAAATTTTTACTGTCTAGCCACCTCTCTGCCAGTCCTCATCCCCACAACCCTCCGGGAGTCATTAATTGAAGGCCTGCTCCTTTCCATTTAGCCAACAGATATTTATCCCTGTCTCCTGGGTCCTCACGTGGAGGTGAGAGCTTCGGGCTGGGACCAGTCTGCACAAGCTTCGCTCTCTTTGTTTTTCTGTCTAATCTCGCCTGTGCCATGAGGACGATGAGACCCACATGGCTCACGGGCAGCGAGCGCTATAGACTCTGGCACGCAGACCACAGCGCCAGAGATCTCTCACCAGCTGGTGAGCCTTGAGGGGGTCCTGATGCATCCCTGACCCCCGGGACAGGCCTCACAAACCCACGCTTCCTCCTATCTCAGAGCCTCAGAATAACAGGAGAGGGCTGTCGTGGGCTGATTCTGTGCCTTCCAAAAATCACGTGCTGAGTGCTCATCTGCACCTTAGAATGTGTTTGCATTTGGCGATATGATTCTTAGAGAAGAAATCATGTTACATAAGGGCTGGGGCCCTGCAAGGCGACTCAGTGGGTACAGGAGCCGCTGCCAACGTGACTCTTTGGGTTCAATCACCAGGGTACACATGGAGGAAGGAGAGAAGTGAATCTCAGAAGCTGTCCTCTGACCTACAAACACATCAAAATAAACAAACAAATCTAATAAAAAAATGTTTAAATGAGAGTTGAGAGCTGGGAATAATTGTGTACACCTGCAGTCACAGCACCCTGGAGGCTGAGGCAAGAGAATGAGAGAATTTAAGGTCAAATCAGCCTCAGAATGAAATCTTGTGTCCAAAAAAAAAAGCCTAAGAAATGTATTTGGGGGCTGGAGAGACGGTTCAGAGGGGAAAGTGCTTCTCACCAAACCCGATGACTTGTGTTCAGTCTCCCCCACCCAAACGGTAGATGGAGAGACCCAACGCCTGTGTGCTGTCCTCTGACCTCCACACATCCATCAAACGAGTACACACTTGAATGCATTTCGTGTGTGTGCGCACACAATAAATAAACACAAATTTAAAATAGCTGTTAGCTGGCTCACGCCTTTAATCCCAGCACTCGGGAGGCAGAGGCAGGCGGATCTCTGTGAGTCTGAGGCTAGCCTGGTCTACAGAGTGAGTTCCAGGACAGCCAGAGTTACAACAGAGAAACCCTGTCTCGAAAAGCCAGAAATTTTTTTTTTTTTTTTTTTTTTTTACATCATATCATGAGACTGTGAGACTGGGAATGTAGCTCAGTTGGTAAAGTGTTTGCCTAGGATGTACAAAGCCCTGGGTTTAAGCCCCAGCACTGAGAAAAAAATAAGCATCAACTTGTAATCCTAGCCCTCAGGAAGTAAAGGAGGATCAGAAGTTCAAGATCATCCTCAGTTACATAGCAAGTTAAAGGCCAGCCTGGGCTATTGAGACCCTATCTTAAATACACAAGCACATCCTGCTTTATTCGCTGCTGTAATTGCATCAGTGGCTGTGGTTCATTGTGCCTTGTATGGCTGAAAACAGCCCATAGACCCTGTGAGGCAGAGCATCACTATTTCCCTGTCACAAACAAAACAGAAGACTGAGGCATAGAAATTCACCCATTGATAAATTCACCCATTTGCACAAGTGAAGTTGCTGGTTCCTGACCCATGGCCCACAGTCTCCAGAGCTAGGAAAGTCACTCTGAGACTGAATTTCTGATTTCGCAAGAAATCAATTCCAAAATGCAAGCTGAAGGGAACTACTGGTAGGAGAAAGACCGAAATGATGATTCTGCTCGTGCACAGGTGTATGGAATTTTACAATAGAAGAGGCAGTAGCCAAGCATGGTGTCATAGCACCTGAGAGGCAGAGGCAGGAGGGTCACAAGTTCAAAGCCAGCCTGGGCTAACTAGCAAATGTCTCAAAATGGAGGGCGTTCTGGGGAGATGGCTCAGTGTTTAAGAACTATTGGTGCTCTTACAGAGGACTAGAGTTCGGTTCCCAACCTCCACATTAGGCAGCTCACACTCTCTTGTAACTCCAGCTCCAGGGATCTGATACTCTCTTCTGTATTCTGTAGGCACCTGTACACACACACACACACACACACACACACACACACACACACATACACGTAACTTAAAATATAAATAAATAAAACATTAAAAGGAGTGTATGCTGAAGTTCGCCTTGGCAGGGTGTGTTCCGTCATGCTAATCTCTGTGAGTTCTCTTAGAAACACACACCCATAATAAACACACCAGGGGCATTGAAAGATTCAAATTCAATGGCTGCAAGAGAATGCTAATAATACCAGATTTGTCAACATCCTAAGCATGAAGAATCAGGGCCCTGATGGGACAGGACCACACTGTTTGTTATCTCCAAGGAAACGCTTCCAGATTCACCCCTGGGGACCCCTGGGCAATTGAGCCTCTATCAGAAACTTGGTTTGGCTGCTGGTCCAGCCAAGCAAGCCAACCTGGTTTCCATGGTTACATTTGGGCGGAGGAGGAAGGAGGAGGAACCAAATTGAATCCCGGAAGTGGGGAGCTGGTTTCAACTCCCTGCCACCTGCCGGGTTTCATCTTCCGTCTAATTGCCACCGCTCCCGTCTCCCAACCCCCACCCCTGCAGGCTTCGGTTTTCCTGTCTTTAAAATGTGATGACTGAGAAGGAGTGGGTTGAAAATCTATAAATAGGCTTTCAGCACTGGTTATTATTATTATTATTATCATCATTATGAAACTACTCGGACATAAAAAAATATAGAGAATATGATAAATATGCAGGTCTCCCTGCAATAGCTATATTAGGATATTTTTGCTTTATATACTTCTGATTTCTTAAGAAATTTCCTTTGCAGTAGCTTACTTGGTAAAGTGCTTACCATGTGAGCACGTTCAGATCCCCAGAATTCACAAGCCTGGTGTGCATCTGTAACTCTAGCTCAGGGCTAGGAGGCCAAGACAGACATATATGCAAGCAAAACACCTATATGCATATAAAGAAATAATTAAAGAAAGTGAACGTGGTAGGTACAACATTTGGGGACAGACTGAGAGACTAATGCCAGCTTGGGATATAGAGTGAGTTCAAGGTCAATATGGGTCACTTAGGGAGACCCCCATCTCAAAATGTAAAGTGAATAAAAGGGCTGGGGGCTTAGCTCAGTGGTAAAGCATCTGCCTAGGATCTCCCTGGGAGTTGGGAGTATAGCTCAATTTTAGAGTGATTGGTGGAAATCCCCCAGTAAGGGACTGAAGGCATGGTTCAGGGGTACTTGCCCAGCATGCACAAAATCCTGGGTTCAGTCCTCAGTAACACACACACACACACACACACACACTCACATACAACATAGATGGGTCCATTCAACAACACACTTTACTTTCTCTCAGTTCTGGAATCTTGGAAAGCCATGACACGACATTGGCAGGGCTGGTTTCACCTGAGGCCTCTTTCCTCGGCCTGTGGACAACCTTGTTATCACTGGGTCTCCACATGGCCTTTCTTCTGGCTGCACACACATCCGTGGTGTGACCGTGTGTTCCAGGCTGCTTACTTTCTTTTTAAAATTTTAAAAAGTTATTTGATCATTTTATGTATACAGGTGCTTTGGCTGAGTCCATATGTGTGCATGGTACCCGTAGAATACAGAGGACAGAATCCGGTCCCCTGGGACTGGAGTTACAGATGGTTATAAGCTGTCATAGGGGTGCTGGGAATCAAACCTGGGTCCTCTGGAAGAGCAGCCAGTGCTCTAAACCTCTGAGTCATCGAATGGAACCCATCGAAACAATCTCATTCTTTTTTTTTTTCACATTTATTTGTGTGTGTGTGTGTGTGTGTGTGTGTGTGCACACCTTGGTCTATGTGTGGAGGTCAGAAGACAACTTGCAGGAGTCAAGTCTCTCCTTTCACCACGTGGGCTCTGGGGAGTGGCTGCGCATCGTCAGGCTCGGTGCAAGCACCTTCGCCCACTGAGCCATCTTGCTGACTCTGTGACCTCCTTTTAACTTCATGATCCTTTTAAAGGCCCTGTCTCCAATATAGTCACATTCTGAGGCTCTGAACACGAGAGCTTCAACATGGAGGGGGCATCATGTAGTCCATAGCATTACAGCAGTGCTAACACAATATGGCGTGGCTTAAAATAACAGACCCGTGGGAGCGGGATGTGGCTCGATTGATAGAGCACTTGCCCAGCACGCATGAGGCCCTGAGGTCCATCCCTGGCTACACATAAACCAGGTGTAGGGATGGTGGCACACACCTGTAATTCCAAAATGTTAGAGATAGAGAAGGACCAGGCATCCGAGATCACCCTTGGCTATATAGTGAGTCTGAGGCCAGCCTAGGATACCTGAGACCTTGTATTAGTTAATTAAGAGGCATGTATTACCCTTGCAATTCGGGAGCCTTATAGACACGACCTGAATCCATCCCTAGAACCCACAGTGGGGGAAAAAAACCCAGCTGGGTGAGGTAGAGCATCATGCTTTTAATGCCGGGGAGGCAGAGACAGGAGGATCTACTTAGTGAGTTTCCGGCCAGTGAGAGATCATCTTAAGAAAAGAGGAAGGACTGGAGACATGGCTCAGCTGTGACCAGTACTTCCTGCTCTTGCAGAGGACCTAGGTTCAGTTTCCCGCACCCATTTGGGACTGTAACTGTAACTCCAGCTCCAGGGAATCTGACGCCCTCTTCTGGCCTCTGTGAGCATCTGCACGCACATGGAGACTCCACCACCACCACCCAACATAAAATAAGATAAATATTGACGCTGGGTGGTGGCGGCACATGCCTTTAATCCCAGGACTCGGGAGGCAGCGGTAGGCAGATCTCAGTGAGTTCGAGGCCAGCCTGGTCTCTGGAGTGAGTTTCAGGACAGCCAGAGGTACAACAGAGAAATCCTGTCTCGGGAAAAATTAAACCAAAACCAAAACAAAAAACAAAAAACAAAAACAAATGATGTAGAAAAAAAAAGGTAGAATGTGTCTGTGTGTCTGAGGTGGTCCTATGACCTATACCCCCACATGAACATGTACACACACACAAGCCACTGGTCTGGAAGTCAGGGAGGTTGTATTTCACACTGGGAAGTGTAAAGTCCCACCCAGAAAGCCCATCACTCTGTGACCACTGTACCCAGAGCTGCAGGCCAAGAACGTGGTTTCCAGTGACAACCCTTCAGCCCAGAGGTGTGACAGTCCCCTCTCCATTTGTGTTCATGGCACCACCACAATAAAGAATAAGGAAAAAAAAATCCCTGCCAATCTGTGCTTTGTGGTATCCCTTCCGCCCTCCGTTTATCTGAAGGTGTGTTTTTACCCATTCCAGGCAGGGAACACTGTGGGTTGAGCTTGTCTTACTGAGAATTATGTCATGGGCATATATGCAGCTGCAGGCTTCACGGCTGCTATTTTTAAGAGCTGGGTGTCATTCCATCTGGGGCGTCGACTGCAGTGTGTTTTGTCCGTCTTCTACTTTGTGGTCGTTCTTTTTTCTTTTATTTTGTTTTCTTCCTCCCTCCCTCCCTGCCTTCCCTTCTTTTAAACACGTAAGATTTATTATTACTATGTAGTGTCAGGGGAGTTAACATGTGCCCAGCATGCATGTGGGGGTTAGAGGACAGTTTCGTGGGGTTAGTTCTCTCCTTCCACCTGTACGTGGGTTCTGGGGATTGAACTCAGGTCGTCAGGCTTGCGTGACAAACACCTGTACCTGCTGAGCCATCTATCCTGTCCTGCCTTCGTTCCTTCGTTCGTTCGTTCCTTCCTTCCTTCTGCCTCTCTCTCTCTCTCTCTCTTCCTTCCTTTCTTTTCCTCTCTACCCTGATTCTTTCACCCTCCTTCCCTTTCTCCTTTCTTCCTTTTTTGTTTCTTTTTCAGCACTAGGACTGAAAGCCAGGGCTTCTCACATGCTGAGCAAACGCCCTACCACTCAGCCACATGCACAGCCCTTCAGTGGGGAGCACAGGCGGGTGCTCTACCACAGAGTTGCACCCCCAGCCTAAAGAGGGGGAGGCGTGGGGGGTGGAAATGCCTCAAATGCATTTCTCATGAATGAAATTCTCAAAACAATTAAAAAGCTTTAATTAAAAATAGAAAACAGGGCGCTGGAGAGATGGCTCAGTGGTTAAGAGCACTCACTGCTCTTCCAGAGGACCTGGGTTCAATTTCCAGCATCCACACGGCAGCTCACAATTCCAGTTCCATGGGATCTGACGCCTTCACATAGACACGTATGTAGACAAAACACCAATGCACATAAAATAAAAATAAATTAATTAAAAAGAAAGAAAAACAGCTCCCCAAATAAAACTCTGTAAATTACCAATACAACTTTAAAAAGTGTATTGCATTTCTATTTACTCGTTTTATATGCATGTGTATGTGCGTGGGTTACATGTACTACAGTGCACACGTGGTGGTCAGAGGACAACTTGGGGAGGTGTTCCTCCCCTTCCATCGTAGACGTCCCGGGGAATGAATTCAGATCATCTGGCTTGGCAGCAGTGCCTTCTTTACCCGGGGGCTGCCTCTCTGGCCCTGGAATTTTCCATTTCACAGTTTTGGACTGTGCTTGACCACAGGTAGCTGAAACTCAGATTAAGTAAAGCTGCAACTGACGGGAGGCAGGGGAATACCTTGTACCTAGACTTCGAAAATAAAATTAAAATACACATTAGAGAAGCTTCGTTCAGGCATGAGCGAAAGAGCTGTTGCATGCAATTACGATCAGCACAAACAAATCAACAATATCTGTCTGTTTGAGACAAGGTCTTGTGTAGCCCCTAGGCTGGCCTCCAACTTGCTCTATAGGTAAGGATGACCTTGAATTTTTTTAAAAAAATAGGGCTCACTTGCTATATAGCCCAGAATATTCTAGGACTCACTAAGTAGCACAGGTTAGCTTCAAATTTTCCGTCCTCCAACCTCAGCCTCTGGGGTGCTGGGATTGCACCATCACACCCCAGTGGTCAGTGTATTCTGATGTGAAAGGCTGACCAAGAACTGGCATCCTTCTGCAGGCACAGGCGGAAGAGACCCACAGCCTCCTCTCCCCCACAGTGGCCATCTGTGGCTGAGAGCAGCTCTCCCTGCTCGGTTGGCTCTGTCTCTGTGAGTCTGGGAGGGAAGCGTCTCAGATGTAAAGCCCACAGGAGACCCACACATATGAGGCAGCAGCCAAAGAAAAAAGAAAAAAGGCAACTCAAAATAGATTCCGTCTACAGCCAGAAACTGACTTAGTGCCAGAATGAGGAAGAGGAACTCGAATGAGCCATTTCCCAGGATCTCTGGGGAACACAGATCTAGCGGTTAAGGGGGATTTCAGAATCCACTAGGGCAGTGTTGGGTGGGGTGCTGGAGAACTGTAAACTTTGGTGGAGAATCTGGGCCTATTTTTCTAAAACCTCACCTCCCAGCACAAACCAAAGGCAACAACTTGGCAGTAGAATGAGACGGCATGCATCTCTAAGGACTATGGGAAAAAAGCCAAAAAGCTGTAGTGATTTCTAAGTTATGCAGTTTTTAAAAAATGACTTGCAGGCCGGGCCCCAGTGAGATGGTTCAGAGGGTGAAGGTGCCCGCTGCGGAGGCAGAAAACCTGAGGTCGATTCCTAGGGCCCAGGTGGTGGGAGGAGAGAGCCTGTGGGCCTGAACATGCACACACACCCACATCTTAAATACATAAAATATAATAAATTTAAATTATGTGCTGGGGAGATGCTCTGGGGTAAAGTGCCACAGAAGCATGAGTCTAGACTAGAAGCCATGCAGAAGCCTGGCAGGGTGGCGCATGCCTAGAACCTGGCTCAAAAGTTCAAGTGTGGGGGCTCTAGGCCAGCGATCTACTGAACCTTGCCTTCAGCCCCTCACTGAACCTGGAGTTCATGTACTGGCTATACCTACTACCTAGTGAGCTGACCCCACCCCCCCAGCGCTGGGGTCACAGTCATATGCTGCTGCACACACCTCTTATGTGGGTGCTCCGGACACGGCCGGAGTCCAGACCCTCATGTGGGCAAGGCAAACATTTTACCAATGAACCATCTCCCCAGCCCCAAATTTCTTAGGAAATTTGTCTCAAGATCATGGAGACTGAGAAAGGTCACGTGTGCCTTCTGGAAGCTGGGTAACTGGGGAGGGTAGTAGTACGGATCAGTCCAAATCTGGAGGACTGACAACCTGAGGGACAGCTGGCACGAGCCCCTGGAGGTCAAGGGCAGGAGTTCTGATGTTCAGGATGGGGAGAAGAGGGGTGCTCTGCTTTATCCTGGATTGGGAGCGGCTATGGGGAGACACCAGATCAACCTTTGGCCAGATCACACACACACACACACAGTTTGTGAACATACCTATCTATCTTGTTGGTTCTTTGCCCTGAAGATTCCTGGCAACCCACCTCTCCTGTACATTTATCTCCTGAGACACACAGCTGCACGTTCCAGAATTTGTCTCTTAACGAAGCTAGCCAGACAAGCTTCCTCCCTAAATGCAGTCTGCACACAGCAGGGACACATTAGCACTTAGAAATGGCTCTCTGCTTCCCCTAGTGATGGCCATTTGTCGTTTTGGCTCGTTCTTCATTCTGAGACCCAAGCCTAACATTTGCCTTTGCCTTTGAGCTCCCGAAGTTTAAATTTGCTGCTAATTCATATTTGATCTCATTAAGTGCTTTCCCAGACCTGACCACTTATCTTGTTTTGTTTATGAAGATCAAATGAATTCTCTTGAGGGACTCCAGGGATGGAGTTCAGATGGCGGAGTGCTTGGGTAGCATGCATGAGGCCCTGGGTTCGAGCCCCGGTAAACCGGGCATGGTGGTACACACCTGCAATCCAGCACTTGAGAGATAGAGACAGTAGAGTCAGAAGGTCCAGGTCATCTTCAGCTACATATTCAGTTTAAGGGCTGCCTGGGCTGTCATTCCTCAAATGCCATCCACCTTGTTTTTTAAAATTTATTATATTTGTCTCTGTGTGTGTGTACATACAAGGGATGGGGGTTAAGAGGAGACATCCTGTCCCCAGGCTGTGTGTGTATGTGTGATGGTGGGGAGCGGGGCTCTCCTCTCTTCCTTCCCTCATTGCCAGACTTTACACTCTCTACCATGTGTGCTGAGAGCCCCCAAAGCAGACTGGGAACTCCGCTCATACCTGTTGTACTCTAACCAAACTGACTGATATCTTCCTGGATGTCACTGAAGCTATTCTGGCCGGCTGCAGATGTGAGATGATCTGCTGGTTTCTCGAATGTCTGTGGTCCTGGGTTAGGGCGTGCATACCCTCACGACACTCAATCAACCTTCTTGCTTTTGTGTGTTTTGTGTGTGTGTGTGTGTGTGTGTGTGTGTGTGTGTGCACGCGCCTGAACTTACAGGTGCGTCCTTGGAAGTATGAGGACTTTCAGTCCTCAAAATCCATATTTTAAAAAGCCAAGTATGGTGGCGTGTACTCATAATCCCAGCACCGAGAAGGTGGGAACAGGTGGATCCAGCCCAGCCTAATAGATGAGCTCTAGATCAACGGGAGCCTCTGTCTCGAAAGCAAAGTGATGGAGTCCCTGAGGAGTTAACACCTGAGGTTTTCCTGTGGCCTTCACATGCACGTGTGTGCATGCATCTATGTACACACACATACACCAAATAGACAAATGAGTAAACAAATAAGACCTTTATAAGAAGTCCCATCTGGGGCTGGAGAGATGGCTCAGTGGCTAAAGCACTTGCCACATAATCGAGAGGACCTGAGTTCAGATCCCAAGCACCCAGGTAAATGCCAGGCAGGTATGGCAACCACCTGATGGGCTAGACTAGCTAAATTGGCAAGCTCTGGGCTCAAGTGGGAGGCCCCACCTTAATATTTAGGTGATGTGTGATCAAGGAAGACACCTGATGTCCATCCTAGTGGCCTCCACACATATATGCATACAATCCACATACATGTGCAGACAACACACAATGTAAACACAGACATACATCACACACATGCGTGAGAATGATCATCATCATAATAAACAGACCTGGTAAGATGTCTCATCTGGTTAAGGCACTTGGTGCCAAACCCGATAACCTGAGTTTGATCCCAAGAACTGGCATGATAGAGAGAACCAGCTCCTGCAAGTTGTACTCTGACCTAGACACACACAATAAACAGATAAATAAAATATAATAAGAATAGCAAGACAAGTCCTGCCTTCTGGATATGCATGGGAGTGGGGTGTGCAATGTCTAGCTTCCTTTTGCACATACGTCTTGGCTGGGCATGTGAAATTCCATTTTACCACCTTAGGCGGGCCCCTGCCAAGCACATCTATTTTAGATCCTGAAGCCGAGATCACACCCGCTGGGTGGGTGTGAAGAGCTGAGCACCCAGGACTTCAAACCCCACCTAGCTCCAGCATCCAGGGCTTCTGTTGACTGAGCTGTGATACAGAAGGACCATGAAACCAGCCACAGGGACAGTGAGGTCAACCTTTCCACATGTCTAGCTGGGTGAGGTGCAATTGAGTTGGCTTTTCCTGAGGACTGCATTAGCAGGGCGGGGATGGAGACAGAGGTGGGATATGATGCTCCCGTGTGTAAGCCTGCCCTGGAGGCTATCAGGGAAGTTACCGGTGCCTCTGCTGTGTGGGTGAAAGACTGCCACGGGCAGGTGATATGGCAAAGCAGGTAAAGGGACTTGTCACCAAGCCTGACAACCTGAGTTTGAGTCCCAGAACCCAAATGGTAAGAGAGAACTGACTCCCACCATGTGAGTTCCAAGGGATCCATTGTTTTCTGACCCTCCCAGGTATGCCAAGACACATGTGCCCCACCGCTGCATACAGAGTTTAAACATTTTTAAAAGTCTTTTTTTCATTTTATTTTATTATGTGCATTGCTGCTTTGCCTGCATATGTCTGTGTGAGGGTGTTGGATACGCTGGAGTTAAGATAGTTGTGAGCTGTCATGTGGGTGCTGAGAATTGAACTCAGATCCTTTGGAAGGAGCAGCCAGTGCTCTTAACCACTTTTCCAGCCCCAGTTTAAACATTTTTAAAAAAATCTTCCAGGAGGGGCTGAGGAGATAGTGGAGTTATAGAGGATCTGAGTTTGGTCCCTAGTGCCCAGGTCAAATAGTTGAGCACTGGGCTGGAGAGATGGCTCAGTGGTTAAGGGCACTTCCTGCTCTTGCAGAGGACCTGGTTTGTTTCTCACACCCACATGGTGGCCCACAACTACCTGTAATTCCAGATTCAGAGGATCCAACATACTCTTCTGACTTCCATGGGCACCCACCCACACACAAATAGGCACACTTAAAATAAATCTGAGCCTGGCTGCACACACTTGTAAACTCTGTGCTGAGGAGGTAAAGATGGAGACCCATGGGGCTCTGCAGTCCAGCCAGTGAGCTGAATCGGTGAGCTCCAGGTTCAGCGAGAGACTCTGTCCACAAAATAAGGTGGCATGTGGTAGAAGAAGATACTGGACATTGACTTCTGACCTCAACATGCACTTGCACACAGACACACACACACACACACACAGTCCTCCAGAAGGACAGAATCTGGATAACTCAGGGATTAGGATATTGTTACAGTTTGAATATGAAATATCCCCCATAAGCTCATGTATCAAATGCTGGATTTCCAGCTGGCAGCACTATTTGGGGATGTTCTGAAGACCAGGAGGTAGGATCTAGCTGTGGGAAATAAGTCTTTGGTCCCCTTCCCCCCTTCTTTCTTCTCCTCTCTCTCACTACACCTCCCCTTTCCTCTCCTTCCCTTGTGTTTCTTCTTTCCGTCCATTGTGAATTAAGCCCGCCTCCTCTGCCACATGCTCCCTCTGCCATGATGTTCAAGCATATGGGGCCAATCAACCATGGGCAAAGCCCTCCGAAACTGTGAGTAGAATAAGCCCTTCCTGTCATGAGCTGCTTGTCTCCGGCATTCAGTTACGTCGATGAGAAAATGGACAGACATGAAGCTTTCCACATGCGTAGGTTACTGGCTCAGCTGGAGTTCCAGGGGGAGATGCCAAAGGACCTTCTCTTCCTGGAAGAGAAACCAGATGTTGTCATTCATCCTGAAGAGTTAAGAATCAAGGAGAGTCCAGGCTGGGGAGAAGGATCTGTTCATAAAGCACTTGCCACAGAAACACGAGGACCTGAGTTCTGACCCCTAGGACTCATGTAAAGTATGGGAGGCAGAGACAGGAGGCTCCCTAGAATTCGGTGGCCAGCCAGCTGAGCAGAGTTAGTGAGCTTCGGGTTCAATGAGAGATCCTGTGGCAAAACACAAGATGGAGAGTGAAGAAGACAACCCACATCGACCTCTGGCCATCGTGCACCAGCACACGTACAAGCACACACACACACACACACACACACACACACACACACAAGCAAAAACAGGCCGTCTCATGATGGAAGTCCTGTGGTATTTACTGTTAGTCTCTGAGACTCCACCGGAGGCTGCCGAACGTCACCCTCAGGTGGCTACCAGTGTAGACTAGTTTGAGAGTATACAAGAGCTAGAGAAATCTGTCACGAACTTCCAGTACTGAAGCATTTGGAGATTTCTATGGGGGAAAAATCCACATTTTCAGATTAAATAACAAAACTGGAATATTTAGTGGCACAGAGCTCACATTCAGGCTGGGAGAGCATCCGTGGACTGAATTTCGTGAGCAGCTACCTCAATTACTGTCAGCTGCGCAGCGTTCGGGCCCCTCTGCCCAGGAGGCTCATCCGCTCATACTTCTGCGGGAAAACTGATTCACAAAGTTGCTATGACTGAAAAAGTGTGCGCGCGCGCTGTTGGACACCTGCACGGAGGCCGATGATTGGCATAAGGTGTCTTTCCGGGTCTCTCTTTGTCTCACGTACTGAGACATTTGAGTCCAGAGCTTGCCAAGTAGCCCCGTCTAGCTAGCTAGCTCACTCTGGGGACCCCGTCTCCACCCCAGAGTTCTGGGATTGCAGGGAACGTGTTAAGTCCGTCTAGCCTTTATGTGGGTGCTGATAATACAAGCTCTGGACCTCACACTTTTGTGCCAAGCACTCTTTACCTGAGAAGCCACCTCCCCAGTCCAGAAGGCTTTAAGGCTTCCGAGTAGTGAATCTGAGCCCCAGGCCTGAGATTCACTACACCTGTCATAGTTGCCATTACCTGAGTATTGTGGGATGTCCGTCCGGGTGCCTGTGTGGTGTCAGGGTGCCTACTCGATATCCGGGTGTCTGCGGATTGGCCCAGTGCCTCCATGCCGCGTGGTGCCTGTGGGAGGCCCTGGCGTGTGCAGGATATCAGGGTGCCTGCTCAGGGTCTCGGTGCCTGCTGGAGGCCCGGGTACCTGCAGGCTTGGGCAGTGAGGCCCAACTTTGGGTCAAACTTCATGCGTGGTCTCAGGCTAGGACGGGCCAAGTGAATGTCCACCATCAGAGCAGCCCACTGTCTCTAGGAACTGTGGTGATGCCGGTGGTCCACGCTCCTGCCACACTCGCTGGACCTACTTTTTTCTTTTCTTTCTTTCTTTTTTTTTTAGTTTATATTTTTGAGGGCACAGGGAAGGAAGGGTGGAGCAGGAAGGAATGGGAGGAGGCTGCTAGCGAGATACATTGTATGAAACTCAAATTATTAATAAAGGTATTATAAAAAAGATTTTTACTTAAAAAAAAATCTATGTGAGTGTGTGTGCGCGTGTGTCTGTATGAGTATGTGTACATTCACATGTGTGTGTAAAGAGGCCAGAAGAGGACGTTAGGTCCACCGGGGCTGGAGTTAGAGGTGGTTGTGAGCCCCCAGCTGTGGGTTCTGGGAATCAAACTTGGCCCTCTGCAAGAACAGCTAGTGCTCTTAAGCACCATACTGTCCACATATGACCCCACCTGACCCTCATAAGCGCTCTCAGGAGGGAAGCAGGGCATTTAGTTAGATACAGCAGGAAATAATCTAGGCCACATAATTATGTCAACCTGATGTGCTGAAACGCCAGCAAAAGGAATTTAATTCTTGGAGGGACAGACAAAAAAATTCCACAAGACTATCCGGCCTGGATAAACTAGGAGCTTCTTGCTCCTGGGTGAAAGTAGTTACAAAAGGGGACTGGGGTCACTGGGTAAAAACTGGGCGAGAGGAGAGGGCTCAGAGCCTCCGGAAGAAAAGAGGCAAAACGGTTCTGCTGAGGGAGAACAGCCCATTCGGCAAGTCAGGACTCAGAGCCGTGACAATGGCGCCCCCTCGTGGACCTGGTAGTTGCTGCGCCCTCACTCTGGGATTTGATGGCAAAATCAACTGTGCAGGGAGAGCGTCGATGCTTGGCAGTCAGTGTTTTTGTTTTTCTGATACAGGGGCTTGCTTTGTACAGGATTCGAACTGCTGGCCTCAAGAAATCCTCTTGCCTTGGTCTCTTAAGTGCTGAGATTGCAGACTTGGGTCACATTATCTGGCTTTTTGTTTGATTAATTTCTTCTTTTTCTTTTCTTTTTTGTTTGCTTGTCTTTTGTTTTTGTTTTTTGAGACATGGTTTCCCTGTGTGTCCTGGAACTCACTCTGCCTGCCTCTGCCTCCCAAGTGCTGGGGGATTAAAGGCGTTCGTTGCCACCACCCAGCTCACTGATTTCTTTTTTTAAAAAAGGCTAGGAGAGGTGGTACGCCAGAGAGACAGAGACAGAGGAGAGACAGGTTGGGGGTTTGCACAGTTCTGAGTTTGAGGCAAGCCTGTTTTACATAGCAAGGTCTGGGCCAGCCAGAACATAGTGAGACACAATCTTAAAAAAAATCATTTCATTTCAATTGATTTCTGCCCCCCTACTCCCTTTTCTGGGAATTGGAATTACAGGCGGTTGTGAGCCACCATTGTGGATGCTGAGAATCAAACCCAGGTCCTCTATAAGAGCAACAAGTGTTTCTTACCAATGGACCACTTCTCAGCTCCATCTGCCATGGCTCAATGGTAGAGCACCTGCCAAGAATCCCTCAGTGAGGGGCTGGGGTGTGGCTCAGTGACAGAGCATCTGCCTAGCAAGAGGAAGTCCTTGGGTTCCATCCCTATAACTGCCTAAAAATAAGAAAATATTAAAATAATAAAATTAAAAATAAGAAAATATTAAAAATAGCACACACACACACACACACACACAGTTGCTCCCACCACAGTGCAAAAGACCTTTTATGAGACACATGAGCTGAAGGCCAGCTTTGGAAAAGAAAAATTTGATAAATCCGACCTCAACAAGACTTCTCCAGATATCAGAAGATAACCAAATCTTTTCCCATTCGCTCTCCCCCAGACAGTCTCTCATTTGGTTGCTCATGATGACGTTTGTTTTCACAGGGCTTCACTCTTCATTTTAAATTCTGGTTCTCTGGAGGGAATGTCTTACTTAGACATGCGGCTCTGCTGATCCCTCCGTTGTGGGGCCTTCCTGGCTGTTCACTGCCAGCTTTGTCCTTTTCTGACTTGCCTTCCTGCGGTGACCTCTACAGGCAGCTGTGAGATTTATCCCTGTAAACAGAGGAGGAGAATATTCTGCAATATTCATTTTTTTAAAAAGAAACTTCACATTCCTTTTTTAAAAAAACATAGGGTCTCATGTAGCTCAGGCTGTCCTCAAATATCCTATGTAGCCAAGGATGCCCGTGAATTTCGGCTCTGCCTCTACCTCATGAGTGCTGGGATTATAGGCCTGCACAGCCACTGTGTAAGTGGTTCTAGAGAGCGAACCCAGGGCTTCATACACGCTGGGCAAACACTCTAACCAAGTGAGCTGCTGCCCAGCCAGCGTCTCTGCTTTGGTGCTGTGTCTCTTGGGTTTTCATCACAGAAACATTTAACATGCCCTACTGCCTCAAACACCTACAAAGCTGGATCAGAAAGTGAAAGCAGCGCGTGGTGGGAAGAGCCTCACAGTGTCATCGGAGACCCCACCATACTGCATGTTCACCTATGGCGTCGAGGCGCGAATTCTCCTCAGGGCCCCCTCCTCCACTCAGCTGTCTGCCTATACGTCCATGTGGCATTTTAGCTGCCCTAATAAAATTTTCACCAAAAGTGACAATCCACTTCACGTCCCCCTTGAGCCCTGAACATGAAGCCTTTCGGAGGCCACCCCAGATCGGGCTGGGAGAAAAGCATGTTGGCAGCTGAGTGTGGTGGCTCCCACCCGTAAACTCAGCGCCTGTGAGGGGGAAGCAGGGAGAACGGGAACGCAGGGTCATCCTTGGTCACATAAAGAGTCTGAGGCTAGCCCGAAACAACCAGACAGAAATGAGATGGCATGAGCTTCCCAAGGTCTGACAGACGGAAGAGCCACAGCACAGCCTCCAGTCTCCTAAACTTCCACCTGTTTGAAGCCATGTTGAGATTGGAATGGGAAGGGTTCCTGAAGCCTTAGAACGAGCTCCTGAGTTAGGCTCTGCTGTCTATCCCAGGTTGCTTTTGAGGATATATTTGCACGCGCAAATGTCTGTACACGGCGAAGCCAGAGCAAGACATCGAGCGTCTTCTGATATTGCTCTCCATCTTAGAGCTTTGAAACAGTGTCTCTTACTGAGCTGGAAGTCACCGTTTCAAGTAGTGCTATAGGGTCTGAACGATCCAGTTACTACACCGACACACAACTGGGCGAAGAGAAGAAGAATTTTGAGTTCAAGCAGAAAGCTGGTGTGCCGGGGACGCCGTCAGACACCAAGTTCAGAGCTGTGCCCACGGCTAGAGTTCTCACAGAGTATTTATACCTGAAAACCACAAACACCTGTGCCAATATGAGCAGAAGTCAGTTATAATTTTTTAACCAATCAGAAGCTTACTAACAATCATGGTCAGAGTGACCATAATCCAGAAATGACACATCTCAGTTCCCAAAACAAGTACCGACAATCGTCTTGTTTCGGCTCCATGGATGGGTTGTGAAGGCTTTTTATACTTTTCCTGGGAACCTGAACCTTGAGTGACTCTGTTCCAAAATGGATTCCCCAGTTAAGATGGCGTTGGTTCTTCCATCTCAGTAGGAACCTTGGCCATTGAGCAGTCAAGATTCATCTGTGTTTGCCTCCCAACGCTGGGATTACAGACACATTCAGCTACGGCCAACATTTATGCGGGTGCTGGGGTTTCAAACCTATGTCCCCTTTCCACATGCTTGCGGGTCCAGCACATTTACCCACTGGGCTGTCTCCTCAGTCCCATCTTTGGATGTGCCATGGCGCTCCTGTGGAGGTCAGAAGACAATCTGTGGGAACTGGTTCCATCTTTCCGTCGTGTGAGTTTCAGGATTTGAACTCACATCAATGTTGGCAGCAAGGGCCTTTGTCCATTTGGCCACCTTGGTGGCCCCTCTTTGGAATTTCTTTTTGTCCAGCCTCCTTGCTTGGATGGTTTATCTTTGGGGTCTGATTCTTGAGGGCATATCTGCCCAACACCAGGAGATCCCCAGAGCACCTGTATCATAGAGAAGAACAGACAATACAAGGGTATCTGGGAGCCATAGAAGCAGCCTCTCCTATGACACTAGTTTTGGTGGCAATTTCTCCTTAATTAACTCAGGCGAGGCTCTGTCAAATACGGCCTCCAGCCCATCTGGAAATTGAGATGAGGATGCTCACGTTTCTTGTTCATGAAAAAATCAGCCTTCTGTAGAGTTTGGTTTCCTTTGTGTGATAGCATTTCCTACTCGTCTAAGCAGTCAGTTCTGTGCTCTTCCAGTACCTTTTGCTTTTGATTAAACAAAAAAAACAAACCATACATTGAATAAAGATCCCTGAGTTGGTGAGACAGAGAAAAACTCTAAGGATAAGGTTTCAGTTGAAACTGCTTGAGGAATTCTTAGCAAGAAAACCTCAAATGTCATCACTAACAGCAAATGGGATATTATCAACAGGATCTTTAACAGGATGAGAGGAACGCAAGCTGTGGGAATCTCAGCCCTTAAGGAAGACGCCAGAAGGGTACAGCTGGATCCTGTGATAGTTGTGTCTTTAACATTTCAAGACACTGCCAATTTGTTTTCTAAAAAAAATTTCATTTCAAGAAGTAAATGTGTTAAACTGGACCTAGGTAGTGCAGGCCTGTAGTTCTGGCACTCAGGGAAGCTGAGACAGAGGGTCAAGAGTTCAAGGCATCTTAGTGAGACCCTGTCTCAGAATCAAAAGTGAAAAGGCTGGGGCCATGGCTTGGTAGTAGAGCACCTGCCTAGAATCCCCCAGTGAGGGCCTGGGGCATGGCTCAGTGGTAGAACACCTGCCTAGAATCCCCCAGTGAGGGGCTGGGGTGTGGCTCAGTGTTAGAGCACCTGCCTAGAATCCCCCAGTGAGGGGCTGGGGTGTGGCTCAGTGGTAGAGCACCTTCCTAGAATCCCCCAGTGAGGGGCAGGGTGTGGCTCAGTGGTAGAGCACCTGCCTAGAATCCCCCAGTGAGGGGCTGGGGTGTGGCTCAGTGGTAGAGCACCTTCCTAGAATCCCCCAGTGAGGGGCAGGGTGTGGCTCAGTGGTAGAGCATCTGCCTAGAATCCCCCAGTGAGGGGCTAGGGTGTGGCTCAGTGGTAGGGCACCTGCCTAGAATCCCCCAGTGAGGGGCTGGGGTGTGGCTCAGTGGTAGGGCACCTTCCTAGAATCCCCCAGTGAGGGGCAGGGTGTGGCTCAGTGGTAGAGCACCTGCCTAGAATCCCCCAGTGAGGGGCTGGGGTGTGGCTCAGTGGTAGAGCACCTTCCTAGAATCCCCCAGTGAGGGGCAGGGTGTGGCTCAGTGGTAGAGCATCTGCCTAGAATCCCCCAGTGAGGGGCTAGGGTGTGGCTCAGTGGTAGGGCACCTGCCTAGAATCCCCCAGTGAGGGGCTGGGGTGTGGCTCAGTGGTAGGGCACCTTCCTAGAATCCCCCAGTGAGGGGCAGGGTGTGGCTCAGTGGTAGAGCACCTGCCTAGAATCCCCCAGTGAGGGGCTGGGGTGTGGCTCAGTGGTAGAGCACCTTCCTAGAATCCCCCAGTGAGGGGCAGGGTGTGGCTCAGTGGTAGAGCATCTGCCTAGAATCCCCCAGTGAGGGGCTAGGGTGTGGCTCAGTGGTAGGGCACCTGCCTAGAATCCCCCAGTGAGGGGCTGGGGTGTGGCTCAGTGGTAGGGCACCTTCCTAGAATCCCCCAGTGAGGGGCAGGGTGTGGCTCAGTGGTAGAGCACCTGCCTAGAATCCCCCAGTGAGGGGCTGGGGTGTGGCTCAGTGGTAAAGCACCTTCCTAGAATCCCCCAGTGAGGGGCAGGGTGTGGCTCAGTGGTAGAGCATCTGCCTAGAATCCCCCAGTGAGGGGCTAGGGTGTGGTTCAGTGGTAGGGCACCTGCCTAGAATCCCCCAGTGAGGGGCTGGGGTGTGGCTCAGTGGTAGGGCACCTGCCTAGAATCCCCCAGTGAGGGGCTGGGGTGTGGCTCAGTGGTAGAGCACCTGCCTAGAATCCCCCAGTGAGGGGCTAGGGTGTGGCTCAGTGGTACAGCATTTGCCTAGCATAGTGAGGCCCTAGGTACTGCACAAAAATGAGGAGGAGAAGGAGAAGGGTAGGGGAGGAGATGGTGGTGGTGGCAAAGGTCAAGGAACAGAAGGAGAGTGTGTCACTTAGGCAACACATTTCTTGTCCACTGAGAAGAAAGGTTTTAATCTTTTCATGCTGTCACACTCGACATTGGCCTGTCCTTTTCACCTTTTTTTTTTTTTTACTGTGTAGTGATGTCTCATTGTGGTTTTGATTTGCATCTCTCTAATGACTGATAATGCTCATTTGCTCATTTTTCATCTATAGTATGATCTATTAGGGAGCAAGAAAAATTATGATGTTGGAAAAAAAGGGGAGAGAAAATGGAAAGAACACTCCCGAGTGAGCAAGAAAGAACCCAAGTTAGACATGAAGGAGATGGCTTTAAATAGGATAAACATGGTTCATTCTGCTGGGTGTGCTGGGGCACGCCTTTAGTTCTGGAACTCAGGAGGCAGAGGCAGGTGGATTTCTGTGAGTTCATGGCTAGCCTGGTCCACAAAGCAAGCTCCAGGATAGCTAGGGCTATATAATGAAACCTAGTTTAAGAAAGAAACAGAGAGAGAGAGAGAGAGAGAGAGAGAGAGAGAGAGAGAGAGAGAGAGAGAAGGAAGGAAAAGAAAAAGTTGATTCTATAAGTGAGATCGTAATGTTAATTTCCTACCGTTGCTATCACAGAATACCTGACAATAAGCAACTTAAATAGAGGAAAGATTTTTAACTTAGACTTTCATGCTGGTCAGTCCATCATGGTGGGGAGGGCATGGTGAAGCAAAGCAATTCACATCAAGGCTGCCAGGAAGCAGAGCGAGCAGGAGGAGGCCAGAGCAAGAACGTGCCCCTCAGTGACAGTCCCCCAGGACTCACTCTGTAACAGAGCTACAGTTCCACAACTTTCCAACAGTCTATTCAACGTCGAAAGCCAAGGCTGGGGACACAGCTAGTTGGTGCAGAGCTTGACTTGTGTGTGAGGCTGGGGCTTTGCTACATCTTAGTAGACTACATCTACTAAGCCAGGGTTCTTACAGTTCTCGTGATCCAGTTGTCTCTGGAAACTCCCTCACAGGCACACCCAGAGGTGTGATTCATGGATATCCTAGGTATCTCTGAAGCCAATTAATTTAACAGTCAAGATAAACCATCACTTCTCTGGAGAGATGGTTCAGTAAGAGCAGTGCTTGTTCTTTTAGAAGACCTGGGTTCGGTTCCCAGGACCCACGTGGTGGCTCACAACCATCTATAACCCAGTTGCAAGGGGTCTGACATCCTCTTCTGACCTCTGTGGCCATCAGGCATGCGTGCGTGTGATGCACGGCACACATGCATGCACTCACGCACACGCACCATTCAATCGCACAAAATAAGGCAAATTTAAAAATCACCTGCGTTGCGCTAAGAATGAAGTACCAGGCTACAAAGAGACAGGGCAGGAATGACTTGCTGACCGGGTGAACACGTAGGAGAGAGGACGAAGAGCTTAGTTAGGGTCTGATTTCTCCAAATTTGAGGGATTTGGGATTGCATGGTTCAGCCTGTAGAGACCGGTACATTGTAACAGGTAGTGTTGTTGTTTGAGACCATCCACTGTGACCTGGACTCCCATGAACCAGACCTGGTTTCACTGTGACCCAGTCACCCGATCCAGACACCTCGAGCCTCTTTGTAAGTGCAGAAAGTGTTTTTTGGCTAGTGTTTGCACGGCTGGGCAGCATGATTCACAAACCTGTGAATTATTCATGCTTTTGACCTATTCTAACGAGAACTTCACCCAAAAGGCTAAATTATTAAGCACTGGAAGTCGTCTCTGTTGCTGCTAACTAGAAAGCCAGGATGCAGTGAAATTTTTTGCCGAGACATTTTTCCTTCTTAGAGTTGAAAATTTATTAATGAGACATAATTGCTCTCAAAACACAACACAGAGGACACAAAGAGACTCTGACTGATCAGACGAGGAGAGAGCAAACATTGCCACCTGAATCGAGGCTTTTTAAAGACATGATGGATGTGTTTAATAGTGACCACACTTCCCCCTGACTTTGTCACGGTGTGTGTGTGTCAGCCGGAAGTTGACACTGGTGGCTTCCTAAATCACTCTTTTTTTTTCTTCCTTGAGACAGGGTCTCATTAAGTAGCCCTGGATGGCCTGAAACTCGCAGAGAGCCATATGCCTCTGCCTCCCAAGTGCTGGGATTAAGGGCTTGCGCTTCAGCCATGGTTCACTTTGGAACACACTGATTGGCCAGTGAGCCACAGGGATCTTCTTGTCTCTACCTCCCTAGGGATGCAAATGCATTGCTTGCATTCCTCCCCACCCCCACCCTTGGTCCCTCCCAATCACCTCCCTCCCTTCCTCTCCTTCCTGTGCGTGCACAAGTGCACATGTGTGTGTCAGTCCTTGCCTGTGCACGTGGAGGCCAGACAGTGACTTTGGGTGTCTTTTTTGAGATAGAGTCTCTTTACTGAACCCAAATTTTGCCTGTTCAGCTACTTTGGCTGGCCAGCAAGACCCCAGAATCTACCTGTCTCCACCCCTTCCCCCAGCACCATTTCTAGCAAACAGTCTAGGACAGCAAACACAAACTCTTGTAACAGTCAGCCCCAAATAGACAGGACTTGATCAGTCACTGAGAGTTTCCTTAATTTTTGTCCCAATGTGCCTTATCCTTGCCTGGATTGGGTCCTAGATCCCTAACTAGGGGCGACTAGAGAATGAAGAAATGATAGACACGGACACAGAAAAGCTGGGATCAGGTGGTTTGGGCTCTTGAATGGAGAAGCCTCAGCACCCCAGTAGTTAGCATGTTTTTTATAGTCAAACAGGGAGGTGGGGCTATTACATACAGATGAACAAGGGGGCAGGTTTTTCGCATACAGATGAGCAAGAAGGCAGGGTTATTACATACAGCTGAATAAGGGGGCAGGCTTAGCTAACTGGGTTGGAGCCTTCTCTGTAGGGGACAGTCATCAGGCCATAAACACCCAATTGGAGAAAGCTCTACTGGACATTTTCTGCACACACTGTCAACATTTGCACTCAGAACAGAGGAAGGCTCTGCCATCCTCCGAGTCTCACTCCCATGGGACTGAGGCATCTATCCTTGACAAGGCCCTGCTGCATCAAACAATGCACATTCCCACAGGATCCTATGTGGAGCCAGAGACCGACCTTGGGTGTGGTTCTTCAGTTGTTTGTGAAACAGGATCCCTCACTGGCCTTGACCTCACAGGGTAGGCTAGTCTGACTGGTCACTGAGCCCCAGGGATCCTCCTATCTATGCTTCCCCAGAAGTTTCCTTTGCCTGTGAAGAAAGTATTCTACTAACTCTGTTCTCTTAGTTCTCTCCTTTTTGTTTCAGTGAGACAGGGTCTCAATGGGTACTTCAGGCTGTATCTCGTATCTCAGCCTCCTGCATATTAGGATCACGGGCACGCACCACAATGCCCAACTATTGTCTTCATTTTCAGTCCGAAACATTGCTGACCACGGCAGCACCCAATGGCATAGTCAGGTGCTGAAGGCCGTCCTGGGACGCACCTTTAGTGGGGTTTGGTAGTACTCGCCCATGTGCTAGGATTACAGGCAAAATCCAAAAAGGGGAGCTGGAGAGACGGCTCAGTGGTTAAGAGCACTGGCTACCTCTGCAGTAGACCTGGGTTCAGTTCCCAGTACCCACACAGTGGCTCTCAACTGTCTATAACTTCAGTTGCAGGGAGCTCAATGCTCTCTTCTGGTGCACAGACACACATACAGGCAAAACGCCCACACACATAAAATAAGAATAAACAAATATATATTAAAAAAAGACAAACAAAGCTGGGTGGTGGTGGCACACACCTTTAATCCCAGCACTTGGGAGGCAGAGGCAGGCAGATCGATGAGAGTTCAAGGCCAGCCTCGTCTATGGAGTGAGTTCCAGAACAGCCAGAGTTACAACAGAGAAACCTTGTCTTGAAAAAACAAAACAAAAGCAAAACAAAACAAAACAGAAAAGACAAGCAAATTTGAACCAAGCCTTTAAAAAGAAAGAAATGTTGAGTCAGGCTTGGAGGCACAGGTCTGTAGTTCTAGCTCCTCAGAAGGGCAAGGCAGGAGGCCTAAAGTTCATTAAATATAGAACTTTAATGTTTCAGAATGAGGAAGTTATTCAGTTCTATTGCATAATGAATCCAGCTGACTCTATTGTCCTGTATGGACACTTTGAAGCAGTGAGGAAGGAGGGCTCAGCAGGTAAAGTGTCTGCTGCATAGCATGAGGACTCACATATGGGAGCCAGAACCCACACTAAACATCTGGGTGTGGTGGCATTTCTAACACCAAGCCTGGGGAGGCGGAGCCACCGGATCCCTGGAAGCTGTGGCTGAGTCCATTGGGCAACTGAGAAAGATACTGGACATTGTCCTTTGTCTGCACACACATATGTATAAACACACATCTTCTCTCTCTCTCTCTCTCTCTCTCTCTCTCACACACACACACACACACACACACACACACTGGTTAAGAGGTAGAGCTTGGGAAGTTGAGGCAGTAGATTGCTGGCTCAAAGCCACTCTACCTGGGGAAATACAGAAAAAATATCATTTCAAAAAAGAAAAACATTGGGTCTGGGGCTGTGACTTAGTTGGTGGAGCGCTTGCCCAGCATGCAGGAAGCAGTCCCGGTGCTGCCCTGGCTGAGCGTGGTGGCACACACTTAGAACCCCAGCACTCCGGTGGGGGAGGCTAGAGGGTCAAGGGTGTTCTAGGGTACAGAGTGAGTTTGTGGTCAGCCTGGAACACATGACTGTCAAAACGCCAAAAGTTAGCATGCACACATTTTGTGCTGTGTGTTTTCGGATTTAGCAGGGCAATGTCCAAGTCAGGATGTTGGCAGGAACACGATGTAATCGGGGCCTTAGTGATGCTGACTTTTGAGACTGATGTCAGTCTCGCACACCTGTGCACACACACTGAAGACAGGCTTTCCCAAGCAGCAGCTACTAACATCTGGGGAGTCGTCAGTCTACAGAGCACCCCAGCGTTCTTACTCACTTCAGCCCCAGCCCACAGCGGGCCTCCAGTATGGTCTCCACGCCTCCCCGGCCAGGTGTGTCTGCAGAACCGAAACCTTAGTTAAGGTTTGTTGAGGTTCTTTTTTTTTTTTTTCTCTTTTAATCGGCTGCTCCTACCCACATTTCTATAAATAGAAAAGAGAGAAAAAGAGTACGAGGTTTCATTACCCAAGTAAGACACTTGAGCTATACACACTTGATCCTTGAATGTGAAATCTAAGAGGTTGTAAAGATCACGCTTTCAATCCTATATAAGGTAGTAAAAGCCCATCTGGTTTGTTTTTCTGCTTGTTTCTACAACTCTTTCCCCCGGTCTGATTTTAAGTCTAAATTGGTGAGTAGCGGGTGGGCCTACCAGACCCCAAGAGCTTCTTTCCCACGTGCCCTATACTGGGTTTGTAGGTTTTCTATTCAGGCTCCTTTTCTTATACATTTGGCTGGCACTTGGGGAGATTTTCTCTTTCTACTCTAGAGCAGCCACACTGCCGGATTAAAGGATTAAATGCTCCTCTACAATTTTTGTCTCTGCTACATGGGCTAGACTTTCACAAGGGGTCTCAGCCTGCATTTCTCTGGCTGATGCATGACAGAGCTATTGTGTCTATAACATGGTTAATTTTTAAACCACTCATAGCTGCCTGTGCTGATTGACTAGGTAAGTATAATTTTTACAAAAAGATTGGACCTTAAAAAAAAAACCTTTTATTTGGCTTTATATATATATATATATTTTTTAAAAGACTGGGTCATGTAGCTCAGGCTGGTCTGGAGTTTACTATGTAGCCAAGGATGTCCTTGAACTCTTGATCCTACCTCCTGAGTACTGGGATTACAAGTGTATGCACCATGCCCAGTTTAGTTTTGTGTATGTGTGTGTGTGTTTTATTTTTACCTCAGCTTTGGAGTGAACTCAGGAACAATCCTGGAGACCAGAGGTGTGGCTGGAGTCTTTATCTGGTTTTGGCTGGGTATTCTGCCCCATCACTTAACAGGTGCTCATCACACTGTAAAATTCTAGAAGCACAGTGCTGGCGAGAGGCTGAGCGTATGTGTCCTTCCCACAGTCCATTGCTCACATCTGTTTGTTCTGTGTGACCAGGTGCAAAATGAGCATCACAGATGTCCTCAGTGCAGATGACATTGCAGCAGCCCTCCAGGAATGCCAAGGTGAAAGGGGCCAGAGGAGCAGGGTATGGTGGTTCTCCTGGACCCAGGCTGGGGGATAGGGAGTTCCAGGGGAGCCTAGACTACGGGTTCTATCCCCAGCATTGCACAGACAGGTGACACACACCTGTATTCCTCACACTAGGGGAGATAGATGCAGGAGGTTCAGGAGTTCAAGATCATTGCTGGCTACATAGGGAGCTTGAGGCCAACCTGGGCTACCTGAGTTCCTGTCTCAAAAACAGACCAAGTAATGAAGTTGAAGGGAGATGAGAGACAGGCATGGATTCCCACTTCCAGTGAAGCAGTAAAGATTGAGATGTGAACTTTGCTGAAAGGTTCTCAGAATCTGTCAGTGGAACTACTGTAGTGCTGTACGTTAGACCACTAACACGACAGGGATTACGAGACCTAAGTATGTGGTTATGTTTACATAAGATGAAAGAAATTTACTAGAAGGGGTAGGGGAGAGTCAATGGAGGGGGAGGTCGTGGGGGATGTAGCTCGGTGGTAGAGCACTTGCCTTGAATGCACAAGGCCCTGAGTTCAATTAAAAAAAGCTTCCGTAGAAAGGCTGGGGTTGTAGCTCAGTATGAGGGCCAGCCTGAGCTATATAGTGGGTTCCAGGCTAGCCACAAACAAACAAGAGTAAGTCAATGTACTTATTCTCTTGAGCCTATTTGAATGCACTGTTTCTCAGAAATCGTACCCGTGGTACTGTGGACATCGTGCTCAGCTTGTTGAGTGAGGAGAGATAGGGGAAGGCACAGAGCAGAGTCAGGAGAGGTGGGCAAAGTCAAGTGGAGAGGGCAACTGGGGCAGGAGGGGTAAGGTGACATCACAGGTCACCTAGTCTTGGCTCTCTGAGTCTTGGGAGAGTCAAGTATCCATGATGCTCGAGAGACATTAACAAAGTATTTTAGTAGCCTGTGTTTTTGTCATCCAGGCAGAATTTCAGAATGTGATCTGCTGAGCAGCAGGATAACCTTAGTCTCTGTTCTTTAGACCCAGACACTTTTGAACCACAAAAGTTCTTCCAGACATCGGGCCTTTCCAAGATGTCGGCCAGTCAAGTGAAGGATGTTTTCCGGTTCATAGACATTGATCAGAGTGGATACTTGGATGAGGAAGAACTCAAGTAAGCTGTGTACTGAGCATCTCAACATGGATGGATGGGGCTGGGGTGCAAGGTACCCCCTGTTTGCCCTGTGCTTTCTCCATGGCCGACCCTGGCATTGGGTATTCATCTGAACTTCATTAAAGAATTGGCCACACTTCTAACCACGTGGGGCACTAAATGTGGCACTGAAGGCTAGGTACAAAGATTGATTTGTTCAAGGGATTTCCTGTGGCAAATGAAACTTAACAAAACTCTTAAAAATAGACGTCTGGCATTGGTTCCTATAGCAAAGGAGAGCTCCGCTGGCCGAGGCCTTGACTGATGTTTGTGGCTGTCAGATACATGGATTCAGAGGAAGGGAGGGAGGGAGAAGGGAAGAAGGAGGAATCGGGAAGAGAGGGCTGTGCGGAGGGACACAGAGCACAAGGTCTTTCAGGAACTTGCCACCAGCCTGTTGTGGTACTGCAGGTTTTTCCTCCAGAAGTTCGAGAGTGGTGCTAGAGAGCTGACTGAGTCAGAGACCAAGTCCTTGATGGCCGCAGCAGACAGCGATGGAGACGGGAAGATCGGGGCTGATGGTGAGTCTGCTTCTGCACGTAGTATAAGACATATCAGCACAGGGGATGCCCAAGGGCACTTCCAGGCTAAACCCCGTTTTCTGAACGTTGATGAATTCAAGTCTTCTCATTCTCAATGGAGTGGAGCAAGCATGCTAACTGTGCAAAAGCACGTGGCGTCACAGGGGATGTAGCTCTCAGGTCCAGCATGTGCTTGGCACTGCTTCTCCCCACACCCCCAACACAAATTCTGGGATAAGGCTGATGATGTGGCTCAGAGGGTAAAAGCACTTGCTGCCAAGTCTGATGACCTGAGTTCTATCCCTGGGGCCTACACAGTGGGAGGAGAGAACTAACTCTCAAAAGTTGTCTTCTGAGCTCCACACACCACACGTATACACACAGTTCTGGAAGAAAGCTATGCACAATAGCTCACACCTGTAAGCCCAGCACTTCAGAGGCTCAGGTAGGAGAATTGTGGTGAGTTTGGGGCTAACCTGGGCTACACAAAGAGCTTAAGCCTAGCCAGGGTTACAGAACGAGACTCTATCTCAAAACAAAACGAACAAAAATACACATGTGTGTAACACCAGCATTTAGCAAGCTGTGGAGTTTGAGGCCAGCCTGGTCTATAAGGCGAATTCCAGGCTAGCCTTAGGTATAGAACAAAGATCCTGTCTCAAATTTAAAATGATAATTTACCAAAAGCCACATCCCTAAAAGATGTCTACACGGATAAAAGTTGGATCCGTTAACATAAAGCAAATCTCCATTCTCGGTTTCACTGTGCACTGTGCACAGTTGATTAGTGTCAGGGCTTGAGAGATGGCCCAGTGGGCACGAGAGCTTGCTGTGTGAGGACCTGTGCTTGGATCGCAACACTCATGGAGAAAGCTAAGCACACCTGTGACCTCAGCACCGTGCGGGGTGGAGACGGGGAGCCGCAGCTGCTTGCTGTCTACCACGCTAGCTTCTAGGGCCAGCGAGAGACCCCGTCTCAAGGGAATAACCTGGAGCTCGATAAACTAGGACACCCAGCTTCTTCCTTCTCTGGCCTCTGTGTGTTCCAAGTGCACCCCCACCCCACCAGTCTCTCACATACAAAGATTACCAGTATCGTTACTTTAGTAACAATAAACTTTGGGATAAGGCTAAATTAGGGCTCAGTGGGGGAAATTTTGTTTAAAGTTCTATTCTACTGAATAATGCAACAGCTACAGAACAGAGAAGGAAAACCCCCATGTTCATCTGAAATGACCCAGACAACACACATGTTTACAGTGAACAATTATACCAAATTCTATCACTGCCGGAGAAAAGTGACTGATTTGAGCTCTAACCCAAGGGACTGCAGATATGAAGATATTTGTTAAATGTGATTACACATGAGACTGGGGTGATGGCTCAGCAGGTCTAAAGCACCTGCCACGCAAGTGTGAGGACCAGAGTTCAAATCCCCAGAACCCATGTACAAGCCGGAGGATATCCTGGCAGCCCACCTGCAATCCCAGGCCTCACCTGAGAAGCAGAGAGAGGGGATCCCTGGGGAAATCTGGCAAGCTAGGTTAGATGGCTCAGTGAATTCTAGGTTCAAGTCAGAGACTTTGCCTCAGTACATAAATAAGGTGGAGAGCAACTGTTATCAATCTTCGGCTTCCACCTGTATACACACATGTGCAACCACACACACAGCACATTCGCATCCTTGCACGTGTATGTTCACATGTGGACACACATAGAGGTTATGTAGACTGTAATCCCACACTTGGGATGTGGAGGCAGGAGGGTAAGTAGGCAGGAGTTCAAGACTGTCCTTTGCTATATAGAAAGCTTGAGACCAATAGTTTACATTAGACCTGTCTCAAAAAAAAATTGTGTACAGAAAGCTACCTATTTGGCAAACATCTGGGACTGAGGCAGGAGGATAATTAATCTGAGACCAACTGAAGTTGCCCAGGGAGAGCTTGTTTTTAATGAATGCAGAAAGCTGGGTGGGATGCGGGTGGGATGCGGTAGACTCCCTTGACCCGTGTCACTGAAGTGCATGGTGTCTTCCAGGCAAGTCCTGAATGGGACCATGCTTATCTGAGAATTTATCTCATCTTGCTCTTCCCTCTTCAGAATTCTCAGGGGAACATCACACCTGCAAACACTGAGCCACCCACACTAAGTCTGTTCTCTCCTCTTCTGTTCTAGAATTCCAGGAAATGGTGCACTCTTAAAGCCCAAGTCTATGGAAGAAAGGGAGGAAGGGACATCTTGCAGGAAGGTCTCCAAAGCCCCGGGACTGGGAAGCTCCTTACCCTATCCTGAACTAATTTACTGAGCCCCCCCCCCCCCGAAGTGCTTCTGCAATGTGCTTCTTGTTTGAGGAAATGCAATGGTCTGTGGCTTTTCTTTCTTTGGTGATGGTGGGTAGGCCCTGATGACGTCTGTAAGGCCCCCCCAGCAGACAATGCCTTTAAAAAATCAACCAATAAAATAATTTCTCATCATTGGCTGATGTATGGGCGTATCAGTTACTTGTCTCCTTGCTTCGAGGAAATGTCTGACAAAAGCGACTTAAGGAAGGAATGGTTTACTGTGGTTCACAGTTTGAAGCTACAGTCTATGACGGCAGGGAAGGCACCGGCAGAATGAGGCGGCTGGCCACACTGAATCTTCAGTCGGGAAGCAAAGAGAGATGAATGCTGGAGCTCAGCTCGCTTTCTCCTTTGTGTTTGGTCCAGAACCCCAGCCCAGGGGATGAAGTCACCCACATTTATGGTGGGTCTTTCTGCTTCAGTAAAGTAATCTATGTAATTTCCTCACAGCCATGCCCAGAGGTTTGTTTCCATGGTAATTTTAGATCCTGCCAAGTTAACAATATTATTCACGGTAGGTTTGAGTGAGCAGCCCATACATTTATTGCATGATACAGATCTACATGGTGATGAAATTACCAAACAGCACATTTCTCACGACAGGTCCCCATCATTAAACTGGGGATTAAATTTCAACATATATGCATTTTGAGAGGACAGAAATGTTCAGATAATGTCCACAGGTAATTAATAAAAATTTGCATATTTGTGTTAATAGCAGCTTGTTTACCATACCCAATCGATGGAGATAAACCATTAAATATTCATGTGTTGCAATATGTCTGACTCTCATGAATGTTGTATTAACTGGAAGTAGCAACACAAAAAGTGACCTGTATGATTCCATTTTGACAATGTATCCACAATAGGAAAATCCACAAAGACTAAAAAGCAGAGTAGTGTTTTCTAGGGGTTGACGGGGAGATTGATGTGACTATTTCCACTGACGTGGGTGAGCTTTTTTATTTACACCTCCATACTATTTTGAGTTCTGTCTAAAATGTCTGCTGTCAAGGAGGTGCCTCACCACCCTCCAGTGTTTACTGCTGTCTTCCTCCATTTCCTCCTCACTCCCTCGCCTGACAGAAGCCTTTCACACAAAACACTTTCTGCCCTGCAGCATATTGAGTAGTTTTTTATTTGATGTTGTCCATCCTTTTTGTCCATAATATTGACAAGACAGGAGGCACTCTTGGCCAATATTTTAATTTTAAAATTATGTAAATTGATTGATTAACTTATTTTGTTACTCCTTCTCTCTCTCTCTCTCTTTGTGTGTGTGTGTGTGTGTGTGTGTGTATGCACACGTGTACACCTACAAATATATCTGGTGGTCAAACATCAACCTTTCCTTACACCATGTGAATGCAAGGGATCAAACCAAGGTTATAGCGCTAGGCAGCAGTGCCTTCACCTACTAAGCCAACTCCCTGTTCCTGTCTTCTCTTGACGTACATCACACACCAAGAATATCACACAGCACACACTACAATTTGTAAATAGCAGTTTCTCTGAATTGACTTTGGACAGATCATCGCTTCTTATCCTGTTGGCTAAGACCAAATGTCACACATCGCAGCTCAAGCCCTCACACTCCTGCTCATCTTTCCCCTTCTAGGTATCCACGGTGTACCTAGCTCAGGATTGGGGAATAATCACACACGAGAAGCAAAGCCCTCAGGCTGGCATGATACACAGCCCAACTGGGTCTCCCTTCCCAGACCCCTGTGCCCTCATCTTGCTTGTCACTCCCACCTGCTGCTGTTCAGCCATCTCAGATGGTGCTTACCTCTGTGGACCCTCTGCCCCAGCCGGATCTGTCACTAGTAACTCTAATCACTTCCAGGGATTTGAACATGGAGCAGGTGTTCTTCTGAGGGGACTTCTCATCTCCATGCAGACACTGTCACTGCACTGAAGGTGAAATGAAAATCACCTCCCAGCATGCCAAGCCTTCGTCTTAGGGAAGAAACTCCCTCCTGTGCACATGCTCTGAGGATGACTGAGGTGGCTCCCGCCCCAGCAAACATGGCTTGGTAAAAGTCATCCCCTTCTTTACAGGTAGATTTGTTTCTCTGGAAATCTTAAGCAGTATAGTATGAATATACAAACGTCTTACGGATAGGCTCTAACCGTATTTCCCAGAACTAGACAGGAACTATTGGGTTCAAATGGTTTACTTCCTTCAGTCTGCAAGTGTGCCAGGCTAGCCAGGAGATTTAAAAATCTATGGTAGCAACTGTCCAGAGCTGGATCTGAGAATCCACCTCTGAGCATTTTCTGTAATGTCCACAGCCTTACATCCCCTGCTCCTTTTGACTGGCTCTGCGGAGTAGAACGATCATGGTGACATCACTGATTCCATGTCTATAGAAACTTCCCATGACCCATGTGAGCAGGTGAGGGCATCCTTCACAAATGCAATAAAAATGTCTTTCACAGTTGACTGAGAGATTTCTAGGATTCTGGGGTGATTTTTTTTTCCCATGATTTTTTGAAACAGGAATCACTTGTTTTGAGGCAGAGTCTTACAGTGTAGCCCTGGGTGGCCTGAAAATCTCTGTGTAAATCATGCCAGACTTGAGCTGGCAGATATCCGCCTGTCTCTGCCTCAGGAGTGCTGGAAATAAAGGTGGATTCTCTCCTGTCTGGCCATTTTTTTCTATTTTAATAACATCATATATTTAACATCAAATTATATTATATACATATTGTATATTGAATTTTATTTATTCATCTGGTTCTACTTTATATATGCCACTGAGCAGTCCTAACTAAGTTCTTTGATGTGTCTCATATGCTAACACAAAAGATGACTTTAGTGTACATAGTGGGCAATAAACACTTGACGGCGACACAGTTCTGCTACCAAGAGAGATTCCAATTTTCCCATTATTTGGTTCTTACCATTCTCTTCAGTGTCAGTTTCATGACTTAGCTTTTGCAAGCCATTGTTTTATTTTTGTTTGTTTGTTTTATGATAATTAGACCCAGGCCCTTATGCGTTCTAAGCAAATGGTCTGTAGCATAGCCCTGGGTGTTTGCTAAAATAGTATCAAATGTGTAGTTCATGCATATTAACTTTTTATAATAGACTTCTTAATTCTATGACTCTCTCATCCTTCGCCAGGGGCCTCCTCTCTGCTAGTTTCCCATTCAGACATGCACAATGCCCTCTGTGCCTCCTTGGGGTTCCTGTGCAGAGGTTCTGAATGTGTGCCTCCACATCCTGCCTTAGCTGTATAGTCAGCTTTCCTGTTTTCCAGAAAGTTCTGATTGCTTTTGGTAAGATTAGTATTTAAGCTGAGTGTGGCGGTGCACACCTATAACCCCAGCGCTCTGGAGGGAGAGCCAAAGATTACTCAGGAGCTCAGGGCCAACCTAGGCTACTGAGTAGGACCTGGTCTCAAAAAGGAAAAAAGAAGGTATTTAAAAGCTATGTATAAGCCAGGAAGTGGAGGTGCACCCCTTTAATCCCAGCACATTGGAGGCAGAGGCAGTCAGATCTCTGTGAGTTCAAGGCCAGCCTGGTCTACAGAGAGAGTTTCAGGATAGCCAGAGTTAGTTACAACAGAGAAAACTTGTTTCAAAATCCAAAAACCAAACCAAACCAAAGCAAACCAAAACAACAACAACAAAAACCTTTGTATGTATATGATATATTTTTGTCATACAACATGTACTTGTGAAATAATTTACAATATTATAAGCTGACATTTTACTTTTATTTTGATAATTGTATTTTATTCAATTATTGAATAGCTGTAGAATTATGCTAAAGCAACTCTGCTCAAACTCAATGTAAACAGCACCTCACTGCAAGTTCCATGCTGCATTCTGGTATGAGGTTACGACTGCCTGTTTATTTTGTGCAGTTTTTGAGAAAGGGTCTCACTATGTAGACCTGGCTGGCCAGGCTATAGACTCACAAACTCGAGCTCACAGAGATCTGCCTACCTCTGTCTCCTGCGTGCTGAGATTGAACTATGCCTTTCTTTCTTGTTATTTTTTATTTTTTAAGATTAATTTTTAGGTTTATGAATTACATTTGACACGTTTTGGCGTTATAAATATTTAAGAAAATGCAACTCTATCTTCAATGTCTTTTAATAGACATATTTCTCCTTGAGCGTGTATGTGTGTGCAAGCATGCACACACATTTGTACACCTGAATGCAGTGCCCATGCAGTTCAGAAGAGACAAACCGATCCCCTCAGCAGGAATTGCAGGGAGTTGTGAACTTAGCAAGGTGTGTGCCATGAACTAAACTTGGATCCTCTCTCTGGAAAAGCATGAAGAGCTCCTAAACACCAAGCCATCTCTCAGCCCCATATTTTACACACTTAATGTACATGTTTATATGTGCATGTGCCATGTTGTTCATCTGGAGGGCAGAGGACGATTTGTAGCATTTTTTTTCTCCTTCTACCTCATGACCTCATAGTTAGTCCCAGGGATCAAAGTCAGGTCACCAGGCTTGGGAACAGCTTTCAGCACTGAACCATATACTTTGAAACCCTAAACCAGAAGGAAGACATTTGGTGGGAGCCTGCGTCCACCTGTAGCCTCTGCATTGCTTGCCGTCTCACAGGGGCTGATTTCAGGGGCTATGATATCCTTTCATTTTCTAAAGATATAAGAGACACACATCCCTGCAATCTATGATTTTTTTTCTGCTTGTAAATACTAGTGTTTCCTCACAGGGAAGCAGTCAATAGGATCTCCTGGCCACATCCACAGCGACACAGAACTCTGCTGGGCAATGCCAGTCCATCTTCCAGTGGCCTGAACGGAGAGCTCCCAGTGTGTGGCTACAAACAATCTATATGAAGTCAAGGTATTCTTAGTGTTCATATTCACAACAATGATTGCTGTTGAAAGAAAAGAAATTTCTAGATGTAAGAGGAGTATAGTTATTTTTCTGTGCTGTGATCAAATATTATAGCCCAGAGCAACTTAGAGGGAAAAGGACCTTATTTTGGCTTATGGTTTCAGAAGACTAGTTTTTCGTGAGAGGGAAATAGCAAAACAGGCAGGAAAAGTATGGTCAGAGAAGTAGGAAGCTTGGTGACCAAACAAGAAAAGGAAAAGCAGAAAGTGGGGCCAGGCTATCCACACTCAAGTCTCCATCACTCCCTCCCACGACCAGCAAGACTCTACCTCATAAAGATTTCAAAAGTGTCATAAAACACGTCTCCAACTGGGGAGGGACTCTTCAAATACCATGACTGTATGAGAGACTTTCCTCATTCCAACCACCACAAGTAACGACCCATCTCCATATTTCTCTGATTCAAATGAGCAGAGCTCCCAGCCCCTCCCATAAATGGATACATTGGTTTCCATTATCTTAAACTGGGCGATGATATTCCTCACTCAGACCACGACTGGAAGGAATCCTTGCTAATTCCTTCCTCTTATATTTGTATAACTCTCCATTGTTCATTGCACAAGTGGTCAGACCCACCAACTTGATTCTCAATCAGCTGGTCATATCGAACAATCTGGTTCTTTTCTCCAAGGGGATCCCTCAGAGAGTGGCCACTTTTGAGTTGACATCTTTCCTTGGGGAGGCTGGATGCAAACTTATCCTCTACTTATACAGAGTAGCCAGAGGGGTCTCCCTCAGTACCACCTCCCTGCTCAGTGGCTTTCAGGTCATTAAGCTTCACCCCACTACTTCTGGGTGGCTGAGCCTCAGGATTAAATCCTCAAAGAGTATTGGTAACTGCTGTCTCCTTTGCTGGATCCTGCATATCCTACTCAACAACCCTTTCTTATGATTGCAGGTAGCCCAAAGAATATAAAAAACCTGAGTGCTAAAGGAACACACAGATACTGTTCTTCAGCCATGACAGGGAGATTAGTTTTCTTACTAGGAGCAGTGGTTTTGTCCCTAAGTGATATTATGTGTCTGGGCCTCATGGCCTGGGCAAGTTGGCTCCATAGTCCTTGTCCTGCGCAAGCACAAGCAGCGAGTCCAGCACATCCATAGTCACAGCCTCTCCCAGAGGTCTTCCCACGAGGACAGAGCGACATGCACCATCCTGATCCTGGTGACCACGTTCCTCTCCTTTTACTCTCTAGCTTCCGTCTTATCACTTTGGGTAACCCAGACTGTGAACCCAAGCCATTGCTGCTGAACACTTCTGTGTTGATGTCGTTGGGCTTCCCAAGATTCAGTCCCTTTGTGCTCAATTTCAGCAATACTTGTGCCCCTCAATTCTGCTCTGTATCTTGGACAAAGAAAACAAACAGTCAAGCTATAACCTCGGAGTTCTGCGTGACCTCCAGGACATGCCATCTTTAATGTAATTAATTTTTCCAATATTTGTGGGTTCACATGCTTGTTTTCCTACTTGTTAATCTGTAAACATTTTAGAATTCAGTATTGAATAAAAATGATAATTATTGGCTCACACTACTTGTTAGGCTGTCAAGAAATGAACGTGGGACTCCTGCCTAGGAACCATGTAGGCTGACTGTAGATCTTCACTTCTCCCTCTGTCCCACCAGGTCCAATCCTATAGCCTCATTCCCAGCTCTGTATTAGGACACCCGTGTAAGCATCCCACAGCCTCTCTCTAGTGGATCCCCCATATATTCCTACCCTAATCCCCATCCCTCCACTTTTTGTTTTATTCCAGCCCCCAACTCCAACAGGGCCTCCATGCTAACACATAGGTCTCTCCTGCCAGGGAAGCAGATAGGTTGGCTGCAGATCTTCATGTCTTCCTCTGTTCCTCTAGAGTCAATCATCCAGTGTCACCCCAAGCTCTGCCACAGAACACCTGCCACAGACGTTTCTTCTGCCCTACCCCCATTTCCTGTGAGTCTCCCATATTTCCCTCTCCTAACTCTCTCTTCCTACTTATTGCTTTATTCCAGTCTCCAACCCCAACAGGCCCTCCTTGCTAGCACACAGGTCACTGCTGCCTGGGAAACAGGCTGGCTGACTGCAGATCTCCCCTCTTCTTCATTCTTTCAGATCCAATCCCCAGGGTTCATCGCAGCTCTGGAGCAGATCTTGTGACCTGACTTCTTTCACTCTCTACTCGTATTCCAAAGAAACTAAATAAGCACATCCTTGGGGCTTGCTCTGCTCTTCTCTCTCCTGTAAACCCCTTCAGAACCCAGCCCATCTGCATTCCAAAGTGTTAGCTGCCAATACGCAGCAATACATTTTACCTGGAATCCCAAGTGGCCCCACACAATAGGAACACACAAAATTTCCTACCAAGGAACACATAGCCACATCACTCTCCTAAGAACCAGAGAGGGCAACAGACACCAAGGAACAAAACACCCACCCTACAAAGACAGGACCATATGTCAACAACTAGAACTATAATCTTCCCTACCCCAGAATCAAACACATAGATGCCAGCACAAAAACACAGTAAAAACATTCAGGGCACTCTCCACTAGAGTCCAGCAACTCTACCACAGCCGGCCCTGAGTCTTCCAACATGTCTGAAGCACAAGAAAAAGATGCTAAAACAACCTTTTCTGAATATGATAGAGATCCTTAAAGAGGAAAGGAATAAATCCCTTAAATAAATCTAAGAAAACACAAACAGTGGTAGGAAATGAATAAAACTGTTAAAGACCTGATTGTGGTCTTTAACGATAACAAATATTACAAATCTGTAACATAACAAACCATAACAAGTAAAAATAACAAAACCATAGGAGAAAAATTTCCTAACATTCAGAATAAGATGCCTATAAAGGTACAAGAAGCATAGAGAGCTCCAAATAGATTGGACCGGGAAAGAAAATCCCATCACCACATAATAATCAAAACAATAAACATAAAGTTCAATGACAGAATATTAAAAGCTGCAAGGGAAAGAGGCCAATAACATGTAAAAGGCAGACCAACTAGAATTACACCTGACTTCTCAATGGAGACTCTCAAAGCCAGAGGGGTCTGGACAGGTGTGCTACATACTCTAAGACTACTATCTTTCAATCATCATAGATGGAGAAATAAGATATTCCATGTTAATTTTGATTTATAACGAATTTATCCAACTTAAGGTGGTTAACTATAACCATTAAAACCCAGAAAATGAATTATTTTAACAAGCAAAATAATAAAAGAAAACACACACACACACACACACACACACACACACACACACACAAACACATATTACCAAAAAAACTCCAATAAAATGAAAGGAATAAAACTGATTTGAAAAACTAATCAGAAGAAATAGGGAAGGACACCACACACTCATCAAAGAAAAAACCTCCCAAGAGAACATTTCAAATCTTAACATCTATGCCCTAAACACAAAGGCACTCAAGTTTGTAAAATAAAAATCACTAAAGCTTACATCACATATTGACCCTCACGCACTGATAGTGGGAGACTTCACTATCCCACTTTCTCCAATGGACAGGGCATCCAGACAAAACTAAACAGAGAAATTCTGCTACTAACATATATTACATCCTAATAGATATTTAGAGAACATTTCACTCAAATGCAAAAGATTATACATTGTTCTTTACCTCATCTTTATTGGTAGATGATATGATAGTATATATAAGCGACCCCAAAAATTCCACTGGAGAACTCTTATAGATGGTAAATACCTTCAGCAAAGTAGCTGGATACAAAATTAACTCACAAAAATCAGTAGTTTTCCTATGTACAAATGACAGACTGAGAAAGGAATCAGGGAAATACTGCCTTTCCCAATAGCCTCCAATCGTAAAATATCTTGGGGTAACTCTAACCAAGTAAGTAAAAGACTTGTATGAAAAACACTTCACGCCCTTTGAAGAATGAAACTGAAGAAGATATCAGAGGATGAAAAGATTTCTCATGCTCATGAATTGGTAGCATTAACACAGTAAAAAATAGCCATAACACCAAAATCAATCTATAGATTCAATGCAATCCCCACCAAACTTCCAATACAATTTTTCACAGATCTTCAAATGGAGTTCTCAACTTCATATGGAAATGCCAAAAACACAGGACAGCTAAAACAATCCTGAAAAAAGAGAACAGCTATAGAGGTCTCATCATTCCTGATTTCAAGTTGTATTACAAAGCTATAGTTATAAAAACAGCATGCTATTATCATAAAAACAGACTCTTGAATAATGAAATCAACGAAAGACCCAGAAATAAGTCCACACGCCTATGATTACCTCCGTTTCCATAGAGAATCTAGAAATATACACTGGGAAAAGGGGAAAGGCAACATCTTCAACAAATGCTGATGGTCAAACTGGATGTCTGGATGTAAAGATTACAAATACTTTTTGCAGGATGATCTATACTTACCTCCCTGCACGAAAAGTAACTCCACATGGATCAAAGACTTAATGTAAAACCGGATACACTGAATCTGATAGAAGAGAAATTAGCAATAGGCTTTTACTCACTGGCACAGGGGAAGACTTTCTGAAAGGAACACAATTAGAACTGCATGTTGACAGGGACAATGTTGACAAAGGCCAAGCAGAAACTATTTTTCTCCATCTCTTCTCTGAGGTCTGATAAAAATTGGATACTCTGGTTGTCATCTGAGATGGCAAGACCCACCCAGATCCAGCTGAAGTGAGACATCAAAGAGACCATGGCCAGGGCCAGAGATGTGTCCTTAGGTGCCATCTGATACACATAGGGAAATTGTTCAGGGTCATTCAGACTAGGACGGAAAGGTCCATAGGTAAGCTGAAGGACACAGGACACAGAGAAGAGTGTGAGGTAGAGCATTTCCAGGAACCTCAGTGCAATACCTGAAGTGTCTTAATTACTAGTTTGTAGTGACAGGAAGAACAGCTTCACCGTATTATATAGTCATATTACACTTCTTAGAAGTTGTAAAAAGCAATTTTCTACAAACTGTTCAAAGAAATTCCCTTTACTGTATATTCTTGCACTCATCTTTATGTCAAACAATACAATGTGGATGTACCATGGAGTCTCTGATGGATTGTCCTTGGACTACATAGACACGGAGCCAATATCCTCATTACACTCTCCTTATGATCTGCCTCTGCCAGTGCAGGAGACAATTCAATGCATTCCTACGCAATACAACCACACCTGTGGCATTTGGTCGAGCTGAGTTAGTGACCCGGAGGCACAGAGGGGTCCCATGCAGGTCCTGTCTCAATTATATTGCATTTGTTTCCACCTTCACACAAACAGTTAGGGAGAAGTGTATGGTCTTTTGCCCAGGAGTTCTAGAAATGAAATGTCTGTAAATCTTGATGTTTTTTACCCATAAAGTAAAAACCTAGAGACCCTTTGGTAGAAGATTCGGATTCCTGTTGATTTCTTCCACAGCAAAAACCAAGGACGCCACAAACTGGTAATTTCAAGAATGTAATCTGAAAATAAAGTAACAGGGTCATTTACGGATAATGCTTTATAGATGAAGGTTTTGTAGTTAGTACAAGGACTACTATGAACTTAATGTAATCTTTACACTAAACTTGTAATATTTTTCCTGTGTTCTTAGGTTGAGAACACACGAGAAGGGTGGGCTCTCATAACAGCCTGAAACATTGACAGGAGTTGATTTTACCTAGATCAGATGAGCTCATTGTCACCATCATAACAGAACTCCTTTCTCCTCTGCTCTATGTGTATGGGATGTACATTTGCTATAGGATGTATCTGTGTGTGTCTGTATGGGAAATTATGAGTGCACATCCTCTACAGGCAGAAGAGAGCATCCAATCACCTGGAATGTGAGTTGTAAGAGGATTGAGGTTCCTGACAACATGGGTGGGGGAAATTGAACTCAGGACCACTGAAAGACTACATCAGTGCTCTTAAGTGCTGAGCTATATCTACATTCCCAGCTTGTTACTCTTAGATATTACTCAGTCTAGTATAGCTAGCAGATAACTTTTATCTCTGTATAGACTGCTTCTTATCTTGCTCTCATTTTTAAGTCCAGAAAAGGTTAATTATATGCAATCATATTAATTATTTTTTTTATTTCCTGAGTTATGCTGATATTTTGAAATGTTTTTTTATCATGTTTTCCTTTATATGTTCCAAGGTTTTTTGTCTTACATTAAAGAATTTGATCCATTTAGATTTGATTTTAGAGTAGAATAAGGTGGAGAATTATGTTTTGTCTGCCACTGGATATCCATATTGTCTACATCTGTTGAGAAGACTGATTTTTATCCATTGTATTTGAATTTCCCTAGTTTTTATTGAAAAATATTTTAATGCAATGTATTGTTATAATTTTTGACTCAATTTCTCCCAGATCCTCTTTACCTCTCTACCCAACAATCTTTACTCTTCTCTTTTATCTTTCTCTTTAAACTAAACAACAAGGAGACAAAATTGAAACTCTCTCTCTCTCTCTCTCTCTCTCTCTCACACACACACACACACACACACACACACACACACACACACACTCAAATCAAAACAAACAGGAAATATCAATGTGAACAAAATTGTCGTAGCAAAGCAAAATGATATGAAAATTCTACAAAAATACTATTGAGCTTGTTTTGTGTTGGCCAAATATTCCTAGGCGAACACTTGCACTTACACACTGAAGGAAGGAACAGGAGCAGACTCTGTAAGAAAGGCTTGGATGCTTCTTTTCAGTATGGAGCTTATTTAGTTAGTGTGTTTTATTTTCACAGGACGCCACTGGATCCCTACGTTGCTAAATGTCCACAGAAGTGTAATCTATGATGGATGAAGAGAGATAGCTGCTTATTCTTTCAGCTTCAGTCTTGTGAGTGGGGGGCAAATTAAAGAAAATAAAGCACTCTCTGGACTGACTGAATGTTGAGTAATAGTAATCATGAAAAGCCAAAGTGTATGCTGGTGATATTCTTGAGGGTGAGCTGGGCATAAGAGGGCAGAAGACACACAGCAGTGTTCTGCCTGTCCTTGGCCCTGTTGTGCATTATTCATGATGACATTTACACGGAAAATACAAAAGCCTTACGGCATATCCAGAATTTTGTTGATGTACTCTTCCTCCACAGGACTCTGAACTAGAAAGAGTCCAAAGACACAATCCGAGAAGATGTCTCCGCCTGTGTGTTAATTGTGCTTCATTCTCCAAAAGCACCTGGGTTGAGTGAAACTGGGCACGAGGAGGGGAAATTTCAGCAGCAAGAGGAAGAATATCAAAGTGAACATCTCTGTCCTTCCTCCAAAGCTCTAAGCCTGGCAGTGTGGACTGTGGTGAGCCATGAGGATAATATGTGAAATGGACACCTGTGTATGTACACCCTCTTCTATGAGTATTGACAGCTGGCTCTGCTCCCCAGGAGAAATGTTAGAATATCTCTGCCTGAGACTCTACATCTGTGGTCCAGGCTAGAGGTAATAAAAATGGGTTGGAAAATATATCTGAGGTCATCTCAACCTCAGGTCCATAACATCAATCACATCTATGGATATTTCACCCCTGGGAGAAAGTGACCTTGGGCAGATTCGGTGCCAAGCCAGTGTCAATCAGCTCCTGTGTGAGCACTATTACAAACAGTATTAGAAATGATATCTTGGGTTCATCAGTTTATACACTGTGAGAAGTGAACTTCAGGTTTTAGAATTAGAATTTATTATTAGAATCAGAATTTATGTAGACCCACTGTTTGTTCTACCCCTAAATACAAATTAGAGAGAGGTAGCATCATGTGTACAGCATCCAGCATTCACACAGCATGTGTAGTGCGTCTCATGCTACAGCACTCACAGACAGAGAATTCTATCACCTCCATCTGTAGGCCAAACACTACTGATTCCTTCCCTCAGTCCAATTAGTCATGCTCTATTCATGTCAGGTGTGTGTGTGTGTGTGTGTGTGTGTGTGTGTGTGTGTGTATGTGTGTTGTATGTTTCATGTATGAGAGAAAAATAAAGTATTTTCCTGCTGTAATTTTCTTCTCATTGGCTTCATGTTCCCTTATCCCCAATTTCATAGACTGGTTAATCCTTCTAGAAATCCCTCTCTTGCTTTCTTGAGTCTCTCTCTCTCTCTCTCTCTCTCTCTCTTTCTCTCTCTCTCTCTCTCACACACACACACTTAAAATATACATCCTTACACAACATAGAGTTAAATTTTTGATTTTCAAATGAGAGAAAACAACATTTTATTTTCTGCTTCTTTCTTGATAGTCTCTTTTCTGTCATCCTTGCAATGGAATAATTTAATCCTCCATTTCTGAGCACACGTCCTCTGTGTGTATATAAACCCTCATGCATTTTTAAAAATTCTAATATGTTTAAGGTTCAATATGATTTAGAATGTTTAATTTTATCAATAACTTCTATCAATTATGATTTTAGGAACTATTCATTCAAACTTTATAAAGTTTCAGTGCATTATTATGTTAAATAATTCTGTGTATCATCATGGAAGAACTTAGTGGTTAAGGACATTGCTGTTCTTATAGATGACCAGGGTTTGATTCCAGGGACCACATGGCAGCTTACATGTTTCTGTATGTCCAGTCAAAGGGTATATGATGTCCTCTTCTGGCCTCCAAAGGTACTGCATACATGTGGCATGCACGCGTGCACACACACAGACACAAACACACGAAAAATACCCATAAAGATGAACACAAATATATTTGCTCATCTTTAAGGAGGGCACAAGTAGAAAGAACATGACAAATTTTCAGAATGAATTGTATAAGCAATCATTACTCCCACCATAAAAGAAATAAAATCACCAAGCTTTAGTTGATACTTTTATTTATTTGTTAATTTATCGACAGGCATGCAGCCTGCTTCCATATCATGACTATTCTGAATACTTCTTTGATCTACAGGTATGAGCAAGTATCTCTATGCTATTGTGTCTTATACAATAGCAAATATCCAAGGGGTGTGGTGTGGGTGGGCCATATATCCTTTCTGATTACAGGGATAGCAGAACCCACAGAAGGACTTCCAGGGTGGCTGTTTTAGTCACGCTCACACTAGAGATGTCTATGTGATCTCTCATTCCTCTATGCTTACTCATGATCTCTTATCCATTTTTGATGATACCTCTTCTCAGAGGGATCATGGCATCACAATGCAGTTGTGATTTCCTTGTTTTACAAACAGCAAAGGCTAGTGGATAGATCTGCATTCTTGCCTGAGTTCAGAATAATTGAAAATGTTAATAACCAATATAAGTTTTTAAAACCTGTATGTTGCTAAGTTGTAAAACCCTTAGAAAATAAGGAGCTTAAGATTTGACTCACTGATCTACAGCGCTGGCTGCTCCAGCAGGGCCCCGTTTGGATCCCCAACATCCATAAGGACTCACAACCATCTGTAACTCCAGTCTAGAAAACCTAGTGCTATCTTTTGTCCTCCATGGGCACCAGCCATGCAAGTGATGCAAAGACATATATGCAGAATAACACTCGTATACATTACAATAAAATACATAATAAAACATTAACCAAATAGCCACCAGCATCTCTTCATTTCTTTCGTATGGTTTACAGGACTGCTGGCTGCCATCTCCTGCACACAAAGCACGTGCTTTACCACAGAGGCACTCACACTGAGTGCAGTCGCTCCACTAGCTGCCTGTCAAGCCAACATTGACATTTTTACTTTATTTTAGGACTGGTAATTGTGTTTTACCCGAGTATCACAAAAGCTAGACATGTGCTGGACAACTGGATTATACCTGTAGTCAAAATTATTGACTCTTGCACACAGATTTCATTCAAAATGATACTTTATATGAGTTGGTTCTGGCTATATAAGAACGGACCAATATTTGTAACAAAACTCAATGTATTCCTGTAGGAAGGACAAACAGATTTAGTTCAGAATCTGAAGTATAGATAGACCATATGCTAGCTTATTCCTCACTTTGACTTTTCAAGGACACTAACTTACAAAGTGAATGCTCAACTCTGGCTCTAGTGTCACTTCTTGTATCTGGAGGTCTTTAAGAATGGCCAGTAACTTACTTTCAGTACCCCACAGATTGGTCAGGTGGTCCACCTTTATCCTTCAATGATCTATCCAGAACCACGTGACCTAAACCATTCCATTTAACAAAGCCACAGTGAGGTTGCCTAGGGTCAGGGATCCCAGTGTTCTCAGGTTCCAGTACAAGGCAATGACCTTACTGACTTATAGCACACATTGCACACAATGACTACATAGTCAGGCTCAGAGTGTGTATAGATGTCAATAAAGAGAGGAGAAAGGCCTGAAAGATTGCATAGAGAATAACTCGAATGACTGTAGCTTAGAGAATGACATAGCTAGCTGCCCCTGATACCTGGAGCCATCTCATCCTTCTTCCAGGAAAGCAAAGACTCACAGTCATTGATTTGGCCAAGGCACTGTAAACAGCTACAGTGACTGCAGCTCACATTTGGTTTGCTACGTGATGAGTGGGGCTGAACTGGCTGGCCAATGAAGAACCTGGAAGTAGAGGAAAGAGAGCAGAAGGGAGATGAGCAGGTTGCAGCTGAGAGTGAAGATTTTGGTCTTCACTATGGAGTGTCTTCCTGATTAAAAAGACATCAAGCACTAGAACTGAAAATGCAGAAATCCCAGGGTCACACAGGCCAGGGTCATAATTCTCACAGCACATAGATACAATGCATATTTCTTACAATACATACTTCTTACAAGACAATTGATTTTCAACTTTCCAAATTCATAGGATGCTGAACTACGTTAGTTTTAACGTATACTCAATGGCTTCAGCCATCAGGGAAATGACAATCCCAACTGCACTGAGGGTCCGTCATCGCAGTAAAAATGGACGTTATGAACAAAGTGGAAAGAACTGGTAAAATTGTGGAGGTGCTGGGAGATCATGCACAAGTTTTTTTGTGCGTTAGTTTTGCTTGTTTTGGTTTTTGGTTGTGCTTTCCTTCTTTTTTTGGTTTTTCAGGAAAGGGTTTCTCTGTTGATTGTAACTCTGGCTGTTCTGAAAGTCACTGTGTACACCAAGCAGGAATGGAAACTCCAGAGAACTGCCTGTCTCTGCCTCCTGAGTGCTGGGATTAGAGGGTGTGGGCCATCACAACCTGGCTTTGAACATGTTTTTAACGTCAGTTAAGTCAGGCAGGTGGTGTGGAAGCCAGTATATATGTGATTAACTCACTAAAATAGGACAATCTTGTGGCTCATCTTTACTCTTTTCTGGAATGTTCTGAAGATAAATAAGTGATAATGGCACATAGTCATTGGCCTCTCCAGATTTACTGGAGCATCATTCAGAATATCCAAAATATGGAATTAACCTAGCTGCCCATACACTGATAAATAAATACAGACATTATATCACCAACATTTTTGTGATTTTATGTCTTACATGCTCAGCATCATGAGTTCCAGGACAACCACAGTTACAACAGAGAAACCTCTCTCTCTTCTCGCTCTTTCTCTCTCTCTCCTCTCTCTCTGTATATATATATATATATATATATATATATATATATATATATATATATATATATATATATACACACACACATACACACACACATATATGTGTGTGTGTATGTGTGTGTGTGTTTTCTGGAACTCCATCCTGGACAGATAGCAAGCACATATTATTGCAGACACATTCAATGTCACCTTCAGGAACTTTGTTGACATTCATCTAATAATAAATGAAATGCTGATCTTCAGTGTGACTTTGTAATGATAATTAATGTCCAGATTCAGCTCTGAATCTAGAGCTCCCCCTAGTGCCTGGAGATCATTCAAGCAGACAATTACCTAAATGACCAATTTCTCCATCAACTTTATACTCTATCTTTGTCCTTCACTGCGCCATCTAACACCAGGTGACTTAAACAATTCCATCCTTCATCACGGTTCAGGCCCTGAACTCCATTCTCATGTGCATGACTAATCTATTTTGTGAAACTATGGCTAATAAATTAGGAGAGAAAATTATATTTATATATTTTAGTCACATAAATAGCTTGATTGCTCTCATGTGATGTAATCATGTGCATGCAGTGACAGGAGGGCAGAAGGAGGCATCAAATGACCTGAAAATAGAGACACGGGCAGTTTTGATCATTTTTTGCATAACGGGGACCAACCCAGGGTGCTCTTCAGAAGCTAAAAGTGCTCTTAAATGCAGAACCATCTCTCCAGGTACAGAGGATACATTCAACAGCAGGGTCTTGGAAAATAAATGGACCAGAAGAAAGATAATAGGAGACAATACAGAGAAGGGTAGAAGTCTCTATAGAGCTAGGGAACATCATTAGAGGACAGACTAAGAGTGATTAGAACACGAAGACTGATCTTTCATTCAACACAATGTGGTGGTTATATTCCAGGTTGATATTGTCAGGTAAAATTTATGAAATGTGAATTCAGGAAGACGCTTGACCCCGGAACTTTTGAAGAGAATTTCTGTCTGGTCTAAACAAAATGGTGTAGCACTTGGGGACAAAGATGCATCCCAGCAGGCTTGCACTGGAAGCCAAGATGGAGAAGACCTCCACAGCCACCATGACCTTGCCCTTGGTGCTGTGGTAGACAGGGAGGAATGTAACCCAGACACTGCAGAACACCAGCATGCTGAATGTAAGGAGCTTGGCTTCATTGAATGTGTCAGGCAGGTTCCTGGACAAGAAGGCCACTATGAAGCTCCCCAGTGCCAGGGAGCCCAGGTATCCCAGCACACAGTAGAAGGCAGTGATTGAGCCCTTGTTGCACAGAATGATGATGTGGCCATGTTCAGAGTGTGCATCAATGTCGATAAAGGGAGGAGAAATTCCCAGCCACATGGCACAGAATATAACTTGAATGACAGTGAAGAAGGGGATGATGTAGTTCGGTGCCCCTGATGCCAGAAGCCATCTCATCCTTCTTCCAGGGGCTGTGACTTTGAAAGCCAGAACCACAGTGATGGTTTTGGCCAAGACAGTGGAAATGGCCACAGTGAATGCAACTCCAAATGTAGTTTGTTGCAGGATGCAGAAGGCTGAGTTGGGCTGCCCTATGAAGAGCAAGGAGCAGAGGAAACAGAAGATGAGGGAGATGAGCAGGATGTAGCTGAGAGTGCGGTTATTTGCCTTCACAATGGGAGTGTCATGGTGCTTCACAAAGACTCCAAGAACTAGAGCAGTGAATGCAGACAAACCCAGGGTTACACAGGCCAGAGCCATGCCCAAGGGGTCTTCATATGCCAGAAAGATCACATCTTTCTGGAAGCAGAGGTTCTGCTCTGCATTGGCATACTGGTCCACGGGACACTTCACACAATGATCTGCATCTGATGGAGGAAATTATAGTCAGTGCAGTCTCTGCATTTCTTATTGACTCACCATTCCCAGTATGTGTTTTGGAGAAGCTTGGCAATATCCAATTTTGTGATTGAAGATAAAATTAAAGAGCATTTGTGAACTGCACTGCCTCCAGATCATAACATCATCATCTTTTTAAAAATTAAATTTATAATTCCCTCTCTCTCTCATAGAATACATCCTGACCCTATACAGCCTCCTCCAGATCTCTCTTTTTATCCAATCTCACCTGTAAGCGGTTTTCCCACCCGCAGGCTTGCTTCCCACGAGAACACAGGAAACCTCCCAGGATTATCACTGGGACTGGGCATATCATAAGGGTATGAGTCCTGCTTCAGCCCCTACATCAAGGCTTGACAAACGGAGTGCAGCAGGGAGAAGGATGCCCAAGGTCAAGAAAAGGGGCCTGAAACCCTCCCCCAAACCAACTTTTAGGTCTTCTACAAAACACAAAGGCAGATAATAATAAGACTTATGTAGTGATCCTGCAGGCTCCCTGTCTGCTGCTTCAGTCTCTATGAGCTCCTAAGAGTCCCAGTCAGTTGATTCTTTGTGCCTGATCTCCTGAACACTCATTCACCCTGCAGTAAACTCTAACTTGTGTCTTTGGATATCTAATTTTCTGGCAGAGGGTACAAAGACATGAGCAGGCTGATTTCCTCCTGCAGACATTGTCTTCAGTGAAAACCAAAATCCACACTGCACAGAGAAGAGTGCATCTGAGGAAAATCAGACATATGTTGATATCACAGTTTTTACATACTCCTTCAATAGCCATACTGTCTTAAGAAGTCGGTTAAAAAAATACTATCTTATATATGAAGTGAGAAATCCTGTTTAACTTTGTACATTGGATTCTGATACACATGTACGGGAACAAGTTGCTGAAAGTTCAGTTGCTTTCATATGACTTCAAATTCCAGAAGAAGAGCTAAGGGTAACGGGTAGACAATTACTGCAGAGCCTGCATCCCCACACAGATATTATTGTTAATAAACATGACACAAAGTGGGGTCACATGGTAGATGGAAACTTTAATTAAGTAATCAATTCCATCAAACTGGCCTACATGAGGCATTTTCTTAATAGTCTATTGATTCCAGTAAAAATCATCACCACACCTGGCCTCATTGACACCAATGGATGGGCATGCTTTGACTTTCTCCCCCCTGTATACAGTGTTGTTTGACGGTTTGCCATGGAGAACCTTATTTTGTAAAGATATTCATATACTTCTCTTTTGTTTGTTAGTTTAGCTATTTTTAGCTGCTAAGGGATGCTGAAGTTTGTTTAAGACCGTTTCTTTTTTGTTGTACATGATCACATAATTACTGCCATAGGGTATATTTACGTGACATCATACACTTGATTGATACGCAGATGCTGAACCATCACTGTATCCTTGGAATGCACTCATCGTGGGCACAGAGATCAATCTTTCTGATATGCTATTGAGTTCCAGTTCTTGGTATTTAGTTGAAAAACTTTCCATTCATGTTCTTCAGATACTGGAATATAATTCTCTTCTTTTCATTTTCATTTGCTTGTAATGATTTTTTCCCATCTTTGTTGGTGGGCTTCGCTTGTCTTTATGAGAATAGAGTGATTTCCTGGAGGTCAACAATAAATAATTTTCCTTTGAATCTATCTCTTAGTGTGTATTGATCAAATAGTGTAACGATCAATTCTTAGAGATAGTATTGAAAGTTATTTTTTCATTATTGTCAATGTGTTATTTTTGTAAGGTATATCCGATTTTTTTTTGTTTAATGATCTAGTGTAGAAGTCATATTCCCCTGATGGGTCATATTTATCATTATTAGAGAGAAAGGTTTCTTCAACTATCTTACTGAAGTTTTATATGAATTGTTGTGTCTTTCATTTCCAAATTGTTAGTTGGATTTTACAACCATGTGTGTCCTTAATTTAATTCACCTGTCACAGCTCAGTCATTTCCTGATTGTATGCGAGGGCTTGGACTCTCATTGAATTCACCTGCACGGGTCCTAGCGTCATGTTTACTTTTTGAAACAATCTAATAATCTTTCCGTGATTGATTTCAGTGTTATGCCTTTGACTTTACTGTAATTGAAGAAGACAAATATAACATTTGGAGCCTGGTGCCTACTTGGCTTCCTATTCAATTACTACTGTTATGCTTGCTATCAGATTTTCATATCTTTTATTCATGCACATGTTGGGTTGGTTTTAGCCCTCAGTTGACATTTTTAATAAATGAAATTGGGCCATGCTTGAAGCAGGCTTGAGATTGTGTTATTATGCTCTGAACTGGAGGTGTAGCCCAGCGGCTAATCCTTCAGACCATTTGTTAGTTCCCTGAGTATTATCCTCCTCCTCATTCTGAGAATGGAATATCAGCAGCTGACTCAACTCTATCTGAGCAACCGGAGACATCACTTCGGATTAAATCTAAAGATTTTCTCGAAGTTATTTCCTTTCAAATTCAATACACAATTGTGTAGTTTGTCTAGATAGATCAGATGCTTTAAAATAGACTCATCAGAATAAAAACCTTTAATATACACACAGACACACAATGGAATATATCAAATTACAAATTTCCTCAAAAGTAAATTTTTCTGACTCCTACTGCCTGCCTCACTGAACAGGGAAACTACAGAAATTCTTTCTTATTAAATGAGTTATGGCAGAAAGATTGGACAAAAGAAATGCTCCTCATGTGAGGGATTCCTTTACAAGCAACGCTTTAAGCGCTGGAAAGTTGGCTCAGCTGTTACTGCCAACAGAGGGCCCGCGTCAGTTCCCTGAATCCATGTCAGATAAGAAACTATCACTGGGTACCGCAGCATGAGTATATAAGATGCCTGAGGGGCCTTCACCTGGACCTGTCCTCATATGCAGTCTCCTCCAACATACTCAATTAAAATACTGATGAAAATAAACGGTTCTTATTTAACTTTTTGTTGGGATTTATTGTTGTAAATGCCCTTACTTATATTGTATCTTAAAAATATTTTATGGCATGCTATCTGCGTTTTGAAAAATTTAATTGTTGGCATGTTGCTTCTGAGGCTGAAGAAGGTCAGAATTCATCTCTTTGAGATGGCTCCTCCACTGCAATGTGGTCCTTGCGGAAAGGCTATGCCATCATTCTTAGTGGCCAAAGCTATAACCACTGAACCATCTCAAAGGCCGTAAATCTCCTTTTAAAATATTATTTCTATTATGTACAACGTCTGGAAATTAATGTCTAAAATATTCTGTCTGTTACATTTGTATTTATCTGGTTCAATGTGAAGGATTTCTCCATGCTGTAAACGCCTACCTGATGCATTGGAAATCTCATTATCGGGGCAGGGGATGCACTCAAAACAGCAGGCCACCCTTCCTTCCTGATGGAGTTTCCTGAATCCAGGATGACAGTCAGCACTGCACACAGAGGAGGGCATCTGAGGAAGATCAGATACATGCTGGTGTTAGACGTTTTACTTCATCCTCAATCGCTATAGTGGCTTAGCATGTTAGGTCTTATCAAGTTTTATCTGTGCACACCAGCTGAGTGATCACATTCCATTCAGTGCAGTGTACATGTCACATGTATGAATAAATGGAATATGTTAATGAAAAGGTGAGCTGCTCCCCAAATACTACAGCCTTTATCTCACCTATTTGATTTAAGAGAATGGTTCTCTCTTCAACCTGAGAACAGAATGCTAAGTTTTGACATAAATTTATCTGATCAACCTGAGGTATCAGATCAGATCCTGTTTACAAATTTCCTGAAGGTAACAACTTTCTGGGTCAACACAGCTTTTTGGATGGGCAGGGAGTATCACATATGTTGAAACCAGACACTTCAGAAAAAAGACCTGTAGGTAACCAGGGAGACATAATGGAATATTTTATATGCAAATTTCCTGATATCAATTTTATATTATTATAAGTGGCTGCCACCGAAGCAATTAACTAGTCAAATCTATGATGTTAGGAGTTAGCAATCAAAGGAAGATGAAGGAATGCTCTGCTACTAAAGAATTCTTTCCCAGGTTATGACTAGGGCCTGGCTCATTGGGAAGTAGTACTTGCTGTTTTGCAGATCACCCAGGTGCAATTAACCACACTAACCATTAACCATTAACACTATTTAACCATTAATGTTGGGCTCAGCAGTGTGTTCAGTTCCATGGACTCTGAATGTCACCTCTGCCATTCACAGCTACAAAACCCTCACCCGGTCCAAAGATATACACAAATTAAAAGAATTCATCCAGGAAAAAAAAAATAACAGAAAGTAACAAAAACGGTCATAATAAAAATATATAAGTTTGATGAGGCAGTTGTCGAAGTATGGGTAGATGTGTCAGGAATCCCAAAACTCCTGATCAAATGTTTGAATACAGTTTTAATATATAAATTATTGACATGTATATTTCCTTTTTATTCAAACTCATTCCTGACAATTAATTCAGTCTCTTCTGCATCGGACTGAGGTAGAGCAGAAGAGAGAAAAATCAATTTGCACTTATCCTAATGTTTCCAAGAGAATCTCACTAACTTTACTGTAAGGAATGTCAAAAGCCATAACCAATTTTCTGTTCATTATATAAAAGGACAAGAACAGGCTCTGATGTGATCCAAATATCCTGGAAATACGCCTGGAATCGTTAATTAAATAATGTAACCATCCCATAAAATGAAAGGTATGAAAATTAAGAAAATATATTTCTATATATAAGAAAATATAATGAATAGATATAAGAAAATAAATATAATAAAAACAAGAACACAATTTAGAAAATTAATCTTTAAATGATGATTTGTTTCAGTTCAGTAAGTCACCAGGAAGCACAAAATTCCCAGTTGAGAGTGGTTTCTACAGTGTTGTGTAAACCAGTTCTGCACTGTCAGACCTACCTGTCTGCTTCCTGTGGCCCACTCTACCGTATCTTCAGATAAATAGAGCTGTTGACCTTGTGGAAAATATGGGTTAAAGTTTCCTATTTTCACCTTCAGTCTAAGACTCTGTCGGAATTTTATAATGTAGAAAATGTCATACTCTGCTTGGGTTTTTTCTTTCTGATTCATATTCACTGTGTCTCCAAGAGGATTAGTGAAGTGTGTCTTCTTCAGGGAGGAGTTCAGCTGAAAGACAGACAGCTTTCAATAATGCACTGTGACCCCATTTAATTCAGAACAAATATTCAGGTTTCAGCTTTTTATCTTTAAGCCCTCCTTCAGTATATAATTTCATTTACATTTCCTAGGCGAGAAAAATCAATGAATGCATATTGATAACTAAAATTATCACCATGTTTCTAGAAAAAGAGTTTCCCAAACACACATGTAAACAGTCACATGTACATATATATTTATATATGCATATACTCAGACACACATGAACAGATTCTGTCAAAGACTCTCAGACATACACCTACACCCAGACACAGACATGAACACATGCACTCTACCACTCAATAACTCACATATACATATACACACAGAAATACACACATTTATATATAGACACAAACATGCAGATAGACACGTTCATAGAAACCCCACACTTACACACATGGACACATGACACACACAAGCAGTCATATGCATACATATTAACACACAGAGAATTACACACTCTTGTCCACATACCTCCAGTTTGACAAACACATGCATTAACAAACAGAGTAATAAAAACCATCTGCAGGTATCCATAAAGAAAAAAACACACAGGCATGCGTGCAGATTCAGATAGACACCAATGCATAAATTGGTGCATAAATAGACACGGAGGGGTGGACTGGTACCTAACCAGATCTGGACACCATTGCCTGTATGGACATTCTCAGAGAACTATAAGAATTATGTTCTCAGTGCTTACAGTAGGGCATAATCTTTGAGAGCATTTATGGACATGATCCTCTGTGGAAGCACCACATATATGACCATTAAAGAAAAAGATCTCATCCTGTTATTGTGGAATGAATTCTGGACAAAAGACTGTTTCCAGTAGAAGAACAGGAGTGATGATGTTCATTGAAAACACTAGTTCTCACTCCACTCCACTGTCTTCTGTTTAAAAATGATCACCGATATCAAGATTTAGCTCCTAAGCAGTAAACACATGCAGAGAATCTTCTGTTTTGGGAATTCTTTGCCTAGGTTTCTTTGAGCGACTGAGAGAATCATAAATATATTATATCAATGATCAGAAACACCATCCTGTAAAACACACAGTACCTCAAAACAAAAGTTTCCTGTTTTCTCCCAATTCACTTTTGGCTTATTATGCATTTGCTGAAGAAACATCTTATGGAGAGCATGGGCCAGACCGTACACAGCATTGTATATGTCATAACTGCTTTCACTCAGGGCCACGTCAAAACTCTGTAGCATGAGCCAATCCAATGTGTCATTGGCTGAGCAGTTCTTCAGTGTTTTACATGTAGATGCTGAGACTTCACAGTTAAAGTACATCCATCCCAATCTGGTCAGTAAGTCATCTGTGTGTTTGGAACGGTTCAGTGTCTGGACAAAATTTTTAAAACCAGACATCTCAGGATGGTGGTGAGCAAAAGTGAGCGAACCATGGAGTGAATGAGGAGAGAAATCTCCTCTACTTGTGATGATATCCCACTGAGATGTGGTGACCCAGATTCTCTGGATTCCCACAGATTCCCACATTTTGAAGCTCACAGCTAACATTGTGTCAGTGTCACCATAAATGATGACAACATTTGCTGAGGAAGTCATAATTTGGTTGTAAAAAATTTCAGCTCTTGTCATGAATAACTGCATATTGACTGGGACAATGTTGACAAAGGCCAAGCAGACACTACTTTTCTTCATCTCTCCCCTCAGATCTGATAAGAATTGGGTATCCTGGTCATCATCTGAGATGGCAAGACCCACCCAGATCCAGCTGAAGTGAGACATCAAAGAGACCATGGCCAGGGCCAGAGACGTGTCCTTCTGTGCCATCTGGTACAGATCGGGAAATTGATCATGGTCATTCAGACTAGGACGGAAGGGTCCATAGGTGAGCTGAAGGATATAGGACACAGAAGACAATGTGAGGTAGAGCATTTCACGGAACTTCAGGGTAAGACCTGAAGTGTCTTAAGTACTAGTTTACACTGAGAGGGGGGACAAATTCACCACATTATTCAGTCATACTACACTTATTAGAAGTTGTAAAAATCACTTTTCTACAAACTGTTCAAAGAGATTCCCTTTACTGTATATTCTTGCACTCATCTTTATGTCAAACAATACATTGTGTACGTGTCATTGAGTCTCTGCTGGATTGTCCTTGGACTACATAGACATGGAGCCCATATCCTCATTACACTCTTCCTGTCATCTGTCTCTGCCAGTGCAGGAGACAATTCAATGCATTCCAACCCTACACAGCCTCACCTGTGGATAGTTGACAAGCTGCATCCATGGCCCCAAGATCCCAAATAGGGCCAATGTAGATTCTGTAATACACATTTGGCAATCGTTTATTCTGTTACATAAATAGTTAGGGAGAACTTTATACTCTTTTGCCAATGAGCTTACAATATTAAATTCCTGCATTACATGATGTGTTAAAAAGGCAATTTTAAGATGCAGAGACATATTTGGTAGAAGATTCGGATTCCTGTCGATTTCCTCTATAGCAAAGACCAAGGACAACAAAAACTGGTAATATGGAGAAGGTAATCTGAAAATAAGGTTACAGGGTTAATTATGGATCAGGCTATAAAGATGAAGATCTTGTAGTTAATACAATAACTACTGTAATCTTTGCTCAAAGCTTGCAATAATTTTCCTGTGTTGTTAGGGTGCGAAAACAGGAGAACTGTGGGAGCTCATAAAAGCCTAAGACAATGATGGGAGTTGATCTTCCACAGACCAGAAGTGGTCATTGTCAACATCAAAACAGAACGTCTTTCCCCTCTGCTATAGTTTAATGGATGTACATTTGCCATAGGATATATCTGTGTATGTCTGTATGGGAAATAATGAATGCACATCCCCTCCAGGACAGAAGAGAGCATCAAATCACCTGGAATGTGAGTTGTAAGAGGTTTGAGGTTCCCGACAGCATGGGTGGGGGAAAATGGACTCAGGACCACTGAAAGACTATTTCAGTGCTCTTAAATGCTGAGCTATATCTACATTCCTGGGTTGTTATTCCTAGATATTACTCAGTCTAGTATAGCCAACAGATAATTTTTATCCCTTTGTAGACAGCTTCTGTAGTTGTTCAATTTTTTACGTCCAACACAGGATAATTATGTGCCATCAGATTTATTAATTTTTTGTTAATTCCTCAGTTTTACTGGTACACTGAAATGTTCCCATTATCTTTTCCATTATATGTTTCAGTGTGTCTGGTCTTTAATTAAGGAAATTGAACCATTTGGATTTGGTTATGGAAGAGAATGTGGTGGAGAAATACTTTTGTCCAACACTGTATGTCCATATTGTCTGCCAGCATCTGTTGAGCAGGCAGTCTCTTATCCATTTCATTTGAATTTCCTAGTTTTTATTGAATAATATTTTAATATTGTACATATTTTATATTTTTGACTCAACAATCCCAGCTCCTCCCCTTTCTCTGCCCACCTATCTTTATTATTATCTTTTATCTTTCTCTCTAAACTCAACAGGAAGAGAAAAATGAAACACACACAAACAGAAAAAACAGAAATCCTTACAAACAAGGGAAGACAAATAAGACCCAGATTGCACTAGCAAAGCAAAAGGGGATGAGAAGTCTATAAACACTATTGAGTTTGTGTTGTGCTGACCAACTACAGCTAGACAACACAGGTGCACGGAAGTATGTTTACTATACTCACTGAGATTCCGTTGGAGGAAACAGACTTTTCCTTTGTGAACAGGAGTTATTTGCCAATGGCTTCTCCTTTAGGGTTGTGAGCAGGTATCTATTCCCCATCCACGATCATGGGACATGGAATAACTGGAATCCGTGCCAGTTTCCTGGGTGCTCAAATAGTCTCTATGTGTCTATATAGACATCAGTGCTCTTCTTTCTGGAGACACTGTTTCGGGGAATTATTCATCACCTGTGGCCCTTACGAAATCTTTCTCCCTCCTCTCTGCATAGATCACTGGTCATGAGGGGAAGACTTTGAGGATGACATCTCACTTCTGCAAGAATTCTTGAAAGCTACCTCCCCTTCACACTGGCTTGTTGTGGGCCTCTGTGTTAGTTTTCATCTACTGCAAGAAGAAGCTTCTCTGATGAGGGCTAACTGAAGCACTCAACAAGGATACAGCAGGAATATACAAGGATTCACTGTGTTTCTGTGGTCCCTTAGCCGAATAATGCTATCAGGGTTCCCACTTTCTTTTGACCTATATTTCTGGCCACACTCGCATGGACGGTAAAGGTTCCATCTCAAGGAGTGAGCCATAAATCTGAGTGCAATTGGTTTCTCCCATAAAATTTCTGTGAGTATATACAGTTTGTTTTGGCAGGTCACTGCTGTAGATGGAACTGTTTGTAGCTGAATTGCGAGTTACCTTTCTCCTTCGGTAGCAAGCAGAGTAGCATGAATGCTGCTCAGTAGGTGTGAAATCTTAATGTTCCAGATCAACTTCTGTTCGTCAGTGAAATGTGTAAATGGAGTCTTCTGCAATATTTTACCATCAGATTCTGGAGAGTAACTGGTAGCCTACTGTAATTGTATGCCTAGTATGTGAGCTCAGCAAAGAACATATTCATATATGGAAGTGGACATATTCGTAGGTGGAAGCCCTGCCAGTCTTCAGCAGAGGGAAGCACCATCCTAGGCAGCATCATACTAGACAGTGGAACCTCAAGAGTCTGAGCTCAGGTGTTTTTATTCTTTCAGAACTCCTTAGGTGTTCCGATACCATATGCAGATAATAAGCAATTCAACAACCCCCACATAAATCCAGGAAGTGCACACAATACATGGTAAACCCTCACTCAGCATTTCACAAAAGAATATTGTATACACAACTAAAAATAAACTACTTCAATAGTCTATGATGTTTTGAGTTTCCGTGTTGCCCTATAGTTTAAAGATTCAGTAGGGTATAACAAATTCCTGGCCCTAGATGGTGGCAGAAGATGTCTAGATGTGAATATATAAATATATGTATTATACACAGATATAGAGATAGATAGATAGATAGATAGATAGATAGATACATAGATAGATAGATAATGGATTGTTCTCAAAACATTTAAGCAAGGAAACATTTTCCTTCACCATTTGCTTTGGTAAATATTTCAAAACAGCAACAGAAACCAATCAATGACAGCTAACAACATTATTGGGAGTATTTAGACAATCTATTCCCAACACGGAATTAGTTGGAAAAAATCTGACATTCTTTACACTAAGAGACAGTCATAGTTAGGGGATCAACATTTTCCAGTTTTAGGGGAGGCAGCATAGGGGTCTCACAGTGTATTCCATGTTGCCATACATCGCAGAATAGAGACCACGCTGGGCTCAAACTCAAACGAGACCTTACAAGCTCTCCCATCTGAGTTCTGGGATAAACACACACATACCACGCCCAGTCTCTTTCTCCACATAGTTCTCTGTTCCTCAGATTCCTGAGTGTTTCCATTAAAATAATTCACCACCATGCCTGTGCTCTTTGTTCAGACTTCTGCTGTGCAGTGATTGATGTCTGAGGCCTAGCAAAAGGACAACAGAGGAAGAAAGGAGCTACAAATAGGAAAGCAAGAAACCAACATTTCCTCACTTGAAGAAGATTTGCTTTCTTAATTGAAGACAATCCAGGAAATATTCAGATATGAAAAACACTCATTTCTACATAGAAAATGCAAATCAACAAAAAACTCACATTTTTACAATCAACACACCCTCTGAGAAGGAAATTAGGAAAATCCTTATTTACAGTTTCCCCAGAGACATTCTCCAGTGGACGTAATCAAAAATGTCTGTGACAGCAGAAAGAGTTAAACTCATTATGTCATAAGAAGGTAAGGGAAACACACATGCTTACACACTCTAAAACTCAATGTTGTGACATGACGGCTTTGAGAAAATAGTCTAGAGTTTCTATGTTCGTCCCAACAGAGCTTTAACGCCATTTCTTGTAGGAGAGCAAAAAACAATCTTAAAACTCATTTGGCAGCACAACATACCCTGCATAAGCAAAGCAATACTGAGAAAGTAGAATAACGTTGGGCATAGCATCATATCTGAATCCAGGTATACCACGCAGGGACAGTGATGAAAAACACCACCAAACCCAGTTAACACTGAAACAGAAGAGGCTTTTGCATCAAGGGAGGAAAATAGAATTGTGCAACTGAAAGTCTAAGTCTGAACTCTTAACCTTAAAAAGTAAATTAATTCCGTGAATTGTCAGGATGGTCTTGTGATCTAAGATGACTTGCTTGAGAAACAACTGCCAAAAATTCTTAGAAACCAGTGTACATAGTGCCTACATTGGTAAAATGTGCATCCATGTTCATGAAAATTACTGAAATACAGATATACAGGTAAATGTAATATAATCACAAGAGAATACACTTAGTTCAGCAGACACATTCACTTTCAGTCGTGGCTGAGATGACCTAGTGTGCTACCCTCCATACAGTCTTCAGATGTTGGCAGCTATGACAGAGCACCTGCTACTCTAGCAAGTGACGAGGGAGATTAGCAGTCATCACTATTAGCGATGATCTAGTTTTTCTCAGGATGCATACACATCCTGTGAAGTCCATATTTTCTATTTGACTGTGACGATGAGAATCCCCTGGGTTTTGTAAGACCTAAACACATGTGGCAATTCATGTGTGCACAAGAAAGACATGAGAACTGGAACACATAAGAACCTCAGAGTGGGCAGATTTTGTACATTGATCTCATTACAGCTTCAGAGGTGTGGATGATCACATGATCTGAGCACTTTACTAAAGGGCTACATGTATACTCTTCCCAAAGAAGTATGGCACAAACTTTAGGTCCCTGCATATACAGTGGCAGGAACACACTGAAGGAAGTAACATTAGCACACTCTGAAAGAGAGGCTTAGATGCTTCTTGTCAATACTGAACTTATCATGTGAGTTTACTAATGATAGGATACCACTGGATACCTGTAATGCTGCCTGTCGTCAGAAGGACCATCTATGGTGGGTGAAGAGCTCTGAGTCTTATAGGTAGGAGGCAAACTAGCAGAAAAAGTACCCATACTATCTGGACTGTTTGAATGTTGAACTAATCATGAAAAGCCAAAGTAGATTTTGGTGAGATTCTCGAGGGTGAGCTTGGGATAACAGGGCAGAAGACACACAGCATTGTTCTGCCTGTCCTCACCCTTTTATGCATTACTCCTGATGATATTCACATGGAAAAACAAATGCACTTACAGTGTATCCAGTACTTCAGTGACATCTTCTTTCTCCAAAGGATTCTGCCGTAGAAAGATTACAAAAACTACTTTAGGGGAGATGTCTTCTTTGCTGTATTCATTCTGCGTCATTGTCCAAAAGCACCTGGGTTGAGTGAGACTATGCACGAGGAGGGGAAATTGCAGAAGCAAGAGGAAGAAAATCAAAGTGAACATCTCTGTCCCTCCTCCAAAGCTCTAGCCTGGCAGTGTGGACTGCGGTGAGCCATGAGGATAATATAAGAAATGGACACCTGTGTATGTACACCCTCTTCTATGAGTATTGATCAGTGGAGAGTTCACTCAAGTACCAGTGATTCTTCTCTCTCCAGCTGGCTCTGGTTCCCTGGAGGAGTGTCAGAAAATCTCTGCCCTGGGGATCTGCATCTGTGGTCCAGGCTAGAGGTGATAAACATGGGTTGGAAAATATACCTGAGGTCATCTCCATCTTGGGTTCCATCATATCAATCACATCTATGGATATTTGCCCCCTGGGAGAAAGTGACTTTGGGCAGATTTGGTGCCCGGCCAGTGTCAATCAGCTCCTTGTGTGAACACTATTAGAAACACTATTAGAAATGATGTCTTGTGTTCATCAGAATAAACACTGTGAGAAGTGAAGTTCTCGATTTGGAAAGACCCTTTAGAATCAAAACTTATGTTGACCCATTTGCTTCTTATCTCTAAATACAAATTAGAGAGAGTGTTAGCATCATGTGTACAGCATCCAGCATTCACGTAGCAAGAGTAGTGCGTCTCATGCTAGAGCGCTCACAGATACAGAATTCTATCACCTCCATCTGTAGGCCAAACACTGCTGATTCCTTTCCTCAGTAAAATAGACATACACTATTCATGTTGATGTGTGTGTGTGTGTGTGTTGTACATTTCATGTATGAATGAAAAATAAAGTATTTTCATCCTATATATTCTTCTTATAACCTATTGCATAGATTGGTTATCCCTCTACAAATCCTTCTATTGCCCTCTTGAGGCACACACATGTACACACACACACACACACACACACACACACACACAATCTCACACATGAAAACTATCCATAAAACATGAATGCAAAAATCTTTGTTCATCTTTAAGGAGGTAATAGGTAGAAAGAACATTTCAAATTCTAAGAATTGATTGTACACAACAATCATGACTCCAACAATAAAAGAAATGAAATCACCCAGTTAGGTGATATTTTTCTTTATTTATTCATTTACTGACAAGCATGTAACCTGCTTGATAACATGACTATTCTGAACACTTCTTTGATATATACTTAGATAGAGCTCCTTCTAGTGTCTGGGGTTCCTTCAAATGGACAAATACCAACATGACCAATTTCTCCTTCAATTTTATATACACCCTGTGTCCTTTGATTTACCATCTCAAACAGGAGGGACTTAAACAGTTTCATCCCGTTTCAAGGTTCAGGTCTGAATCTCCATTCTCATGTGCATGACAAGTCTACTATGTGAAACCACAGCTGCTCAATTAAGAGATAAAATTATACTTATTTATTTAATGCACATGAATAGTTTGCTTGTTCTCATGCGTGTGTACGCATGTGCATGCACTGACAGGAGGGCAGAAGGAGGCATGAGATGACCTGAAAATAAGATACAGGCAGTTTTGATAATCTTGTGCATAAAGGGAACCAACACAGGGTGCTCTGCAGTAACAACAGGTGCTCTTAAATTCAGAACCATCTGTGCAGGCACTGAAGTCATATTCAACAGCAGGCTCTTAGAAAATTAATGGACCAGAGGAAGGATAATAGGAAACAGCACAGAGAACTGTAGAAGTCTCTATGGGGCTAGTCAGCATCATTAGAGGACAGACTGAGAGTGATTAGAACATGCAGACTAATCCCTTATTCAACACAATGTGGTGGGTATGCACCAGGTGGATATTTTCAGGTGAAATTTACGAAATGTGAAATCAGGAAGAGGCTTGACCCCGGAACTTTTGCAGAGAATTTCTGTCTGGTCTAAACAAAATGAGGTAGCACTTGGGGACAAAGATGCATCCCAGCAGGCTTGAATTGCAGGCCAAGATGGAGAAGACCTCCACAGCCTCCATGACCTTGCCCTTGGTGCTGTGGTAGACAGGGAGGAATGTAACCCAGACACTGCAGAACACCAGCATGCTGAATGTAAGGAGCTTGGCTTCATTGAATCTGTCAGGCAGGTTCCTGGACAAGAAGGCCACTGTGAAGCTCCCCAGGGCCATGAAGCCCAGGTATCCCAGCACACAGTAGAAGGCAGTGATTGAGCCCTTGTTGCACAGAATGATGATGTGGCCATGTACAGAATGTGCATCAATGTCGATGAAGGGAGGAGAAACTCCCAGCCACATGGCACAGAATATAACTTGAATGACAGTGAAGAAGGGGATGATGCAGTTCGGTGCCCCTGATACCAGAAGCCACCTCATCCTTCTTCCAGGGGCTGTGACTTTGAAAGCCAGAACCACAGTGATGGTTTTGGCCAAGACAGTGGAAACGGCCACAGTGAATGCAACTGCAAATGTAGTTTGTTGCAGGATGCAGAAGGCTGAGTTGGGCTGCGCTATGAAGAGCAAGGAGCAGAGGAAACAGAAGATGAGGGAGATGAGCAGGATGTAGCTGAGAGTGCGGTTATTTGCCTTCACAATGGGAGTGTCATGGTGCTTCACAAAGACTCCAAGAACTAGAGCAGTGAATGCAGACAAACCCAGAGTTACACAGGACAGAGCCATGCCCAAGGGGTCTTCATATGCCAGAAAGATCTCATCTTTCTGGAGGCAGAGGTTCTGCTCTGCATTGGCATACTGGTCCATGGAACACTTCACACACTGATCTGCATCTGATGGCGGAAGGAACTTAGTTAATATAGTCTCTGTATTCTTATTTTCTGATCATTTCCATTATCTGCTCTGCACATTCCAATTTTTTGTAGAAGATAAATTATAGAACATTTCTGAAATACACTGCTTCCAGTTTATAACATCCATTATCTGTTTTAAAAATTTAATTTCTAGTTTTCTCTATCAGAAAATACAGCTTGACCCCATTATCCCTTCCTTCTACTTCTCATTTCCCTTCTCTCACCTCTCCCAGAGAAACTCACCCATGGGCTTCCTTCCCATGACAACACATTAGGGTCCCAGGATCCTCACTAGAACTGGGCATATCAAAATGGAATAAGGCTAGGCTTGAGCCTCTACACAAAGGGTGGAAAAGGGAGCCAAGCAGAAAAAGAGGGTCCCAGGGTGCAAAAAACAGTTCAGAGACCCTCCTTCTAGATCCAATTTTTAGGTATTCTAAAAGAACACAAAGCCAGATAATAATATTTATTTAGCGGACCCTGCAGGCTCCATACCTGTCGCCTATCCTCTATTCCATCTAAGAGTCCCTGTCATTGACTCTTTCTTCCTGATCTCCTGAACACTCATTCACCCTGCAGGAAACACTAAATGTGCCATTGACTGTCTAATTTTCTGGCAAAGGGTGCAAATAAATGAGCAGGCTGCCATTTCCTTCTGCAGGCATTTTCTTCAGCCAAAATAAAAATCAACACTGAGCACCGAAGGGCCCATCTCAGGAAAAGCAGACATACGTTGTTATCACAGGTTTGTTTATTCCTTCAATAGCTACAGGGTCTCAGCAAGTTGCTCAAATAAAAAGTTTACTTTTTATATACCAGTTGAGAACACACGTCTAACTTTATACATGGTATCGTGGCACACATTTTTGGGAACAATTTGCTGACAAGTTGAGTTGCTTCCCAAATACTTGAAATTCTCGAGGAAGAGCTAAGGGTTTGGGGTGTACAATTACTGTAGAACCGGCATCCCCAATTAGTTACTTAATTTTAGTAAACAAGACACAAAGTGGAGTCACATGGTAGATGGTAACTTTAAGTAATGGTCTCCTCTGTGAGCTATTTCCTTCGAGTTCACTGATTCCAGAAAAATCACCACATCTGGTCGTATTTCTGACATCAACGGACTGAAATGCTTTGAGTTTCAGTCCATGAATTGCAACTTTTTCGTTTCTTTGTTTTTGTGTTTTGTTTTGTTTTGTCTTTCGGTTTAGCTGTTAAGGGATGTTGACCTCTGTTCAACACTTTTTCCGTATCTTTTTACGTGAGCATGTAGTTTCTATGATAGGGTATATTTATGTGACATTGGTGATCTAGTTGCTGAACCATCATTGCATCCCTGGAATGAACTCATCTTGGGCGCAGAGATCAATCTTTCTGCTGTGCTCTTGAGTTCTGTGTGCTGGTATTCAGCTGAAAAACATTCCATTCATGTTCACCAGATATTGGAATATCATTTCCTTACTTTTTCGTCTCATTTTCTTGCAATGGTCTTTTTCCATCTTTGCAGATGGGGCTGTGCTCGTGTTTGTGAGAATAGTGTGTTTTGTTGGAGGAGGGGGACAAATAGTGTTCTTTTGATTCTGTCTCTTTGTGTCTTTTGACCACAGACTGGAGCTATCAATTTTTAGAGTTATTACTGACAGTTATTTGTACATTATTGTCATTTTGGTTTTTGTAAGATGTTACGTCTCTAATTTTTTCTGTTTATTGAACTAGTGCAGTCTGCATATTCCTATGATGTCTGATGTTTATCTTTTTAGTGAGAGGTTTCTTCAAGTGTCATACTTAGGGTTAGTCCAATGACTATGCCTTCCTGCAATGTCTGTTCGTCATTACATGATTTTAGTCTCCTTAAAGTATGAAGCACAGTTTCGTGGGTTACAGTAATTGACTTGGCAGATATTGTCTCTAACTGGTTGGAATACATCATTGATATTCTCTCCTTTAGAGTGTCTATACAGAAACTTGCTGTTACTGTGATTGTGACCAGTTCCATGGAACAGTGTTATCTCTTACAGTTGTCAATTTCTGCTTCTGCATACCTCATATTTTAAGTAAAATACAACACGGGTAGTTTCTTTTAACATATTGCCTGCTTAGGATTCTAACTGCCTCCTGTATTTCAAATGCCTTATTCTTCTCCCCTCTCCCGTATGTTGTAAATTTCTATCATAATTTGATCTCAAATACTTTTGAAGCCTGAGGTATAACTGATTTCTCCACGTGTGCTCGTAGTTCAAAGCTGATAGTCAGTTGGAATCCTCTGGGTCTCTATTGCTTTCTTCATCCTTCACTCTTGGAATTCTCTTTCTCTTAGACTGTATTTGAATTTTCTGGTGTGTTTTCAAGTCTTAATATCCTGTATACAACTTGAAATTTATTTTTAGTAAAATGCTTCACTGAGTACTTATTGGAATTGCTGTGTGATTCATTTCAAAATGTTAGTTTGATTTTAAAACCATTTTTGTGTTCTGACTTTATTCTGTTACAGCCTCATTCTTTTCCGGGTTGTATACAAGTGTTTGTCATCACATTGAATTCTGCTACAGGGTCTCAAGCTCCTGTTTCATGTTTTCAAGAATCTGATTGGAAGAATCAATTTCCTTGATTGATTTCAGTGTATGCCATGGACTTTGCTGTCACTGAAGCAGACAACTATACCATTTGGACTGGTGCTGCCTCGTTGGATTCTTACTGTTTCTTACAATCAGATTTGCATATTTGGGATTAGTGCACACGTTTGGTGTTTTATACTCCTCAGTAGTCTTACCGTTTGTGTGTTTATTAATTTAAGTAGGGCAAAATTGAAGCAGGCTTGAGATTTCTCAATCATCCCCTGAAATGTTGATGTGGCTCTGGGCCTAACCCTTCAGTCCACTTGGTATTTTCCTGAGTATCACTATTCTCCTCGTTCTGAGAATAGACTATTAACAGGTGAATCAACCCTATCTGAACGACCTGAGATATCGCTGACCTGTAAGCTACACAAGTACACGAAATACTACCCATTCATCACCTCTGTGCTAGCAGCACTTTAACCCCACACAGTGCTTACCTATGCAACCAAACAAGCTTGTGTCAGTTTCTGTATTTGTCAGCAACCTAGGACATGCCCTGGCCAGATGAAGCTGTGTAGGCTCATGAGTTCAGTGGCTGCTAAGATGGTTCATCTGCTGAGAGTGCTTACAGGTTTTCCAGAGGACATTGGTGTGGTTTTAGCGTTCACATGGCAGCTTATACCTGCCTCTATTTAAGTTTCAGGGAATTCTACCCCTCGTTTGTCCTCCTCAGGCTCCTGCACATACATGGTGCACACATTCATCCACAAGAACACATGCATTCTTGGAAAATGAATAAATTAATGAACAAATCCTTAAAATGTTCATGATTGAAATTCAATTGACATGTCACATTCAAAGGTATTTAAACACTGGGACAGATGTATTGTAAAATTTCCTCAGGGAACTGTTTCATTTTTCAAAATACTTTCTTTTTAAAAACTGGCTGTTGGCTTCGATGTCAATAGAGTCACAGATGTGTGTTGGTCTGTGTCTCTCTGGGTTCTCGCGCACCCGCTGGATGGTGGCTGATGTCTCACCCGTCCGCAGTAGCCTGACCCTGGTCCCTGGCCAGGGGAAGGTGGTTCAGACCTAAGTGGTGAGAATGCGTGGGCCAGGAGTCCAGGTTCTGTGACCTTTTGAGTAGTTGTCCACTCAGCAGACCTGAGAAACTACAGGGCACAAAGAACAACTCGGGAGCTTGTGTTTGGTGAACATGAAACTCGTTTATTATCACCCCTTTTCCTGTTTAAATATCTTTCCGGAGACGGTGGGGTCCCGCTATTCTGGGGCGAAGCCTAATTAGCATAGGCAGGGCGGGTGCACCTGAGGCGGGAAATCAATGGATCCACCCAATGGATGGATACAGCTACAATACAGGTAAACATGTCCCCTTTAGCTTCCGTGAAGCAAGCAAGTTATAACTAACATTTTTTGGCTAGGGACCTCCTTGGAGTACGAGAGGAGAAGGCTGCCCCAGCATCTCACCCTGATTCACAATTCCAGGGGGCAGGGGCACTTTTTCGGCCTCAACTTCTACTACTCTCCAGCCCCCAGGAGTCCCACAGATGTGGGTGAAGGCCCAGGGTGCTAATTAGAAGAAAATTATTGCTAGATATATAACAGACTAAATTTAAAAAGAAATAGATTCTATATGTGTGTCTCTCTCTTTTAGGACATTTCAATGTCCCAATGTTGGGCGGAGAAGAGGTCAATGAGAAGGATTTTTCTATGGTGTAAACACCTACCTGATGCATTGGAAATCTCATTGTCTGGGCAGGGGATTCACTCAAAACTGCAGACTACCCTTCTGTCCTTCTGGAATTTTCTGAATCCAGGGTGACAAACAGCACTGCACACACAGGAGGACATCTGTGGATAATCAGATATATGCTGGTGTCAGGAGTTTTACTTACTTCTTCAATAGTTATAGGTCTTAACATGGTAAGAATTGACTAGTTTTATCTGTGGACAATAGCTGAATGGTCACATTCCATTTAGTGCATTGTTTAATATCACATGTATGAATAAACAGCACAAGTTGATGAAATGTTGAGTTGCTTCAGAACTAGTACAAACGCGGGAAGAAGAGCTGAGAGAACATGTGTGTACAATAACCAAACGTACACAGATAACACACATATTTATATGTACACACAAACATACAGATAGAAGTATTCAAAAAAACTGCTACACACTAAAACAATTCACATCCACACACTTACACATACAACTGATATGCATAAATATTAACAGAGAATTGCACACTCATGTACACATGTCATGCCATGCACATATGTTATAATATACTCACACAGTAGTTCAGAACACACACAGACTCTAACAGAAAAAATGCACACAGAAATACACAGAGTCAGAGAGACACAAATATATAAATGTATGCATCATTCTTACACTTGTGCACACACACAGAGGGGTGGACTGGTACCAAACCAGAAATCAACACAATTGCCTGTCTGTCTATTCTCAGAGAACTATAAAAATTATGCTCTCAGTGCCTACAGTTGGGCATAATCCTTTGAGAGCACTTATGGACATGATCCCCTGTGGTTACCACCACATGTATGACCATTAATAAACAAGATCTCATCTTGTTATTATGGAATGAATTCATGATAAAAGACAATTAACCAAGACTAATTATGTTTCCAATATTAGAACAGGAATGATGTTGTTGGGTTTTTTAGAACAAGATCACTGAGGGTGACTTAAAACTAATTGTACTCCACTGCCTTCTCCTTAAAAAGGAATACTCATATCAGGAGTAATGTCCTACCAGGAAACATATTTAGATAACCTTCAATTTCGGGAATTCTCTTCCAGGCTGTTTGGTTTGAGCATCTGAGAGAGTCATACATAGATTTTACCAAAGACAACAAATACCGTCCTGTAAGATACAGTACCTCTGAGCAGTCATATGCTGGTTCTGTCCCATTGTCCATTGGCTTATTATGCACTTGCTGAAGAAGCATCTTATGGAGAGCATGGGCCGCACCGTACACAGCATTGTATATGTCAAAACTGTCGGCATGCAGGGTCATGTCAAACTCTGTAGCATTAGCCAAACTCGTGTGTGGTTGGATGAGCAGGTCTTCAGTGTCTTACTAAAGTTAGGTGTTGAGATCTCACAGTTAATGTACAACCACCCCATTCTGGGCAGAAAATAATCTGTGTATTCAGAAGCGTTCAGTGTCTGGATAAATGTTTCAAAACCAGAAATCTCAGCATGGTGGTGTGAAAAACTGAGAGAACCAAGGAGTAAATGAAGGGAGAAGTCTCTCCTACTTGTGATGACATCCCACTGTGATGGGGTGACCCAGATTCTCTGGATTCCCAAGGATTCCCACATTCTAAAGTTCACAAGAAAAGTTGTGTCTGGGTCACCATAAATGATCACAACATTTGCTGAGGAAGACATAATTTGGTAGTAATATGTTTCAGGTCTTCTCAGGTATAAACCCAGGTTGATGGATAGTGTTGACAAAGGCCAAGCAGACACTCTTTTTCTCATTCTCTCATCTCGGATCTGATAAAAATAAGATACCATGGTCATCATCTGTGATGGCAAGATCCACCCATATCCAGCTTAAGTGAGACAGCAAAGATCATGGCCAAGGCCAGAGATGTGTCCTTAGATGCCATCTGATACACATAGGGAAATTGACTGTGGTCATTCAGACTAGGACGGAAAGATCCATAGGCCAGCTGAAGGACACAGGACAGAGAAAACGGTAGACGTAGAGCATTTCCAGGAACCTCGGTGCAAGACTGGAAGTGTCTTAAGTACTAGTTATAGTGACAGGAAGGACAACTTCACCTCATTAGACAGACATACTATACTCCTAAGAAGTTGTAAAAAAACACTATTCTAAAAATTACTCAAAGAATATCCCCTGTACTGTATATTCTTGCTCCCACTTTTATGTCAAACAATACATTGTGGATGTGCCATTGAGTGTCTGATGGATTGTCCTTGAACTAGATAAGCGTGGAGTCAATATCCTCATTACACTCTTCTTATCATCTGTCTACGCCGCTGTAGGAGAAGATTCCTTGCATTCCTTCCCCACACATCCTCACCTGTGGGAATTTGTAGAGCTGCATCAATGGCCCCATGGTCCTAGGTTTGGTTCACATAGGTCCTGTAATATTTATAATGCATGTTTTTCCAGAGTCAGGGTTATAGGTAGGGAGACACGTGTATTTTTTTGTGAATAAGTTTATGATATTCTGAAATTCCGGTACAAGTTGATAAAATGAAGAGTTAAAGTAAAAACCTATGGACACATTTGGTAGAAGATTTGGGTTCCTGTTGATTTCATCCACAGCAAAAACTAAGGGCAACAGAAACCGGTAAATTTGAGTAGCAGAACTGAAAACAAGGTAACAATATTAATTGTGGTTAAGAAATGCTCTATAGATGAACATTTTATATGTAACACAAGGACTAGCATGCACTTAGTGTAATTTTCACTCAAAGCTTGTAATATTTTTTCTGTGTTGTTAGACTGAGAGCACACGAGAAGTTTGGGCTCTCATAACAGCCTGAAACATGGATGGGGGTTGTGTCTACCTAGGTCAGATGAGCTCACTGTCAACATCAACACAGAACATCTTTCTCCTCTGCTCTGCTTTACATTAGGTGAAGGATGTATCTGTGTGTGTCTGTATGGGAAATTGTGAGTGCACATCCCCTGTAGGCAAGAAGAGAGCATCACATCAGCTGGAGCATGAGTTGTAAGAGGATGTGTGGTTCCTGACAACATGGGTGGTGGAAAACAAACTCAGGCCCATCAAAACAATAGCAAGTGCTCTTAAATGCTGAGCTATGTCTATTATCAGCGTTTGTTACTCCTAGATATTACTCAGTCTAGTATAGCCAGCAGATAACTTTCACCTCTTTGTTGTAGACTGCTTCATACCTTGCTCACATTCTTAAGTGCAGAAAAGGTTAATTATATGTAACCATATTATTAATTTTCTGTTATTTCCTCAGTTATGCTGATATTTTGAAATCTTTCCATTATGTTTTCCTTTATACATTCCAGGGTTTTTAGTCTTACATAAAGAATTTGATCCATTTTGATTTGATTTTAGAGTAGAATAAGGTGCACAATTATGTCCCGGAAGTCCATATTGTCTACCAGCATCTGTGATGAAGACTGTTTCTTCTCCATTGTATTTGAACTTCCCAAGTTTTTATTGAAAAATATTTAAATACAATGCATTTTTATAATTTTTGACTCAATATTCCCAGCTCCTCCCCACATCTCCACCACCTATCTTTATTATTCTTTTTTATCTTTGTCTTTAAACTAAACAACAATGAGAAAAAAATTGACACACACACAGACACACACACAGACACACACACACACACAACAACAACAACAAAAATCATAACGAACAGGGAAAGAGCAATATTACCAAAATTGTCCTGGCAAAGCAAAATCATATGGAAAAGTCGACAAAATACTATTGAGCTTGTTTTGTGTTGGCCAAATATTCCTAGGCGAACACTTGCACTTACACTGAAGGAAGGAACAGGAGCAGACTCTGTAAGAAAGGCTTGGATGCTTCTTTTCAGTATGGAGCTTATTTAGTTAGTGTGTTTTATTTTCACAGGACGCCACTGGATCCCCACGTTGCTAAATGTCCACAGAAGTGTAATCTATGATGGATGAAGAGAGATAGCTGCGTGTTCTTTCAGCTTCACTCTTGTGAGTGGGGGGCAAATTAAAGAAAATAAAGCACTCTCTGGACTGACTGAATGTTGAGTAATAGTAATCATGAAAAGCCAAAGTGTATGCTGCTGATATTCTTGAGGGTGAGCTGGGCATAAGAGGGCAGAAGACACACAGCAGTGTTCTGCCTGTCCTCGGCCCTTTGTGCATTATGTGTGATAACATTACATGAAAATGCAAGCGCACTTACGGCATATCCAGAATTTCATTGATGTACTCTTCCTCCACAGGACTCTGAACTAGAAAGAGTCCAAAGACACAATCCGAGAAGATGTCTCCATCTTTGTGTTCATGATGCTTCATTCTCCAAAAGCACCTGGGTTGAGTGAAACTGGGCACAAGGAGGGGAAATTGCAGCAGCAAGAGGAAGATAATCAAAGTGAACATCTCTGTCCTTCCTCCAAAGCTCTAAGCCTGGCAGTGTGGACTGTGGTGAGCCATGAGGATAGTATGTGAAATGGACACCTGTGTGTACACACCTGCTTTTATGAGTGTTGCTCAGTGGAGAGGTCTCTCGTGTACCAGTGGTTCTTTTCTCTCCAGCTGGCTCTGCTCCCCAGGATTAGTGTCAGAAAATGCCTGTCCTTGAGCTCTACATCTGTGGTCCAGGCTAGAGGTGATAATCATGGGTTGGACAATATATCTGAGGCCATCTCAGCCTCAGGTTCCAAAACATCAATCACATCTGTGGATATTTCACCCCAGGGAGAGTGACTTTGTGAAGATTAGGTGCCAGGCCAGTGTCGATCAGCTCCTTGTGTGAACACTATTAGAAACACTATTAGAAGTGATGTCTTGGGTTCATCAGAATAAACACTGTGAGAAGTGAAGTTTAGATTTAGGAAGAACCCAGTAGAATTAGAACTTATGTGGACCCAGTGGTTGTTTTATCCATAAATGCAAATGAGAGAGAGAGAGTTAACATCATGTGTACAGCATCCAGCGTTCACAAACATGTGTAGTGTGCCTCATGCTGTTAGCTCGAACAGATGCAGAATTCTATCACCTCCATCTGTAGTCAAAACACTACGATACCTTTTCTCGGTACAATAGTCACACACTATTCATGTTAGATGTGTGTGTGTGTGTGTGTGTGTGTGTGTGTGTGTGTGTGTTGTATATTTGATGTATGAGGGAAAAATACAGTATTTTCATCCTATACTTTTCTCATCATTGGTTTCACGTTCCCTAATCACCTATTCCATAGAGTGGCTAAACCCTGTGCAAATCCTTCTATTGCTCTATTGAGGTACACACACACACACACACACACACACACACACACACATACACGCACACACGCACACACGCGCACACACTGACACAAGAAAAATATTCATAAACATGAACGCAACTTCTCCTTCAATTTTATATACACTCTTTGTCTTTTACTTTTCCATCTAACAGGAGGTAACTTAAACAATTTCATCCTGTTTCAATGAAAATTCCATTCTCATGTGCATAGCACATCTACTATGTGAAACTACAGCCACTCATTTAATTGATAAATATTATTTTTATTTATTTTATGCTCATGAATAGTTTACTTGCTCTCATGTGTGTGTAACCTTGTGCATAGATTTACAGAGGGAAGAAGGACGCAAGAGATGACCTAAAAATAGAGATACAAGCAGTTTTGATCATCTTGTGCATAATGGAAAACAACCCAGGGTGCTCTGCAGTAGCCACAAGTGTTCTTAAATGCAGAACCATCTCTCCAGGCACAGAATCATATTCAACAGCAGGGTCTTGGAAAATAAACGGACAAGAGGAAGGACAAAAGGAGACAATGCAGAAAGCAATAGAAGTTTCTATACTGCTAGGGAGCATCATTACAGGACATACTGAGAGTGATTAGAACATGCAGACTGTTTTGCATTCAACACAATAGTGGTGCTAATACACCAGGTTAATATTGTCAGGTAAAATTTCTGAAATGTGAATTCAGGAAGAGGCTTGACCCCAGAACTTTTGCAGAGAATTTCTGTCTGGTCTAAACAAAATGATGTAGCACTTGGGGACAAAGATGCATCCCAGCAGGCTTGCACTGGAGGCCAAGATGGAGAAGACCTCCACAGCCACCATGACCTTGCCCTTGGTGCTGTGGTAGACAGGGAGGAATGTAACCCAGACACTGCAGAACACCAGCATGCTGAATGTAAGGAGCTTGGCTTCATTGAATGTGTCAGGCAGGTTCCTGGACAAGAAGGCCATTGTGAAGCTCCCCAGGGCCAGGGAGCCCAGGTATCCCAGCACACAGTAGAAGGCAGTGATTGAGCCCTTGTTGCACAGAATGATGATGTGGCCATGTTCAGAGTGTGCATCAATGTCGATAAAGGGAGGAGAAACCCCAGCCACATGGCACAGAATATAACTTGAATGACAGTGAAGAAGGGGATGATGTAGTTAGGTGCCCCTGAAACCAGAAGCCACCTCATCCTTCTTCCAGGGGCTGTGACTTTGAAAGCCAGAACCACAGTGATGGTTTTGGCCAAGACAGTGGAAACAGCCACAGTGAATGCAACTCCAAATGTAGTTTGTTGCAGGATGCAGAAGGCTGAGTTGGGCTGCCCTATGAAGAGCAAGGAGCAGAGGAAACAGAAGATGAGGGAGATGAGCAGGATGTAGCTGAGAGTGCGGTTATTTGCCTTCACAATGGGAGTGTCATGGTGCTTCACAAAGACCCCAAGAACTAGAGCAGTGAATGCAGACAGACCCAGGGTTACACAGGCTAGAGCCATGCCCAAGGGGTCTTCATATGCCAGAAAGATCACATCTTTCTGGAGGCAGAGGTTCTGCTCTGCATTGGCATACTGGTCCACGGGACACTTCACACAATGATCTGCATCTGATGGCGGGAGGAAATTATAGTCAGTGCAGTCTCTACCTCTGCATTTCTTATTGCCTGACCATTTCCAGTATTTGTTTTGGAGAATCTTGGCAATATCCAACTTTGTGGTTGAATATAAATTACAGAATATTTCTGAACTGCACTGCCTCCAGTTCTTAACATCCATTATATTTTTAAAAATTAAATTTATAATTATCTCTCTCTCTCATAGAATACATCTTGACCCTGTATATTCTCCCAGATAAAGAGAAAGTTCTCTCTCTTTTCCTATCTCACCTGTAACTGGTTTTCCCATCCATGGGATTGCTTCCCCTGAGAACACAGCAAACCTCCCAGGATTATCACTGGGACTGGGCATATCATAAGGGTACAAGTCTCTGCTTCAGCCCCTACATCAAGACTTGACAAAGGGAGTGCAGCAGGGGGAAGGATGCCCAAGGTCAGGATAAGAGGGCTGAAATCCTATTCCTAACCAACTTTTAGGTCTTCTACAAAAACACAAAGGCAGATAATAATAAGACCTATGTAGTGATCCTGCAGGCTCCATGTCTGCTGCTTCAGTCTCTATGAGCTCCTAAGAGTCCCAGTCAGTTGATTCTTTGTGCCTGATCTCCTGAACACTCCTTCACCCTGCAGTAAACTCTAACTTGTGTCATTGGATATCTAATTTTCTGGCAGAGGGTACAAAGAAATGTGCAGGCTGCATTTCCTCCTGCAGACATTTTCTTCAGTGAAATACATAATCAACACTGCACAGAGAAGAGCACATCTGAGGAAAATCAGACATGTGTTGATATCACGGATTTTACATATTCCTTCAACAGCCATACTGTCTTAAGAAGGTGGTTAAATGAAAAAATACTTTCTTATGTCTGAAGTGAGAAAACCTGTTTAGCTTTATACATTGTATACTGATACAGATGTATGCGAACAAGTTGCTGAAAGCTGAGTTGCTTCCATATGACTTCAAATTCTAGAAGAAGATCTAAGGGTAACGGGTAGACAATTACTGCACAGCCTGCAACCCCACACACGCATTTTTGTTAACAAACTTGACACAAAGTGGAGTCACATAATAGACAGAAACTTTAATAAAGTTATTGACTCCATCAAACTGGCCTACTTGAGGCATTTTCTTAATAGTCTATCGATTCCAACAACAATCATCACCACACCTGGCCTCATTGATACCAATGGATGGACACGCCTTGAGTTTCTCTCCCTGTATACAGTGTTGCCTGCAGGTTTGCCTTAGAGAAAACTTATTTTGTAAAAATATTCAATTACTTCTCTTTTTTTTGTTTTTTTTGCTATGTTTAATTGTTAAGGGATGCTGAAGTTTGTTTAAGATCATTTCTTGTTTTTGGTACATGATCATGTAATTACTGCCATAGGGTATATTTACATGACATCATATTCTTGATTGATCTGCAGATGCTGAACCATCCTTGTATCTTTGGAATGAACTCAACTTGGGCACAGAGATCCATCTTTCTGATATGCTATTGAGTTCCATTTCTTGGTATTTAGTTGAAAAACTTTCCATTCATGTTCGTCAGACATTGGAATATAATTCTCTTCTTTTCAGTTTCATTTGCTTGTAATGGCTTGTTCCATCTTCGTTGATAGGCTTTGCTTGTCTTTATGAGAATAGAGAGTTTCCCTGGAGGTCAACAGTAAATAATTGTCTTTTGAATCTATCTCTTACTGTGTTTTGATCAAATAGTGTAACTATCAATTCTTAGAGATATTATTGAAAGTTATTTGTTTATTATTGTCAATGTGTTGTTTTTGTAAGGTATATTTGATTTTCTTCCTTAGTGATCTAGTGTAGAAGTGTATTCCTGTGATGGCTCATATTTATCTTTTTAGAGAAAAAGGTTTCCTCAAGTATCTTACTGAGTGTTAGTCCAGTGACTATGTCTTCCTGCAAAGTGTGTTCATTACTATATGTTTTTAGTCCATTAAAGGAGGAAGGATAATTCTTTTGCTTATAGTAATTGATTTGGCAGATATTGTCTCTATCTGATTGGAACACATCGTTGATATTCTCCCCTTTTAGAGTGTTTATGGAGAAACTTGCTGTTACTATGATCATGAGCAGTTCTATGGGACAGTGTTATCTCCTACAATTGTCTGTTTCTTTTTGTTCTGTGTGCCTCATATTTTAAGTAAATGCAACAAGGGTGGCTTCTTTTCACAGTTGCCCACATAGCGCTCTAACTGCATCCTATATCTCAATGGCACATTGACCCTGTATTTTGTACACGTTATGCTCTACTTTGAACCTACATTAATTTTGAAGCCTGTGTTGTACCTGACGTCTGCACATGTGCTGCTCTTTGTTAGTCTGCTGTTTATGTGGTGCCTTCTTGGGCTCTATTGTTTTCTTCATCCTTTGCACTTGGGGTGTCTGTCTTATAGATTGAAATTGAATTTTTCTGGTTTGTTTTCAAGTCTTAATATCACGTCTTCTACTTGAAAATGCTTTTTATTAAGATGCTCTACTGAGGTTTTATTTGAATTGTTGTGTCTTTCATTTCCAAAATGTTACTTGGATTTTACAACCATTTGTGTCCTTAATTTAATTCACCTGTCACAGCTCAGTCATTTCCTGATTGTATGCGAGGGCTTGGACTCTCATTGAATTCACCTGCAAGGGTCCTAGCGTCATGTTTACTTTTTAGAAGAATCTAGTAATCTTTCCGTGATTGATTTCAGTGTTATGCCATTGACGTAACTGTAACTGACGAGAACAGCTATAACATTAGGACCCTGGTGCCTACCTGGCTTCCTATTCAATTACTACTGTTATGCTTGCTATCAGATTTTCATATCTTTTATTCATGCACATGTTGGGTTGGTTTTAGCCCTCAGTTGACATTTTTAATAAATGAAATTGGGCCATGCTTGAAGCAGGCTTGAGATTGTGTTATTATGCTCTGAACTGGAGGTGTAGCCCAGCGGCTAATCCTTCAGACCATTTGTTAGTTCCCTGAGTATTATCCTCCTCCTCATTCTGAGAATGGAATATCAGCAGCTGACTCAACTCTATCTGAGCAACCGGAGACATCACTTCGGATTAAATCTAAAGATTTTCTTGAAGTTATTTCCTTTCAAATTCAATACACAATTTTGTAGTTTGTCAAGATAGATCAGATACTTTAAAATAGACATATCAGAATAAACCTTAATATCTACACACACACAATGGAATATGTTGAATTGCAGATTTCCTAAAAACTAAATTTTTCTGACTCCTACTGCCTGCCTCACTGAACAGGGAAACTACAGAAATTCCTTTATGATTAAATGAGTTATGGCAGAAAGAATAGGACAAAAGAAATGCTCCTCATGTGAGGGATTCCTTTACAAGCAACGCTTTAAGCGCTGGAAAGTTGGCTCAGCTGTTACTGCCAACAGAGGGCCCGCGTCAGTTCCCTGAATCCATGTCAGATAAGAAACTATAACTGGGTACCGCAGCATGAGTATATAAGATGCCTGAGGGGCCTTCACCTGGACCTGTCCTCATATGCAGTCTCCTCCAACATACTCAATTAAAATACTGATGAAAATAAACGGTTCTAATTTAAGTTTTTGCTGGTATTTACTGTTGTAAATGCCCTTACTTATATTGTATCTTAAAAATATTTTACTGCATGGTATCTGCCTTTTTAAAAATAGAATTGTGGGCTTGTTGTTTCTGAGGCTGAAAAATGTCAGAAAATACCTTGTTTGAGTTGGCTTCCCTCTACTGCAATGTGACCCTTGCGGAAAGGCTCTGCCATCATTCTTAGTGGCCAAAGCTATAACCACTGAACCATCTCAAAGGCCGTAAATCTCCTTTTAAAATATTATTCCCATTATGTACAATGTCTGGGAATGAATGTCTAAAATATTCTGTCTGTTACATTTGTATTTATCTGGGTCAATGTGAAGGATTTCTCCATGCTGTAAACGCCTACCTGATGCATTGGAAATCTCATTATCGGGGCAGGGGACGCACTCAAAACAGCAGGCCACCCATCCTTCCTGATGGAATTTCCTGAATCCGGGATGACAGTCAGCACTGCACACAGAGGAGGGCATCTGAGGAAGATCAGATACATGCTGGTGCTAGACGTTTTACTTCATCCTCAATCGCTATAGTGGCTTAGCATGTTAGGTCTTATCAAGTTTTATCTGTGCACACCAGCTGAGTGATCACATTCCATTCAGTGCAGTGTACATGTTACATGTATGAATAAACGGAATATGTTAATGAAAAGGTGAGCTGCTCCCCAAAATACTACAACGTATATCTACATATTTATTTTAAGAGAATGGTTTTCTCTTTTATCTGAGAACGGAATATTGAGTTTTGACATAACTTTACTTGCTCAACCTGAGGTATCAGATCAGATCCTGTTTACAGATTTCCTGAAGGTAACAACTTTCTAAGTCCACACAGCTTTTTGGATGGGCAGGAGGTATCACATATGTTAAAACCAGACACTTCAGAAAAAATAGCTGTAGGTAACCAGGGACACATAAAGGAATATTTCATATGCAAATTTCCTCAAATCAATTTTATATTACTATAAGTGGCTGCCACCCAAACAATTAACTAGTCAAATGTATGTTTTCAGGAGTTAAGAATCAAAAGATGATGAAGAAATGCTCCTCTATTGAGGAATTTCTTTACAGGTCATGACTCAGGGCCTGGCTAACTGGTAAGCAGCACTTGCTGCTGTGAAGATCACCTAGGTTCGATTAACCACACCCAATGTACGGCTCAGCAGTGTGTTCAGGTCCATGGGATCGGAATGTCCCCCTGTCATTCACAGCTACAAAGCCGTCACAAGGTGTTTAGATACGTACAAATTAAAAGAAGTTACCCAAAATAGAAAATAACAAAAGTAACAAAAAGAGTCACTATAACAGCACATAAGTTTGATGGTGCAGTTGTCTATGTATGGGTAGATGTGTCAGAAATCTCACATCTCTTGATCAAGCGTTTGAACACAGTTTTATTATATACATTATTGACATGTATGTTTTCTCTTTATTCCAACTCATTCCTGACAGTTAGCACCAGTCTTTTCAGCATCGGACTGACTTAGAGCATAAGAAAGAAAAATCAACTTGCACTAATCAGAATGTTACCAAGAGTATAACACTAATATACTGTAATGAATTTCAAAAGCCATTGCCAATTTTCTGTTCATTACATAAAAGGACAAGAACAGGCTCTGATATGATCCAAATATCCTGGAAATATGCCTGGAATCCTTACTTAAATAGTAAAACCATCCCGTTAAATGAAAGGTATGAAAGTTAAGAAAATATATTTCTATATATAAGAAAATAAATAAAAGAAATCAATATAAGAAAAACAAGAACACAATCTAGAAATTTAATCTTTAAATGATGATTTGTTTCAGTTCAGTAAGTCACCAGGAAGCACAAAATTCCCAACTGAGAGTGGTTTATACATTGTTGTGTAAACCAGTTCTGCACTGTCAGACCTACCTGTCTACTTCCTATGGCCCACTCTACCGTATCTTCAGATAAATAGAGCTGTTGACCTTGTGGAAAATATGGGTTAAAGTTTCCTATTTTCACCTTCAGTCTAAGACTCTGTCGGAATTTTATAATGTAGAAAATGTCATACTCTGCTTGGGTTTTTTCTTTCTGATTCATATTCACTGTGTCTCCAAGAGGATTAGTGAAGTGTGTCTTCTTCAGGAAGGAGTTCAGCTGAAAGACAGACAGAGATCTATAATGCAATGTGACCCAATGGAATTCAAAACAAATGTTCAGGTTTCAGCTTTTTATCTTTAAACCCTCCTTCAGTACATAATTTCATTTACGTTTCCCAGGCAAGAATAATCAATGAATGCATATTGATGACTAAAATTATCATCAGGTTTCTAGAAAAAGAGTTTCCTCAAGGAAATTCCCAAACACCCATGTAAACAGTCGCATGTACAAATATAGTTATATATGCATATAGTCAGACACACATAAACAGGTTCTGCCAAAGACTCTCACACATATTCCTACACACAGACACAGACACGAATACATACAGCCTGTCACTCCATTACTCACAACCAGAAATAAACGTAGAAACACACACATTTATATATACACACAGACATACAGATAGACATGTTCATAGACACAGCACACGTACACACACATGGACACATGACACACACAACTCATGTGCATACATATTAAGACACAGAATTACACACTCATGTACACATACCTCCAGTTTGACATACACTTGCATATACAAACACAGTAATAAAAACATACGCAGATATTCATAAAGAAAAGTCACACAGAAATGCTTGCGGATTAAGATAGACACAAATACATAAATGTACGCATCATCCAAGCTCTTGAGCACAAACATGGAGGGGTGGACTGGTGCCTAACCAGATCTGAACACCATTGCCTGGATGGACTTTCTCACGAACTGTAAGAATTATGCTGTCAGTGCTTACAGTTGGGCGTAATCCTTTGAGAACATTTATGGACATGATCCCCTGTGCTACCCCCACATATATGACCATTAAAGAAAAAGATCTCATCCTGTTATTATGGAATGAATTCATGACAAAAGACTCTATCCAGTATTAGAACAGGAGTGATGATGCTCATTGAAAACACTAGTTCTCACTCCACTCCACTGTCTTCTGTTTAAAAATGATCACTGATGTCAAGATGTACCTCCAAAGCAGTAAACAAATTTAGAGAATCTTCTATTTTGGGAATTCTTTTTTAGGCTTCTTTGAGCGTCTGAGAGAATCAGAAAAATATTATATCAATGATCAGAAACACCATCCTGTAAAACACACAGTACCTCTAAGCACTGGTTTCCTGTTTTATTCCAATTCTCTATTGGTTTGTTATGCCATTGCTGGAGAAACATCTTATGGAGAGCATGGGCCATACCGTACACAGCATTGTATATGTCATAACTGCTTTCACTTAGGGCCATGTCAAAACTCTGAAGCATGAGCCAATCCAATGTGTCATTGGCTGAGCAGTTCTTCAGTGTTTTACATGTAGATGCTGAGACTTCACAGTTAAAGTACATCCATCCCAATCTGGCCAGAAAATCATCCGTGTATTCGGAACGATTCAGTGTCTGGACAAAATTTTTAAAACCAGAAATCTCAGGTTGGTGGTGAGCAAAAGTGAGCGAACCACGGAGTGAATCAAGGGAGAAATCTCCCCTACTTGTGATGATATCCCACTGAGATGTGGTGACCCAGATTCTCTGGATTCCCACAGATTCCCACATTTTAAAGCTCACAGATAACGTTGTATCAGTGTCACCATAAATGATGACAACATTTGCTGAGGAAGTCATAATTTGGTCATAATGAATTTCAGCTCTTGTCATGTATAACTGCGTGTTGATTGGGACAATATTGACAAAGGCCAAGCAGACACTACTTTTCTCCATCTCTCCTCTCAGATCTGATAAGAATTGGATACCTTGGTCATCATCTGAGATGGCAAGACCCACCCAGATCCAGCTGAAGTGAGACATCAAAGAGACCATGGCCAGGGCCAGAGACGTGTCCTTCTGTGCCATCTGGTACAGATCGGGAAATTGATCATGGTCATTCAGACTAGGACGGAAGGGTCCATAGGTGAGCTGAAGGATATAGGACACAGAAGACAGTGTGAGGCAGAGCATTTCGAGGAACCTCAGTGTAAGACCTGAAGTGTCTTAAGTACTAGTTTACAGTGACAGGAGCGACAACTTCACCGCATTATACAGGCATACTGCACTCCTAAGAAGTTGTAAAAATCACTTTTCTACAAACTGTTCAAAGAAACTCCCTTTACTGTATATTCTTGCAATCCCTCTTTATGTCAAACAATACAATGTGGATGTACCATGGAGTCTCTGCTGGATTGTCCTTGGACTACATAGACATGGAGCCAATATCCTCATTACACTCTTCTTATGGTCTGCCTCTGCCAGTGTAGGAGACAATTCAATGCATTCTGCTCTATACAGCCTCACCTGTGGATAGCGGAGGAGCTGCATCAATGGCCCGAGGATCCCAAAAGTGGTCAACGTAGATTGTGTAATACACATTTGGCATGCCTTTGATCCTTCACATAAATAGTTAGGGAGAATTGTAGAGTGTTTTGCCCATGAGCTCACCGTATTAAATTTCTTCATTTCATAATGAGTTAAAAAGGTAAATATAAAACGTAGAGAGAGATTTGGTAGAAGATTCGGGTTCCTGTCGATTTCTTCCACAGCAAAGAACAAGGACAACATAAACTGGAAATATTGAGAAGGTAATCTGAAAATAAGGGTACAGGGTTAATTATGGATCAGGCTATAGAGATGAAGATTTTGTAGTTAATACAAGCACTACTGTGCACTTAACGTAATCTTCACCCAAACCTTGCAGTAATTTTTCTGTGTTGTTAGGGTGAGAGAACATGGGAGCTGTGGGAGCTCATAAGAGCCTAAGACACCGATGGCAGTGGATCTTCCATAGAGCAGAAGTGGTCATTGACAACATCAAAACAGAACTCCTTTCTCCTCTGCTATGTGTGTAATGGATGTACATTTGCTCTAGGATATATCTGTGGATTTCTGTACAGGAAATCATGAATGTGCATCCGCTCCAGGCCAGAAGAGAGCATCAAATCCCCTGGAATGTGAGTGTAAGAGGTTTGAGGTTCCTGACACCATGGGTGCTGGAAGATCAACTCAGGACCACTGAAAGACTATGTCAGTGCTTTAAATGCTGAGCTAAATCTACTTTCCCAGTGTGCTACTCCTAGATATCGTTCAGTGTAGTACAGCCAACATATAAATCACTTTGTAGGCAGCTTCTGCTTTTGTTCCATTTTTTACATCCAAAAAACGATAATCATGTGCCATCAGAGTCATTAATATTTTGTTATTTCCTCAGTTTTGCTGATACATTGAAATATTCCCATTACCTTTTCCATTATATGTTTCAATGTGTTTGTCTTCAATTATGGAAGCTGAATCATTTGGATTTGGTTATGGAATAGAATGAGGTGCAGAAATACTTTTGTCCAACCCTGGATGTCCCTGTTGTCTGCCAGCATCTGTGGAGCAGGCAGTCTCTTATCCATTTAATTTAAATTTCCTAGAGTTTATTGAAAACTATTTTAATATTGTGCATATTTTATATTTTTGACTCAATTATCCCAGCTCCTCCCCTTTCTCTGCCCCCCTATCTTTATTACTATTTTTCATCTTTCTCTCTAAACTCAACAACAAAGAGAAAAATGAAACACACACAAACAGAAAAAACAGAAATCCTTACAAACAAGGGAAGACAAATAAGACGTAGATTGCACTAGCAAAGCAAAAGGGGATGAGAAGTCTATAAACACTATTGAGTTTGTGTTGTGCTGAGCAGCTACAGCTAGACAGCACAGGTGCACGGAAGCATGTTCACTACACTCACTGAGAATCCGTTGGAGGAAACAGATTTTCTTTGTGAACAGGAGTTATTTGCCAATGGCTTCTCCTTTAGGGTTGTGAGCAGGTATCTATTCCCCATCCACAGTCATGGGACATGGAATAACTGGAATCTGTGCCAGTCTCCCGGGTGCTCAAATAGTCTCTATGTGTCTATATAGACATCAGTGCTCTTCTTTCTGGAAGACACTGTTTCGGGGAAGTATTCATCACCTGTGGCCCTTACGAAATCTTTCTCCCTCCTCTCTGCATAGATCACTGGTCATGAGGGGAAGACTTTGAGGATGACATCTCACTTCTGCAAGCTTGCTTAAAAGTAACGTCCTATTCACACTGACACTTGTGGGCCTCGGCGCTCGCTTTTATCTACTGTGAGAAGAAGCTTCTCTGGTGAGTGCTAAGTGAGGCACTCAACAAGGATACAGCAGTGTGCCATTCGGATTCACTGTGTTTCTGTGGTCCCTTAGCAGAATAATGCTGTCAGGGTTCCCCTTTGTTTTGATCATATTTCTGGCCACACTAGCAGGGACAGTATAGGTTCCATCTCATGGAGTGGGTCATAAAGCAATCTGAGAGCGACTGGTTTCTACCATAATTTTTCTGTGACTATAACACAGTTTCTCATGGACAGGCAGGTCACTGACTGTCGTAGATCAAACTGTTTGTAGCTGAATTGGGAGTTACCTTTCTCCTTTGGTAGCATGCAGAGTACCATGAATGCTGCTCGCTGGCTGTGAAATCTTGAGGTTCCAGATCAACTTTTTTCAGTGAAATATGTAAATGCGGTCTTCTGCAACATTATTTTATGGTCAGATTATGGAGAGTAACTGATAGCCTATGGTATTGCATGCTTAATGCGTGGGCACAGGAAAGAGGATATTCATATATGGAAATGGAAAAAATTTGTAGGTGGAAGCCCTGCCAGTCTTCAGCAGAGGGAAGCACCATCCTAGGCAGCATCATACTAGACAGTGGAACCTCAAGAGTCTGAGCTCAGGTGTTTTTATTCTTTCAGAACTCCTTAGGTGTTCTGATACCATGTGCAGATCATAAGCCATTCAACACCCTCGCATAAATCCAAGAAGTACAGACAACACAAGGCAGACCCTCACTCAGCGTTTCACAAAACAATATTATACACAACTAAAACTAAACTACTTCAACAGCCTATGATGTTTTGGAGTGTCCGTGTTGTCCTTTAGTCCAATGATTCAGAAGGGTATAACAAATTCCTGACCCTAGATGGTGGCAGAAGATGTCTAGATGTGAATATATAAATAATATATATAAATAAGTATAATATATATAATATATTATATATATACCATTATATATATCATATATATGATGGATACTTGTCAAACCATGTAGCAAAGAAAACAGGTTCCTTCAACATTTGCTTTTGGTAAATGTTTCATAACAGCAACAGAAACCAAGCAATGATATGTAACCACATTATAATGAGTATTTAGACAATCTATTACAAACATAGAATTAACTGAAAAAAACTGACAGTCTTTACACTAAGAGACAGTCAAAGTAAGGGGATGAACATTTTACAATTTTGGGAGAGGCAGCATAGGGAGTCTCACAATGTATTCCATGTTGCCAAGCATCGTAGTATAGAGACCACGCTGGTCTCTGTCTCTAAAGAGACCTCTCAAGCTCTCCTCCTGTGTTCTCAGATGAAAGCACACACCACCACGCCCAGGCAATTCTCCACATAGTTCTCTCTTCTTCAGAATCCTGAGCGCTAACATTAAAATAATTCACCACCATGCCTATCCTCTTTCTTCAGACTTCTGCTGTGCAGTGATTGATGTCTGAGCCCTAGCAAAAGGCCAACAGAGGAAGAAAGGAGCTACAAATAGGAAAGCAAGAAACCAACACTTCCTCACTTGAAGAAGATTTGCTTTCATATTTTAGATACAGAGGACAATCCAGGAAATATTTAGATCTGAAAAACACTCTTTCCACATAGAAAATACAAAATCAACAACAAAACTCACATCTCTAAAATGAACAGACCCTCTGAGAAGGAAATTAGGAAAATTCTCATTTACATTTGCCCCGGAGACATGATGCATGGACTTAATAAAAAATGTGTGTGACAGCAGAAAGAAAAGTTTAACTCATTATGTCATTACAAAGTATGGGAAATCCACGTGCTTACACACTGTGAAACTCAATATTGTGACATGACGGCTTTGAGAAAGTAGTCTAGAGTTTCTATGTTCGTCCCAACAGAGCTTTAGTGTCATTTTTTATAGGAGAGCAAAAAACAATCTTGAAACTCATTTGGTAGCACAACATACTCTGCATAAGCAAAGCAATACGGAGAAAGTAGAATAATATTAGGCATAGCATCATATCTGAATCCAGGTATGCTACCCAGGGGTAGTGATGAAAAACACCACCAAACCCAGTTAACACTGAAACAGAAGAGGCTTTTGCATCAAGGGAGGAAAATAGAATTGTGCAACTGAAAATCTAAATTCTGAACTCTCAACTTTAAAAAATAAATTAAATCCTTGAAATGTCAGGATGCTCTTGTGATCTAATATGATTTATTTGGAAAAACAACTGCCAAGAATTTTTAAAAACCGGTGTACATAGTGTCCACATTGGTAAAATGTGGATCCATGTTCAGAAAAATTACTGAAATACAGATATACAGGTAAAGTGACATAACCACAAGAGAACACAACACTTAGTCCTAAAGTCAGCAGACACTTACACTTTCAGTCGTGGCTGAGATGACCTAGTGTGCTACCCTCCATACAGTCTTCAGATGTTGGCAGCTATGACAGAGCACCTGCTACTCTAGCAAGTGATGAGGGAGATTAGCAGTCATCACTATTAGCGATGATCTAGTTTTTCTCAGGATGCATACACGTCCTGTGAAGTCCATATTTTCTATTTGACTGTGACGATGAGAAAAACCTGGGTTTTGTAAGACCTAAACACATGTGGCAATTCATGTGTGCACAAGAACGACATGAGAACTGGAACACATAAGAACCTCAGAGTGAGCAGATTTTGTACATTGATCTCATTACAGCTTCAGAGATGTGGATGATCATGATCACATGATCTGAGCGCTTTACTAAAGGGCTACATGTGTACTCTTCCCAAAGAAGTATGGCACTAATATTAGGACCCTGCATATACGCTAGGAGGAACACACTGAAGGAAGTAACTTAGCACACTTTGCCACAAAGATTCAGATACTTCTTGTCAGCACTGAACTTACCATGTTAGTTTAAGTTTACTAATGATAGGACACCACTGGATACCTGAAATTCTGCCTGTCATCAGAAGGACCATCTATGGTGGGTGAAAAGCTCTGAGTCTTATAGGTAGGAGGCAAACTAGCAGAAAAAGTGCCCATACTATCTGGACTGTTTGAATATAGAAGTAATCACGAAAAGCTGAAGTGTTTTTTGGTGAGATTCTCGAGGGTGAGCTTGGGATAAGAGGGCAGAGGAAACAGAAAATTTTTATGCAGTACTTCAGCCCTTTTCTGCATTATTCCTGATGATATTTACACGGAAAGACAAATGCACTTACAGTCTGTCCAGTATGTTAGCGACATCCTGTTTCTCCATAGGATTCTGTGCTAGAAAGAGTCCAAAAAATGCTTCTGTGCGGATGTCTCCTCTCCTGTATTCATTCTGCCTCATTGTCCAAAAGCACCTGGGTTGAGTGAGACTATGCACGAGGAGGGGAAATTGCAGAAGCAAGAGGAAGAAAATCAAAGTGAACATCTCTGTCCCTCCTCCAAAGCTCTAGCCTGGCAGTGTGGACTGCGGTGAGCCATGAGGATAATATAAGAAATGGACACCTGTGTATACACACCCTCTTCTATGAGTATTGATCAGTGGAGAGTTCACTCAAGTACCAGTGATTCTTGTCTCTCCAGCCGGCTCTGCCTCCCTGGAAGAGTGTAGGTAAATCCCTGCCCTGGGGCTCTGCATCTGTGGTCCAGGCTAGAGGTGATAAACATGTGTTGGAAAATATATCTGAGGTCATCTTGACCTTGGGTTCCATCATATCAACCACATCTACGGATATTTGCCCCCTGGGAGAAAGTGGCTTTGGGCAGATTTGCTGCCAGGCCAGTGTCAATCAGCTCCTTGTGTGAACACTATTAGAAACACTATTGGAAATGATGTCTTAGGTTCATCAAAATAAACACTGTGAGAAGTGATGTTCAGGATTTGAAAAGCCCCATTAGAATTGGAACTCATGTTGACCCATTTTTTATCTCTAATTATAATTTAGAGAGAGTGTTAGCATCATGTGTACAGCATCCAGCATTCACATAGCATGAGTAGTGCGTCTCATGCTAGAGCACTCACAGATACAGAATTCTATCACGTCCTTCTGTAGGCCAAACACTACTGATCCCTTTCCTCAGTAAAACAGACACACACTATCCATGCCAGATGTGTGTGTGTGTGTGTGTGTGTGTGTGTGTGAATGTGTGTGTGTGTGTGTGTTTGTGTGCGTGTGTGTGTGTGTGCCTCAATACACCAATAGAAGGATTTGTAAAGGGTTTAACCAATCTATGGTATAGGAGATAAGAAGAAATCTTCACAATATCACACGTGAAAAATATCCATAAATATGATTGTAAAAATCTTTGCTCACCTGTAAGGAGGTAAGAGGTAGAAAGAACATTTCAAATTTTAAGAATTGATTGTGCAGAGCAATCATGACTCCAACCATAAAAAAATGAAATCACCCAGTTTTAAACGATTTTTTCTTTATTTGTTTTCTTTATTTCTTTATTTCTTTATCTGGCATGTAATCTGCTTCCATATCATGACTATTCTGAATACTTCTTTGATATATACTTTGATAGAGCTCCCTCTGGTGCCTGGAGTTCCTTGAAATGGACAGTTACTGATATGAACAATTTCTCCTTCAATTTTATATACACTCTTTGTCCTTTGCTATTCCATCTAACAGGAGGGACTTAAACAATTTCGTCCTGTTTCAAGGTTCAGGTCAGAAATTTCATTCTCATGTGCACAGCTAATCTACAGTGTGAAACTACGGCTGCTCAATTAAGAGATAAAAATTGTACTTTTTTTATTTTAAGCACATGAATAGTTTCCTTGTTCTCATGTGTGTGTAACCATGTTCATGCAATGACAGGAGGCCTGAAGGAGGCATGGGATGACCGGAAAATAGAGATACAGGCAGTTTCGATCATCTTCTGCATAATGGGAACCAACCCAGGGTGCTCTGCAGTAGCAACAGGAGCTAATAAATGCAGAACCATCTGTGCAGGCACAGAAATCATATTCAACAGCAGGCTCTTGGAAAATAAATGGACCTATGGAAGGATAATAGGAAACAACACAGAGAACTGGAGAAGGACTAGGCCACATCATTAGAGGACAGACTGAGAGTGAACAGAACATGCAGACTAATCCTGTGTTCAACACAATGTGGTGGATATGCACCAGGTGGATATTTTCAGGTGAAATTTATGAAATGTGAAACCAGGAAGAGGGTTGACCCCGGAACTTTTGATGAGAAATTCTGTCCGGTCTAAACAAAATGATGTAGCACTTGGGGACAAAGATACATCCCAGCAGGCTTGCATTGGAGGCCAAGATGGAGAAGACCTCCACAGCCACCATGACCTTGCCCTTGGTGCTGTGGTAGACAGGGAGGAATGTAACCCAGACACTGCAGAACACCAGCATGCTGAATGTAAGGAGCTTGGCTTCATTGAATGTGTCAGGCAGGTTCCTAGCCATGAAAGCCACTGTGAAGCTGCCCAAGACCAGGGAGCCCAGGATTCCCAGCACACAGTAGAAGGCAGTGATTGAGCCCTTGTTGCACAGAATGATGATGTGGCCATGTTCAGAGTGTGCATCAATGTCGATAAAGGGAGGAGAAACTCCCAGCCACATGGCACAGAATATAACCTGGATGACAGTGAAGAAGGGGATGATGTAGTTAGGTGCCCCTGATACCAGAAGCCACCTCATCCTTCTTCCAGCGGCTGTGACTTTGAAAGCCAGAACCACAGTGATGGTTTTGGCCAAGACAGTGGAAATGGCCACAGTGAATGCAACTGCAAATGTAGTTTGTTGCAGGATGCAGAAGGCTGAGTTGGGCTGCCCTATGAAGAGCAAGGAGCAGAGGAAACAGAAGATGAGGGAGATGAGCAGGATGTAGCTGAGAGTGCGGTTATTTGCCTTCACAATGGGAGTGTCATGGTGCTTCACAAAGACTCCAAGAACTAGAGCAGTGAATGCAGACAGACCCAGGGTTACACAGGCCAGAGCCATGCCCAAGGGGTCTTCATATGCCAGAAAGATCACATGTTTGGGGAGGCAGAGGTTCTGCTCTGCATTGGCAACTGGTCCACGGGACGCTTCACACACTGATCTGCATCTTATGGTGGAAGGAACCTAGTTAATACCGTCTCTGTATTCTTATTTTCTGATCATTTCCATTATGTGCTTTTGAGAAGCTCTGCACATTCCAATTTTGTTGTAGAAGATAAATTAAAGAACATATTGAAATACACTGATTCCAGTTTATAAAATCCATTATCTTTTTTAAAAATTAAATTTCTAGTTTTCTCTATCAGAAAATACAGCTTGACCCCATTATCCCTTCCTTCTACTTCTCATTTCCCTTCTCTCACCTCTCCCAGAGAAATCCACCCATGGGCTTCCTTCCCATGACAACACATAGGGTCCCAGGATCCTCACTAGAACTGTACATATCAAAATGGAATAAGGCTAGGCTTGAGCCTGTACACAAAGGGTGGAAAAGGGAGCCTAGCAGGAAAAAAGGATACCAGGGTGCAAAAACAGTTCAGAGACCCTCCTTCCAGCTCCAATTTTTAGGTATTCTAAAAGAACACAAAGCCAGATAATAATATTTATTTAGGGGACCCTGCAGGCTCCATGTCTTTTGCTTAGCCTCTATCATCACCTAAGAGTCCCTGTCAGTTGACTCTTTCTGCCTGATCTCCTGAACACCTATTCACCAGGCAGGAAACACTAATTGCGTCATTGGCTATCTAATTTTCTGGCAAAGGGTGCAAATAAATGAGCAGGCTGCCATTTCCTCCTGCAGGCATTTTCTTCAGCCAAAATAAAAACCAACACTGAGCACCGAAGGGCCCATCTCAGGAAAAGCAGACATACGTTGCTATCACAGGTTTGTTTATTCCTTCAATAGCTATAGGGTCTCAGCAAGTTGCTCAAATAAAAAGTTTACTTTTTATATACCAGTTGAGAACACACAGCTAACTTTATACATGGTACCGTGGCACACATTTTTGGGAACAATTTGCTGACAAGTTGAGTTGCTTCCCAAATACTTGAAATTCTCAAAGAAGAGCTAAGGGTTGGGGTGTACAATTACTGTAGAACCTGCATCCCCATTTTATTACTTATTTTTAGTAAATAAGACACAAAGTGGAGTCACATGGTAGATGGTAACTTTAAGTAATGGTCTCCTTTGTGAGCTATTTCCTTCGAGTTCATTGATTCCAGGAAAAATCACCATACCTGGTCGTATTTCTGACATCAAGGACTGAAATGCTTTGAGTTTCAGTCCATGAATTGCAACTTTTTCGTTTCTTTGGTTTTGTTTTTTGTTTTGTTTTGTCTTTTGGTTTAGCTGTTAAGGGATGTTGACCTCTGTTCAACACCTTTTCCGTATCTTTTTACGTGAGCATGTAATTTCCATGATAGGGTATATTTATGTGACATTGGTGATCTAGTTGCTGAACCATCATTGCATCCCTGGAATGAACTCATCCTGGGCACAGAAATCAATCTTTCTGCTGTGCTCTTGAGTTCTGTGTGCTGGTATTCAGCTGAAAAACATTCCATTCATGTTCACCAGATATTGGAATATCATTTCCTTACTTTTTCGTCTCATTTACTTGCAATGGTCTTTTTCCATCTTTGCAGATGGGGCTGTGCTCGTGTTTGTGAGAATAGTGTGTTTTGTTGGAGGAGGGGGACAAATAGTGTTCTTTTGATTCTGTCTCTTTGTGTCTTTTGACCACAGACTGGAGCTATCAATTTTTAGAGTTATTACTGACAGTTATTTGTACATTATTGTCATTTTGGTTTTTGTAAGATGTTACATCTCTAATTTTTTCTGTTTATTGAACTAGTGCAGTCTGCATATTCCTATGATGTCTGATGTTTATCTTTTTAGTGAGAGGTTTCTTCAAGTGTCATACTTAGGGTTAGTCCAATGACTATGCCTTCCTGCAATGTCTGTTCGTCATTACATGATTTTAGTCTCCTTAAAGTATGAAGCACAGTTTCGTGGGTTACAGTAATTGACTTGGCAGATATTGTCTCTAACTGGTTGGAATACATCATTGATGTTCTCTCCTTTAGAGTGTCTATACAGAAACTTGCTGTTACTATGATTGTGACCAGTTCCATGGAACAGTGTTATCTCTTACAGTTGTCAATTTCTGCTTTCTTCTGCATACCTCATATTTAAGTAAAATACAACACGGGTAGTTTCTTTTAACATATTGCCTGCTTAGGATTCTAACTGCCTCCTGTATTTCAAATGCCTTATTCTTCTCCCCTCTCCCGTATGTTGTAAATTTCTATCATAATTTGATCTCAAATACTTTTGAAGCCTGAGGTATAACTGATTTCTCCACGTGTGCTCGTAGTTCAAAGCTGATAGTCAGTTGGAATCCTCTGGGTCTCTATTGCTTTCTTCATCCTTCACTCTTGGAATTCTCTTTCTCTTAGACTGTATTTGAATTTTCTGGTGTGTTTTCAAGTCTTAATATCCTGTATACAACTTGAAATTTATTTTTAGTAAAATGCTTCACTGAGTACTTATTGGAATTGCTGTGTGATTCATTTCAAAATGTTAGTTTGATTTTAAAACCATTTTTGTGTTCTGACTTTATTCTGTTACAGCCTCATTCTTTTCCGGGGTGTATACAAGTGTTTGTCATCACATTGAATTCAGCTACAGGGTCTCAGGCTCCTGTTTCATCTTTTGGAAGAATCTGATCGGAAGAATCAGTTTCCTTGATTGATTTCAGTGTATGCCATGGACTCTGCTGTCACTGAAGCAGACAACTATACCATTTGGACTGGTGCTGCCTCGTTGGATTCTTACTGTTTCTTGCAATCAGATTTGTATATACTGGGTTAGTGCACATGTCGGGTGATTTTTACCCCTCAGTAGTCTTACCACTTGTGTGTTTATTAATGTAAGTGGGGCAAAATTGAAGCAGGCTTGAGATTTCTCAGTCATCCCCTGAAATGTTGATGTGGCTCTGGGCCTCACCCTTCAGTCCCCTTGGTATTTTCCTGAGTATCACTATTCTCCTCGTTCTGAGAATAGACTATTAACAGGTGAATCAGCTCTAACTAAACAACCTGAGATATCGCTGACCTGTAAGCTACACAAGTACACAAAATACTACCCATTCATCACCTCTGTGCTAGCAGCACTTTAACCCCACACAGTGCTTACCTATGCAACCAAACAAGCTTGTGTCAGTTTCTGTATTTGTCAGCAACCTAGGACGTGCCCTGGCCAGATGAAGCTGTGTAGGGTTCATGAGTTCAGTGGCTGCTAAGATGGTTCATCTGCTGAGAGTGCTTACAGGTTTTCCAGAGGACATTGGTGTGGTTTTAGCGTTCACATGGCAGCTTATACCTGCCTCTATTTAAGTTTCAGGGAATTCTACACCTTCTTTTGTCCTCCTCAGGCTCCTGCACATACATGGTGCACACATTCATCCACAAGAACACATGCATTCTTGGAAAATGAATAAATAAATGAACAAAGCTTTAAAATGTTCACGATTGAAATTCAATTGACATGTCACATTCAAAGGTATTTAAACACTGGGACAGATGTATTGTAAAATTTCCTCTGGGAACTGTTTCATTCTTCAAAACGCTTTCTTTTTAAAAACTGGCTGTTGGCTTCGATGTCAATAGAGTCACAGATGTGTGTTGGTCTGTGTCTCTCCGGGTTCTCACGCACCCGCCGGATGGCGGCTGATGTCTCACCCATCCGCAGTAGCCTGACCCTGTTCCCTGGCCAGGGGAAGGTGGTTCAGACCTAAGTGGTGAGAATGCGTGGGCCCGGAGTCGAGGTTCCGTGACCTTTCGCGTAGCTGTCCACTCAGCGGACCTGAGAAACTACGGGGCACAAAGAACAACTCGGGAGCTTGTGTTTGGTGAACATGAAACTGGTTTATTATCACCCCTTTCCCTGTTTAATTATCTTTCCGGAGAAGGTGGGGTCCCGCTATTCTGGGGCGAAGCCTAATTAGCATAGGCAGGGCGGGAGCACCTGAGGCGGGAAAGCAATGGATCCACCCAATGGATGGATAAGGCTACAATACAGGTAAACATGTCCCCTTTAGCTTCCGTGAAGCAAGCAAGTTATAACTAACATTTTTTGGCTAGGGACCTCCTTGGAGTACGGGAGGAGAAGGCTGCCCCAACATCTCACCCTGATTCACAATTCCAGGGGGCAGGGGCACTTTTTCGGCCTCAACTTCTACTCCTCCCCAGGAGTCCCACAGAGGTGGGTGAAGGCCCAGGGTGCTAATTAGAAGAAAATTATTGCTAGATATATAACAGACTAAATTTAAAAAGAAATAGATTCTATGAGTGTGTCTCTCTCTTTTAGGACACTTCAATGTCCCAATGTTGGGCGGAGAAGAAGGTCAATGAGAAGGATTTTTCTATGCTGTAAACACCTACCTGATGCATTGGAAATCTCATTGTCTGGGCAAGGGGCGCACTCAAAATAGCAGACTACCCTTCCTTTCTGATGGAATTTTCTGAATCCAGGGGGACAAACAGCACTGCACACAGAGGAGGGCATCTGTGGATGATCAGATATATGCTGGCGTCAGGAGTTTTACTTACTTCTTCAATAGGTATAGGTCTTAGCATGTTAAGAATTGACGAGTTTTATCTGTGTACACCAGCTGAAAGGTCACATTCCATTTAGTGCATTGTTTAATGTCACATGTATGAATAAACAGCACAAGTTGGTGAAATGTTGAGTTGCTTCCCAACTAGTACAAATGCGGGAAGAAGAGCTGAGAGAACCTGTGTGTACAATAACCAAACAGCCACAGCCCCTGTTTTACTCTATACCTTTGGTTAGTAGACAAAAATACACAGGGGAAAGGGAAGCTGAACTGAGAAATTTCCTCGATCTAGCTGGCCTACAGTCACATCTGGGTGGGGTTTTCTAATTGTTCATTGATTCTGTGACGCACCACCACACCTGTTGAGGAAGTTTGTTTTTAGTTGTGTTTGAAATGTTTTTATGCACTGTTGGAAAAAAGAATGCATAGGACTTCTCGTTGTGTATTGTTTGCAGGTGTTGGGTGTATGTGGGGGATGTTTGATTGCTTATGATCGGCCCCTGAGGAGTTCTGAATCAATAAATTCACCTGAGCTTGTGTGCTCCGGGTTCCACTGTCCAGTCTAGTGCTGGCCAGGATGGCGGTTCCCTCTGCTGAGGTCTGGCATGGCTTGGAGGCACGAAAATGCCTCCTGTCTTCTTTGGTGACTTACTGCTACACACACCTGCCCTTGGTTGACTTTAATGGAAAAGCTTTGATCTTATCTCCATGTAGTTTAATATTATGTATTGATTTTCCGCGTAGAACACAGTCGTGTAAAGATGTAGTCCTTCTACTCTTCTCTGGGTCATTTGTTTCTCTGCTTTTCATTTGTCTTTAAAGTATCAAGGGATGCTTAACTTCATTAAAGTACTCTTTCTTCATCTTTTGAGATGACCATGTAATTTCTGCGGTAGGGTCTATTTCTGTGACGTATTGTACTAGAGTGATTTGTTTGTGTTAAAACATCTGTGCATCTCTGTAATGAAGTCATATTGGGCCCCGAGTTCAATCTTTCTGATACAATGTTCAGAAAATACTTCAATAATTTATTTGAGAATTTTCATCTATGTGTATTAAAGAAATTTTACTGTAATTTAATTTGAGACAGGGTATCTCTATTATAACCCTGACTGTCCTAGAACTTGCTCTTTAGATCAGGCTGGCCTGGAACTCACAGATCACCTGTGTCTGCCTATCAAGTGCTGAGAATAAAGGCATGCACCACAACTGCCTGGCTCTATAGTTTTCTTATTTCTGGTTCACTGTTCTTAGAATCATCTTTTTCCTTTTATATCGATGGGACTCTGGCCACTTTTATGACTGAGAGTGTTCTTGTCAACAAAGTACAGTGTGTGGGTTTTCTTTCAACCGATTTTCTACTCTGTGTCCTTTGATTATAGAGGTGGACCATTACCATTCAGAGTTCTTAATGAAAGCTATGTGTTCACTATTGTCAGTCTCTGTTTTTGTAAGATTCGATACATTTCTTACCTTTGTTGTTGTTGTTTTTCTAGTGATATAGAGAAATGTACAGTTAGTACATTCCATTGACCTCTTGAGTTTCTCTTATTTTTAGTGTGGAAGATGTCTTTAAGTATCTTTCAGTGCTATCCAAGTGGATATGAATTCCTGTGATGTGTGTTCCTCATTTCATGTTTTTCAATCAATCTCCCTAAAGAATTAATGATGCCTTTGTTGGTTATAGTAATCAGGTTAGACAGGTATTGTCTCTATGTGCTTGAAATGCATCATTGATATTTCCTCCTTTGAGATGCCTATTAATAAACCTACTGATATTATTATGATACAACATTTGCATGAAACAGTTCTTTTTCTTCCAATTGTTATTTTTCTGCCTTTGCTCTGTATTCTTCAGATTTTAAGTAAAATGGGACACAGGCAGATGCTTTCCTCAGTTGGTCCATATAACATTCTCCTGCTTCCTGCATCTGCATGACCATATTTCCTGTATTTTGACAAGGATGTGATATAATTTGATCAGAAATGCTTTTGATGCCTTTGGTGACTCATCCTCTTTTCATACTTTGTAAATTTGGTCTTTTGTTCATGTCTTCCAGGTCTCTTGTGTTTTCTTATTCTTACTCTTTTACTTTTCTTTCACACAGAATTCAAATCCATCTGGCATTTTGTCATGTCCTGATATACTGTCTTCTACTTGAAACATTCTCTTAGTTAGAAATTCTCCTCCATTTTTATGGGAATTTTTCCTGTCTTTCATTATTAGTCTGCTTTTTTCATTATTTTTGACCTTTATTCAATTTTTGTCACATGTTCTCTGAGTCCTTATGGTATTCAAGAGTTTGTGATCCCATTAAATTATCCTCTAAGGTCACTCTTTTAGTTTTCTGAAACATTCTTATAATCATTTTTTTGAATTATGTGTTTTTGTGTCATTGAATTCACTGTCGGTTAAGTGTATGGCTGACAGCTGGAGTCATGCTCCCTGGATGTTTTCACGCTTCAGTTGTTTCTGCATTGGTGTTTGGAGACCTTGGAATAGAGTAGCTGTGGTCTTGTTGGTAGACGTCATTGTTCTTCATCTTTGTGTTTGTAATGTTCAAGTGGAGTGTGGTTGGAGCAACACAGAGGTTTAATTACCCTCTTCTGAAATGGTAGTGTATCCCAGTAGCTAAAACGTAAACTCACTTGTCTATTTTATGAGAATGGATTTCTATTCAACCTGAGAAGAGAATATTAATTTCTGACATTAATTTATCTGATCACTCTGAGATATCAGTTCACATCATGTTTGCAGACTTTCCTGACGCTAACATCTTTCTAAGTCAATACATCTTAGTGTTTGCGCAGGATATATCAGCTGTGTTAAAACAGGACATTTCAGTACGAATAACTGCAAGGTTCCCAGGGAGACAGAATAGAATATTTTATATGAAAATTTCCTGGAATCAATTTTATATTATATTAAGTGAGAGCCACCCAAACAAGGAACTAGACAAGTCCATGTTTGTAGATGTTAGGAATCAAAAGAAGATGAAGAAATGCTCCTCTACTGAGGAATTCCTTCACTGGTTATGACTCAGGGCCTGGCTCATTGTTAAGTAGCACTTGCTGTTTTGAAGATCACCCAGGTTCAATTAACCACACCTAATGTATGGCTCAACTGTGTGCTCAGGGTGCAAAGATAAACACAAATTAAAATAATTCATCAAAAATTTAAAAAAATAACAGAAAATAACAAAAAGGTCATAAGCAAATGTACAGTGTTGATCATGCAGTTTTTGATGTATGGGGAGATATGTTGTAAATTTAGAAACTCATGATCAAATCTGTGTATACGTATTTTATGATATAAATTATTGACATGAATATTTTATCTTTGTTCCAACTGATTCCTATCAATTAACCTCAGAGCATTCAGCATCTGAGACTGAGGTACAGCAGAAGATAGAAACATCAATTTGTACAGATTAGAATGTTACCAAGAGAATATCCCTCACTTTACTGTAAAGAATGTCAGTAGCCATCACCAATTCATATTTTTAAAAAAATAACAAGAGCAGGTTCTGATATGATCAAAATATACTTCATATATATATGTGTATATATATATATATATATATCTGGAGTCCTCAAAAAATCATATAAATATCCCATAAAAATTATAAGAAAAAAGAACTAAATCTAGAAATTTAATATTTAAATGATGATTTATTTTAGTTTAGTAAGTCAGAAGAAAGCACAAATTGCCCACTTAATCGTCATTTGTAGAGTGTAAATCAGTGTAAAAAAAGACCTACCTGTCTTTGTCCTGTGGCCCACTCTATCGCATCTTCAGATAAATAGAGTTGTTGACCTTGTGGAAAATATGGGTTAAAGTTTCCTATTTTCACCTTAAGTCTAATACTCTGTCGGATTTTATAATGTAGAAAATGTCATACTCTGCCTCTGTTTTTTCTTTCTGACTCATATTCACTGTGTCTGCAGGAGGATTAGTGAAGTGTGTCTTCTTTAGGAAGGAATTAAACTGAAAGACAGGCAGATTTCTATAATGCAGTGTGACCATATTTAATTCAGAAAACAGATTGGATTGCAGCTTTTTATATATAAACCCTGTTTCAAAATTAATTTCATTTATGCTTTCCAGGTGTGAATAATTAGTGAAAGCATATTGTTAACTAAAATGATCAAAATGTTTCTAGAAAAATAGTTTCTTTGGAGGAAACTCCCAAACACACAAAAAAACAGTCACACACACACACACACATAAATGAGCACATACTCAGAAACAGGTTAACAGACAAGGCCAAAGACCATACACACAGACATAGAAATAAATACATACAGCCTATCACTCAATAACTCACATACATAGATATACACATATTTATATGTACACACAAACATACAGTTAGACATATTCAAAGAAACTGCTACACACTAAAAAAATTCACATGCACACACTTACATATACAACTCATATGCATAAATATTAACAGAGAATTACACACTCATGGACACATATCATGCCATGCACATATGTTTTCATACACTAACACAGTAGTTCAGAACACACACAGATACTCTAACAGAAATAATGCTCACAGAAATGCATACAGAGTCAGAGAGACACAAATATATAAATGTATGCATCATTCTTACACTTGTGCACACACACAGAGGGGTGGACTGGTGCCAAACCAGAAATCAACACAATTGCCTGTCTGTCTATTCTCAGAGAACTATAAGAATTATGCTCTCAGTGCCTACAGTTGGGCATAATCCTTTGAGAGCACTTATGGACATGATCCCCTGTGGTTACCACCACATGTATGACCATTAAAAACAAGATCTCATCTTGTTATTATGGAATGAATTCATGATAAAAGACAATTAGCCAAGACTAATTATGTTTACAATGTTAGAACAGGAGTGATGTTGTTGGGTGTTTTATAACAAGATCACTGAAGGTGACTTAAAACTAATTGTACTCCACTGCCTTCTCCTTAAAAAGGAATACTCATATCAGGAGTAATCTCCTACCAGGAAACATATTTAGATAACCTTCAATTTCGGGAATTCTCTTCCAGGCTGTTTGGTTTGAGCATCTGAGAGAGTCATACATAGATTTTACCAGTGACAACAAATACCGTCCTGTAAAAGATACAGTACCTCTGAGCAGTCATATGCTGGTTCTTCCCCATTGTCCATTGGCTTATTATGCACTTGCTGAAGAAGCATCTTATGGAGAGCATGGGCTGCACCGTACACAGCATTGTATATGTCAAAACTGTCAGCACGCAGGGTCATGTCAAACTCTGTAGCATTAGCCAAACTCGTGTGTGGTTGGATGAGCAGTTCTTCAGTGTCTTACTGAAGTTAGGTGTTGAGATCTCACAGTCAATGTACAACCACCCCATTCTGGGCAGAAAATCATCTGTGTATTCAGAAGGGTTCAGTGTCTGGATAAATGTTTTATGTGGACGCCCGCCTCGCCTGCAAGGAAGACGCTGCACACAGGATTCTTCTGGTTCACGCTTTATTGAGGACTGTAGCTTGATTGAGTGTTGAGAGCGAAAGACCCTGAATGTGTGAGGCACCCTGCTTATATAGGGCAAAAGGCAACGTGACCATCAACGATTGGATGCATGTCCAGAACCTCATTAGCATAGGGGGAAGCGGCAAGGATTACTCAACTTGCGCCTGCGCTGTTACTTGTTTACTCCAGAATCGAGCAAGAGGAGCCCGGAAGCAGGAAACCGGCGCCATCTTGTAATGGCGTTTCAACTCGGCTCCCAACATCTCCCCCTTTTATATTAAATTGAGGACAAAGGAGCATGCGAAGTCACCGATCAACCCCCTCCATCTACGGAGGTGAGGATCGAGGAAGTTAAGCATGTCCTAAATACCCAGGTTACCTTATCTCGTGCAATGAGGAGAACCTCTGAGATGTGCAAAGGCTAACCTTGGGTCGAATAAGGGATGTGCCTATTCTTGGTGCAATGGGAACAAGCCCTCAGGGTGCAAAGGCCACATACCCAAAATTGTCTTGAAAGAAAACATGTGGGGGAGATGGACTTCTGTCTCATTGGCTCTGATAACACACAGCTTAACTATTAATAAGAGGGTTGGACAATACATATCAACCATCGACCCAACGATTAAGCGTTGCTAACCAGGCCGCAGGGGAATGTCCCACATCAAGGGCAGCAAATGCTTGAATAATACAGAAGCAATCATAGTTCCCCGACCTGCCCATTCCTTGAGATACATGGTAGCATCCTTAATCCAATCCCAGAGTCCTGCTACCATGGATAAGTCCCCACGAGTTGAATTGACATGTGCAATGGCCAGTCTTAGGTCCCTCATAGTAGCATCAAATTGTGATGACCAATCCGTCTTGAGATATTGAGAAAGTTCCCGTGACAAATTTACAGCAACAGTATAATTATGATATTGAACAGATGTCACACATAAACCAAACATCAAACGGGTTATTTACAGTAGCTTTGTTTGGGCAATCATCCGAACCCAAAGATCCAATGCAAGGGGTGAAGGTAAATTATCTTTCCTACCTCTACACCGGGGGGCCCACTGAGGCTGACTGTGAATATAACTATAACTATTACTAATCTTAGGCCAACCACCCTTAATGTAAGTGCCATCTACAGTAGTCCAGTCATCTTCATCTACCCAAATTGCACTAGAATTGGAAAGTTGTATACAATTATTCTCGTTAGTCATAGTAAAACAAAGTGTTCCATTTAGGGAAAATGTACGATCTTCCCCTATAGCGCTGTGCTGATTGTAGCAAAGAAGCGGGGGAAAACTTGAGCATCATGCATCACTGGCATTGGTATGGGGAGTGTTGTTAGTATTCCCCATCGTTGTTCTGTGCGTATCGGGGGCCACTTTATCAGGATCATCTGGAGAGCCAGTAGCGTTTTCAAGATCCTCATCCTGTTCTTGATCTTCTAAGGGCTGTTTCACCGTTCTCGTCAGACGAGCAGGCACCCAAATGGGGTTTTCTTGGTCCTGAGGAAAAACACAAACATCTCCCCTGGATCTTATTAAAACTTGATCCGGGCCCTTCCATTGGTTAGACAATACATCTTTCCACTTGACATTTTCTAGTGGAGGTTGTGTAGACATAGCATGTCTGTCTGCTGCAGATCTTCCAGCAGCATCCAAATTCAAAAAATTTAAGGTAAATAATATAAGGGAAATGGTACTTTTAGGTCCCATACTGGGGCCGCCTATTCCCCCTTTTTGTTTTTGTAGATAAACCTTGAGAGTGCCATTAGCACGTTCCACAATTCCTTGTGCTTGTGGATTATAAGGCAGCCCAGTGTGGTGTGTAACGCCGAGGCGTTGACAAAATTGTTGAAAGGATTTAGAGGTATAAGCAGGACCATTGTCCGTTTTTAAGAGTCTGGGTTTACCCCAGGCTGCCCAAGCTTCAAGACAATGAGTGATTACATGAGCGACCTTTTCTCCAGCTAAGGGAGTGGCATGAATTATGCCTGAACACGTATCCACAGAAACATGTACATATTTAAGTTTTCCAAGAGAATTAACATGAGTCACATCCATTTGCCAGACATGAAGGGGTCTAAGACCACGTGGATTTACACCAAAAGATGGTGTGGTCCTAAACTCAGCACAATTTGGACATTGTAAGACAATGTCTCTAGCCTCAGCACGAGAGATCTTAAATTTTAATCTTAAAGTTTGTGCTGGGACATGATATAGTTTATGAAATTCAGTGGCTGCATCAGATATACTACATACCCACAGTATCTGTTTTGTAGCCATATCTGCAATAGAATTAGCCTTAACCATAGGTCCTGGTAACAGAGAGTGAGCCCGTATGTGTTGTATGAAGAATGGGTGATGTCTATTTCTAATGTTATGTTGAATGTCTCTGAAGATATGTGCCACAGTGCTTTTGTCATTAATTGGGCCGATAACTTCAAGTTGTCTCACAGCATTAACTACATAATGAGAATCTGAAATTATATTAATGGGATTTTGAAATTGTTTGAGCACTAGGGCGACTACAGCACACTCTACCAACTGTGGAGATTGTAAGTCAAATTGAACTTGTACTGGTTTATTACTAATCACATAACTGCCAATACCAGTACTAGAACCATCAGTATAAATATCAAGTGCACCTTGTATAGGCCTAGTTTGAGTAATCTTTGGAAATATGAAACTATTATTAAGAGTGAATTGTAATAACGGATGTTTGGGGTAGTGATTATCAATTTGTCCTGGAAAAATACATTTAAGTATTGCCCAAGAGTCAATAGCGGAACATAATATTTGTACTTGTATAGTTGTATAGGGACATACAATTGTACTGGGATATTTTCCAAAATGTGTCATAGCTAATTGTAATCCTTTTTGCGCTAAATCTGCTACACTAGTAGGGTAATGTCCCAGAATCTTGCCAGGTGACACATGTGGATGGATCCATAATAATGGTCCATCTTGCCACAAAACTGCAGTTGGCAGCACTGGTGAAGGGATAATACAAAGGGAGAACGGTTGATCCTTTTTAATCCTAGTGAGTTGAGAACGTTGTATTGCTTGTTCTACTTTATCAAGCGCTTTTGATGCTTCTGGAGTTAAATGTCTTTTGGATGTTATGTTTGACTCTCCCTCTAGGATTTGAAATAGCGGTTTAAGTTCTGTTGTGGTTAGTTTTAAAAATGGCCTAATCCAATTAATGTCTCCTAATAATTTTTGAAAATCATTTAATGTGTTTAGAGTATCTCTCCGAATTGTAACCTTTTGAGGACTAATAGTATATGGGCTAATCTTTGTTCCTAAGAAATTACCTACTGTTCCTTCCTGTACCTTTTCAGGAGCTATAAACAATCCTTTATTCTGTAAGGCCTTTGTTAAGAAGGTAAAAGCTTCTTGTAGCATGACAGTATTGTTGCTGCACAGTAGGATGTCATCCATATAATGACACATCCTTAATTTTGGATAAGCTTTTCTAACTGGATTAAGTGCAGCAGCAACATACAGCTGACACATAGTTGGACTATTAGCCATTCCTTGAGGAACCTTCCATTGAAACCGACGGTCAGGTTCTTCATGATTTATAGATGGAAGTGTGAATGCAAACCTACATCTATCTTTTGGATTTAAAGGAATGGAGAAGAAACAGTCCTTGATATCCACAATTATAATATCCCAATTTTGAGGCAAGGCTGACAATAATGGTAATCCCTTTTGTATAGCTCCCATCACCTGCATTTGACTATTAATTGCTCTTAAATCATGTAATAGTCTCCATTTTCCTGATTTCTTTTTTATGACAAAAATAGGAGTATTCCAGGGTGATTGTGAAACTTCTAGATGCCCTAACATTAACTGTTTTTCTACCGACTCCTTTGCAGCATCCAATTTTTCGGAGGTTAAGGGCCATTGAGGAACCCACACAGGTTCCTCCGTTAACCAGGGTATAGGTAATGTATCCTCAATGGCCCCTAGGAAAAACCCAAACCTTGTCTATTAGATTTTTGATGTATCTTTATAGGCTCTGTCCTCCCTTGTAGCCTTTTACCTAACCCTTTACCAGGAATACATCCCATACTTTTCATCATGTGTTGACTTTGACGAGAGTAGTCGTTGGTAAGCTTAAAATTAAGCTGTTTTAATAAATCTCGTCCCCAAAGATTGACCGGTAAAGGTAGAACATAAGGCGTGAAAGTACCAGTCCGACCTTCCTCATCTTCCCATTTCAAAGGATGTGCACTAATAGTAGGTGATGACTCATATCCAAGCCCTTGTAGGGTTTGAGATGATTGATTAAGAGGCCATGCTTTTGGCCACCATTTAGAGGAAATGATACTAGTGTCAGCACCAGTATCCAGTATTCCCGAAAAATCTTTTCCTTGTATGGTGATGTTCAGTGTAGGGCGTTCAGTTAGATCTAAGGAAACATAGGCACAATTTCCACCTGTAGACCCAAAACCCTGTTCTCCTCTGGCTACATCTTTACTAGGAAACAGTGAATGTAAGCTGGGCAAGACTAAAAGCTGTGCAATGCGGTCTCCAGGGGAGATAGATGCTACACCTCGGGGGGAGGAGCACAGAATCTTAACTTGACCTTCATAGTCAGAGTCAATTACTCCTGGGTGGACAATTAACCCTTTTAGAGTAGAGGAAGATCTTCCCAGCACAAGTCCTACTGAATTTGGTGGTAGCGGTCCCTTAAAATCTGAGGGTACAGGCTGACAACCCATTTGAGGGGTCAATACTGTGCGGGCGGTGGCACAGAGGTCCAGTCCTGCGGAACCTGAAGTAGCTCTCCTTGGTATCCCGGAGGTCTCATTGATATTAGTGAACCTTGTAGGACCCCATACATTTGAGGGCCCTGAGGTCGGGGGCCCTTCTGCCCGTTTTTTGTCTGATCAGGCTTTGTTTGTGTAATAGGCTTGCCATTAATGTCCTTAACTGAGCGACACTCATTAGCCCAATGTTTTCCTTTTCTGCACTTTGGACAGATGTTAGGTGTCTTTACTCCTGAAGTTTTTTGTCTTTCCTGTCTACACTGTCTCTGTATATGTCCTCTCTTTCCACATTTAAAACAGGTAATATTACTATCTTTTTGTGCTGCAAGCACTGCTGCAGCTATGCCTGCATTGGAAAGCGGACCACCAATCTCTCGACAAGCTTTCATCCAGGCATTAAGCCCTTTTCCTTTCCATGGAGTAATAGCATTTTTACATTCTTTGGTACACTGTTCATAAATGAGTTGTTCTATTAAGGGCATTGCTGTATCTGGGTCACCGAAGATCCTTCCTGCAGCTTCCATCATTCTTGCTACAAAATCTGAAAAAGGCTCATTCATGCCTTGTATGATCTTAGTTAGGTTTCCTGATACTTCACCTTTATTAGGAATGCTCTTCCATGCCCTAGTAGCGATTTTATTTATTTGTTCGTAAACCTGTACTGGATACGCTGTTTGATTTGCACTCCACTGACCCTGTCCGGTCAGCATGTCATAATTCCAGTGTGGTTGCCCTTGAGTTGCATTAGCTCTTGCTTGGGCACCACAAGCATCTTGGAAAATAGATTTCCAGTCCAGATATTGACCCATGGTAAGGCAAGCCTTTACTGTATTATACCAATCTGTAGGAGTCATAGCTAAGTGTGCCAACCTCTCTACTTGTGCCTGTGTGAAAGAGGCATTAATACCATAAGTTCTAACGGACTCTGCAAGATCTTTAAGTTGTTTATGGTCAAGAGGTTGATAATATTTTTGTTGATTATTATCTTCAAATACTGGAAAAGCTTGAAAAATCTTTCTCCTACCCTTGTCTGTTAAAAAGGAAGTCTTTCCTATTGAAGTTTTTGAGGTTTTATTTCTCTGTTTTTTCTTAGCCTTAGGCAGGTTAGGAAGAGGGGGCGCAGAGGGAGCCGCCGGAGCGTATGGCTCAGGACGGTAATGTTCTTCCTCATAGCGCGCAGCTTCCTCTTCTAGTTCTGTTTGTTCCTCTGTATCCAGTTTCTCTTCTGACCCCGAAGTTTCTGAGTCTGAAGAGGAACTACTAGTCTCATCACTGGTTATTTTTAAATTTTCAAATTCTGCTAGTACTGGGTATACCCTTTTCTGACTATTCATTTGTTCTTTCTTTTTTTCTTTTTTCTCTTTTTTCTACCCTTTTTATCTCTTTTTTTAGGCCTCTCCCTCTTTTCTGTTTCTGACATGCTGTCTTGATGTTCTGCCAATGTACGCTGTCCTTCTTTTTACCCTTTCTTGACATCGCTTATCTTCTAAGCAAGCTTTAAACCATACGCCATAGTGGCCATGTGCCGGCGTGGAGACCTCCCTTTTCCTTTTCCCTTTGCAAATCTCCTCCTAGCTTACCCCAAGAAGGGATTGTAAGAGGACCCAGTGGTTCCTGGGCGATGACAATTTAGACAAGGGCAACAAGCAAGAACAACAATAACCATACAAGCAAAAATGACCGCGCCTAGTGCAGGGTCAATCTCATAAAAGCATACCTCTCAGAAGAAAGAGTCTGGATCCACTTTCGTCCCGCGCTTCCAGAAACTTCTGGAATCCTCCTGAAAACAGGGGTCTTCGCGGTGCTGAG